>BSBM01000212.1:3082500-4282500 GCA_027924585.1 Larix kaempferi | reverse complement strand
AAAGTCAACAAACTCTTTAAAGAAAGAAACTGATGGTGAAAAAATGCTCAAGAGGAAAGGCAATGGATCATCAAGAAATCAAAGGATAACACACCCAAACTTGAAATCAAAACAATGTAACTTCCCCAGTGTGGTCTCCATATTTGTTATTGGAAAATATACTCGAGTGGACGCAATCCGGATCTCCGTAGTTCAATGCGAATCTAGAAAAAATAGAGACAGAATACAAAGCTACTTTCCTAGATCTGGTTAGAGATCGAGTACTTAGACATCTTACCTTCAGATTGTATATCTTCTTCCTCGTTGTTGCTCCAAGTCCCATGGTCATCAGATCTTTAGCTGCAAGACTTGTTAAGACGTATGGAAATAATACAAGCAGTAAAATATGTCTAAACAATAACTGATCTAAGTAAAGAGTTAAGGAAGTAAACTACAAATATTATCAACACAACAACATTTATGGAAAGACTTTATATTACTGTATAAAAGAGGGAAATACAAAGTAGAGTGATGATTACAACCCAAGCCTTAACGTTGCAATCCTCCTCCAACAAGTCAAGCCAATGCCTCCAAAGCAAGTGAGAATCTCCCAATAAGTGGATAGGGATCTCTAAGCTAATTTCACTAGCATGTATGTGCTATAGAATTCCTCCCCTTTGAATGGAGAGGGACCTGTATTTATAGGACCAAGTGGATAGAGTAGGTTGAGGATCATGGGGAGAGGGCTAAGGGATCCTCCCTTAAGGATAGGGAACTAAATGCCAACTCACCTAGGATTTAGGGATAGGGATCTACCTCATCCAACTTCTAGAATTCGCTCGAAAGATACCTTTATCCCATTAAACTAACTCCAGCGTAAGCTGCATGAAGGAAACTTGCGCCAATGCTTCTTGCTCAAAGACAACATGTGTCAACCCAATTAGGAATGTGGACAAAGGGCATCAACTTGCTCTCACTGAATTACTTGATCAAGGGAAAATTTAGGGATTAAGGCACTAAGTTAACATGGGACTCATAATGACAAGATTTAGGTGTAACAACGGGAGTATGGTGATGTGTGTGATGGTGGTAGAGGCAAGGGATATGGGAGGCAGCTGCAGGGAGGTGGGAGAAGCGTAGAAGGGCAGGGTATGAGGGATCGCGAGAAGAGGAGGTGGGAGAAATGCATAAGGGAAGGGTTTTTCGTGGTATGGAGAGTGGAGGGAGGTAGGTGGTGGAGAGTGGGAGTGTTGAGGGAGGACTACGAGGGAGTGTGAGGCGATTAGGGAAGGGAGTGTTGAGAGGGGTCACGTGGAGTGCGAGTGTCTTTGTGGGAGACAATGGAAGTGATGGGGGGTGAAAGTTGAACATGGGGAAGGGTGGACGCAAGGGCTGCAAGTGAAAGACGTGTAGGAGAGTGGAGGGAGAAGAGTGTGATGCAGATGCAGGGGAGAAGGTTGGATGCGGGGAAGGGAATGGGTATGCGGGGTGTAGGGTGAGAAGGGTGAGTGTTGACCAACGAGAAGAGGGAGATGAGGGACGATTGATGGAAGTTAGGGTGTGGGGAGTTGATAGGATGGTGGAAGTGGTGAGATGTGGGATGATGGATGAGAATGGGAGGAGTATGGAGCATGAGTAGGGCATGGTTGAAGCAGAGTGCGTGAGGGAGTGTAGGAGGCAGATTGGAGTGGACTAGATGAGCGGGAGTGATGAGGTAAGCATGAGGTGTGTGAGCATGGAAAGGGTAGTGTTGGTTGTGGAGCCAGATCTTCCAGTCTCATAGATGATGATTCAGTCATCTTTGAACCCGGGGTTTGGTTATGATCCTGACACAATCCCCAGGGCCCATGGTTTTGGGTATCCCGTGGTATTTTCCCATTGCATTTCCCTTATAAAAGAAAGACATGGTAACACGGATAGGATTGATGTATTGGTATTATGCATTGTAAAGATCTATGAGATCGGAAGAGAGATTGTGAGACAGTGAAGAGGAAGTGCAACGATTGTGTTGTAGGTTATATCCCTTCACTTTGCTGAATGGTATAATAATAAGGATTGGCAATTTTAGTGTGGATGTAGCCCATCTTGGGTGAACCATGATATATCTGTGTCTCTCTTGTAATGTGTTTGTGTGATTATATTTTCATTTCTGTTTATTGTTATTGCTCTGTGATCCTGTTTTTCTAACAAGTAGAGTGGATGTGTAGAGATGGAGTGTGGAGGGTGCTTAGGTGGAAAGGAGCAATATTCACAGAGAGAGGAGGGCAGGGCATGGAGGGAGATGCGTGGGGAGAGGAATAGACATGATCGAGGTGGTGGGAGGTAGAAGTGGGATGATGGGCGTGGGGTGGAGGTTGTAGTGGAGCTACTCAGGGGGTGGGCTCAGGGAAAGATGCAACATGGAGGGTGCAGAGGGAGTGTTTCAAGGGCAGGGAAGGGGGAGGGGAGTGGACGAGGGAAAGGGGGAGGGGCGTGCAGAAGATGATGCAGTGGTGGCAGGAATGAGGGAGTAGGGTGCAGGAATTGCGATGTAGGTCATGGAAGAAGTGGGAAGCTGGTGGGTGGAGGGAGCACGTGGGAGAATGCAGGGGAGGGGTGTGAAAGGAGGAGCGGTGGCTTGAGTGGGAAGAAATATGGGAGGTGCAGGTGTTGTGGAATGGAGTGAGGGGATTGGAGTGTTGGTGGTTGTGCAGAGATGTTTGCGGGAGGAGACGCAGGCGCAAGGAAGAAGATGACAATGGATGGAACGTTGGGGAAGCCAGATGGTGGAGGGCATGATGGAGTTGGGTTGCATATGGAAAGGGGCGTAAGAAGAGTGTGGCAGGAAGTGAATAACATGGAGTGATGCAGAGTGAGCGAAGCAAAGCGAGGGATATGAATGGAGTATGTGGAAGAGTGTGTAGGGTGGGGAGTAGGGAAATGGAGATGGTGTTAAATTTTCAGAATTTACTTCAATCTGATCTAGGATCTTAACTGAGAGAACAACATGTACAACAAATCTACAGCATATCATTCATGGACACAATAATGCAAGCACAGAAGATACACAGAGTTTACTTGGGGAAAACCATAAAGGTGAAAAACCCCAATAACTTCCTCAGAGATAGATAGAGCAATGATACAACCAGAATACAAGAGATAGTCTTCTCCTAGCAGCAGAGCCTCCTCCTCCACAAGAGCGCCACTCTCCCAAGTGTGAGTGAGAGAATAGAATGTGTAAAATGAGAGAGGCACACTCTCTATTTATACACTAACTTGACTTGACCTTTACTCAACTAGGTCGGCCTCAACTTAACCACTTAACATAATGCTGACTGGGCCGACCCCCACTAGGGTGGTCTAATAACCCTTTGACCCACATGGCCGACCCCCAATAGGGTGGTCTAATAACCCTTTGACCCACATGACTTATACAGGGCCAACCCCAACAAGGTGGTCTAATAACCCGTCAAGTATAAGTTACGACACTTACAATATAAATGACGACACTTCCGTATAGAGGAATAATAACATCTCTATAGGAATACAATATACATATATGTGAAATACATTCCAAAGTTACATATACATCAACACTCCCTCTTAACTAGGAAGGTATTTCTCAACACTGGTCTTCTAGCACAAGTCATCTTCTCTGGATCATCGTCACTGCTGCTGCTATCTCAATCAATCTCTGAATCTACTCGTCAGAGGAAGTTCTACAGAGCCAGTCCTTTTTCATACTGGGTGTAGGCCCACCACCTATAGGTCTTCATCATCACTGGCCATACTGTGGAAATCTCAGGACTTATTACGTGCGTCACAAAACCTTAAAAGAGTCTCTTGACTAGCAAGAACCCTAAAGAGCATCTGAGGCCTTTTTCATCCTGTCCAGATCTCCGGGACTTATTACATGTGACCCCACCACAAAACCTCGAAAGAGAATCCCAGGACTGATTACGAGCACAAGGCTCAACCTATCGGATCTCCCAGGGCACAAATTACATGTGGTCACCAAAAAACCTTGAAAGAGCATCCCAGGACTGATTACGAGCACAAGGCTCAACCTATCAGATCTCCCAGGGCACAAATTACATGTGGTCATGGAAAAACCTCGAAAGAGCATCCTAGGACTGATTACGAGCACACGGCTCAACCTATCGGATCTCCTAGGGCACAAATTACATGCCATAGGACAAAACCTCGAAAGAGCATCTGCCAGATATCCTAGGGCACAAATTACATGCCATAGGAAAAACCTCGAAAGACTATCTGCAGATCTCCCAGGGCACAAATTATATGTCCTCCCAAGCAAAACCTCGAAAGAGCATTTGCCAGATATCCCAGGGTACAAATTACATGCCATAGGCAAAACCTTGAAAGACTATCTGCAAATCTCCCAATGCACAAATTACATGCTTATCTGCACAACCTGTTCCACAGCCATAGAGTATCAACCTGATACTCACCATACATCATCCTGATTTACACATGATCATCCTGATCATTATCACTGCAACATCCTGCTGCATGTCATCTTGAGCAACATCCCGAAGCTTGTCATCCATGATCATCCTGATCATACAATGCATCTACCTGATGCATACCAAGTATCTACCTAATACATATCATCATACATGATCCACCTAATCATACAGTGTATCCACCTGATACAAATACAAATACATGATACATATCATCATACATGATCCACTAGATCATACAATGTATCCACCTGATACATATACAGATACATGGTCCAAGCATCCAACATGATGCATATACAAAATACATACAAATGATCCTACTGATCATATCCAACATCCAACATGATGCGTACATACATATAAATGATCCAATTGATCATATCCAGCATCCAACATGATGCATACATACATATACATATAAATGATCCAACTGATCATATCCAGCATCCAACATGATGCATACATACATACATATAAAAATGATCCAACCGATCATATCAGAACATCATCCTGATGCTCATCATCCAGTGCTTACATCCACAGCCATGTGAAGGATCCACCTTCCAACATGCTTGGAATGGCTTCAGCAAATGTGTCCATCACTTCTTCCTCGAGGTGTCATCAATCTGAAGAACGCCAAGCCTCTCCCTGAAGTACTCGAACTTCACCTTGGCTAGTGGCTTCATCATCACATCTACAATCTACTCGTCCGTCGCAACATACAGGAGCTTCATAGCTCCTCTTTGCACCATATCCCTGATATAGTGATATTTGATCTCTATGTGTTTCAACCTGTCATGAAACACTGGGTTCTCGGACAGATTCACACAACTCTGGTTATCACAGAAGATACCAGTAGCATCCAACGGGAGATCAAATAACTTAGATAGTAGCTTCCATAGCCATACTACCTCACAACTAGCTGAATAGGTTGCAACATACTCTGCCTCAGCTGTACTTAGTGCTACGCAGGACTACTTCCTGCTAAACCAAGAGATCACACCTGATCCCATACTCAAGCAACACCCAGATGTGCTCTTCCTATCTGCAGCACTGCCAGCCCAATCTGAATCAACATAACCCTATAGGTTAAACTTTTGATTCACCTCATACTTGAGCCCATAATCCATTGTACCCTTCAGGTACCTCAGAACATGCTTTACAGCAACCAGATGAGCACTCCTCGGATCTGTCAGGAACTGACTCAATGTGTTCACCGCAAAGTAAATATCTGGTCTTGTGTTCGTCAGGTACATCAAGGACCCAATCATCTAACGATACATAGAGACATCAACCGGCTCAGATGAAGCATCACATAGAAGCTTCAGATTCGATGCCATAGGTGTGGCCATGGCCTTGCAATCCATCATCCCGAATCTCTTCAGGATATATACTGTGTACTTCCCTTGACCAAGGAAGATCCCACCTGCACTCTGCCACACCTCCATACCTAGGAAATAATGCATCATCCCCAAGTTCTTCAACTCGAACTCGACAGCAAGCTTCCGCTGCATGTCGGCAATCAATCTATCCTCACCTACCAAGTTCTGCACATATATGACTCCTTGTCATGTGTCTCAGAACCAAGTGGCTTCTCCACATACACTTCTTCTTCAACTACACCATTCAAGAAGGCTATCTTGAAATCCATTTGGTGTATCTTCCACTTCATCACTGCAGCCAGAGCAAGTACGGATCTAATGGAAGTGTATCTGGCTACAGGAGCAAAAGTCTCTATGTTACCACCTGCAACATGCTTGATCTTGCAGATCCTCTTGGAAGTCTACAGACTACCCTTTGTGACTGCATCTCTAACCATTAGAGAAATTTTGAGGTCAAAAAATGGCCTAAAAAAAAAGAAAATGTACTATAAAATACAACCAATCACATTCTAGTAGATGACATCATCCCCCTTGGTGAGGTGGCATTGCATGAGTTAAGAATGCTTATTTGTCAAATTTTCTATGGTGGATGAAAACACATAGTTAACCAAGGTAGTGGTGTAAGTACTTTTAAGTTATAAAGTAAAGTACTCATAATGATAGTCTTTTCATAAAATAATATTATTGTCATTTTCAAGTGAAGTACTCTTAATTCATAAAGAAAGTCCTTTCACATTTTTTATAATAATATATTATCATTTTTATGTTTTTAATTTTAAATTATATATTCACTCCATTCTATTTAATAACATAATGTCAAACTAATAAATAATAATAATAGATTTAATAAATAATAATAATAATAATAATAATAATAATAATACAATGTGGATTATAATAATATTATTGACATTTTACATGTAAATAAATTCTCAATTAAATTACATTATTAAATTCATGAGAAAAGTACTAAATATAAAAAGTCAACATAAAATTAAAAAAAAAAAGCTCTTAAAAATGTTTTTTATTATTTAATTTCATTTGCAAGTTCAAGACAAATAAATGTTAAAGGACAATACATTTTTGGGAATTTACAATGAATCTTAGTCACATCAATGTAGATTTATTTTATTAATTTTATTTCTAGTGAATTTTGAAAAGTAACTCAACCATGGTTATTTATATTGTGCATAGAAAATAGTGTGGGAGGTGACTTGTCATATATACCTACCCCATAAAACCCCCAATTCATAATATTTTAATATATCTCATATTTTTGTAGTACATCTCTTAGGAGGCCCTTTTTTGACCTCAAAATCTCTCTAATGATCTTCATGATCCACTGGTACTCCTCGATCATGGCATTCTTCCCAAATCCAGGGAACTTCAATATCTTCAATATTTTCAATAGATAACTTTGTTGCTGAACAAATGTTGTAGTCCTTCTTTTGTAGGTGATGGTATACGATCTTTCCTACACAACAAGTTAAATTGCATGATTAGAAAACATCTCATAGTTTTCAGAACAAATTCTTACACATAAAGAAATATGTCATACAGTCATGCAATTATCTTAGCCAATGCTTCAATACAACATTTATCTATATCCCGTAACTTTCTAGATGCCTTCCAATCTCTACCAGAACATTGTTAAGAGTGTGCACAACTCCCAACATGTCAACAAAGAGGTTTCATTCTAGATAAGTAGCAATGGAATGTTGTACAGTGCCATAGGCCACTTACCCATGCATATTAGTAGTATACTATTCATCAATGCAACTATTCTAATATGCATAATACACAACCTAATTCTAGGAACATCAGTATATACATTATTGAACAGTATTATTTAAACAATAAAATATGCAAGTAATGACAATTCAAATACTTATCTTTGTTTGTTTGTTGGGTTGACTCCCTCTCAGTCTTTGCTTCTTTTCTGCAACTCCATTCTTATGTGGATTGTGAGAAGTGGTCAACTCCCTCTGAATATCTGCATCCTTGCAGAAACTACTGAAGTGTGCTCCTTTGCTTTCTTGCAGGATCAACTAGAGTGTGCTCCCTCTTGATCTTTTCTTCCTGGATTACCTGTCCTTGAACTTATATCCATCCTTAATCACTATGCATGCTTGTTAGTATCATCTTGAGGTCTCATACATAATCACACATTTATTAGTATAATATTAATACTATCAAAACACAATAATGTTAAACATGTATAGTCATGATCATTCATAGATAATAAACATTAGTATTCAAGGTTTCAGGGAAGTCTTCTTTTACTCATGCATATTCTTATTTGATCATAGGACTTTTCTGATTAGTTAAATCATCAATGCATAAACTCATGATTACTCAAACCTATAACTTCATGATTCTTCTGGTTAGTCATATCATCAATTATGGTAAGAAACATAATATGTATACCACCATGACTATTCAAACCTATGAATTCATGAATAATCATTATCAACAACACAACAGTATAAGATCCTAACACAAGGTAGAATTCTAGCTTGATATAGGAAAAACATACCTGGATTAGCATGCTATCTAGTTATGTCTAACATACCTGCATAATGTCTTCTGGTTCTCTTCAGTGACTTGTGCTAGTAACGTGCATGTCTCATAAGTTATCCATTATAGAACCAAGTTATACATACCTCGTAAGTAGATCTTCTAAGTGATCCATGACAATGGATGAATCTTTGTCCTCATGTCACCATGATCATATATTCTTGAACTAGAACATGATTTGTCTTCTTGGTGTACCTTTCATGTTAGTAGACAACATAAACCTTATACAACACCATAATGTATTAGTACAATCATAAGTGTCAACACCCTAATCAATGAATATCTTCTATCATGCATTCTAAAATCAAGATTGTACTAACCGTAATAACATGAAGAAAAACATACCATAAACTTAATCATGAACAAATCTTGAAACATACCTCGATGAGTCATACCTGTCAAGATTGCTTGTAATCTTCTTATGGAAGGCCTTCGCCTCATCTCCCTCTAAGACACGAACTTCTTCACTTATGTAGGTTACCAATCCATCTTATTCTAGGATTAACCCAATCCACTTGATTTGCAAGAACTGGACCTAGAGCTGGATTAGGGTTTGTTAAAGAAACCCCAAAAATTCAAACTTTGAATTTCAAACTTTTGAAAGGATAGAAATATGTGCCTTGATGGGCTGATCAAGTTGGTATATTCAGAATTTGAAAACTGCAAAGTTTCAACCCTCAAAATCGCCTTTTAGATTTCTGGATTCACTAGGGAGGACCCTGAATTAGGGTTTGAGTTTCCCAAAGCTTCACCCAGCCAAAAGATTTGATTCAAAACTCTAAGCTTCGATTTTTTTGAGGGGCTTCTAGCCGTGGTCACATATTTCCAAAATTCCAATTTTTGCAGAAGCCCTAATTTTCCATCTTTCCGATCAAAGTCCCGAACTGGGGTTTGATCAAGGCCGGCCTTCTGCCCAACCAAAAAATATGATGTTGGTCTCTAAATTTTGATTTTGATGAGTAGCATCCAGCCGTGGTCTCCGATTACAAACATTCCAACTTTCTCCAAAGCCCTAAATTTCGGAAGCCATGAATGAAGGTACTCAAAAATAATTCTGTTTTGACAGAAATATGTACTTGATTGTTTCTGGTGTAACTCCAAACTTTTCGATCCACAGGGTCTGAATTTTTTTTTCCAAGATATCCCAACCTGTTATCTTTCCATCCCAATAGGTCTGACCTCAATTGGATTCTCTGAGAGAGAGTTATGACAAGTGTCGCAACGTGACCTGCTTATGGGATAATACAAGAGAGAGAACTTGTACGGCGTGCCACATGTCACTGGTTCAACTTCCACCTCTGAAAATTTTTCCTACGATAGTACAGTCTAAGTAATACCTGTCACTTTTTATGAAATTTCATTTGGAGCTTCCTAGCCCAAGTTATGACCTTTTTCCCAAGGTCACCTGATTTTGACTCATATTTGGAAGAGGCAGAAACTCTATATTGTACAGATCATAAATCACAGAGTACAACGAATTAGAGGTTTTCCTTTGGACACAAGGTACATGGGGATCTGATCTTCGACTTGTAAAAGTTTCAGATCTAAAAACGTCGCCAAAATGGATTTATAGCGAAATTTCTACGATGACTAGTTTTTGCTATATCAAACCCTAGCATCGTAAGTGCAACAAGTGTCATACATGCCATATCATGCCTTCTTTCAGGCTAGCTCTGATATCATGTTAAATTTTCAGAATTTACTTCAATCTGACCTAGGATCTTAATTGAGAGAACAACATGTACAACAAATCTACATCATATCATTCATGGACACAATAATGCAAGCACATAAGAGACACAGAGTTTACTTGGGAAAAACCATAAAGGTGAAAAACCCCAATAACTTCCTCATAGATAGATAGAGCAATGATACAACCAGAATACAAGAGATAGTCTTCTCCCAGCAGCAGAGCCTCCTCATCCACAAGAGCGCCACTCTCCCAAGTGTGAGTGAGAGAATAGAATGTGTAAAATGAGAGAGACACACTCTCTATTTATACACTAACTTGACTTGACCTTTACTCAACTAGGTCGGCCTCAACTTAACCACTTAACATAATGCTGACTGGGCCGACCCCCACTAGGGTGGTCTAATAACCCTTTGACCCACATGGCCGACCCCCAATAGGGTGTTCTATTAACCCTTTGACCCACATGACTTATACAGGGCCGACCCCAACAAGGTGGTCTAATAACCCATCAAGTATAAGTTACGACACTTACAATATAAATGATGACACTTCCGTACAGAGGAATAATAACATCTCTATAGGAATACAATATACATATATGTGAAATACATTCCGAAGTTACATATACATCAACAGATGGTAGAACTAGAATGGAGAGAATGTAGAGTGGAAAGGGTGGATGGAATGGAGATGCGGTGAAAAATGAAAGAAAACGTCGAGAAGATGAACGATGAAGAGCAAGCTTTGATACCACTTGTAAGAATACAACCTTACATGTTGGAATCTTATTTATAAATATATATTTTTAATAATTGAATGATGATTATTACATTGAATTCGTGTGGCTTTATACATATGAAGATACACCATGAAACCATGTTTCCTTCCAATGTCGACACTTACATATATTAATAATAACTAAACTAATAGATGATAAATTAGTAGTTGTTATATACTTTTGGTATATTACAATGCATCTACCTTTTATTCTTGTATCCATGATCTTTCTTCAGCCATTTTTAGGTATAGATCAACATTGTATGTCGGTGGCCGTAATCGATGTCAATACTTACATGGATTTGCATTGTATTGGTTGGTAGCCATGCTTTTTATCAGTTCGTTCTCATTATGGGTATGCCCACCTAGGGGATGATGTGGGTATACAGTTTTTTCTTTGCTTATAGCCTCTTTCTGGATCTCTTCCATATACCATTTGCACCTACATCTTGGTAAAGTATTTTCAGCCGTCAGATCCCTTCTGACCTCGCACTTTAGGGGGCATGCGTTACACCTAAAATTCTCACTTTCAGCTTGACATGATTCATCACCATGAGGAGCATGGGTTTTTTTATGTTCCCTAAGCATGTTGAGACCCACTATTATATGGTTTTTTCACTCCCTAGCCATCTTTGGGATATTTACTAACCTATTGGGGGTTGAATCCTACTTGAACTAACCTCATTTTGAGCCTTGGTAAGGGATTTTCTCCCTATCCCTTTCTTTGGGAGCAAAAATTACAAGGTTTTTGCTCCTTGCATGCCTTTTGGGGAGCTAAAATTACAACATTTCTACTCTGTGCTCTGCCTTAGGGGAGCGACAATATTATCGAGCTACTTTGCCTTGATTTTAGGATGAAAATCCAAGCTTGATCTTGGCTGAATCATCCTATATTTTGAATATCTCTTCAATTTCCATTCAAGGTGACCTAAATCTCCCTTGATCCACCTTATTCTCACTTGGTCCAACTCTTTCTCCCAAGTAGTTTTGCCTCTCCTTCCTATAAAGAGAGCCTCATACCTTATCTCAAGGGGCTTAGAGGGAAAGAATCTTAGAGAGGTGGTCCTTATGATCTTATGGTGCTCACAGGGATTTGGAAGGGAAGTTTGAAGGACATGATGCTGTAGAGTCGGGTATAACTTTGTATATGTTTTTCATGGCTTTCCATTAATATAACTTGTCCTATTATCCCATTTCATGTCTCTTTTGATGGATATGTGAATATGTTTTCCAACTGGTAATTAGATATTTTTTGATACACTTGGTGCATTGGAAGGTTTTTTTCTTTTTCTTTGCATGGAGGCTCGCAAGTTTGGATCTGCAAGCTAGGAGCTGGATCAACAAGGAGCAACTAGGAAAAAAATATCGATCAAGGTAGGACATCTACCCTCTTCCTTCCTTTTCATGCTTTTTCTTGCTTGTGTATGAATAGGGTCTAGGATATGTTAGTTTCCATTTGTTTCCTTCTATATTGGATTTGGGATCTAGGGAACCTACTTATTTCCAAGAGGGATTCAACCTATTCGTAGGGGGAATTTCCCCCAACACGGACTTAGGCTTATTCAACTCATATTCCAACGCAACTTTAATTTGTGCCAATGTTTTCATCCATCCTACTTGTCATACAACAAAAAAAATTCATAAACCAGTTCAATGCACGATTCTATAAGCTCGTGATCAACTGCACTCTTTTTACATTGCTATCAAGCACTTGTTTAACATTCCAGACAACTTCACAAAGAAACCAATGTTACTTTGGATTTTTTGATCCATTCCCATGGAAAACTGGCAGTTTTATATCATCTCCTTCCATTTTGTGTCTCGGGGGTACCGATTGACTTTGACTTATAGGACCAACACTTCCACTATTCTATCTAGTTGAACTACTTGCTTCCACAATATGTGATGGCATAAAAGTACCAACCTCAATTTCAAGATATGCACACAGTCATGGGTATGTTGCAGTGTCTAGTCTGAGATGAATCCATTAGATCTTCCTCTAATATGATCTGATGGTATTCTTCTTCTTCTTCTGTACTAACTGATTCTTCCCTAAGCTATGGTACAATGATGTAGTCATATCCTCCGATCACAATATGAACCTCTCTTCCTCCTATCACAGTACTTCTCCTCTTACAATGCCAAAATATCGTCCCACTTCACAGAAATCCACACTCTTCATCTGTCTTACTTTCTTCTCCCCTTAGCATTTCAAATCACTCTTTTTTGACATACTCTTAGAAATTTCCTCGGTCAATACCCAGTTCCCAATGTGCAAAGCCAGTTACCGTTATCGAACAATCCACTCGAGCAGAGGTGAGCAGGATCTCCCTAGCTTAGAGTGAGTCTAGAACAAATAGAACATACTACTAATGCATTTCCTAGATCTACTTAAGGATCGAGTACTAGATGCCTTACCTTTCACTTCGCAGTACTTTCTCCTGAATGATGCTCCACGTCTCATGGTCGTCATATCCAAGCTGCAAGACCTGTCAAGACAAGAAATAAGAGAAACCAGTAAAAGACATCTATACAATAAGAGACCTAAGTAAACAATTAAGCAGGTAAACTACTCAATATCATTACACACATGAACAATATTGGTGGAAAGCATTTGTATTACTGCAAATAGAGGAGTACATAATAGAGATATAGAACTACAACCAAGGCTTAACTTTGTAGCCCTTCTCTGATGAAGCCAATTGCCATATCCTTCCAAGGAAGTATGAGTTCTCCAATAGGTGAGTGGAGATGTTCTAAGAGTGATTTCACCAGCATGTAGATACCATAGCCTTCCTCCCTTTGGGATTGTGGTGAGATTCATTTATATAGGACTAAATGGATAGGGTATGGATAAGATAGGTTGAGATATGGTAGGAGAGGGATAAGGGATCTCTCCAAAGGTTTAGGAACCGAGTGCCAGCTCTTCCAAGAGGTCAGGGATAGGGTCCCAAGTCAGCAAGCTTCGAGATGGGCCTTGAAGAAGCTATTTTTTCCATGTAACTAACTTCATCCACCCTGTAATGGAGCAAGGTGCGACGTCGCATGTTGCTAGTGTGCAGCCTGCGATGACCCTTCAAAACTTACCACAATTGGATACAAATCCTCCCAGGATGATTACTTAGTCCAGGTATCTTTAGGGGTGTATACACTGAATCTTATGATGAGTAGATTTTGGGTGTAACAGAATGCCCCCCAAAGCATGAAGCTGTTGAAGATGTATAGGTGAAGTGCTTTGATAGAAGTACTGGAAATAGACTCGTCGGACGAAGGACACTGCTGGAGTACAACTAACTCTGAACTGACAATCTCATATGAAGTACAACAGGGCTGCCGACCAATACATTGCAGATCCATGGTAGTAATGACCGACTGGACACAATCAGGGCTACTAAACACAAGCGTAGATCCATGATGAGATGATAACAGAACCACGACCAATACAAAAGTGGATCCATGTGATATAACTCAATACAAACTCCATCGCAACCTGGGTAAAACATGAATCCCCAGGGTCTTCAAGTTGAACCCGCAATGATATGAATCTATCCATGTGATTACAAATGTCTTGACGTCGAACATGGTAGAAACCACTTTATTACCGGCCATTGATGTAAATCGTTAACAAGTGCGAGGGAGATCACCATTGATGTCAATGATTCCCAAGGTATCATAGTACATATCATCGAGCGTGAATAAATGAGTTGAAGTCAAACGCAAGACGAAATATTTCAATCAAGAGTTAATGATGTAAACTCATGATGAAAGTGAGGTAACCTGCCATTGAGGCATGCAGGGCCAAGGTACTTGAATGGTTTCTAGATTCAATCCTTGGATGATGTGTTGAAGTCGACAAGGATGAATCTGTCGAAGGAGGGCCATGATGAATCCCCCATCAATCGACACGAAACACGACAAAAATGTATAAGGTAGATCGGATGGTACAGTAACATGCAAGACTGACTCAGAGTAGACTAATGTGATGGCGAACGTACTGACTACAGATGATAAACGATAGACATATTCTTGAACATGGGCATGGCATGACTTGGCAGTATTGACACGACGAGTGTGACACAAATTCTTAGACACAAATTCTTAAAGCAACTGATGATGGAAGCTTTTCTTTGAATGACTCAAAGAAGTGATAATACTCAGGAAATAAGTGGAACTCGAAGACAAACGGATGATCCAAGTGCTGTATGCAAATGCAGAGGAGTTCCATGTTCAAGAACAATTACATACTGCCACTAATAAGGTATGTAACACAAACACTTTCCTTTTTCCCCATCATGAATGATGAGTGCCTCATGTGTTTTTTACGAGCTTGATGAGGGTAACCAGATGCTCGGTATAGCTCATCTCATAGATGAGTCCAATCCCAAATATTTTCTGAACCTGGGATAGGAGGGTTTTGTCCCATGATGGCCCCTTCAATGTGAAAATTTTAACGAGCCCATGGTGGAACTCGAAGCCAAACGGATGATCCAAGTGCTGTATGCAAATGCAGATGAGTGCCATGTTCAAGAACAACTACATACTACCACTAATAAGGTATGTAACACAAACACTTTCCTTTTTCCCCATCATGAATGATGAGTACCTCATGTGTTTTTTATGAGCTTGATGAGGGTAACCAGATGCTTGGTATAGCTCATCTCATAGATGAGTCCAATCCCAAATATTTTCCCAACCTGGGATAGGAGGGGTTTGTCCCATGATGGGCCCTTCAATGTGAAAATTTTAATGAGCCCATAGAAGGTAAACTCGGTCGTCATTTCATGTTTAGAGAGTTTGAAAAGAACTAAAGGCGACTCCAATGGTCCTTTTTCATAAAGTTAGCCTCATCGCCCAAAAAAGGGTAAAACAACGCGGGAGAGGACTCTTCCAGTCATGATTGGCTGGAGTATACCTTTTAGGGGTAATTAGTGCCTCCTGGTCCGAAAAAGGGGTAAACTATCACCAGGAAGATAACCATTCAAATACTTTAACAAGCATGAACACGACAAGTTCACTTGGCAATCTTTTCGTTTTACGAGAGCCTGAAAAGAGCTTAACGGTAGACTCCGGGGGGTGTCCTTTTCCGTGGAAGTTTAATGAGCCCGGAAAAGTGATAAATCATAACTTGGTACTTGTTCTCATAGTTCCGTGAGTACGAGAACAAATGAAGAGTAAACTCATCATCACACAATAATTACAGACTAACCGTTGCAAAAATAACGACAAAATGTTCAAGGGAGTGTTCATACCTGTGATGACCGTTGTGATACGAGAAACGACACAAAAGACCACTTACAACTCCTGTACACTAGAAAATGTGTCAAATAGCCTCAAATATGACAAAAATGGTCAAAAACTATGATAAATGGCCCAAGAGCATCAAAATATTTGAAAAGGAATATTCCATTCTATTTATAAATAGGAAAATGGGCCAAAATAGATTTCATTGTTTCATTTGCCAATTTGGGAGGAGAAGTACCAATTTGGAGCCAAAACTTCCTTTGCTGATTCCAGGACCTATGATCCGCCATTTCACCCACCGTCAGGAGCAGGTAAGCCTAAACGTCATCCAGTAACTTTCCAGTGGATTAGATTTTGTTTTTAGGTTCAATTTTTGGGTTTTTTGATGGATTCATGGAGGGCTACTACGCTCTCGGCTTGTCGTAGTTGGCCCTTTCGGGAACTGCGATGAGACCAAATCGGTGCAAGTCCTAAATGGGTAAAGTGTGACGATATCACACTGTATGCAAAAGCATAGTGCGACGGTGGAGTTGCATTTTCCAAACATCAAAATGAATCCAAAAAATGAACTTGTAGAGGTTGAAGTAGGATCTAACAGTGTTTAAATGTCCTTCTTGGCAGGTTGCTTACTAGCCAACATGGTTTTAGAGTGGCAGGAAAGAGAACATGAGATAGAAGATGAACAAGCTGCCAATGATCCACAATGCGTGGATGCCTTGAGGAATTGTGGTTTTCTCAAGTTCTTTGATATTCAGGGGATGAGATCCCAAATCCCATTGCTATCACACATGCTCTAGAGTTGGGATACGACCCAACAGTATTTCGTGATTGGTGAGAACATCCTCACAATAGATGTTGAGGACATCTATTTTCTCATAGGTCTGTCCTGGAGAGGGGAACCTGTACATTTTACTGGAACACGGGCTAGTGACCTCACAGTTGATGACATGGTGTCACAGCATTGTACTGCTCTTTCTCGATCTTCCAGTGGGAAGATTCTTATCAGGGATGTGGTGAGCCGCCCACTGCGTACCATACTACTTACTATTACTAGAGCGGTGGGTAGCCAAGCCCCACACATGGCTACTCGGGCTCAGATGCTTTATGCGGAGGACTGTATGTCCCCCATGGTTTTCAACTGGTGCGAGGGTCTCCTCGCAAACCTCTGAGATCAGCTGACCAAGTGTCAGTGGGGAGAGCTCAAGCAGTTTGGTTATGGATCGATTGTGGTATCGTTCCTCTTGGAGCAGATCCCTCTCTTGTGTCCACAGGTAGTACTAGATGACAGGGAGCCTCGAGATCCCCACATGCTCAGATGGGCTGAGGTGATGACTCATCATGGTGAAGGACCTATCGTCAATTTTGGTCCCGAGTTCTTCAACTGGATGGAAGGCCAGTTACTCATGGTTGAGGACTTCCCATACAACGGTACGGATTTCAGAGAGGATCTTGACATAGTGCTACCTGAGGATGCAGCATGGGGTGACATAGGTGAGAACAAAACCCTTGTACTTTTAATTTTGCATATTTATCATTTTTTTGATGCAGTGTTGACAAGTATATAACATGTGTGTGCAGATGTGGGGATCGTACGGCCGATAGGACTCTCCCTTCTAGAAAGGAGAGACAGAGGTGGGGAAGCAGTTGTGCCCCCAGGTGCTCATGCTGCCATCGAGGAGATGGAGGAGGTATACAGGAACTTGTCCCAGTTGATAGTGGAGGTTACTGAGCCAGCGATAGATGACCTACCGAGACCTATGTAGAGGTTTGGGGTTGGAACGTCTGTACACTTCAATGCCCTACTCCGCAAGGTAGCGAGGACCGTGGACTGCTTCCTCACTCAGTGACAGCGGGCTGTATATGCTAGGGGTGGTGTACGAGTCAGGCGTCAGGCTTGATGACACTATTATACTTGTACTGAGAGCTTAGAGGCCTCAGATTTTGTACTACTGAAAGCTATGATGCTTCAAATTTTGTAGAGACTCACTGAAAGCCATCGTGCTTCAAATTTTGTACCAGCACTACTTTTGAGCGATATATATATATACAGACACTATCAACGATTTATAAATTATGTGTTTTTAAAATGATGAGTGATGTGATCTTGTTTACATGTTTGCTTTTATACATTGCATTATTTACATGTTGTGAATGCTTTTACATATTATGAATATTATGTGTGTGTGATGTACCAATCCAAAATGAAGTTGGCCATTGAGTCAGCAACTGTGTTTAACTCTCGTGGAATGTGTAGGTACTGAACAGATTCAAATGACCTTTCTAGGAGACATACTCGTCTGAAAAGAAAGAGTAAGGTGGGATCACGGATGGCGTAAACCCGGTTAAGATGGGAAACCACTAATTGAGAATCCATGTGGATGACAATGTGGTTCATACCCAAGGAAATGGCATTAGCCAGGGTTTCGATTACTGCCTAATATTCTGCGGCTTTGTTGGTTGCAGACCCTAGGCAACTTCCTCCTGAGCTAATGAGCTCACTTGTTGGGGAATATAGTACCCAGGCTGCCGAAGCAAGGTTACGGGTATGTCGGCTGGTGCCGTCCGTGAATCCATAGCACATTGTGATCCAGGTGGATATCGGTGGCGGCCCACCTCTTCCAACTGGCTCAAAACAGTCTTCTGGCAATTTTGGTAAATTACTATTTTTAGCATTTTTTCGAGTCCTGAACTTCCGGAGCCATTTTGAGGCCCTAAACGACATTTTTTGGCGATTTGGGGGACCAAATGGTTGCCTATGGCTTGCATTTGGGCCCATTCGAAAGTTGTAAATCTCGGTTAGACCTTTCCAACGGGCTACCGAGCGCCCTAAACGGAGATTGTATGCAAACGTTATGACCCCGGGAAGTTGACTGTTCAACTAACCACCTTGGGGCCGCAAACTTTATGACGGTTCATCTTCTAGGGTTAGGTTTTTGGATGATTGGGATTCTTTCCCTAATGATTATGATAAATAGGCCCTTTCGGCCTCTCTTTGTATTCATCTTGGCACGAATGAGCATAGCGGCCACATCTCTCCTCAGAGATAGCTACCACCATTCTAGCTATTGTATTTTACAGTCTGTTCTATTTCCGCTATTTAATAGAATATGTGTTTACTGTATCACTGTGTTATTCGCAATATATCTTTGTATATGATTCTGTATATGCTATCTTTTGTTTCGTTCCCACATAAATCCGGATCAGTGGTATCAGAGCGGTCTGCTCTTTGATTGTTTCTCGGTGCATGTCCCCGACGAGGTCAGGATACAGAGAGTTGGGTCTCGAACTAGTTTCACTTAGGGAAGACCACTCTTGCCGCCCCAAACGGCCTCCCATGGCGGAAGAAAAGAGAGACTACGGAGCAGTAGATCTTATCAAGTTGTTGCTCGAGGAAGCCCTCGCGCAACAGAGGAACGAGATGATGGATAATTTCGCCCAGATCCTTCAACGCATGCCAACAGTGGCAAATGCACCCTCAACGAGCAGCCATTCCGGAGATACGACTCCCTTCAAGGTACAAGTTAATTTTGATATCCCTTTATTTGAAGGCCAAATTGATGCCGATGCCCTAGATAAATGGTTGAATCTACTAGAAGGGTATTTCTCTGTCCACAATTTTTTCGATAGGGAAAAGATCGTCTTTGCACTCCTCAAGGCCGTCCCCCATGTTAAAAATTGGTGGGAAACTTATTGTGAGCAAAACTCATCAGACGAGTCTGGATTGTTTGAATATTCCAATCCCACTTGGGCCTCTTTTATAGATGCCGTCAAGGAACAATATTACCCTGTTGGAAACTATGATGATCAGTACACAAAATGGACCATTCTGCATCAAGAGAGGGACCAAACGGTGTCGAAGTACACCAACAAATTTCATACCTTGCGCACAAAGCTAGGTATCAAGGACTCCAAGCGGCACCTAGTACTGAAATATCGCAGTGGCCTACACCGGTACATCCGAACAGAGATGGATTTCCTAGAAATCTCTTCACTCGGATCCGCCTATCGATATGCTGTCAAAATTGAGTAGAAATTTCAACAAAAGAACAAGCGTGACTTCGGACCTGCGCAGAAGCAGGGCAAGGGAAACTCTGGCTCGCAGAACACAGGGCAGGAAAAGGACAACCAGTCCCAACCACAAGCGAAGAAGGGAAAAGAAAAGATAAAGAAGGACACCGGGAAGTGGTGCGAGTTCCAAAAAAGCCCCTGGCACAACACTGATGAATGTCGCTCAAAACAGTCATTGGTGGCTGAGATCAAAGCTTCAGAATCAGATCCCGGTTCCGATTCTAACTCAGAACCTAATTTCACAGCCGCGCGAAAAGGGAAGCAGATCATTGATGCAGAACCCAGTGCCGTTGTTTCCACCACACAGATTCAGCCAGAGGAGCCTGAAGAGTCAGAGGCAGAGGAGCGCCTTTTCCACTCACAGATGTGGGTGAAGGGAATTCCCCTACACTTTGTTGTGGACAGCGGCAGCCAGAAGAACCTGATCTCAGAAGAAGTCATCAAGAGATTGGAGCTACCAATAACGCCACACCCACAACCATACACCATTGGATGGCTAAGCCAAGGATGAAGGATCCGTGTCAGTTACCAATGTCGCCTACCATATGGCATCAAGCCCTTCAAAGATGAGGTATTGTGTGATGTGGCCCCACTTGAAGTATGTGATGTTCTTTTAGGACAACCATATATGTGGAAGCGTCATGCGGTATATGAATCACGACCTCGCAGTGTCATTGTCACTTTGGGAGGACAACTCTATCGGATACCAGAGATAGTTGCACCTACCCCAAACGAGCAGGGAAGGAAGATAATCTCCCACACTGGAAAATTTTCCCTATTCGCAATTGCCACTAAAGGTGAACGTTAGATCGTAGAGACATCCACAACCTCTGCAGATTATCCTTCTACTCAGCAGAAACAAGAAAAACACAAAGTTAGTGCAGCATCGCCTATTCAGGTACCTCTACAGTGCAAGGCCATGCATTCAAGGTGCTCCTCCAAAAAGAAACCATCCACACCGGTGCATACCAAGGATACCACAACAAGCAAAACTGTTGAACAGCTCCAGCGCATCCATCAACAACAATTACAACCCTCTGAAGATGTCAAAGTAAGGCAAGCTTTCCACTTCAGCAAATGTCCCACCAAGAGCTCAATTCGACACACGGCTCGACATATGATAAGGGATTTAATGCAATGGAGACCATTGCTTACTAAGGAGGGAGGATTGATCCAGGTGGATATCGGTGGCGGCCCACCTCTTCCAACTGGCTCAAAATAGTCTTCTGGCAATTTTGGTAAATTACTATTTTTAGCAGTTTTTCGAGTCCTGAACTTCCGGAGCCATTTTGAGGCCCTAAACGACATTTTTTTGTGATTTTGGGGACCATATGCTTGCCCACAGCTTGCATTTGGATCCATTTGAAAGTTTTAAATCTCGGTTAGACCTTTCCAACGGGCTACCGAGCGCCCTAAACGGAGATCGTATGCAAAAGTTATGACCCCGGGAAGTTGACTGTTCAACTAACCACCTTGGGGCCGCAAACTTTATGATGGTTCATCTTCTAGGGTTAGGTTTTTGGATGATTGGGATTCTTTCCCTCATGCCTATGATAAAAAGTCCCTTTCGGACTCTCTTTGTATTCATCTTGGCACGAATGAGCATAGCGGCCACATCTCTCCTCAGAGATAGCTACCACCATTCTAGCTATTGTATTTTACAGTCTGTTCTATTTCCGCTATTTAATAGAATATGTGTTTACTGTATCACTGTGTTATTCGCAATATATCTTTGTATATGATTCTGTATATGATATCTTTTGTTTCGTTCCCACATAAATCCGGATCAGTGGTATCAGAGCGGTCTGCTCTTTGATTGTTTCTCGGTGCATGTCCCCGACGAGGTCAGGATACAGAGAGTTGGGTCTCGAACTAGTTTCACTTAGGGAAGACCACTCTCGCTGCCCCAAACGGCCTCCCATGGCGGAAGAAAAGAGAGACTACGGAGCAGTAGATCCTATCAAGTTGTTGCTCGAGGAAGCCCTCGTGCGACAGAGGAATGAGATGATGGATAATTTCGCCTAGATCCTTCAACGCATGCCAACAGTGGCAAATGCACCCTCAACGAGCAGCCATTTCGGAGATACGACTCCCTTCAAGGTACAAGTTAATTTTGATATCCCTTTATTTGAAGGCCAAATTGATGCCGATGCCCTAGATAAATGGTTGAATCTACTAGAAGGGTATTTCTCTGTCCACAATTTTTCCGACAGGGAAAAGATCGTCTTTGCACTCCTCAAGGCCGTCCCCCATGTTAAAAATTGGTGGGAAACTTATTGTGAGCAAAACTCATCAGACGAGTCTGGATTGTTTGAATATTCCAATCCCACTTGGGCCTCTTTTATAGATGCCGTCAGGGAACAATATTACCCTGTTGGAAACTATGATGATCAGTACACAAAATGGACCATTCTGCATCAAGAGAGGGACCAAACGGTGTCGGAGTACACCAACAAATTTCATACCTTGCGCACAAAGCTAGGTATCAAGGACTCCAAGCGGCACCTAGTACTGAAATATCGCAGTGGCCTACACTGGTACATCCGAACAGAGATGGATTTCCTGGAAATCTCTTCATTCGGATCCGCCTATCGATATGCTGTCAAAATTGAGCAGAAATTTCAGCAAAAGAACAAGCGTGACTTCGGACCTACGCAGAAGCAGGGCAAGGGAAACTCTGGCTCGCAGAACGCAGGGCAGGAAAAGGACAACCAGTCCCAACCACAAGAGAAGAAGGGTAAAGAAAAGACAAAGAAGGACACCAGGAAGTGGTGCGAGTTCCACAAAAGCCCTTGGCACAACACTGATGAATGTCGCTCAAAACAGTCATTGGTGGCTGAGATCAAAGCTTCAGAATCCGATCCCGGTTCCGATTCTGACTCAGAACCTAATTTCACAGCCGCGCGGAAAGGGAAGCAGATCATTGATGAAGAACCGAGTGGCCTTGTTGCCACCACACAGATTCGGCCAAAGGAGCCTGAAGAGTCAGAGGCAGAGGAGCGCCTTTTCCACTCACAGATGTGGGTGAAGGGAATTCCCCTACACTTTGTTGTGGACAGCGGCAGCCAGAAGAACCTAATCTCGGAAGAAGTCATCAAGAAATTGGAGCTACTAATAACGCCACACCCACAACCATACACGATTGGATGGCTAAGCCAAGGACGAAGGATCCGTGTCAGTCACCAATGTCGCCTACCATATGGCATCAAGCCCTTCAAAGATGAGGTATTGTTTGATGTGGCCCCACTTGAAGTATGTGATGTTCTTTTAGGACAACCATATATGTGGAAGCGTCATGCTGTATATCACTCACGACCTCACAGTGTCATTGTCACTTTGGGAGGACAACTCTATCGGATACCAGAGATAGTTGCACCTACCCCAAACGAGCAGGGAAGAAAGATAATCTCCCACACTGGGAAATTTTCCCTATTCGCAATTGCCAATAAAGGTGAACGTCAGATCGTAGAGACATCCACAACCTCTGCAGATTATCCTTCTACACATCAGAAACAAGAAAAACACAAAGTTAGTGCAGCATCGCCTATTCAGGTACCTCTACAGTGCAAGGCCATGCATTCAAGGTGCTTCTCCAAAAAGAAACCATCCACACCGGTGCATACCAAGGATACCACAACAACCAAAACTGTTGAACAGCTCCAGCGCATCCATCAACAACAATTACAACCCTCTGAAGATGTCCAAGTAAGGCAACCTTTCCACTTCAGCAAATGTCGCACCAAGAGCTCAATTCGACACACGGCTCAACATATGATAAGGGATTTAATGCAATGGAGACCATTGCTTCCTAAGGAAGGAGGGTTGATCCAGGTGGATATCGGTGGTGGCCCACCTCTTCCAACTGGCTCAAAACAGTCTTCTGGCAATTTTGGTAAATTACAATTTTTAGCAGTTTTTCGAGTCCTGAACTTTCGGAGCCATTTTGAGGCCCTAAACGACATTTTTTGGTGATTTGGGAGACCAAAAGGTTTCCCATGGCTTACATTTGGGGCCATTTGAAAGTTGTAAATCTCGGTTAGACCTTTCCAACAGGCTACCGAGCGCCCTAAACGGAGATCGTATGCAAAAGTTATGACCCCGGGAAGTTGACTATTCAACTAACCACCTTGGGGCCGCAAACTTTATGACGGTTCATCTTCTAGGGTTAGGTTTTTGGATGATTGGGATTCTTTCCCTCATGCTTATGATAAATAGGCCCTTTCGGCCTCTCTTTGTATTCATCTTGGCACGAATGAGCATAGCAGCCACATCTCTCCTCAGAGATAGCTACCACCATTCTAGCTATTGTATTTTATAGTCTGTTCTATTTCCACTATTTAATAGAATATGTGTTTACTGTATCACTGTGTTATTCGCAATATATCTTTGTATATGATTCTGTATATGCTATCTTTTGTTTCGTTCCCACATAAATCCGGATTAGTGGTATCAGAGCGGTCTGCTCTTTGATTGTTTCTCGGTGCATGTCCCCGACGAGGTCAGGATACAGAGAGTTGGGTCTCGAACTAGTTTCACTTAGGGAAGACCACTCTCGCCGCCCCAAACGGCCTCCCATGGCGGAAGAAAAGAGAGACTACGTAGCAGTAGATCCTATCAAGTTGTTGCTCGAGGAAGCCCTCGCGCGACAGAGGAACGAGATGATGGATAATTTCGCCCAGATCCTTCAACGCATGCCAACAGTGGGAAATGCACCCTCAACGAACAGCCATTTCGGAGATACGACTCCCTTCAAGGTACAAGTTAATTTTGATATCCCTTTATTTGAAGGCCAAATTGATGCCGATGCCCTAGATAAATGGTTGAATCTACTAGAAGGGTATTTCTCTGTCCACAATTTTTCCGACAGGGAAAAGATCGTCTTTGCACTCCTCAAGGCCGTCCCCCATGTTAAAAATTGGTGGGAAACTTATTGTGAGCAAAACTCATCAGACGAGTCTGGATTGTTTGAATATTCCAATCCCACTTGGGCCTCTTTTATAGATGCCGTCAGGGAACAATATTACCCTATTGGAAACTATGATGATCAGTACACAAAATGGACCATTCTGCATTAAGAGAGGGACCAAACGGTGTCGGAGTACACCAACAAATTTCATACCTTGCGCACAAAGCTAGGTATCAAGGACTCCAAGCGGCACCTAGTACTGAAATATCGCAGTGGCCTATACCGGTACATCCGAACAGAGATGGATTTCCTGGAAATCTCTTCACTCGGATCCGCCTATCGATATGCTGTCAAAATTGAGCAGAAATTTCAGCAAAAGAACAAGTGTGACTTCGGACCTGCGTAGAAGCAGGGCAAGGGAAACTCTGGCTCGCAGAACACAGGGCAGGAAAAGGACAACCAGTCCCAACCACAAGCGAAGAAGGGTAAAGAAAAGACAAAGAAGGACACCGGGAAGTGGTGCGAGTTCCACAAAAGCCCCTGGCACAACACTGATGAATGTCGCTCAAAACAGTCATTGGTGGCTGAGATCAAAGCTTCAGAATCAGATCCCGGTTCCGATTCTGACTCAGAACCTAGTTTCACAGCCGCGCGAAAAGGGAAGCAGATCATTGATGCAGAACCCAGTGCCGTTGTTGCCACCACACAGATTCAGCCAGAGGAGCCTGAAGAGTCAGAGGCAGAGGAGCGCCTTTTCCACTCACAGATGTGGGTGAAGGGAATTCCCCTACACTTTGTTGTGGACAGCGGCAGCCAGAAGAACCTGATCTCAGAAGAAGTCATCAAGAGATTGGAGCTACCAATAACGCCACACCCACAACCATACACCATTGGATGCCTAAGCCAAGGACGAAAGATCCGTGTCAGTCACCAATGTCGCCTACCATATGGCATCAAGCCCTTCAAAGATGAGGTATTGTGTGATGTGGCCCCACTTGAAGTATGTGATGTTCTTTTAGGACAACCATATATGTGGAAGCGTCATGCTGTATATGAATCACGACCTCGCAGTGTCATTGTCACTTTGGGAGGACAACTCTATCGGATACCAGAGATAGTTGCACCTACCCCAAACGAGCAGGGAAGGAAGATAATCTCCCACACTGGGAAATTTTCCCTATTCGCAATTGCCACTAAAGGTGAACGTCAGATCGTAGAGACATCCACAACCTCTGCAGATTATCCTTCTACTCAGCAGAAACAAGAAAAACACAAAGTTAGTGCAGCATCGCCTATTCAGGTACCTCTACAGTGCAAGGCCATGCATTCAAGGTGCTCCTCCAAAAAGAAACCATCCACACCGGTGCATACCAAGGATACCACAACAACCAAAACTGTTGAATAGCTCTAGCACATCCATCAACAACAATTACAACCCTTTGAAGATGTCAAAGTAAGGCAACCTTTCCACTTCAGCAAATGTCGCACCAAGAGCTCAATTCGACACACGGCTCGACATAGGATAAGGGATTTAACACAATGGAGACCATTGCTTCCTAAGGAGGGAGGATTGATCTAGATGGATATCAGTGGCGGCCCACCTCTTCCAACTGGCTCAAAACAGTCTTCTGGCAATTTTGGTAAATTACTATTTTTAGCAGTTTTTCGAGTCCTGAACTTCCGGAGCCATTTTGAGGCCCTAAACGACATTTTTTGGCGATTTGGGGGACCAAATGGTTGCCAATGGCTTGCATTTGGGCCCATTCGAAAGTTGTAAATCTTGGTTAGACCTTTCCAATGGGCTACCGAGCGCCCTAAACGGAGATCGTATGCAAAAGTTATGACCCCGGGAATTTGACTGTTCAACTAACCACCTTGGGGCCGCAAACTTTATGACGGTTCATCTTCTAGGGTTAGGTTTTTGGATGATTGGGATTCTTTCCCTCATGCTTATGATAAATAGGCCCTTTCGGCCTCTCTTTGTATTCATCTTGGCACGAATGAGCATAGCGGCCACATCTCTCCTCAGAGATAGCTACCACCATTTTAGCTATTGTATTTTACAGTCTGTTCTATTTCCGCTATTTAATAGAATATGTGTTTACTGTATTACTGTGTTATTCGCAATATATCTTTGTATATGATTCTGTATATGCTATCTTTTGTTTCATTCCCAAATAAATCTGGATCAGTGGTATCAGAGCTGTCTACTCTTTGATTGTTTCTCGGTGCATGTCCCCGACGAGGTCAGGATACAGAGAGTTGGGTCTCGAACTAGTTTCACTTAGGGAAGACCACTCTCGCCGCCCCAAACGGCCTCCCATGGAGGAAGAAAAGAGAGACTACGGAGCAGTAGATCCTATCAAGTTGTTGCTCGAGGAAGCCCTCTTGCGACAGAGGAACGAGATGATGGATAATTTCGCCCAGATCCTTCAACGCATGCCAACAGTGGCAAATGCACCCTCAACGAGCAGCCATTTCGGAGATACGACTCCCTTCAAGGTACAAGTTAATTTTGATATCCCTTTATTTGAAGGCCAAATTGATGCCGATGCCCTAGATAAATGGTTGAATCTAGTAGAAGGGTAATTCTCTGTCCACAATTTTTTCGACAGGGAAAAGATCGTCTTTGCACTCCTCAAGGCCGTCCCCCATGTTAAAATTTTTTGGGAAACTTATTGTGAGCAAAACTCATCAGATGAGTCTGGATTGTTTGAATATTCCAATCCCACTTGGGCCTCTTTTACAGATGCCGTCAAGGAACAATATTACCCTGTTGGAAACTATGATGATCAGTACACAAAATGGACCATTCTGCATCAAGAGAGGGACCAAACGGTGTCGGAGTACACCAACAAATTTCATACCTTGCGCACAAAGCTAGGTATCAAGGACTCCAAGCGGCACCTAGTACTGAAATATCGCAGTGGCCTACACCGGTACATCCGAACAGAGATGGATTTCCTAGAAATCTCTTCACTTGGATCCGCCTATCGATATGATGTCAAAATTGAGCAGAAATTTCAGCAAAAGAACAAGTGTGACTTCGGACCTGCGCAGAAGCAGGGCAAGGGAAACTCTGGCTCGCAGAACACAGGGCAGGAAAAGGACAACCAGTCCCAACCACAAGTGAAGAAGGGTAAAGAAAAGACAAAGAAGGACACCGGGAAGTGGTGCGAGTTCCACAAAAGCCCCTGGCACAACACTGATGAGTGTCGCTCAAAACAGTCATTGGTGGCTGAGATCAAAGCTTCAGAATCAAATCCCGGTTCCGATTCTGACTCAGAACCTAGTTTCACAGCCGCGTGAAAAGGGAAGTAGATCATTGATGCAGAACCCAGTGCCATTGTTGCCACCACTCAGATTCATCCAGAGGAGCCTGAAGAGTCAGAGGCAGAGGAGCGCCTTTTCCACTCACAGATGTGGGTGAAGGGAATTCCCCTACACTTTGTTGTGGACAGCGGTAGCCAGAAGAACCTGATCTCAGAAGAAGTCATCAAGAGATTGGAGCTACCAATAACGCCACACCCACAACCATACACCATTGGATAGCTAAGCCAAGGACGAAGGATCCGTGTCAGTCACCAATGTCGCCTACCATATGGCATCAAGCCCTTCAAAGATGAGGTATTGTGTGATGTGGCCCCACTTGAAGTATGTGATGTTCTTTTAGGACAACCATATATGTGGAAGCGTCATGCTGTATATGAATCACGACCTCGCAGTGTCATTGTCACTTTGGGAGGACAACTCTATCGGATACCAGAGATAGTTGCACCTACCCCAAACGAGCAGGGAAGGAAGATAATCTCCCACACTGGGAAATTTTCCCTATTCGCAATTGCCACTAAAGGTGAATGTCAGATCGTAGAGACATCCACAGCCTCTGCAGATTATCCTTCTACTCAGCAGAAACAAGAAAAACACAAAGTTAGTGCAGCATCGCCTATTCAGGTACCTCTACAGTGCAAGGCCATGCATTCAAGGTGCTCCTCCAAAAAGAAACCATCCACACCGGTGCATACCAAGGATACCACAACAACCAAAACTGTTGAACAGCTCCAGCGCATCCATCAACAAGAATTACAACCCTCTGAAGATGTCAAAGTAAGGCAACCTTTCCACTTCAGCAAATGTCGCACCAAGAGCTCAATTCGACACACAGCTTGACATATGATAAGGGATTTAACGCAATGGAGACCATTGCTTCCTAAGGAGGGAGGATTGATCCAGGTGGATATCAGTGGCAGCCCACCTCTTCCAACTGTCTCAAAACAGTCTTCTGGTAATTTTGGTAAATTACTATTTTTAGCAGTTTTTCGAGTCCTGAACTTCCGGAGCCATTTTGAGGCCCTAAACGACATTTTTTGGCGATTTGGGGGACGAAATGGTTGCTTATGGCTTGAATTTAGGCCCATTCGAAAGTTGTAAATCTCGGTTAGACCTTTCCAACGGGCTACCGAGCGCCCTAAACGGAGATCGTATGCAAATGTTATGACCCCGAGAAGTTGACTGTTCAACTAACTACCTTGGGGCCGCAAACTTTATGACGGTTCATCTTCTAGGGTTAGGTTTTTGGATGATTGGGATTCTTTCCCTCATGCTTATGATAAATAGGCCCTTTCGGCCTCTCTTTGTATTCATCTTGGCACGAATGAGCATAGCGGCCACATCTCTCCTCAGAGATAGCTACCACCATTCTAGCTATTGTATTTTACAGTCTGTTCTATTTCCGCTATTTAATAGAATATGTGTTTACTGTATCACTGTGTTATTCGCAATATATCTTTGTATATGATTCTGTATATGCTATCTTTTGTTTTGTTCCCACATAAATCCGGATCACATTGCCATTTGCAAATGCAGACAAAACATGGTATAAGGAGCGGAAACAAGATCTAAAGTCACTAAAAAACAAAAGCGTCATAGCTCACAAAAACACAAAAAACACGCCATGTACAGTATATACAAGAAATTCTAAGCATGACGAGTTTAGGCATAGTATCTCTTCAGGTAAATCCCATTGCAGGGTTCACCCAAAGAGATTCTGTCATAGTCTTCAAGCTCGTAAGCTCCCTTCTCCAAAACATGTTTGACAATGTAAGGTCCATGCCACATGGATTCGAACTTTCCTGCTCCTAGTTTATCGTGCTTCTAGTCATAAGTGAGGACCAGGTCAGCCTCGTTAAAGATACGAGGTTGAACTGACTCGTCGTATTTGGCTTTGATGCATTTCTTGTGCGCTTCATTAGCAAGAGCGGCATCTCGGCAGGACTCGTCAAGTTTTGCTAAGTGCAAGAGACGTTCTTCCTCGGCAGTAGTGTTAGGAAAAAGTTCGACAACGAGTTGTAGAGACGGAATTTTGCACCCTATAGGTAGGACAGTGTTGTGCCCTGGAAATGTCCCTTTTTAACCATACCTATTTCATCATTTTGCCAAATTTTACTTTACTTCCGTAAACCATATACATGCCTTTTCCAAATCAATCAGCAATCCTGACAAGGTATAAATCATTATTGTTTCATTTAATTATGCCATATATTGTTATGGTTACGAATCCTGACCCTTGGTTTATGCTAACATTTGTGAGTTCATTTAGTCAAAATATGAAGCACAGGTGTATTAGCCAATTGGCGCCAGTCGTTACTCTTCCAAGTCTGATTTATCATACTCCAAAGAACAGTGCATCTTCCACGTGAGCTGTAATAGATCCTCACTGTAATAGATTCCATTGAAACAGATCCTGGCTGCGACAGACAGGTTGCATTCCAGTTGCTGAGTCTGTTGATCCATTAATTATCAGAGCAACAACATTCTTCACAATTAGCAGCCTTGTTTAATACGGATGTATCAGTTAGCTATAACTCCGCAGCATGAAGATCATAGATCTTCATTGCTGCATGAATATAGTGGATCTAAAAACTGTATTTTCCTTGTATAAATTCTAGAGGGCTCTCATAGCTTGGGGTTGGACAATTACCATTTTACATAATCTGTAACAGAGCACTGATACTGATGATTTTCCATCATTAATATGAGAGCAGAGTTCTTCATTTATTTGTCTTAATTTGTTGTGACTCTCGGCGTTTATGTTAGAAGGCCAGGGCCCGCCTTCTCACAGAGATAGCCAGTTTAAGTAGGTAGAGTAGTTTAGTTTTACTTATGTTGCGTGGTGTGGAATTATTGCAGATGTTATTGGTAGATGCAACTGAGAATTGGATTTCCTTTTGGTAGTTTATAATTGCATCTCGAATAGCTGTAGCAGATTGGTGTGACAGTCGACTGTGTAGGATAATTTATTCAATTGAATGTGTGTTTTAATCAGCTGTGATAGCCAAGCTCAATTCCAATATCTTTCAGTTGTTTATGCTTTCTAGGACTTCCAGTAATTATCAGTTTAGAGTTCAAGCTTGTATTTTAATTATGGTTGTCGTTGTATCTTTAATTGCATTCATAGATTAGACAGATAATGGTAGAGTTACAGTAGCCACTGGATAGATCATTTTGGTAAAGATTGAATACTGTAGTTTGATAATTATAGGATTTAACTTCTTGCAAAATAATCTAGTTCCATTTCATTATTAGATCATTAACTTGCTGGGTTGATTTCTATAGGAAGGTTGTTGCACTTTGGATTCTTAGATGTATGAATTAGATTAGTTTTCTTATGGAATGAGTTGGCTGAGCATATAGGTAGGGTCATTATCTACATTTAGTAAATCAACTGCTTGATCTCTTTATGCATAGATTGTTCTTATTGCCTTTGAAATAAAAGATCTTCCTAGGTTTGACAATTTATATTGACCATCCTGTGTGTTAACTTTAATTAATTGACATATAGGGTGACCAACATTTTGGCGCCGTTGCCGGGGATGGTAATAGATAGACAGAGTTAGTAGTTGGTTTCATTTGATTTGATTTTAGTTCAATTATTTACAGCATACATGAATACAAGAAAAAGAAATCGGTAACCCCCTTTGAATACTAAAATTGCAGGTGGAAGAGGTGAGGTCGTAATGTAGGTCAAGGAAGACACACATACATTGATGAGATAATTGCTAGAGTTGATTCTTCCACTAGACCACCACGGAACTCTACAGGTAGGGGAAATTCTGTTCCTCCCAATCTTGAACATTCAGCATCCATAGTGGAGAATACAACGGGACCTTCAAATCCTGTTGCAGAAAGTAAACCTCCTGAAGATAAGGGAAGCACTGTAGGTGCACCAGATAGAGAGGAAATTTATCATATCGATGAAACAAGAGTTACCAAAGAGGTGTGGTTGGAGACTCACCGAATAGAAGAGGAAGAAAGAAGGTGAGAAGAAGAGAGGAGAAGAAAGGAAGAAGCTAAAGTAGAGGAAGAACGCATAAAGGAAGCTGTTGAATTTTGGACTAGAACCATGGCTGGTAGAGAATAGGAGGGTGAGAACAAACATGGGAATAACTAGGAGGAGGAAGGAGAAAATAATCAGCCTGGTAATACTGTGGCTATGTTAGAATTCCCTATCCTCTAGATACCTGGAGCAGCTCCTATGAAGAATATCTCACCATCAGTTCTCCCAAATTTTCATGGTAAGTCCTTTGAGGATCCTTATGAGTTCCTTTTTGAGTTTGATATCCTCTGTCACAGCTATGATTACACCTCTAGTGCTCAGAAGCTGAAGTTATTCCCAACCACCTTGAAGGGAAATGCTCTACGTTGGTTCATGAGTCTGGCTTGTGAGACCATTGCTACTTGGGACCAAATGAAAAGCACCTTCCTTTCTAAGTACCAAGAATATTGCAGAACTAGGGATAGAAAAGAGGAGCTGTTTAAAATGGTTCAGAAGGATGAAGAAAGTTTGGAGGACTTTGTGGAAAGATTGCTGTACAATTTACAAATATCTAGTCATGTTGAGATTGGAAAGGATGTGCTCAAGATTATCTTACTAAGAGGAATTAGAGAAGATTGCCTTGATATGTTAAATCTGCTGGGAAAAGGGGATATCTCGAAAGAACCTTTTGAAAAGATTGTTGAATTATGTCGAAGGTACTCCAAGGGATCCTCTAGAACCAGCAAATGAGACAAAGACCGAGACCAGGATGTCTTCACTAGGACTCAGAAGTCAGCTAGTGGAGGAGCCACTCGAGCAGAAATAGGCAACTTACTAGAGAATTTTAAAACAGACATGATGAGCTCCATTTCCTCAGAGTTAGATGTCATGAGAGCAAAGAAAAAACAAGTGGTAGAAGATCTTACACTTGCTGTATTCTTCCCTAGATGTAGGAAAAACCACCCACTAAAGGAATGCTCGTTGGACAAGGTAGAGGTATGTAGGATATGCGAACTTGAGCATGATACTAAGGAATGTCCTTCCTTACCTAAGGTCAAAGCAGTCCTGCAGGCATCTATTCCAGATGTGGAGCCAACATACTTCATGGCACAGAAGAAACCATGGTGGCCTCGAAATCAAGGTATGAATCTAGACCCAACATTTTTTCTGAATAATATGAATGGAATGAACAATATGCATAATATGAATACACAATTCCCTTCACATTATTCTAACAACCAGTGGCATCCATCTCAGAACCCAATGCAAAATCCTAACTCATGGACACCATGGTCACAGCAATCTAACCATGCTCCTTGGAATTCCAACTGGAGAAATTCTCACCAAGGAAATAACTTTCCCCATCGCTAGAATCAGTATCAACAGTATCCTCCTCAACAGTATCAACAACCACAACTCCCTTTCCAAAACAACGCCGCACCTATGAATGCACTACTTCGACCACAGCTACCTGCACAACCTAACCTGAACCCATACAATAAAGCAGTCCATCAATTTGAGACTGCCAACATGCCTGCGTATTCCATCAGTCAGATTCCCTGCAATGATATACAATTACGATCAGGGAGGGTGGTGGAGCCTATTATCACTGAGGAGGTTTGATCCCCAGTGATTGAAACTGGAGTAAATCAGCACTATGAGAACATGGTTAATTCAGCAAGCCCCATCATTGAGGATGTTGATACTCCTACTGAAACAATAGCTGAAACTCAGAAAGTAACACACGATGTGTCACAGCCTACACAGTTGAATAAAGAACCACCATACCCTGAATGATTGGCCCTGCAGAAAACAGTGGAACAACCCCGATTTGATCTCGTGGGAGAACTGAAAAATTTGTATGTTAAAATTCCACTGTTACAGGCCCTTCATGATGTGCCCATTTATGCCAATACTATTAAAGATTTATGTGTCAAGAAACTAGGAAGAAGGCCCAGGGATCCCCCCATTGTCCACGTGTTGGGAAATCTTTCAGAATTAATAATGGGGAAGGCCCCTATGGAAAAATACAATGACCCTGGGAACCCGACTGTTACAATTCACATAGGGAACACACAAATTCCAAATGTCTTGGTGGATTTTGGCGCAGCTATTAACGTTATGATCATAGAAAATGTGAAGAAATTGGGACTCACTAATCTTCGGCCAACCCCTACCATTTTGGAACTTGCTGATAGATCAACGATCAAGCCTGAATGGATCCTAGATGACCTCGTGATCTCAGTCGATTCATGGGAATACCCTATGGATTTCTTGGTGTTACAGCCAAAATACTAGTTGGGGGGACACCCACTGATCCTGGGAAGACCGTGGTTGGCCACAACAGATGCCTGTATCAACTGTCGGTCAGTATCTATGACCATTTTAGACAAAATTGAGATCAAGAGCCTAACCCTGTACCCTCCAGCTCGACCAAGCACAGAAGCTGAGACTCCATTGTGGGCAGATTTGGAGGAGGAAGAGGGTGTGCAGCCACTACTAACCATAGGGGGAGCCTTAATGTTTAAAGATGAAACAGAGGATGATGCCATTAATAGTTTCATCAGTGAGCCCATGCCAGTCAATCAAAGTGTCTATCAGATCTTGGACAGTACTCTAGCTGCAACAGAACAAGAAAAGCTTACAAAAGAAACTCTAATCGGTGATGAAAGTATAATTCCAGTACTTAAGAATTCAAAGAGTGTTCCAATAGAAATTGGGGCAGGAAAACATTGAATATCAATCCTAATCTGGCACCTAGCGAGCTGGAACAACTAGTCACTCTACTGAAACAGCGTAGGGGAGCTTTCGCTTGGGAGTACACAGACATGAAAGGAATCCCTTCTCATCTGTGCACCGATCACATTTATATTAAGAGCAACTCCAGGCTGGTATGTCAAACACAACGAAGGATGAACCCAAACCTAAGAGACATAGTGAAAGAAGAAATCCAAAAAATTTTGGAAGCAGGATTCATATACCCAATTTCAGACAGTGAGTGGGTTTCTCCACTTGTGATTGTGCCAAAGAAGAATGGGAAATGGAGGGTATGCATGGATTACAAAGAATTGAATAAAGCAACGCAGAAGGACCATTTCCCCTTACCTTTCATTGATCAAGTCCTTGATACCTTGTCTGGGAAAAAGTATTTCTCCTTTCTTGATGGCTTTAGTGGCTATAACCAGATCCAGATTGCTCCAGAAGATCAGGACAAAACCACTTTCACCTGCCCCTGGGGAACTTTTGCCTACCGAGTACTTCCTTTTGGGTTGTGCAACGCATCAGCTACATTTCAGAGAGCAGTGATTGGAATCTTTTCAGAAATGGTGAATGATTGCATGGAAATTTTTATGGATGACTTTAATCCATATGGTGATAGTTATGAAGAAGCATTGAAAAATTTAGAAAAGGTTTTGAAATGCTATGAACAAAGCCAGCTCTCTTTAAGCACTGAAAAGTGCCACATGATGATGAGTGAAGGCATAGTGCTGGGGTAATTCATCTCTTTTGATGGTATCCAGGTAGATCCATCAAAAATCAAGGTAATTGAAAATATACCAACTCCTGGAACACAGAAGGATGTACGTAGCTTCTTGGGGCATGCTAGCTATTACAGAAGGTTCATAGAAATTTTTTCCAAACTAGCTTCTCCTTTGTTCACATTATTGATGAAGAATGCACAGTTTGTCTGGAATGATGCATGCCAAATAGTGTTTACTGAGCTAAAGAAAAGGCTGTCTAAAGCACCCATCTTACGAGGGCCCAATTGGGCTCTGCCTTTTCACATTGCTTCAGATGCTTCAGATACTACCATTGGAGCAGTTTTGGGACAGAAGGAAGGTAGTGCTCCTTATGCCATTTACTACATTAGTAAAAATTTGTCTCCTGCTGAACTAAATTATACTATCACAGAAAAATAATTTCTTGCCATTGTTTATGCCATCAACAAATTTAGACATTATATTACTGGATATTCTACTTTTGTGCACATTGATCATTCTGTTATCAAGTATTTAATGAATAAACCAATCACGAATGCTAGAGTTACTAGATGGATTTTACTGCTACATGAATTTGATATCACAATTATTGATAGACCAGGAAAGGAAAATGTTGTTGCAGATTTTGTATCTCGACTTACTAACAGTGATGACAATTTACCAGTCGAAGATTCCTTCCCTGATGAACATTTGTTTGCAGTATCAGCTCATTCCCCATTGTATGCAGATATTGCTAACTTTTTGGCTGCAGGTAAGCTTCCAGCACATCTGTCAAAGAGAGAGAAATGGAAGATCATACAACAGAGTGCTAGGTACTGCTGGATTGATGGCCATCTTTTCTACACAAAGCTTGATTTAGAGATCAGAAGATGTGTTAGAGAAGATGAAATCTTTAGCATTCTTAAAGCTTGCCATGATGAGCCCTGTGCGGTGCATTTTGCTGACAAAAGGACAGGTCATAAAGTTTTGAGAATGGGCTATTTCTGGTCTACATTGTTTAGGGATGCAAAGAAGTATGTTCAGGCATGTGATAGCTGCCAAAGGATGGGCCAACCCAATAGATTAGATGAGATGCCTTTGCAGCCACAACTTGTGGTTGAACCATTTGATAGGTGGGCTCTAGATTTTGTAGGGCCTATCAACCCTCCCTCAAAGCAGAAAGTTCACATCTTGGTTTGCATATATTACATTACCAAATTGGTAGAAGCTGTAGCCTTGGTCAAGGCCAATGATTAGGCTATGATTGATTTCCTGTATGAAGAGATTTTTACTTGGTTCGGAGTACTTAAGGACATCATTACAGGCGGTGGACCATAGTTTGTGTCTCACAAGCTGGAATCACTGTTATACAAATTTCATATTCAGCACAAAATAACCTCGCCATATCATCCATAGGCCAATGGCCAAGTGGAGAGCACAAACAAGGTTATCGAGGCCATTCTGACAAAAATAGTGAAGAGCCATCGTAAATATTGGGATGAAAGGCTTCCAGAGGCACTATGGGCCTATTGTACTACATGGCGTAACACCACTAGTTTTTCCTCATATGAGTTAGTGTATGGTAAGAATGTTGTTTTTCCAATTGAATTTGAAATCAGAACCTTGAAAACAACTATGGAAGCAAACCTGGATTTATTAGAGGCATAGAGGAACCAACTGAATCAGCTCAATGAATTGGATAAGAAGCACACAGCTACAGTACATCATACATCTTTAATCCAACAACAACGCTCTGATCAATTTATAAAGAAGAAAGTCTTCCAAGAAGGGGACTGGGCCCTGTTGTATGATTCACGGTTTAAGAGGGACTTTAAAGGCAAATTGCGCACCCGTTGGTTGGGACCCTATCAGATAGATCGAGTATTCGATAATGGAACAATCTGGTTGATCACCATTGATGAAAACAAAGTACCATTATTCATAAATGGTCATCGGCTGCGACTGTATCACAAGCCGATCTCAAGGGAAGCTTTTGTTTCACACGTTGCAGGTGATCCAGACTATCCGTTAATGCCAGGGCAGGGATTGTTCTCAAACCCTGTGAATTCCTAAAAGCTGCAATTTCCATACATATTTTGGACATAAATAATTGGTTTTTCTTTCATTCTATATTTTATCTATTTTTATTTTTTGCGCTTGATCAGTTTGTTTTGAAGAACTGTGTGCAGGAACTAATTGGAGGAGCAGCAGCCATGACTGGGCCAGACGATTGCAGACACTCCACATATGTTCTTGATCTAATAAATCTCTTTTTAAGAAGATGGATGATTCGTTATCTTTCAATAGTCAGCTGAAAAATTGGTTGTGACTTCATTCTGACACAACTGCGACTCCTTGCCTTGCTATTCTTCCTATTTTTACAGTTGTGACTCTGCCACTTTTGCCCGTTTTGCCAAATTCCGCAGCTGCAACTCTGCTACCTTTGTCCATTCCGCTAAACCCAGTAGCTGTGACTCCGCCATTTTCCCTTTACTTCACTTTTCCCCGGCTGTGACTTCGCCACCTTTTCCCATTCTGCCAAATTCCACAGCTGTGACTCCGCTATTTCCATTCACATTTCTAAGTTTGGCAGCTTCTATTCCACTATTTCCGTTTCATTTTGACCCCTTTCCAGTAGCTTCGACTCCACTACCTTTGTCCATTCCACTAAACCTATCAACTACGACTCCGTTCTTTCCACTTCATTTCCGCTCCTTCTGTAGAGCTGCGACACCACCATTTTCGCTTATTTTCCTAAGTCTAGCAGCTGTGACTCTGCCAGTTTGTCTGCTCTCTAATTGATGATGCCAATAATGATGTGATTAGGCATCATTTTTGTCGCTCGCTCCACAAGATCCAATCATGGTTTTCCACGAAGGAAAATTTCAGGTGCTTTGAGTAGCTTTTAGCCCAAGTAGTAGTGGCCACATCACTTCAGCACATGTGCATTTATGCTTATTTCTAATGACAGAGATGATGAAGGCATGCTATGATGGTTGGCGCTCCATGACGATTAATTCACGGATGGATGCATAGTTTGAAGGTATGGGTTCTAACTATAATCATGATTAGGCATTTATTGACGTCGCGAATAATAATGGTTATACCTGTCATTTATCCCTGCCATTTATCCCGCCGAAAATTGTGTTTAAAGCCATTACCCGTACTCCTGATCATGATTATCATTCTATCTGATTCGTGTGACAAACCAGCCATAAATATTACTTCAAAACTAACACCGCCACCTTTCCAACATGGTTCAATTCAACTCTTGACTATCTGTCAATCGTGCCCGCATGCAGATAGTTCGATAGTTGGAGCTATGACTGGCACATTTGTTAGAACTTCTTGCAGAAGTCTAGTGATATGGGTATTCCTGTGAGATATGAACCTCTAACAATAGAATCCCTGTACATAAACATATATATCTTTGTCATTTTTCATGAAGCAGGATGGACAACTTATTTCCAATGCTTGAGTGGTTTTCATGAGGAAGCGACCCTTGAATTTGCTCAAAATTTGACGAACACTCATTCAGAGGTTCGAGGAATAAGGGTAGATGTTTAAGAGGTAATTCTGGTGGAAGTAACAGGACTTCCCAGAGTTGGGCGACATTGGTTTAGTCGAAAGCGCTATCATCCAACTGCAATTGAAGACTTTCTTGCAGCTGGAGAAAGGGTTCGACCATTGCGTAGGGGAATAGCCTTGGAAACTCTTCCACATCCATGGAACCAAGTTGCAATCTTTTTGAATAAATATATTACCTGCGAGGGGAGGTATAGTGTTGTTTATATCAATGAATTTTTACTCCTATCACATTTATGACACAGCCGATTGCTAAAAATGTTGTACTTTCTTTTTCAATCTTTGCAATGCATGGCTTACTATGTTAAAGGTGCTCAACACCCCTTATCATCCCTCACAAATCATGGGCTCATTAAATTGCTGATCTTACGAGCCCTTGCACAACATAATTTGACATGGGATCAATTTCTGGACCAGCCAAACCTCCCTCGTGAAATGTCTTTAGAAATATTGCACGAGGACTGGATTTCCTCAAATTCAGTTGGGGGGAGGGAAGATGGAATACCTGAAGAGATAGAAACAAAGGAGGATCAAACAAGGGTAGCTGAAACTGAAATGGAAAATGAAAACCCTCAAGCAAAGGCAATATCATAAAATGAACAAGCAGTCCCGAACGTAGAATCTTCTCCCACAATCATAAGGACTCTAAATCATAAGGAGGGAGTTGGCTCTATTTCTAAGGAAATGGGATTTTCCTTACCTTGGGGAAAGGGAGGGCCGATGAGCATGGTCCAGTCATCTCGCTCAGTGAAGAAGAGGAGAATCGAAATTGTGACTGCAGCAGAAGCAGGTCGTTTGGTCAGGGTAGATAGTGGGACTCCTATTTTTAAACCCCAACCACCTGCTGACACACAAGAATCTGCTGTAGAAGAACCTCAATTAGATAATCTTCTATTTGAAAATGAGTTTCTAAAGAAGGAGGTGCAAGATCTTCAGGGAAAATTAGATAAATGGAAGGAGACATGTAGGGAACAGGAAAAGAAGTATGTGGATGCAAGGGCGGAAGCTGCAAATCAATTGAGGAATTTATTGATTATTCGGGGAATTGGAGTACAACAAGAGATAATATGTCCAGAATGTGGAGATATTTTTAATTTGGCAGGGCTTAAAGTTACAAAGGCAGACCTAGCAGTTCATGGATCTGCAAGAGCAAGGCAATCAGAGAAGTTCTTTTCGAGCTCAACCTCATCGTTTTGAAGGCATCAAGTCGATCCAACAGACTAAAATTATCAGGAAAAAGGGCGCTGTCACAAAAGAACCAACCACCTTAAAATTTTTTTGGAAGTGTATTTTAGATTGAAGTTGCTAAGGGCAGGAGGGTGCTGTCACACAAGAACCAACATTCCCAATAATTGATTGGAAAATTTTATTTCCTCAACTGGCATAATATGAACAGGGGTCAGCCTCAGAATCAAACTAATCAACTGTTGCATGAGGACATGCAAATGGATAGTTGGGGGGAGATGTTGGGCCCTGGAAATGTCCCTTTTTAACCATACCTATTTCATCATTTTGCCAAATTTTACTTTACTTTCGTAAACCATATACATGCCTTTTCCAAATCAATCAGCAATCCTAACAAGGTATAAATCATTATTGTTTCATTTAATTATGCCTAAGATTGTTATGGTTACGAATCCTGACCCTTGGTTTATGCTAACATTTGTGAGTTCATTTAGTCAAAATATGAAGCACAGTGTATCAGCCAATTGGCTCCAGCCATTACTCTTCCAGGTCTGATTTATCATACTCCAAAGAACGGCGCATCTTCCACGTGAGCTGTAACAGATCCTCACTGTAATAGATTCCACTGAAACAGGGCCTAGCTGCGACAGACAGGTTGCATTCCAATTGCTAAGTCTGTTGATCCATTAATTATCAGAGCAACAACATCCTTCACAATTAACAGCCTTGTTTAATATGGCTATATCAGTTAGCTGTAACTCCGCAGCATGACGATCATAGATCTTCATTGCTGCACGAATATAGTGGATCTAAAAACTGTATTTTCCTTGTATAAATTCCAGAAAGCTCTCGTAGCTTGGGGTTGGACAATTACCATTTTACATAAGCTATAACAGAGCACTGATACTGACTATTTTCCATCATTAATATGAGAGCAGAGTTCTTCACTTCTGTGTCTTAATTTGTTGTGACTCTCGGCATCTCTATTAGAAGGCCAGGGCCCTCCTTCTCACAGAGATAGCTGGTTTAAGTAGGTAGAGTAGTTTAGTTTTACTTCTGTTATGTGGTGTGGAATTATTGCAGATGTTATTGGTAGCTGCAACAGAGAATTAGCTTTCCTTTTGGTAGTTTATAATTGCATCTCGAATAGCTGTAGCAGATTGGTGTGACAGTCGACTGTGTAGGATAATTTATTCAATTGCATGTGTGTTTTAATCAGTTGTGAAAGCCAAGCTCAATTCCAATATCTTTCAGTTGTTTATGCTTTCTAGGACTTCCAGTAATTATCAGTTTAGATTTCAAGCTTGTATTTTAATTATGGTTGCTATTGTATCTTCAATTGCATTCATAGATTAGACAGATAATGGTAGAGTTACAATAGCCATTGGATAGATCATTTTGGTAAAGATTGAATACTGTAGTTTGCTAATTATAGGATTTAACTTCTTGCAAAAGTAATCTAGTTCCATTTCATTATTAGATCATTAACTTGCCGGGTTGATTTCTGTAGGAAGGTTGTTGCACTTTGGATTCTTAGATGTATGAATTAGATTAGTTTTATTATGGAATGAGTTGGCTGAGCATATAGGTAGGGTCATTATCTACATTTAGTAAATCAACTGCTTGATCTCTTTATGCATAGATTGTGCTTATTTCCTTTGAAATAAAAGACCTTCCTGGGGTTGACAATTTATATTGACCATCCTGTGTGTTAACTTTAATTAATTGACATATAGGGTGACTAACAGACAGCTTCCAATCCATATGCCAATTGGAAGGGAGTGAATCCTGTGGTGGTTTTGACGGAACTTCGATAGGCCCATAACGCCGAGAAGAGCATGTTGTGCCAATTGGACTTATGTGTCCGTACCATCCTTTGGACCATAGTTTTCAAGACCTTGTTAATGGCCTTGACCTGTCCATTGGAATACGAGTAGTAGGGTGTTGAATTTTCATGGAGAAAACCCAACATGTCACTCAGTTCATCAACCATATGGTTCTGAAAATGGGAACCATGATCAGTAACAATTGCCTGAGGAACTCCGAACCGCACTATTACATGATTGAACATGAAGAGTGCGATGTTTTTGCCGTCGTTCTGGTATGTAGGCATAGTTTCGTCCTACTTGGTAAAGTAATACACAGCTACAATGATGTAACTATGCCCCCTGGCCGAGGTAGGCTTACAATGCATAAAGTCGATGCCCCATTTTGCGAAGAGTCCCACGGCAATAACGGGGGGGGATGGGTACGCTTCTTTGTGTGGAATTGTTGGCAAGGAGGACATTTTTTTACGGCCTCAATACAATCTTTGAAGATGGTAGGCCAAAAATATCTTGCGTGCAAAATCTTTTGGGCTGTAGCCATCCCAGAGAGGTGACCGCCACATGCCCCAGTGTGATAGTCATTGAGAATGCGTTCAGCCTCATCGTGAGTGAGACAATGTCGAAGAATTGAATCAATGCCATGGCGATACAAAGTATCATTGATGATTAAATAATACTTCGCATGGTGACGTATCTTACGACGGTCGTCGCGAGAGAGTTGAGGGTTGAAGCGTTGGGTTTGAAGATACAATAAGATATCTCCATACCATGGATCAGTCGTACTGATGAGAAACAATGATTCATCTGGAAAGGAGTCATTGTGCTCAACTTCTGCATCAAGATGGGGAAGGTCACAAATGAGCTCGGCAAATACCAAAGACTTCTTAGACTTAGATTTCTAAAAAAGAAGGTCAAATTCTTGCAGTATCACGATCCAACGTGAATACTTGCCCCCAAGCACCTGACATGTCAGTACGTGGTACATGGGGTTCAAGTAGGCGATGATGGTGGTGGTGCGGAGAAAGATATACTGCCAAAACTTCTGGATGGCGATGACCGCCGTGAATGCGAGTTTTTCGACATGTGAATATCTAGTTTCAACGTCAACAAGACCCTTACTTGCATAGTATATTACATGTTCCTGGGCGTTTTGATCCTCCTCTACCAAAACCATGGCGATAGTGGTGACAAAAGCGACGAGATATAAGATATAATCTCGATAATAATTAGGCGGTTGGAGCACGGGGGCATGCATAATGGCATGTTCGATGCTGTTGGAGGAGTTTTGAGCTTGGTTGTCCCAAATGAAGGGGTCGTCCTTCTTGATTAGTCTCATATACCCCTGAGTCTTCTCCGCGAAATTGCAAACAAAACATCTTAAATAAGTCACCTTCCCTTGAAGACTTTGAAGTTCCATCACATCAGTCGGGGGTGGTAGGTTGATGATGGCCTCCACCTTTAAGGGATCAATGCGGATCCCATCCTTCGAAATGATAAATCCTAAGAGGCGTCTAGACTCAACACAAAAGATACACTTATGAGGATTCAAATGAATATTGTACCATCTGCATCTAAGGAAAATGGCCATCAGATGATCAATGTGGAACTCACGCTGCTTTGAATGAGCAGGGAGATCATCCAAGTAAGGTTCCACAAAGTCCCTGATATCATGGAAGGAATACGACATAGCCCGCTGGAACGTGGCGCCATCATTTTTAAGGCCAAATGGGAGTTTGCGGTATGCAAATGTTCCCCATGGGAAGATGAAATCCGTCTTATGTTGGTCGGCGGGGTTGATCTCAATTTGGTTGTAACCAGAAAACCCATCCATAAATGAGAAGATAACGCTTCCGGCACAATTGTCGATAATCTGGTCGATGAAGGGGGTTGGGTAATTGTCTTTTAGATAAGCCCGATTAAGGTCTCGATAATCGACACAGACGTGAATGGTACCCTTCTTTTTGTTCACAGGGATGACATTTGAGACCCAATCCGTCAATGGGACAGGATAAATAAAACCAGCCTTTAAGAGCTTTTCAATTTCTGCCTTAATTTCCACAATCTTCCGGGGGTGTACCGGTCTTGAAATTGCTTGAATAAGGCCGTGCCAACAAATATTTCTTCAGGGGAACACTTCTGGCCTATGTGAATGTGTTCCACTATACCAGGTTTCACCGAGATGTCTACCGAGATGTCTACCGAGATGGTTGGCTCAATATTGGCCAAGTTGCCCTCCGTGTCCGTAAGACATGTAAGAATGGGGGAATGAGCGAACGGGTAGATATCTAGTGAAAAGAGGGTGTGGATGTTGTCCTCTATGTACTCCAAAGGAGGAAGAAAAGATGACCTATGGTGGAGATCATCCCACAGACTGTCATCAATATTCATAACTTCCATGATGGACTCGTCTGAATGAAAAGTCCGAAGTAAGAGATCAGGTAGAGAGGATGTCCATCGCAGAGAACAAGATGGAGAGGCCATAGTTAAATGGTCCTCCGTTGCTAATTGGATAGCCTCATAAATACATTCAGCAGGTGAAAGAGGCATTATGTCTCCAAGCAGGTGTGTTGTGGCTTCATCCAGTATAAGCCAAGCATCGGTAGAGTGAGATAAAATCTCTGTGGAGATCATGTTCACCGTAGAAACATGATTAGGGGGGTCCGTGGTTGGAAAAATGCCCATGAGAGATGAATCTTTCAAAACTCCAACCCCTATACTCTCATACTATTTTGACATCTATCCAATGGAAGGAACATGGTCACCAAGATGAGTAGTAGCATCTGGTGTACAAAAATCTAATTGGTCAATAGAACAATTCGTCCTTGGTGGGGGAATTGTACTATGCGGAAGACTGAAGAGGCTACCACCTACATGGTGTAAAACCAATTGCGACCAAGCAAGAGATTATAATCTATTGGGGCCGAGACCACTTCCATGTTAACGGTTACGATCTTTCCGCCCAACTCAACTACAAGAGCTTGTAAGAGCCCATGAGGTTGAAAGCCACTCTCGTCGAATGCTTTCAACGTGGTAGGAGAATGATTCAATTTGGGGGAGCCAATGGCTCTCCAACAGGCGGTCGACATGACAGAAGTGGAGGTGCCTTCATCTAAAAGGGTAAGATGGACAATCTTCCTAGCAATGTTCGTAGAAACTTGGAATGCGAGCTAGTGTGAGAGACTCGACTTAAAGTTGTCAAGTCGGAACATGATGGTATTCAAAGAATCAGGGTCGACTGCATCGATGACTGCAAGGAGAGTTTTACATTGATTAGGACAATTCTGCAAAACTTCCAGGGTAGACATGGCGCAAGGAGCTTGTGCCAAGTCTTCTACGATATTGTAATTTTGTGCCGCCCGAGCGTTAGGATTGAAAACAGCTTTTCGAATCATACTCTTTAGCGGTCGCAATATCGAGTCTAAGGAGGGCTTCTCAATGGTGAGAGAAGTTGATGGTACAGTGACATCAGTTAAGGAGTCAGAAGCTTTTTCAAAATTACTTCCAATGGATTCCTTCGAAGGGACCGGTTCGTAAGATTGCGAGCGAGTGTTCAAATTGATCATCTCGTTACGCACCATGAGAACATGTGCGGTATTGGATGGTTCCCCCTGGGATGGGGGGGTTTGAGCAATCATCTATTCGTTCTGAGTAGGAAATAGATCATTGAGGACTGTGGGATTTGGTTTACCCCTAAGAAACTTTTGTACTTTGTCTCTATGGGGACATTCTTTGGAGAAGTAGTCATCTCCACACAGTAAACAAGGATACTTTAGTTTCCGTTTATGCTTGGTATCGTCAGGAGTGCTCTTTTGTTCCTACTGGGCAGAAGACTTTTTGGGTTTCCCCTTGTTCTTCTTTTTACCGCCAGACTTCTTAGATGAAGCTGATTGGACAGAATTCACCTCTTCAGTTACAGTAGGAGCGGTTGACTTGATGGTGCTGTGGCCATCCAGAGTTGTGTTGGATGATCCGACAATGCTGGCAGTAGGCTGGGTGTTAAGGGAGCCAATGAGTCCATCAGTTTGGAGTCCCTTATGTGGTTTCGTAGGTTCATTAACGTCATGGGGTGTGCCAGGTAGAATATCAAACAAAGTGCCGGATTGAGTGTAGACTAGGTCTAGTACATGGGCACTTGCGATGGCTTCTTCTTCGGTGACATCACCTCGCATAGCAATGTCTCTTGCTATGGTAGGGATGAGGTATTTCATGAACCAGTCTGCTAGAAGCTGATCTGGAATAGGAGGTTTAATGAGACATCGTCTCCTTCGCCATTCGTGGATATGATCCGAAATATGAGTGGCGGTATTCTGACAGAGCGAGGTTAAAAGTTCATAGCAAGAGAACCAAAATCAGGAAAAGAGTGGGGTGGCAACTCGATGTACCACTTGGAATCCGAACTGGTGAGAGTCCTTTGAAACAATCTAAGACGAATTGAATCGTCCATTAAGGAATTAGATGAACACCATAAGTGGTATGTCATCACATGGTTTTTAGGGTCTTCACCCGGCTTGCCGTCAAATTTGGGGATATCAGATGGAAGTTTCACCGGAATTGGTGGCCAGTTAGATCAGTGGTAAATAGGATCGTTGGTTAAACGGGATAGGTTAGGTAGGTCCAAAGTAGCTAGGAAGGGAAGATGTGGGTTAGGCTGCGCGTATTGATAATATGGATAGGGCGTGTAAGGACCAAATTGACCGTAAGGTGTACCAGGAGGAAACTGACCGTAGGGGGGTGTGCCACCTGGATCGTAAGGGGGTCCGCCACCATAAGGTGGTCCATTCCAATAAGGTGGGGGTCCACCTCCACCACCAGGAGGGGGTGGAGGTCCGCCGCCACCATCGAGAGGAGGTGGCAGTCCATAACCGTAATAATGCAGCCCACTGCCACCTCCGCCTAGAGGGGGTGGTGGACCACTTCCGCTTCCAGAAGGATGGGGCCCCCCACCACCTCCGCCACCGGAAGGATGAGGGTCTCCACCTCCACTACCACCACCATAGTAATTAGGTCCTCCATCGCCTCCGCTTGGAGGGGGTGGTGGAACACCTACGCCACTCAAAGGGAAATGTCCTCCTCCACCATGATAGGGTGATTCCCCATCGCCTCTGTCTGGAGGGGGTGTTGGACCATTCCTGCCACCGCCGGAGGGGTGAGGGATATTGTTGGTAAAATGAGGTGGACCTCTACCAAGGTTAGGTGGGGGAGGGCCGATCAGGGGTGGTGGTACTTGAGGGATAGTTGGTTCGGGTCCGCATTGCAACACAGGTTGTTACCCCCATAGAGTTTATGGATTCCCGGGATAAGACATCCCGTATGGTGCGTTTCCTGGATTAGATTGGCCCGACGCAGGGTTAACAGAACCTGGATACGCTTGACTCCATGAGGGTTGAGTTACATTGGACAGCCCCCCAACATGAGATAATTCTATGGTGGATGGTCTAGCGGGTTGGGAAGGTCCAATGGAAGGTTTGTTGGGGATTCCACCACCTATGTTCTGGTTAGGAAATGGAGGTTTCCCCCCAACCACATTAGTTTGACCACTATTCAAAGGTTGAACCAACATAGGTTGTTGACTAGCTACCGTAGTAATAACATTACCAATAAGATAATCCGGGGGAATGGAATACCCTCCCCTCGAATTTTGAGGTGGGGGAGGAACTGGTAAAGTAACTGTGGTAGTGACGGGTGTGTTGGACTGTTGTCCTTCCACAGGTTGGTTCACTTGAGGTGCAGGAATGGACTCTTGCGAGGGTTGACCAGTCTTATTAGTGGTCTCATGGTGGGAAGGTTGTTCTGGTGATCTGAAATATATCGGATGAACCGGGATGTCTCTATCGTCGAATCTTATTTGGAAATGTCAATTTCGAAACTCTTCAGAGCATTGCTTGAGACTTTGTCTTCGAAGGTCATCACCCTTAAGACGTAACTGTTCCACACGTTCGCGAATAGGTCCGAAAATCTCGGCAGGGTCAGGCCTGTAGTAAGGTCTAGAGAACTCTGGAGTAGTCCAGTTCGGTGGGGATGAGATGGAAAAACGAGCCATTGGGTGGTCTGTAGAAGATGTCCAGTAAGTTGTTGAAGGACCAACAGCTGCTGTAGGGTCGTCCTGGGGTCGGTTTATCCATTCCAACGATCCAGGTTCTCCCGAGATGATGGAAGAAAGGTCTTGTGAAGCAGGGGTTTGTGCTCCTTCATCCTACGGGGGATGAGAGGCAGGTGAATCCAGAGGAGTTTGTGGAAACAAAAGTCCTCCAACATTCAGATTGGGGTTTTCCACTTCAGTAACTACGACCTTGTTACGCTGATCCATTCTTACCCTCGAAATAAACTCCAGATTAAGGGGATATTCTGGTGATAAGTTTAAGATCCTACGGGATCTTCTCTAGGGAAAATCCACCAGAGTGTCAGGATGATCAAACGGGATGGCTGAAACAATGTTTCTCCTAAGGGTATGCTAAAAGAAAAGCAGTCCAGAAAACCCTACTCAAACTAAGGCAATAAGAAAACTTATGTGACAGAGTGGATTCAAAAGTCTGGAACCTCATGGGATCATCAAGGCATCACAAACCACGATATACTGCAGGGTCCAACAATATGACGCAACAAGGAGGATTGGGACCGTACCCTTTCCTGCATACCCGATTACCTGGACAGTACGTGCGTGCTAATCTCCCCGAGTGTTGTTCTCAGTGTATTGCTTTGCGAAGACGGCGAAATGGTTAACTCAGTTGGTTTTAGGAATCCTAGTGGTGTCTCCCGATATACGCAAGGTATGTGGGAGCTTGAATCCATAGTGGTGTTGTTTAATGCACAACCGTTCGGGAAGAGACCATCCAATATACTACCGAGTATGTGATATACCCTTCGATATATGCCAAGTACGGATTATGGTACTTGGTGGGTACGTGAAGGAGCTCTATATACCGATAAGTACGTGGAAGACTACAATACCCTTAGGATACAGTGCTAGCAAATAATGATAGCTTCCACGCTTAATGATGCCGGAACACGTCTCTAACTTACACACAAGTTGCTAAAAATTTTACCTAGTTTTACCGTTAATTTTATATTGGACGGTTAGGTGAATGCATGAGGTGAGTACATAATCGAAAGCATAATGCAAGCCCTGGCTACATGCATGAAATATTCTTTTCTTTCAATGAATTCTAGCTATGGGAAGGAGAAAACCTTTTTCCAATAGTATTGCCAAAACAAACTCAATGCAACCTAATTCCCAATTCAAAAAAAACTTGACAATGAAAGTATTCTTTTCCTTTTTCGACGACACACAAAAAATCACAACACTACTATCCAAATCAAAACATTTTTCCTTTTTTTTTCTTTTCAAATTAAAACAACACTAGGTAATGAAAAGAGAGGATTCTGAAATGGAATGTGCAAGTTTTTCAATTTCACTTTCAATGGTCTAAAAGCAACAAAAATTAAAAATGCATTTATCTTTCCTTAGCATGGAATCAATTTTGCAAAAATCGAAGCGTTCTTTGAGTCTTTCAACAAAATGAACAATTCATAGTTCGATAAAAACACAATAGATCATACATTCATTCAACTTTTCCAAAACACAAACGAGAATGTTCCAATGCATAACAATTTTCTTCAATAATTCTTAAGAAATGATGGAAAGAAGCACTTTTTAACTTTTCAATGCATGCACCAAAGAATAAACTTGATAGCAATTGAGCTTTCAGATCTAAATGACTGAAAAGAAAACACTACTTGTAGCACTCAGTACACTCAGAAAACTCAAGAAAAGATAAGCACTCAACAAAGCTGAAAGACACACTTAACTCAAAATCAAGCAGCAGCAATCAAACCAAGCAAGCAAAGCTCAAAACAAATGTAAATGAGGTCTCGAAGCTGATCTAATTTAATGATCAGATCAGGGATGGAAGGAAGGGAATGCAAGGGTGAGCGGATGAAGGTGGAGGAGACAAGAGTATCCACCACTACCGGTCTTCAAACTTGTCCAAGACGGAACCCAAAATCAATCCAAACAGAACCAAACAATCAAAACACAAATCATAGGTGGGATCCCTGGCTGGATTTTGCAGCACAGAGAGAGTTCATACAACAAACCAAAATCCAAACTGTGAAATGGAGAGGAGATGCCTGCATGCCAAAAATTTGACAAATCGGCACACTCGGTGCTTGTACACAGTGCGACGTCACAGTTTGCCTACATGGGAAGTCGCAGACTACCAATGCAAGGGATGTGACGAGTATCTAACAGGTAAAGAACAGAGACCCAGAATGACACAGTGTCACTCTGTTCCCATCGCCCAGGTGCAACAGGCGAAGTCTAAATTAAAAAATGAATCAGATCTCTCAGTAATGAACCATTGAATGGTTTGGGAATGAGTTGTATAAACTCAGAGGAAGTAGATCAAAGTCTTCAATATGAAGATTTGATAGTGAAATCAACTCCAAGAAGTAAAATGGAAAAAATAAAAAGGTTTGTGTCAAGCAATCAACTGAAAATGACTCTCACTCTCAGATTGACAACTACTGAGTAGATTGTATACTCCCCAGTATGGTCGCCAAATTTGTTATCGGACAATCCACTCGAGCAGATGCGAGTAGGATCTCCCTAGCTCAAAGGGAGTCTAGAACAAATAGAACAGAATACTAATGCATTTCCTAGATCTAGTTAAGGATCGAATACTAGATGCCTTACCTTTCACTTCGCAGTCATTTCTCTTGAATGATGCTCCACGTCTCACGGTCGTCAGATCCAAGCTGCAAGACCTGTCAAAACACGAAACAAGAGAAACCAGTAAAAGACATCTATACAATAAGAGACTTAAGTAAACAGTTAAGCAGGTAAACTACTTAATATCATTACACACATCAACAATATTGGTGGAAAGCATTTGTATTATTGCAAACAGAGAGTACATAATAGCGATATAGAACTACAACCAAGGCTTAACGCTATAGCCATTCTCCGACGAAGCCAATTGCCATATCCTTCCAAGGAAGTATGAGTTCTCCAATAGGTGAGGGGAGATGTTCTAAGAGTGATTTCACCAGCATGTAGATACCATAGCCTTCCTCCCTTTGGGATGGGAGTGAGCTTCATTTATATAGGACTAAATGGATAGGGTATGGATAGGATAGGTTGAGAGATGGTAGGAGAGGGATAAGGTATCTCTCCAAAGGTTTAGGAACCGAGTGCCAGCTCTTCCAAGAGGTCAGGGATAGGGTCCCAAGTCAACAAGCTTCGAGATGGGCCTTGAAGAAGCTATTTTTTCCATCTAACTGACTTCGTCGCACACTGTAATGGAGAAAGGTGTGACATCGCATGTTGCTAGTGTGCAGCCTGCGACTACCCTTCAAAACTTAGCACAATTGGATACAAATCCTCCCAAGATGATTACTTAGTCCAAGTATCTTCAGGGGTGTATACACTGAATCTTATGCTGAGTAGATTTTGGGTGTAACACTTACTCTTCAGATTCCATTCTCATGACACCTTTCTCACAGAGTAACATCTTTATCCATAAGTACATAGATTTCAAATACTTACCTCATTGTTATAGGTCAAATTTGCACTTCTCCATCCATGATCACATTTAGTTGTCAATCACACAAAAGGACAACTTGGATTGAAGAGCAAGATTGGCCTAGGTGATGTATGGATAGACTTACCCCTCTGCAGCTGACAAAACCTTGATTTACCTTACATTTTGACATGTGTGCTACTCTACAGGAATGATAGTAGCACATATCTGGAAGTGTGCCCTACTCTACAGGAATGATAGTAGCACACACCTGCTAGTATGCCCTACTTTACTTAAGCAAACTAGCGCACACCTTAAAAAAAGTTGCAAACATTGCTTATAAAGTACTAGATTTGCATACTATGCGCTACTATGCTGTAGAAAACTCGTGCACATCTTAAGATGAAATCAAAAATATATTAATTTAACGAATTGGGATTAGTTGAAGTTGGTTTGCAAATTCCCCAACCTCCCAATGAAACTACCTCTTGATCCAAACTGCCTACCTTGTCCCATAAGTACAAGGGGGATGCATGAGAGAGACTAGACTCAAAGGAGACTCGAACTAGTTAGACTCAATTAGAGAACTAGGAGGAGAAACTATGCATTAAGGGTTGTTATGCTGGAGGAATTCCAAAGTTAGTGTGAAGAGCAGGAGCCCAGAATCTGGTTGCACAAGCACTCTAAATGATCAGGTATAATTGTACTGGTTATTTGCTTTTGACAATAAAGGTTGAAATACCCTTCTTGTCCCAATCAAATGTCTAATGGATTGCATATTTGTTTGGATTAAATACTTGATTGTATTTGATGTCTAAATTGCATTTCAATTTCATCATTGTTATATTAGTCAAGATACGCTGAGGAAGGTATCTTTTGTATTGCAGGTTCATCAAGCAGAAGATCAAGTGAAGGATTGATCGAAGGAGTGAGCGAAAGCTAGGATCGAATGCCGTTAATAAGGTATGCCTTCTTAGATCTTGATCTCTTTCCTTTTGTAGAAGCCTATGTGATATTATCAATGTATTTACCTGTCACCCCAGAAGTTGGTATTGTCCCTCTCCTCTCTATAAGGTAGAAATCCTGAACAACAGACTGGCGACTCCGCTGGGGAACCGGTTGTTTTCTGCTCTAGGAGACCTAGTTAGTTTTCTTTCCAGTACTTTGTGGTCCTTTTGATCCTCTGAGAGGCCCTGTAGGTCACTGTTACCTGTTTCTGCTTGCTTGACTCATCTTAGTATGATGTTGCCAGGCTTGTTTTTGACCTCCTCTGACATGTGCGCTAGTCTTCCTTATATACAGTAGCGCATACTTGATTGTGAGCACTGCTTTTACTACTGCACAGTCGGGCACATCTCCCAATGTGCATAGGTTTATGCATTGCACAGTAGGGCATTTTCCTGTAACTCTCTGTTTGTTGTTAGGTTTTAATTTGCACTTGTTTGATCTCATTTCCAGTCTTTTTCCTTGCCTTCTTAACTGATCCCTGAGGTCTGTATGTCCTTTTTGAGTCTTGTTTGCCTCTCCTAAGTCCCTTCATTCATCTTTGCTTGCTTGAGTACTCTTTGAGGTGTCTTTCTTATTTGTGACTCTTTTTGAAGACCGTGCACTGTTCCTTGTTGGACATAGCTGCATGCTTCTACCATAGACGCTTGTTGTAGTCATACAAACCTTTGTTTGATAACATTTGTTATTTGTGGCAACACTAGCATGATTTGACGTGTCTTGTCCTTTGATTTAGGGTTTGACCCCAAGTTGAAGTCCTTAGGGTGTTTTCAAAAGCTTTTTGAGTCTAGACACTTTTTGATTGCTTTGTCAATTTTGGTCCAAGTAAGTTGAAGTCCTTTAGTTTGCTTTCTTTTTAGTCTTTGTGATTGTAAGGTCATCTTTGGTTCATTTTCCTACCTTTTGCTTGGCTTAGTGTTTTCTTAGGGTTTTTTGTGCTTTGGAGCAACCTATGAGGTTTGTCTTTCCGTTACAAGCATCTCTTATCCCTATTTTCTTTTTGCTTTGTTTCCAAGCCCAAAGCTTTTTCCTTTGAAAAAATTTGTAGGACAAGTCTTTGTCATGTCATCGATTTGATTGTTGTGAGCCTTATAGTTGCTTTTCCTTACTCACATTTCTCTTTTAGGTCTTACTTGCTTCCATTTTCGAGTTCTTTTTCTTTTACATATATCAGAAAAGGAATAAAATGAGTTTGGTAGTTTAAAGTAGTGAGACTTATAATCATTTCAAAGTAGCATAGTTTACTTTGTTTTGAATTTGAAAAGAAAATCAAAAAAGATTTTGTTTTAGGATTGCCTAGTTTTCGATTTCTGAAAGAATACAAACATAAAAGAGAAAGAGTCTTTTGTTGTTTTGAAATTTGTTTCATTTACGCACTTTCCATTTCTGTCACAACCATGCCACACAATACACTGCAACCTTTGAGTAAAGAACAACCCTTAAAAAGAATAATTAATAGAATTTATTAGCAACTTTTCTTTCTAGGGATGTCACTACACCAACTAGCTTAGGCTAGGGTTTCGGATTAGAACACACTTTAACTATCCGAAACCATTTTCATTACTCAATAATCTTAGTGAGACTGTTTTTAAGTAAACCAATTGACATCAAAGTTGTTCTAGAAGCTCCACTGAAACCGGAGTTAAGCATGAGGTCTTGCGAAGGTGAAATAGTGAGGATACCTCTTTCACTTTTCATTCGGAGCATACACCAAGGATGGTTCGCGTACGAGGATCCTTTTGGATTTCGAAGTTATCTACCGTGCCCATGCATTCTAGTTGGACCTACAACTATCCCCCAGAGCTTCTTTCGTGTTAATGGTAGCCTTAGTATCTTGAATTTAGGGCTTCTTACATAGGTGGCAGTGAAAGGCTATTTTCATTGTACCTAGGACAGATACGAAAGGTAACCCTTTTCAGTAATCCCAGAAGGGCAGTTTGGTGATTCAAATGCTTGCACCCATAGGACCTGAATTGGACGCCGTATAATTGTTCTTCGATGCTCTACTAGCTTGTTCTGGGCCTTGATCATCCCAAAATTTCTATTGAGAGTATTCACCATCCTTGTTTTCCTAGTTTTGGATACTTAGGATTTTGTAGTGGTGTGCTCTTTGTGCCTCTTGCCCTTAGTTGGCCTTAGATATTTATGGCCCATTGAGTCAGAACTATGGATAGCATCCCAGTGAGCACCAATCAAGGGATCCCTGTTCAAGGGGATCCTTGTTCTTTTCCATTCATTGGGAACATTGGTACTCCCTTAATGGCTACGTTGAATCTTCTGGGATTCACTGTCATAGTTTGTTTATGAGCGTGTAAATTTCCAAGTAATAAATGGAAAAGGATTATTTTCCATGATGCTGTGTGTTGATTTCATATATGTCTGTGTGATTGATGAAGTCTAGTGAATATTGGCTAATTAGGAAATGAATTAGTTAGCTTGTGCTCTAACTATTGTAGGAAGAACAGTCAAGATATGTGAATGACTGTAAATGATGGTTCAATTGAATTTGTACATGATTCAGGTATGAGTTGTAGATTGAAATTGTCTATATTTTTGTGAAGGTGTTTAAGGATTGAAACGACTTCAAATACTGGAAATAATGTTTAGGCATAATGGTAGATTATGTACCCTTATTGTTTGATGTTAAACTTGTTGAAATTTGGTAGGATCCATATGAGATCCTAGTTCTTTCAAATACAATGGAAATGATGTAACTGTAGTTTCAAATAGTTTTTAATTTGAAGGTTATGGAAAATGAACAGATGCTTATATTATTCTCTGTGTGGATAAAGAACAAAAGTGAGAAACAACCCTACGCATATATATCCAATACTCACATGTATTAATCATGAGATTAAATATTATACATGGACAATAATTCAAAGTTGATTTTCTTTGGTGATATGTAGCTACATGAATATTATATTCTTATAAGGAGGATCATAATATTTTCTTGAAGAGTGGAGATTGAATTCGATGGCATGAATTGAATCCTCTATATGATAATTGTGTTACTCTATGTTGGGATACATTTTAATTTTAAGGTCGAATTAAGATCCAAGGTTGAGTGTTGACTACATTAGAATTACGCTCAGCATGAAGAGTAGTATTGTTGAAAACTCTGCATTGAAGGGCTGCATGGAATGAATTAATTGTGAGTCTAGGTAGAGTCTTTATGGGTTCTACTTTCTTCAAAGGATAATATAAAACACATATCTGTGTGTGAACAAGTAGGAATCATGTTGGATTAGTTCAAATATATTAATAAACAAAATAAGCATAATAATCATAATAGATTTCTATAAGTGATTACAAAGTTACAATGAACATTTCTATAGCATAATAAGCATATCTGTATGTGAACATTTCTATAACATAATAAGCATAATAGATTTCAAAGTGATTACAAAGTTACAATGAGCGTTGATATTTGATTTCAAAAGAAAGGTAAATAAGGATATAGAGGTTAAAGGACATTTCAGAGGACACAAAAAGGGTCAAAATAGGAGTTAAAACATAGACAATTCAAGCACCAAACATATTCCCTAGCAGGAAGTTGTTGCATGTCCCTATGCAACATATTCACCCTGTAGTAAATTCTGATGTAGCTTGGTCCAACTGTAAGATTGGTGACTTACTTCATTTCTTTCCCAAAAACCTAAATGATGATCCATTCCATCCACGAAGAACTCTCTGAAAATAATACCACTACCCAGTAACATTGTACTCCTTTTTTCTGCACCAGAGAAAAAGAAAATGGAACCTTAACCCAATCGATTGAGTACCATTTCTTCGCAGAGAATTCACATAAAAACTTGTTCTTGAAAAGGAAACTTGGAAAAAGGGGTACCCCATGGGGTCCCATTTTTTTGAGTATTAGAGGAAGCAAATTCCAACGTGTCTCTCTGAGGCCTACAAAGAGGCCAAAGTCCCACAATATCTAAGTTTGTCAAAACTCAGTAACGCTGCTCTCTAATTCATTCTAAATCATTTCACCCTCATAGGATCCCTAAGGAATTCACTATGACTAGAAAATGATACTTTAGTAGTTGGATTCTCTCCTCTGACGTGAAGTTGAAACTAGAATTCCAACTTATAAAATAATTCCATCCCTATTTCCCACTTGATTTGACTCTGAAAAAAAAGGCTCGTAACTGAATATCTCCTACTACAGGATTAGAATTCCATTCCAATTCATGTTCTAGACAGAATTTAAAATGATAAAGTTCACAAAACAAATCATTTTCCCTTGTAGAGGAGTCATTATAAATATCAACAAAGTCATCAACATTTCGTATCATGAACTTTTTGTTATTATTCAATCTCATCATCTGAAGGCCTACCCATTGCTCATGAAGGTACATGGAATAAATTCTAGCAGGACTTCTACAAGAAATGGCTTGCTCAGCAAATTGAAACATTTGCCTCTTTTCTTCTTCTTTAATCATTAATTGTTGTTGTAAAGACTATATTTTGGACTTCCACTTTTGTTCTTGGACCAAGTAAGCAAAAAACCAAGTTTCATGCATATGTTGTACTTCAAATTTATATCATTGTTGATAAATAAGGCCCAAGTCATACAATTCATCATTTCTTCCATTCCATTTAATAGTATTTACTTCAGCTGATGCTAAAGCCGGGGTATTAGTCTAGACATCATCAAGAATTTGATTTAAAAACTCATAGAGAAATTCTGTGACTTTTTCTTTATCTTTGAAATTTTAGTGGAAGAAGGAAGAATGTTTTCTACAGTTGTTGTAGCCAATAATTCCAAAATTGTATTATCCTCGACCAGTGGTATCGATTCCTTTCGTACTGATTTATATCAAATAAATTTATTTTGTTTCCTCAACCTTTTGTTTTGTTGGCTCCATCGGTGAGCTGACTTCTCAAAAGTTTTAGTCTTTTCTCAAGAACATCATTCTTTCTCTGTAATTGTCTACTCCTCTGTTTTAACTTTTCATTTTCATTTTTAATATATATATCAAAAACTTGAAATTCACGAACTTGGTTCTTAAGTTTCTTAATCCTCTTCTGTAACTTACTTTAAATTAAACTAGGAGAATCAGGCCTTACCACTTGATAAGATTCATCTTCTTCCCTATGAGCTTGGTCTTGAAACTGAGTAGCTTCAAATTATGGCTGGGGTGTTGAATCTAAATTATGTCTCTGTGTATAACGAGTTCTTAGACGTTTGGGTATTGTGGAGAATATATCTTTAGATATTCTAACTTTTTCAATAGCTTGTTTAGAAATGCCTCTTAACCTTGTAGATATTCTTCTCACTATGCCTGAAATTTTATTAACCTCTTCATCATATCCATGCCTCTTTGGAGATGGTTGGGTTTGAATTGGTTCATAAAATGTTGGTGCTGGATTAAATTATGTTCGAACTACTGGAGGGGACGATACAAAATATTGAGGATCATCATTAACTTGCTCCTGAAACCCTTTTTCCACTAAAAAATGTTCCCATGTTAGGTTTCTCTTATGTAATTCCTCCATGATCAACAAATTAATTAATCCATGATGATACAAGCTATTACTAAGTCGTTGATCATGCTGTTTTTGGGAAGATGAAGCCATTTTAGATAGGCTCTTCCACAAGAAGTATGGAATGTTCATCAATTATTCTCCATTAATGTGAAGTAGAAACCAAATATGATAAGTATAGAAAAGGCTATATCATCCTTCACAAGTCAAATATTTTGGCAAAACAAAAATGACATTACCCCATTCAGTAGTGAAATAGTTGCATTCAACTCCCTTCTTCCAATGAATACTAGCATTAGCCACATTCACGAACTGTTTCCAAGATTCGGGTTTTTTCAAATGACCATCTTTAAACCATATTTCCCCTGTTTGTTGTAAGCCTATAGCGATAGCAATGGACGTTTCTGAAAATGTAAGCAGAAACCATCGAATGTTAGAACAAGCTCCATCAAAATTGAGAGCAAATTCCTTGGTCACATCGTCGTTGTGCCCTCGGAATTTGCTAAAAAATGCATACCATCCAATTTGTTGAAAAATACTCTTACTAAAGGGATCTTCATCCAATAGTTCAATGGAATATGGCTCCTCCCTACGTGCAAAATCCATTCCAACTGAAACTTGCTCTGCTAAAAGGAAGTTAGGTGATCAAACCGGTATCCTTTAACCCAAATTGATATTTCCGTGCAGACTTATGCATAACAAAGAAAGAAAGATTTCAAATCGGGTATAAATATAATTATTCATATAGGGGACAAAAGGCTAGAGCAGCCGACAACTGACGGGGTCAAATTAGCATATACGCATTCATCCAAAAAGAGAGTTAATGGTCATTCCATTTATGGAAATCATTTGAATAAAAATATTTTCTTTGGCATGTCACATTATATAATAAGCCATGAAATGACCTTGAAAAGGTAATTGAAATGTATACAAATCATTCTTATATGCTAGAATTACACATTATTAGGAAAAATAAATCGAATTTTGCCCTACTAGAACAATACTTATGTAGATTCGTAGAAGACGTTGAATAGCATACCACACAGGAAGGGGATAATACCGAAATCCAATCCTTCTAATCATGCAAATACATATCCTCCATGGATTTTAAATATATAACTTTGTTGGAAGAAATCATTATATCTGCAACTTGAAAAGAAAAATTCCAAATAGAACTGAAAGTTTTCTTGTACCACGAGGGATGAATCCAAGATAGTATCAAGTTTCTGTTCATTTTCAAGATTCCCTTCCCCGTACATGAGACATCCAATTTTACCAACAATCTGTTCATCTTCAAGATTTTACTGAAATATTTAAAAAACATAGAAACTGGATATTCTACAAGCTTGAGCCAAGCCTGTAATTGTCTGCTAAAACATGCTGAACTGCAAATTATTCAACCAAACCATTCGTGATGCAATCCAAACCATGTGAATTAAGGTGTTGGAGTAGAACATGGATGGATTTTGTGGATTACCAACCAGTAATGGAAGTTGTTAACCAACATGAGACATCCCTCCATTAATGCCAATGTGTTTCAAAGCATCGAAGTACAATCTAACAAGATATGAATAATTTTTTTTTTATGTCAAATACCCTACAGAATCAATCATTCGGGGAGAATTAAGGAATATCCCTACTTAAAAGCAAGGGACCTTCCATTAAGGCATGTAGGGCCCAAGGTACCTTATAAGTCTCTAGTTCCTCTCCCATAAATATGTGTTGTTGTCAACGGGAGGAAACTTGCTGGAAGGAGAACCTTGATGTATTTTCCATCAACGAGCTCAAGCAAAGAACTGAAATTTGTGAAATTGTTTAAACTATTCATTGTTTCCAAATTAACCTTCTAAAGATAACATATTACAAAATATATAGTCTTATCGATCCAACTGAAAATGAGAATAGAATTGGGATTCGCTATCTTTTGCAGCTTAAAAGAGAAAGTACATATTAACAAACTAAGGATGATCTATCAAGATTCAAAGAATTTACAGATCCTCTAATCTAGGAAAAAACGGTGCTTCATTTGTTCTGTGACCAGTCTACAAAAAATCCGCTCCTCAGGTAACATCACAACAAACTCGGAGGAACCAACAGGAGGATGAGCTAGATGGCACATTTCCAAAGAAGACCCCTGTGTCCAATTTCCATTTGTGCATCTATAAGTATAAAAAATAACTCAACTTATAGGTTTAGTCCAAGTCCGTAGATATACGTTATTAAATTGTTTTAAATTTATATAAAAATCAACTTATTTTAACATAATAATGACAGTAATAACATATGAATGAATTGGAATATAACATAGCATGCTTCTCATGTCACATATGAAGATCTTAGATGTCAAAAGAAAGGCAAATAAGGATCCACGAGGGAAAAGGAATTTCCATAGGACACAAAAAAGGATCAAAATAGGGGTTAAAACATAGACAATTCAAGCACTAAAAAATTAGGCACCAAAGCACTTAAAGAGTCTTTAGTTTGATTTTAGGACATGATGAAATGTCAAGCATCGTAGCGCTTAAAAAATCTATAGTTTAATCCTCAGGTGCATTTCAAATATTGAATCTAGTCACTTTTTTAACATGTTTGCACCTTTTACTAGTGTGGAGATTTCACATATTTTATATTTTCAAATATATATATAGGAATTTTCTAGAACAAAACTCTCATAAGTTGAGAATATCTCTCTATATATGTCCATGAAGCTTAGATGGCTACATGGCTATAAAATGTGAATTCAAAAATAAAATTGCTATATAAGTTTATGTTAAATATAAAAAATGGAATAAACATATTAAAAATTAACTCAATTAATTGCTCCACATAAACCATCAAATCAAATAGTAGTAGGAATTATGGCCATGTTAAGCAAATGGTTCTCTTTGTATTTAAGAGATGATACGTGAAATTTAACAACAAGAATAGGGTTGATAAGGATGGGATTCCACTTGTAATCTCATTGCTCAATCTCAAATGATTCTCCACGTAGAAATAACTAACCCTAAATTCTAGAACTTGTCCTTTTCAGGGAAATACTAGGAAGATGGAAGCTATGTCACATCTCCAAGGGTTCATGAATAACATATACAACTTAGTGCTTATGTAGAAAATGTTCAAATCGACAAGTTTGAGTAGAATGGGAAAGATATTTATAAATGGGTTGCTTGCTTATGGTGTAAGATGCATCAGTACCTCAAAAGTTCCATAGTTGGTCACATATTTCCCATCTTCATTTATATCTTATTGATCTAGGATTTTATTTGCAAATGGAGGCTTACACAAATTAGACTCATCAGCCCAAGTAAAGCACTTATTATACTTGAATATATTTAAAACAATCTTTTTTTTTTTCCATATATAAAATAGAATTTGAAATCTAATAATTTTACACAACATTGAAGTACTCAATATTGGCCCATTGAAGCTTATTCATAGCATAGTGGCTTCTTAGGAAATGGGGGATGGGAGAATATGGAGACATACCTTGTAAATACAGTGGAAGGATATTTTAGCCAAGTTATAGATTCATACATTTACTATTACTCAAAAAGTGGGCACTTAATTTCATGGAACTCAATGGCCAAATGAAGTTTACCCCTGGCATATAGAGTAGTACTGGCTTCCTAGGAAATCAGGGAGGGGATAAGATGGCTATATAACTTCTATATCCAATACAAATATGTTTTATCCAATTCATGGATTCATAGAATACACTTTACAATTTCATTTTTAAAATAAAGAGGGAACTTTAATCGAGCCACACTTAGATACTGGAGGACTAGTTATCATTTATATAGGCTATTGAGGGTCAACGATTAATCAAATAAACCATAGAGATCATGAACTAAACTAGAGAACTACATAATTCCCACTGTTCTAGCAAGGAATCTAGAGATGAACCAATGGCCAAGATCACTAGGTTATGGTTTATCTATTTTTCTTATGAGAAACCAAAAGATAAGATTGCTTATGGATCCATTTTGGAATGGTAGTTATAAATTGCTAGTGGTTTCTTATGGAAAACCACTAGAGATTTCTTATAGACCTTATGAGTGGGTACTGTGACTAGTATGACCTTGGAAACATATTAATTACAAAGAATCCATAACAATACTAGTCTTAAACCATTATCTTTTGTAAAAAATGTAGCAACGCTCACATAGTGTCATCAAAAACCCATTAGAATGATAATTGGTGACAAACATTTTTCTACACTCACCAAAAGTAACATAAACAAGTTCTAGTGATGGATAATAAAATATTGTCACTAGAAGTGTCACCAAAGAGAGAATCAATAATGGGCCTTTAACAACCCTCACCAAAAGTGTCATTGGAAAGGGATTTGGTGACGAACCTTAAAGTACAATCTCAAAAGGCACCTATGATGGTGATGTTTTAAGGACCATCATCATATGCAACATTTGTGACAACCCTTAAAGGTTCGTCACATGTATGACCCTCACCAATGACCTTTTTTCTTGTAGTGTCTAAGCCAATTTTTTTTATCATGGGGAAGACTCATTATTGGGTCAAGTTTGGTTGAATGTAGAATTTATTGGATTTAGGGATGGATATGCATGTAGATGGAGGATTTATACAAATCAATCATTGCGATTGCATGTGATATTACAACAACAAAAGGACTCATTGGTATGGGTGAATGATCCTCATGGTAATTACTCTCCCAAATTAGGTTATTGTACTATGATGGTAAATCAAATGGTAGATCCAAAATGGTGGTGGCATGCAGTTTGGAAATTCAACTTCCCATCAAAGGAAAATATCCTTATGTCATCTCTTCTTCACAGTAAAGTGTTGACATGGGATCATATACAAAGAAGAAATAAAGCAGGGTCTGGGATATTTTATCTCTACACAAATGTAGAGGAGACAAATCATCATATGATTATGGAATGAAGGTATGTTGTAATGGTGTTAAATGAGCTCGAGTCTTTGTTACATGTAAGATGTCCTTGGGTAGGTGCTAGAGTCAATGTATGTCTTCATAAATGGTGTCATAATCTTGATCTTCATGATATTATAGGTCCTCCTTTGATCGTGGCTTGGAAAGTATGGATATCTATGAATGGTTGTCTGTTTGAATATTATTTTACCCCTCCCTATATTTGTGCAAGAAGGAGTCTAGCTATCCTTCACAATTTCTCTCAAATTAGAGAATTTATCAGTATTCATCAATTGAAAGAAGAAGGAATAAAATGGAGCATCTCGTGGTCGTATTTTGATGGAGATGTGAAAAGTGGTCAAAGTCAGAGTGGTGCAAGTGGGGTGTTATACATATCTAAAAACTTCAAAATTCAATTTAGGATAGGTTTGGGGAAAGGCATGAATAATTTTGCAAAATTGTTTTCCCTTAAGCTCTTACCAATATTAGATATGGAAAAAATCCTTCTGATTTTTGGCGTCTCTAATCTTGTAATAGATTGGGTTTCAAAAGAAAAGAGATGTCACAATATTTTTACTAGATGATATTAAATTCTTAAAGCATCAAATGGAGGCAGTATCGTTTTGGCATGTCTAAAGGGAAATGAATTGCGAGGATAATTCACTATCAAAATATGGAGTGAACGTGGTTATGGGGAAATGACACATTTCTAAAGAGAAAGTGAGAGCAAGGTCCTTATATTTCCATTCTTCATTTTTATGAATTGCTCCATAATTATTCAAAATGCATATCATCCTTTACATTTATGTTCCAAGAGTCATTTCTAGTTTGATTCAAAACAATTATTGATGTATATACTGAAGTATTATGGTTTCTTTGTTTTGATCTCGACCAGTGAAAAATATGTCAAGATGAGAGATCAAATTATGATTTTTGGAATGATTCATGAACTATTATTTGAATATATATGCAAAAAGCTAGGAATATTGTGGTACTTTTGCTTGATCTTTTTGGGCTAGTTTCTTTTGGAGCAGTTTTCTTCAAAAATAAAACTGTTAGCGTTAGGAAGTTTGTGGCTTATGAGAAATGTAACTTTTTTTCCTAATAAAGCTATGATTTTTTTCTTATATATATATATTTATATATATATAATGTTATTAAATTTATATGATTATTTTAAAACATTGCATTTTTATAAATTTATTTGTAAGAGTTTTTATAGAAAATTAATCCACACAACATGATAATGAGATCAAAATATATTTTTAATAAGACCAAACAATCCATTTTCTTTACATTCACAAAATTAGGTTTAAAAAGGTTAAAAAAACAACAACAACATATTTGATAATATACAATATAGTCAATTTTTCTCCATCTAATAAAAAGGGGCATCATCACCTTCAAAATCGAAAACAACATAAAAAAATAAAGTCCATGACTAATAAAACTTCACAAAAAGAAAAACAAGCCCCTAAGGAGAAGACCAAATAGATAAAAAAGAAGCTGAAATATATCACATAACTTTTCTATAAAAATAGTATCTTTCGGGTGTTCCTAAAGAACTAAAACTCCTTTCTTTAAATGGCCCGCATCTTTGGAGAGTCTATTTTCTATCTGATATTTTGACTTGTAAATGTGAAAAATTGTTGTTTCAAAAAAATTCTTGTAAGGATCGAATTACTTTTTTCCAAGGCTCCAAGTTCACTGAGGATAATTGACTTTTGTGATTAAACCTGTTAGGATATTTAGACACTTAGGAGTTAGTTAAGATCAGTGAATATTTCACGAGACAGTGAAAATTTGAAAAAAACATTCATTTGTACTATGCTCAAAATTTGGAGCCTATCTATTGCTAGTAAGCAAAATATGAATTCCTGGCATTAGATATATGATAAAGCCATCATCTAGGTTATATTTTGATTGTTGCTAGTGTGTTTTATGCTGTCATTATATCTTACTTTTTGTTTTTGGTGGACATGCACAACTCATTAGACCCAATGTGTATGACTTCTCCAGCTTGCAAGTGGAAACAATAGATCGGTTGTGATTTTATAGATTAAAGAAGTTACAAATTTAGATCTCATATCCATGAGGTGAGGATTGACTTTCCTAGCATTATCCAAATTAGATTACATGTATTTGACAATATATGACAAGTGTGTTGAACTTTTATTTTCATTGATGTCAATTGATTCAGTGTGAGTCATTGATATCAACTGATGTCAAAGTAGATACAACATTCCTACAGTAGTGTGAAGAAGTATATTGGAAACCACTTTGAAGGAGTGTCTGCATAATATGGTGAAGGACATGGATGCCAATGTGAAGAATTATATCTAGTAGTTGCATCTAGTATGAAGGTGTGCGTCTATGGATACAACATACAGATTTAGTTCAAATAAGTACTAGCACATAAGAAAAGTCTACCAAGTCATACTCTCTCAATGTATCAGTCAAAGGAGTTGGTTGGATAATGTTACATATGCACAAGAAGACAAGGGGTTGGTTGAGCAAATAATACAAGTGTGAAAGAATGGTATGTGCAAGCATTGCTTGGTTAAAGTTTGGAAGTGCACAAGCAGTAAGAAACACCAAATTATTGGATAGTTCAGAAAGCGCGCAAGTTTATCCAATCAGAAGATGCTTTCAGTTAGTGGAATGCACACAAAATACAAGAAGGGTACAACAATTGAAGTAAGTCTATGATAAAATTCCACATCCAATAGTATAGTAAGTGCGCAAATCCCACAAGTGATGAGAAGGCAAAGGTCAAAGTTCCACCAATTAGAAGATGGAGTAGGCACATAATCCACAAAGTGTCAATGCATCAAGTGCGCATTACTCACAAGTAATGAAGCTATAAGGGTCAAAGTCCCACCAAGTAAAATTTGGAGTATGTGTAGATTCCACAAAGCATCAACGTATCAAGGGTGCATTACCCACAAGGGATGGTACATATACACCAAGTTGAAAGAAAGGATGAGCACATACCTCAAAGCGATGGTACATCAAGAGCACAAGAGCACACCACCAAGGTGTAAAGTCCCACTAAGTTGTGGACTATGAAGGCGCAAGACACAAAAATGATGACACATCAATAGCGCAGAAGATGACATGTGGCAAATGCACAATCCTTGAAGTTTGGAAGAAGGGATGCCATGACCAACTTGTGGACATACAATCCATGAATGACTTGTATAAATAGAGATTCAAGTTGGAGATTTGAAGTAAGATTGATGGCGATAGCATAAGAGCTTGAAGGGTTTTTTGAAGTTTGATATTCGGGGCATCAAAGGGATTGAGGATAGAACAAAATGATCTAGTGAAGAGCCGAGCAACACACATGCAGCAGAATGCATTTTCGATGGTGCGCAGTATAATGTTGTAGATCTGTGACTAATGCATAAGTACTGAACATAAGCAATATTGAAGTATGCGTAGGTGTGTGATGTTTTGAAGGACAACATTGCAAACAGCATGCCAGTAGTCACAGAGGTTGAAAGATGGAAGTGCAGAGATAACACTGAAGTATTTCAGATAATGCGCAAATGTCTAGCTAATGCATATGAGCATAAGTGAAAGTGTACGAAGTTGAGATGATCATCTAATGCGTGATGAAAGAACAACAGTAGGTTCAAGTAAGCGCATCATAATCCAAATGATCTGAGACAAGCACGTTAAACCGATCAAACGAATATTTTGATGCACAGGTTGTCGCAAATTGTCTAAAATACTGTGGCACTTATACAGAACGAACCCATCAGTAAGTGTGCAGTTCCATCTGTTACTAGTGCATTATTTAATAACAACAAACTATCAATTGAAATCACAATATCAGTTGAATAAAGAGCATACCTCCGTGTAGACTGAAGTATCAACGAGCACAAAGTACATAAATTAACACATCAACAAAAGCATGAATTGAAGGAATGACAATTCAAGTGATGTATGTTGCTCAGTGACATAGAATCGACTGCACATGAAGGTGGCGCACAACAGAACTATTATCAGAAGATCGGAAGAGTGAGTGGAATTGAATTTTAGTAAGACATAATTATACATTGAAAATTAGGGAGACAGGATGGGACAAGGAGATGGGTATTTGGAGCTTCCTTCGGTTTGGATCCTGTAAAAACAGGGGGTCGATGCCTCCTTCCAGTTGGTGCTGGAGAAATATAGGGAGTTGTAGCTTCCTTCAGGTAGAATCCTATAAAACTAGGGGTTCGATGCCTCCTTCCAATTGGTGCTGGTGAACACAGGAAGTTGGTGCTTCCTTGAATGCATTATTTCTCATTATAAAGAATCATTTTATGGTTTTATCCCGATCGGGTTTCCACGTCAAAATTCATGTGTTCTGTGTTCTTTTTCTTGTACATTTATGGATAAATGTTTTATTTATTGATGCATACATGAAGATAAGAATTAAGTAAAGGATAATCTATTTAAGAAGGTAAGAAATGTTGATAATTGCATTAATACTGATTCACCCCCCTCTTAGTATTAAATAGATTCCAACAATTGGTATTAGAGCAGGTGTCTTTGGTAACAAATTAACATCTGGAAGATAGATCGACGCGCAGTTATGTGAAAGGAAGGTTCTCTAAGTGAAGCATCATGGTTGCAGGAAGATGGTTGTTTAGATAATATTTCTATTGTAGAATCATGGTGCATCATTCGAACATAAAGAAAGACAATAGAAGAAGTTAAGAAGACAACTATCAAGACTTTAAATATCTTAAAGAAGAAAGAAGCAGAATCCAAGGAATTGTTAACATCTCTTACTGGTCAGTTACAAGAAGCAAATGAGACATGTCTAAATATAATATTGAGGAATAATATCCTAGAGACCAAACTGAATAAATCCGCTGTAGATAATTAGAAGCTTGAGAATGACATTACTCTTCTAAAGGAGAAGTTGGGAATTGCCACTGAAGAAAAGGAAGGAAAGATAAAGAATTCGTATCATTAAAACATCAGCTACATAGACGATACAATAGTCAATATCATCTTCAGGAAAGTCAACTAGAGGTTGTGTCTCTCAGAGAAAATAATTCGGAGTATGAAAAAATTCTTGACAAGCAATGAGTCAAATTGTAGGAAAAGGAAGAAGAAATGAAAAGAATGCAAGATCTAGTTTTGGTGACAAAAAGTTTTGCTAGAAGCACAGAGGTACTAAATGAGATTCTCAACAAGCAAATATCTCTTTGTGATAAAACTAGTATAGGTTTTGAGGATGATTGCAAAAAGGATGCTCAAACAAAGAATATGAACTTGCACAACTCAGTTCAATGTTGGAAATGCACCATGATTGGACATATTGGAAAATACTACAACAATGTTATCTGCTACAAATGCAACAAAATTGGTTATAAGGCTTAGGACTGTCGGAAGTTAGGAAAGACTGTAAAATGTTGGATAAAGAAAGCTGATAAGGATTTCCAATCAGACAACGTATGTAATTAATCTGAATATCAAAGAAAGGATTATTTTTACCAGATGGTCTAGAGAAAGAAAAATGAAAGTAGTGATCCTGAAAGAATAATGGATTCAGGAGACACATTTGTCTCCACTCCAGTACGAAACTAACTCAATGTTAGTCGGACCCGTCACTATAAAGTATACATGCAAATCATTAATTGTGAAAATGGGTAAATAAATAATGGGCTAGTGGAGCAGTGGCAGGAAGGGCAATAAATATTCAAACAGAAACAACATTAATGGTGAGAAGTGGTTAATTGTATTTGGACCAAATTCTGACAAATCCGCAAAAAATGGAAATGGTTAATGAGTGTATCTATAAATTAAGGAAATACTCAGTCTAAACTATAGCTTCGATTGGGAAAAAGAACTATTGAGTTAACAGCATTTAAGGAAGCAATGGTTGAAGATCATGGCACCCAGAAGACAATGCAGATATAAGAACTCGTTTGTGAAGAAACAAGAATACTCTGTGAAGACTGAAAATCTTGAACGTGATTACATTTCGGTTCGGGAACCTAATAATCTGCATGTGACTCTACTAGAAGTAGAAGACACATAGTTATAGGATTGAAAGAGCTCTGAAGGGGTTTTGTTTGAAGGAAACCTATGTGGCCCACTACATAAGTTCACATTTGCAGATTATGATGTAACTGAGGAAGAAAAATTTCCTGGGTTATCTATGGATAAGTATATGGATACGAAGGAAATATCATATCCTATAATACCAACTGTTATGGTGCTCAAAGAATGGGCATTTGAAATATAAAAAACATGGATACTAAATCTACTAGAAACACCTCATTTTAGAAGATCACCACAAGTAATGATGTGTGCAAAAATACTACTATCACAAGTACATGATGGATATATGTGGATGGACAAACCTATTCCTATCAATTCCAATATTATAGAATACATCCCTGATCTACCCTCAGTCGGAGAGGTATAGTCCTCTGACGAGTAGGAGTCAAGAAAAGGCTCTAGGAAGGAAGATGGATGAAAAATACGGCACCCAACGAGCAAGTTGAGCATTTCCAGTCGCACAAATAAAGGATGATGCATTAAGATTCACCACTCAATTAATGGCATGTAATTTATTCCGAAAGAGCCACCAGGATTAGGTATCAGCAACAATCATTGCAGTGGTAGAAAAATGTGTTGAGGGAATCAAAATGAACTAGTCGGAATTCTTGCTGAATGAGTTTCTTGAGGACTGTCTGGAAGCATGAGAAAAAGGTAACCCCTTTCACTATACTTGGATATTAATTTGTGTAGCACTCACTAGTTGGAAGGATCCCATGTAAATTCAATTCTTTGACAAAAATAGAAAACCCTTTCAAGCTGCAAAATATGTGAATATGTGGGTATCTGAAAATAAGGATAGACAAAAGGACAACAATATAAATTTGTTCTTATACTGTGATGAAATTAGATTTATTTTGAAACATTCTGCTCTCATATCTCCTTATGTTGTTGAAACATATAAGGGAATCATGCACTTCAAGACTGGAATGCATCACACCTACATACAGGAAAAAATGGATCTTAGCAAACGATGGTTTCCTACTAGGTTTATTTGCTTTGAAGAAGATGTTGCAAAAATTGTTCAATATTGGGACGCATAATGGAGGGTTTTGTTAATAGAAGAAGAAGAGACTGAGTGGAAAAAATAGCTAACATAAACAGTAGAAGAAACAATCAACTCAGAAATTCCTTCCAAGCGCAGACCGAGCAAGCCAAGAAAAGAAAACAAGTGATTCAAGGTGAGGGATCCTCAAAGAAGAAAGCAAAGACATCTAAACTTGGCTCAACCCAACCACTGAAAACAGATGACCTTGAACAAATTGGCACAAAATCCAGGAATGATAATAAAGAGGAAACCAAGAACTTGGTTACAAAAGGCAACATTGAAAATATTGTTTCACAACAAAGAGAAATCTTGACAAAAATTGATGAACAATCTGGGATATTAAATCAATTGATGAAGACCAACTGGGGAAAATAGAATATTGTTGAAGCAACCCAGAATAGGTTTTCATCTCATTCTACCAATTAGATGTAGGACTTAGAAATACATCAAAAGTTGAATATCGCATCTACGACTATGGCGTTCCCTACCCAAAAATGCATAATGAGGTAAGTCATGTGGAATTAACTTTATCACACTTAACCTCATACGAGTTATATGCATTACACACACTTTTTTCACAATAAGTTAGAAGGATACATGAACCATCCACGACTAAGTTGGATTTAATCCAAAAGGAGAATAATTTCCTACAAGAAAAATGCTCACAGCTGAATACTGAAAAATGAGTAATCGCATAGAAGCTAGTACAACTTGAAAAGGAGACAAAGGAAGTAGTTGCTCAAGGCAGTTCATTAAAACATGTACTGGAGAAAGCACAGCATGACACCTACAGCATGAAAAATGAAGTTGAGGAAGTATACAATATACTTCCAGAAGCTCATAGGAATGAAGATATGCCCTCAGAAAGAAATATTATGATAATAGGACAAGTCATTCAGAAACTACAAATGAAAGTCGGAATTCAAGCACCGGAAACTCCTCCAAAAGTCGAAACATAAACTAAAAAGATAAATACTGCAATTGAAACCCTTAAAACTCAGGAAGTAAGATGTGTAGAAGTGCATGAAGAAAGTGTTCAATTAAGGAAAAATATAGTTGAGGATGAGAAGTTGAAAGAAGTGAACAAGGGGCTACAGATTGCACAAGACCTAGAACAAAATATTCATAACAATCTAACCAGTCATTCAACCTTTGAGATGAGAAGCAAAACGGGAGACTACAAGAAGCAGCAGCAAGAAGTAAACAAGATACATGAATAACAACGAAATATTATCGAAAGGATTGAGCCTCTACAAGAAGAAGTGTTCAGTATTGCAGAATCTTGTCCCCTACTACAAAATGAAATTAAAGAGGAAACCAATGATTGTTTAGAAACGTTGAAATCATTTCCCCATGAGAAAGTGGAAATAACTATTGTTGGAAAATAGGAAGAACCAAGAGAAAAGGTTGCAGCTATAAAAACTAATCTTGTTACACTGTAATTTTCCACCTTGTGAGCATCAGCATTCATTGGCCTTCAGGATCCATTTTACTGACTCAGATCTATCATTTTCCCTCTAGGAACACACAAATCCCTATTTTTGTTCCTATACGCTAGTTGTTCCACTATAGCCAGAGTACATGTAGGCTATTCCACTATAGCCCGCGGAAACCAAGTAAAATGGTAAAAACCAATAGAAAAATACTGTTTACTCCCAAAAAGTGGTCTTAGGGTGACCTTTGGCCCTCCATATACCCCGAAACGAATCGATTCGACCTTTCACTTACCTTTGGAAGGCTATATATTGAGCTCTTATGGTGCATGGAAGGGAGGAGAAAGAGAGAGCAAGATAACTCTGGTGGATTTTTGTCGTGACTTGAGTCTACACTCATTGATCCTTGTTGTTGTGAACTCCTTATGTTCACCTACCAAACTCATTTCATAGTTTGAGTTTTCCATTGCATGGGGGATTGAAGTGGTGGAGGCACAAGTGGAGAGACCCAGTTCTTGGTTCAGATTGATTGCCATCAGGTCGTATATTGTACTTCTTGTTATTCATTAATGGAAATACTCATTTTCTCGTCCAATTGATGTTGTGAATATTGTTAAATTACATTGGGTTATATTTGCTTATGATATCATAGATCATGCTATTGATTATGCTAATGTCTTTCACATGTTATATACACTTGCTTGTACTTGTTGTTGAGACTAATCTACAGTTTCAAGTGTAGAAGTTGAAAGCTCAACAGGGATCTACTTCGAACATCAGGTTGAAGGTTGGTCTTTTCTCCATTATCTTAGCATTGTCATTTATATAGCATTGCATTGGGAATTGAGTTATTTTCTGGTAGTTAGCTGTCTGTTGTGGTCTACCTCAAGCCATAGGAATTTTTCTCCATAACAGAAATGGTGACTCCGCTGGGGAGAACATCCATTTTTGGGAATTTTTAGGCATTTGTCCTTATTTTGAGTTGTTGTTTGTCGAGCTTCTGTGTCATTGGTTGGATGTTAGGATCTACTGTAGAAAACTAGCGTTTTCTGGGTTGTTTGACCTTTTTTGGGCTTATTTTCTTTTTCCTATACGCCGGCCAACCTTGTTTTGACCGCGTCTACCCTCCTCTGTCTGAACTATAGCCCTCGTGTACTTGCAACTGTTCTTTGAACAGTTGCGTACAACTCTGGGATTGTTTGATTTTTGGCCTTGGGTGTTTGCTGGGTTGATTCTGAGTTTTCCCGATTCTTAGTTGGCCTGTTTCCTGACTGTTCCATGCCCTATTTGTGGCCAGAAACTCCTCTTTCTTTTAGTTTTTGAGCTTTTAGATTTTTCACAATTTCTTGCTTTATAGATCATTAGCTTGGCTGAATCTTACTGTTTGGGTCTTGCTGGGTTTTCTATTTGATATGCTCTGCATTTCTTTTCTGAATAGTTAGATTTCGCTTGCATTTTTTCATTTCATTATACTGAAAAAATACAAAAACATTGTTTTTCATTTTCCTTGCATTTATAAGAGAAAAGACAAAAATATTTGATTTATGTACTGCATTTTGCATTTGAGTGCTTGTGATTTCATCTAGGACTTGCTTGTGCATTGAAACATTAAAGAAATTACATTTTATTTCAAACTGTTGGATTGATTGTCATATTAGTGGCATGCTCTTTTATTGATTAGATGAGTCTAGTGTTTTTCAATTGTGCATACCATTGAGTCTTATACATGATTAGTTTCATGACCATATCCTTTGAGTAATTACAACCATTAAAATCAAAGCTTAATCTTAAAATTGATTAGAAACGATTTTTATTGCCCATATTAGTGGCATGCTCTTTTATTGATTAGATGAGTCTAGTGTTTTCAATTGTGCATACCATTGAGTCTTATACATGATCAGTTTCATGACCATATCCTTTGAGTAATTACAACCCTTAAAATCAACGCTTAATCTTAAAATTGATTAGAAACGATTTTTATTTTATAGGGTGCAGCAACTAGCTTAGGTTTAGAGTCTTGGAATAGATCATTGTGAGTTGACAATCTAAGACTATTGAACCAACATTATATGTCTGACCAGGGAGTGGTGAAACCCATGATATACATCAGTGTTCTCAGGAAGCTCTACTCAAACCAAAGTTAAGCACGAGGTCATGGGAGGTTTGTTGCGGAGATAGCCCTCCAATACTAGCTAAAAGTGGGATATATTTACAGGATTTGTCCGTGTACGGGGGATTAGACCCTCTTGAGTTTCGGGCTTAGCTACCCTGCCCATATGACGGATCCCACTTGCGACTGTCCCCGTGAGTATTGGTTATATTATGGTGACCTTAGTTTCTTTACCTAGGTATCGCATATGGTGCTTGCAGTGGTTATACTGTACGTATCCTGAGTCAGATAGGGGTTGGACAACATAATTTCCTGTTGTATAGGGATTTGACCTTGTGCACGCATTGAAGTCTGGGAACCCTTATAACTGATTCTATTACCTCCGTTTATATTTTGGGAGTCTCAAGCCTCTCCTAGGAGAGAAATATCAGTTGTAGTGTCGGGAGGTCCCTTGAGCCAGTCCTGTTTGTCTACATTTGGCTGTAGTTTTCTTAGGTGTGTGCTCTTTGATCAATAGTTGGCCATTAGGAGGCGTTCTTTTTATTTGGAGTTATCGTGGAGCAAGATCCACCTCTCTGTCAGTCTCATCATTTAGATGGTCTGCCAGTTGACAATGTAGCATGTCCTTTTCATAAGAGACATTGGAGGATCCCCTCCGATACTTTTGATAATTATGAAGAACTTCACAACTACCTTATGACTTCTGCATCTGGCACACCGGGAAGAATTCCCATGACTCCATCAGTGGATGTTGATGGGCATCCCATTCCTTCCACTCTTAGGGAATTGGGAGGGGAAGGTTCACCCCCACACGTCACTTTTGTAAATTTTGGGCCATATCCACCCCCGAAGACAAATCCATCTTATGATACTTACCCACAGGGATTCTGATATGGGATGCCAGATCTTAATGACACCACGAACCCTTCGACCACTAATCCTTCTTCACTTGGTATGTCTGACCTTAATTCGACTGATACGTCCACTTCGTCGGGTAGTCAAGATAATACTAGCCTCAGAGCTATGGGAACTGTCCCTTTCGGGGGCAGCGCCACCCATTCTGATTCCTCCGGGGGTGGCATAACTTCTTCCGCTCCCTCTAGGGGCGGCACATCCACTTTCGCTCCATCCAGAGGCAACACGACCTTTTCTGCTCCTTTTCAATTTACGTTTGGTCATGTACCTTCAGCTTCTATGGCTGTTGGGGGAGGACCACGTCCTAAGAATGCCTCTCATTTTAGTGGGAACACTTCACATAACATGGCTCACATTACGCAACCTAACGTGCATGTTTCTAGACATATATCTGTGACTACGACCACGACTACTAACTAGCATGTCCCTCCTAACCCTGGGGGTGGGCACATTCCTCATGTTGGGGGTGGGCACATTCCCAACCCTGGGGGTGGGCACTTTCCTCATTTTGGGGGTGGGCACATTCCCAACCTTGGGGGTGGGCACATTCCCAACCCTGGGGGTGGGCACATTCCCAACACTAGGGGTGGGAACATTCCCAACGTGGGAGGAGGGCACATACCTTACACTGGGGGTAGACACATTCCCAACACTAGGGGTGGGTACATTCCCAACACTAGAGGTGGGCACATTCTCAGTGCTGGGGGTGGAAACGTACCCTATAATTACAGTCATTACTCAACCGCTCCTACTACAACTAGCACGTATATGACCCATCAATATGGTGGCAATCCTTCTTATAATGCAGCTAGCTATGGCCCTTATTACAACCCACCTCAACATGGTACTCATTACACATATATGCCTTCGTACCCTTATATGGGTCAAGGTGGGGGCATTTATCATCCCTACGGTCATGATTATGGTTCATATCATCCCTACGGTCCGCAAGGTCAGCCTCTTTTGGGAGCCTTTAATCCAGTTTCACAGCCACTACTCCCGTTTCTTGCTCGTCTGAACCTACCCAATATTTCAAAGCTTACAAATGATCTGGTGTGTCACGATCCTTCTTGGCCTCCAGTCCTTACCAAGCTCCCTTCCGACATTCCAAAGTTTGAAGGGAAGAATGGTGAGGATCCAGGTGATCATGTTATGACTTTTCACTTTTGGTGCTCCTCAAATTCATTAAATCACGATTCTATTCGTCTGAGACTATTTCAAAGCACCCTCATGGGGGCATCCACGAAGTGGTATGTCGAGTTGCCTGGGGGAACTTATAGAGGTTTCAATGAGATAGATTTGGTTTTCCTAGACCATTTTCAGCTGCCAGTTCATTACGATACCGACACTGATATTTTGTATACCTTCCACCAAAACAAGGCCACGCACATATTTGACCACGTTCAAGAGTGGCGTCGATGGAAGAGGATGGGGAAAGGCAACATTCCTCCATATTTTCTGTTGGAATGGTTTCTTAAGTCTTTGCTTCCATATATTTCGAAAGACATTTCCGTATCGGGCATTACGACTGAGGAACAAGCTATACTTAAAGTCCAGCATCTAGACCTAGTCTATTGATGTATATGTAACTTCGGAATGTATTTCAATCATGTATTTCAATGTATTTTGTACTCCTATAGAGATGGCATTATTCCTCTATACGGAAGTGTTTGTATTCCTATAGAGATGTTATTATTCCTCTATACAGAAGTGTTGTCATTTATATTGTAAGTGTCGTAACTTATACTTGATGGGTTATTAGACCACCTTGTTGGGGTCGGCCCTGTATAAGTCATGTGGGTCGAAGGGTTATTAGACCACCCTATTGGGGGCCAACCATGTGGGTAAAAGGGTTATTAGACCACCAAGTGTGGGGTCGGCCCGGATTAAGTTAACCATGGGTTAAGCTAGACATGTAGGCCCCATTAGTTTATTGGGCAGGATAGAACAAGTATAAATAGAGATTGGGAGATCTCTATTTGATCATTCATTCACACACTTCTCTCATTCGGAAAGTGGCACACTTATGAGGAGGAGGATCTACTACTAGGAGAATACTATCTCTTGTATTCTAGTTGTATCATTGCTCTATCTATCTCTGAGGAAGTTATTGGGGTTTTTCACCTTTATGGTTTTCCCCAAGTAAACTCTGTGTCTCTTGTGTGCTTGCATTATTATGTCCATGATTGATATGTTGTAGATTTGCTGTACATGTTGTTCTCTCAGTTAAGATCATAGATCAGATTGAAGTAAATTCTGAAAATTTAACATGGTATCAGAGCTAGCCTGAAAGAAGGCATGATATGGCATGTATGACACTTGTTGCACTTACGATGCTAGGGCTTGATATAGCAAAAACCAGTCATCGTATCACTTTCGCTATAAATCCATTTCCGCAAAGTTTTCAGATCTAAAATTGTTATACGTCAAATCTAAGATCCCCATGTACCTTGTGTCCAAAGGAAAACCTCTAATTCGTTGTACTTTGTGATTTATGATCTGTACAATATAGGGTTTCTACCTCTTCCAGATCTCAGTCATAAACAGGTGACCTTGAAAAAAAGGTCATAACTTGGGCTAGGAAGCTCCAAATGAAATTTCATAAAATGTGACAGGTAGTACACATATTTTACTATCGCAAGAAACTTTTTCGGAGGCCGAAGTTGAACCACTGACACATGGCATGCCGTACAAGTTCGCTCTCTTGTTTTATCCCATAAACAGGTCACGTTGCGACACTTGGCATAACTCTCTCTCAGAGAATCCAATTGAGGTCAGACCTATTGGGATGGAAAGCTGACAGGTCAGGATACCACAAAAAAAAAAAAATTTCAGACCCTGTGGATCGAAAAGTGCGGAGTTACACCAGAAACAATCAGGTACATATTTCTGTCAAAAAAGAATTATTTTTTAGCACCTTCATTCATGGCTTCCGGAATTTAGGGTTTCGAAGAAAGTTGGATTTTTTGTAATCGAAGACTACTGCTGAATGCTTCTCATCAAAATAGAAATTTAGAGACCAAGATCAGAATTTTTGGTTGGGCAGAAGACCGGGCTTGATCAGATCCTAGTTCGGGACTTTGATTGGAAAAGTGGAAAATTAGGGCTTCTGCAAAAATGGGAATTTTTGAAATCTGTGACCACGGCTGGAAGCTCCTTAGAAAAATAGAAGCTTAGAGCTTTGGATCAAACCTTTTGATTGGCAGAAGATTGGGCTTCATCAAACCCTAGTTCGAGGTCATGTCTAGTGAATCCGGAAGTTTCAAAGGCAAAATTGAGTGAAACTTTGTAGTTTTCAAATTCTGAATATACCAGCTTGATCAGCTCATCAAGGCACATATTTCTATCCTTTCGGAAGTTTGAAATTGAAATTTTGAATTTTTGAGGTTTCTCTGACAAACCCTAATCCATCTCCAAGTCCAGTTCTTGCAAATCAAGTGGATTGGGTTAATCCTAGAAGAAGATGGATTGGTCAGTCGCATAAGTGAAGAAGTTCCTGTCTCAGAGGGAGATGAGGCTAAGGCCTTCCATAAGAATATTACAAGCAATCTTGATAGGTATGGTTTACAGGTATGTTTCAAATGTTGTTCATGGTTAAGTTTATGACATGTTTGTCTTCATATCATTACAGTACAATCTTGATTAATTACTAGACTTGTCGTATCACCTTAATAGAAGATATTCGTTGATTAAGGTTTTGACACTTATGATTGTACTAATGCATTGTGATGTTGTATGAGGTTTATGTTGTTTGCTAACATAAAAGGTACACCAAGAAAGACAAATCATGTTCTACTTCAAGAACATATGATCATGGTGACATGAAGACAAAGATTCATCCATTGTCATGGATCACATAGAAGATCTACTTACGAGGTATGTATAACTTGGTTCTACAATGGTTGACTTATGAGACATGCAGGTTACTAGCACAAGTCACTGAAGAGAACCAGAAGACGTTATGCGGGTATGTTAGACATAACTAGCTAGCATGCTAATCCAGGTCTGTTTTTCCTATATCAAGCTAGAATCCTACTGTAACGTACCCACCCATCCATCCAAGGCAAGGAAGGGTACCTGATGGCAATCTCTGGGGCTTTCAAATAAAACTCAGCCCACTCATTAGATTCATATCATTAAAAGAGATGTGTGCAAATGGAAAACAAGAAAATGAAGCACAACGAAATTAAAACATCCACACACATTACTCATGCATACAACATATCAATAGTCATTGAATTAATATAGTGCATAAGTAAATATATAGGCATAAAAACACTTATCTCCATTTTTGCAACTGCCCCCAAGCAACTAGCTATGTCACTGCAACGTTCCACCCAACCATAGGCTCTTCAACAGCTTATACTGAGTCCGTCCGAAGGCCACCCCCGAGCTGGGCATGATTCTCACAAGGAAAGGGAACATTCCAGCTCATTCACTGCCAATTACTCATTTCATCTCAGCCAAGCCAGTCCACAGCTGGGTTTATCAAGCTACATTTGAACCATGGATTCTTATTCTCAAGCTTAAGCCAAAGCAATGGATACCCAAATCCCACACCCCAACATTCTCATTTCTCACACCGCAAGCACAAACATTGGGCATAGATACCATTTACAACAAGGGTATTTTACAAAACAGGGTCCATGGGTTTTTTCCCAAATTGTGGCTCACTAAAACAGACCGTGGAAAGAGTAATTCGATTTCAACCCCAGGGAGTAAAACTGATTTCTCCCCACTGGTTATGATCCTTTCCAATGGCCTAAATGACCTCCAGGAAGACCCAAAAACATGCTGTTCTCTTCCCCACTGGTAATCAACACAAAAACGCACCCTTCCCAGGTAAAAGATGAAGGGAAACCCAAAAAAACCATGGAGGAAAATGGCGAGACAGCTAGAGCTGCGTGAGGGAGCAAGACTGATGGTTGCATAATGGCTTAGAGAGCAATTTTGTGGCTCTTTTCTTGCCCAAGGAGACAAACACGATTTTCCATGAAGGGTGGCTTGCCCATACCTGAATTTGGACATCCATACCTCTCCATTCCCAAGGCATTAACTACCTCAACCAACTCTTGGGAGAAATCAATGGTTGGGTACAAAAGTCAACATGGGTAGTTGAGGGTTTAATGGGTTTGAATGTTTTCCCTCCTAATTCCTTGTGAAATCATGCCCCCATCCCCATTGTTCCATGTGAATCCCTTTCAACTAGGGAACCCTTCCCCATTGTTGCTTATAGAACCTTTGGCTACTAGGACCGACACAATTACACTAGCACCATCTTTCATTACTGCTCATACTGAGCTCTCTTTAGGATGGTCACATGTCCACATGCATCCTCTAGATGCTTTCATAGTCCTTGCTTCCAGCAATACCTACACTCAATTCACATGTTTAGTGTATTTTCATAGGGTTTATCTCCAAATGAGAATTTAAGAAATCATAATTAAATCATATACACATGTATATTCATAAGCAAGAGTTGCAAAATAACCAAATACTTATCTATATTGGATGTCTTCACTTTACTCCACAGGATCCTTCTTTGCTTTGAAAGCATTGGATTTCCCGTGGATACAACAATGAATGTTGGGCCAGCACATAGGCTACTCCACAACCATTCGAATAGCTATGCCATGCCAGTACACCGACTGGTTTTATCAATCAATTAAGGAATGTTTGGCCAGCATGCTGACAAGAATTTTATAGTGCACAACCTGTTACTCTTTGGTTTTATCAAGGATTTTATAGTGCACAACCAGTTACTCTCTAGTTTACCAAGCATTTGTGGCTCTTTCAGGGTCCTTACTTCTTGCAATGCCCAAGGTTTCCAACAAAGAAGCAATAGTGTATTAGCTTGGTTGTCATAAGACTTGTACCTGAAATATTCATTATTCCAAATAAGAATTAAATGAAAATGAATACTTATCTGTATTGCGCATTTTCCTCGCCACTCCACAGGTTTCCTTCTCTGCTTTACAAGCCTCGAATCACCTGTGGGGTGGATGCTTGGCCAGCACACCTACTGCTCCACAACATCATCCAAATAGGCAATTCCAAGCCAATACGTCGACTGGGTTTATCAGGCATCCCTAAAATCAGTATGCTAAGCCAGTACGCTGACTGGGTTTATCAAGCATTTCAAAAATCAGTATGCTAAGCCAGTACACCGACTGGGTTTATCAAGCATTTCAAAAATCAGTATGCTAAGCTAGTACGCCGACTGGGTTTATCAAGCATTTCAAAAATCAGTATGCTAAGCCAGTACGCCGACTAGGTTTATCAAGCATACAATAACCATTTCCAAGCCAGTTCTCCGACTGGGTTTGTCAGGAAATAACACCCTTCACCAATACCTCCACAACATGAAAATAACCAATGCCAAGCCAGTACACTGACTGGGTTTGTTAGGCATTAATTTAACAATATGCCAAACTAGTACACTGACTGGGTTTATCAGGCATCCAACAACCTTTCGCCACAACACCCAAATAACCAATGCCAAGCCAGTACACCGACTGGGTTTATCAGGTATACAACAACCATTGCCAAGCCAGTACATTGACTGGGTTTATCAGGAAATATGAACAACATAATATGATTACGTGGATCCTTCTCTTATGCAACCAGTGGTTCCTTCCAAGAACTCCATAGGTGACTCACTTGACTACAGGCTAGCATGGACCCACAATATCCACTCACACTACACAAGGATGATACCCCTTTTTTTGCAACACAACTCCTCGGGCCTATCCATCTCTTTTAGTGTCCTTTAGTGTGAACGTAGAAAGGTTACCACTGCCCATACAGTCCTCTTGAGCACCCTTTCTTCACTTTGCCTCTTACGTGCAACACCAAATTGCATATGTGTAAGCTGATAGCACAAAAAGGATAAGCAAACTCATCAGTGTCGCTGCTCAAATATCATAATCATATTTCATATCATTCACTATCAAGTATTGAAACACCAGGAATGCGTCCATTCCCTTAGGGTGTAGTCAATATTGAAAACCCTAACATAACCCATCACCCGAAAGGTATGCATCCCTTTCCGGTGTGAGCCATGTAGGCCTTAGTCCCAGTCAAGCAGTCTGAAATAATAATGAAATAATAAAACATGTTCTGCATATTACATCTAATAATCAGACATGTATATCCTCAGTTAGGGTTACCGAATACTCATTCGTTTTACAGATGTATCTTTCCTTTATTGGTGAAGAATGGGGCTCCCTTCTCTGAGTCAACAGTCCTTCGGGTTTCCACCCCAATATTTTCACGTTCCTTAACCCACACATGCCTTCTTGGCATAATTTTACTGTCTCACTCACATGCTTTACCAACATGCAGTTCGGCTGAGACATTATCAACGTTTACAATGGCATTTCACTCGAAACCCATTTCCAAAGCATGGGATCCTTCCCATCTAGTTTGGCTTTTGCAGGCCATCACACATGGTCTTCCTACAATGTGTCATCCTGGCACACTTTATCAAATAGCCAAACAGTCAGCAAGATTTGGCAATAAGCTTCAAATATGATTGTTCCATAACCAATCAATAGCATTAATAATTAAATTCAATATGAATTTACAATTCTGTGTCCTACAGAAATTGATTTGCTTAGCAATGAGGCTCTCCTCATATTGTTTGGCTCTTGTAAGTGGTATCACTCTACCCATTATGGTTTCACCCTTGCTACCATACATGAACATCCACCTATAACATGTCCTCCTGACACAATTCTATATAATCCAAACAGTCATTAGCAATTATAAGCAAATTCTCAAATCTAAGATTTGTAAATCTGTTTTCCTACAGAAATTAGATTTGCAACTATGAGACTATTCTCATAAACTTAAACCGGACAATTTTCAGATTTGTTTCATGCATAAATTTACAACCATGAGAACCTTCTCACAACCTTTGGCTTTTGCACATGGTAGATCTCGGTCTTTACTATGGACTTATCCTCATTGCCATACGCAAGACTTTTCTACCTAAAAACCGAAACTTCAATCAGCCAAACATGTTGTGAGTATCTATGCACATAATCATTCATTGCCATAACAGTCACTCAAGTGATCTCAGAATTATAATACTCAATAATTCAAACACCTTCAGCTGTTTAACATTTGAAATGCAATGAAATATATATACATTTCTATATATGCATCATTATCACAATAAAATTGCAAGACATAGTCATACTATCCATGCAATTTAAATAACTGTAAATACTCATTACTTCATATTCCATGCAGCTCTTATCCTTCCAACAGAGTGCTCTGGTAGCCCATCACATGTCTACCTTCTTCATGCAGTCCTTCCCTTGCATTCATAGAAACTTCTGAAATGGTATTAGGATTAGCAATAGTCCACCATTTCATCTATTATCTAACTGCATTGAAACATATATATGTCACACCCATGCATTCACACAATGCATTTCAACATGTGCACCTACACATGCATGCATATTTACAACATTTACCGGATATTTCAATGCACATCTCTTCAATGCCATCTTGCATGATTTCATGAATACTATGTATTCAAACATACTATGGCCTAACCATGATAGGTCCATAAGTCCTCAGTTGCTTTGGTTGTTAAACTCACAACCAATATTCACAAATGGCATGATATGAATTCATATGAATGCATTGAGGTTTCTACAAACTATAGGGTGTAAGGCTCCCTGCCTTCACCTACCCACACCTCACCATACTTGGTGGGTTGGAATTCACAGTCAGGCACTCAATGCAAACCAAATCACCTTAGTTTAAGCTTAGTTGAAGAGACTCGCCACATCCTCTTTCAACATTCATGCAATTAAGCACCGTTAACCCTTACCTGCATAGCTGTTATTAATATCGCTTGATGTTACCTGATCAGTCGACCTCTTACCAAGGCTACTCAGTCCTTTTGCCAACATCATGATCATGGATTTGTTGCACCATCCTCTCTTCATGAGGTTGTATGAAACAATCATCATCCACATCCTTTAGCCATGCTTCGGTTGTCTCTGGTCCTACAACCAATGCGAACACAACTTAATTATTAGCAACCACCATCATTTGATCTTAAGTGGCTCATTGCATATGTAAATCCTCACTTTTTTACCAATATACAATATCATATACATGCAAAAAAATTTCACATGCACTTGTGCAATATGCCATCTATCTATCGCTTTTGCATTTCCAGCATTCCTATGCCATAACTTGTAAAATACAAAAACAATAGCAATAGCGGAGTTAAGAAATTATCCCTTTCCAAGCATAACATGGGGTCCCTTCTCCACGTCATAGCTAATCCTTTTCTTGGTTTCCCTACCAAGCATGCAAGGAATCATTAGCTATGATCTTCTCACGAATTAGTAATTCAGTATATACATATGTATATAACATTCATTATGTCATTCTTATGCTATAAACAAAGATAGTTTAAGGTGAGGAATTTCCCTTTCATCCTCCATAATGGGTATTACAACCCATTACTCTTACTGAGGATTCCGCAACCTTTTATGCAATTCTTGCTCTTCATCCCAAGAATGCATTTCACACTTTCAACGACTGTCTTCCGGGGGACGACGGGGGTCAAGGGGGATGACTTTCACATTTTTTTTTTTTTTTTGTAAATCCTTCAATTTCGTGCAATCTGGTGCACAAGTTCCATGGCATTTTTTAACTTTCGGCGCATGAAAAATCTCTCTGAAAAATGGTTGAAATTCCTTGTTTCGGAGCAACTCAGCGAGTTCTTCCGACCTATTTTGGGCCAACTCGCCGAGTTCTTCCGGTCGAAGACTCAGTTTTTCCTTCCGATCCATTGCGGACCAACTTGCCGAGTCCTTCTGCTGTTGCGGGGTGACTTGCCGAGTTCTTCCAAAATTTTCTCTTGGACGCCAAAAAATACTTAGAAAAACCTTCTTCCATTTCGAACCATCTTGCTGAGTTCTCCCGCTGTTTCGAAGCAACTCATAGAGTTCTCCCGCTGTTTGGGAGCAACTCGCCAAGTTATTCCGAAATTTCTTCTTTGACGCCGAAAACACTTAGAAATTTTTTCGGACCAACTCGCCAAGTCCTTCTGCCATTGCGAGGCAACTTGTCGAGTTCTTCCGATCGAACTCAGCTTTTCCTTCCGAAATTTTTCCATCTTTCCGCCAAACTTATTGATTTGTTTTTCCGCATTGCGGAATGACTTGCCGATTCCTTCCACAGTTTCGGGCCAACTCACCGAGTCCAGCCACTGAAAACACTTAGAAATTTTTTTGAAAATTTTCTTCCCTTCTTCGGGCACTTTCGCAACTTTGGGCCAACTTGCCGAGTTCTTCTGCCATTCTGGAACAACTCGCTAAGTTCTTCCGCAATTTTGGCGAACTTATTGATTTCCTGCCGTGTTGCAGAACAACTTGCCAAGTCCTTTTGCCGTTGTGGATGAACTCACTGAGTTTTTCCGCCGACTCAGTTTTTTTGGCAGAAAACTCATAGATACTTAGAAATTTTTTTGATGAATTTTGAAAATTTGAAATTTTTCTTAACAGTCTATGCTGGGCAGGAAGCATACTTACCTCTGCAAGTTGTGATAGGTATCCCATGAAGGCCCAATGCTACAACCAGCAGCTCTGATACCATTTTGTAACGTACCCACCCATCCATCCAAGGCAAGGAAGGGTACCTGATGGCAATCTCTGGTGCTTTCATATAAAACTCAGCCCACTCATTAGATTCATATCATTAAAAGAGATGTGTGCAAATGGAAAACAAGAAAATGAAGCACAGTGGAATTAAAACATCCACACACATTACTTATGCATACAGCATATCAATAGTCATTGAATTAATATAGTGTAGAAGTAAATATATAGGCATAAAAACACTTATCTCCATTTTTGCAACTGCCCCCAAGCAACGAGCTATGTCACTGCAACGTTCCACCCAACCATAGGCTCTTCGACAGCTTATATTGAGTCCGTCCAAAGGCCACCCCCGAGCTGGGCATGATTCGCACAAGGAAAGGGAACATTCCAGCTCGTTCACTGCCAATTACTCATTCCATCTTATCCAAGCCAGTCCACAGCTGGGTTTATCAGGCTACATTTGAACCATGGATGCTTATTCTCAAGCTCAAGCCAAAGCAATGGATACCCAAATCCCATACCCCAACATTCTCATTTCTCACACCGCAAGCACAAACATTGGGCATAGATACCATTTACAACAAGGGTATTTTACAAAACAAGGTCCATGGGTTTTTTCCCAAATCATGGCTCACTAAAACAGACTGTGGAAAGAGTAATTTGATTTCAACCCCAGGGAGTAAAACCGATTTCTCCTCACTGGTTATGATCCTTTCCAATGGCCTAAACGACCTCTAGGAAGACCCAAAAACATGCTGTTCTCTTCGACACTGGTAATCAACACAAAAACGCCCCTTCCTAGGTAAAAGATGAAGGGAAACCCAGAAAAACCATGGAGGAAAATGCCTAGGCAGCTAGAGCTATTGTTAACACCCAAAAAGCGCTCACTAGCTCATTTTCTTATTCACATGACCCATTTGTCCACTTTTCCACCATTTGAGCCTCTAAAGCCATCAAAAGGTCACCAAAAGACAATAATACACCCCTTTTTCTCCTCAAAATGAATATTTTTCCTCAAAAAGCATAAAAAACCCTCAAAAAGGGTCCAGAATTCCCAAAAATATTAAAAAGAGAATAAAAATATTAAAAATATTTAAAAAAGGAAAAAGGAGGGAAAAGGTACCTAAACCATGTTGGTCAATACCATTGGTTTCCTCAAAACCATAATGGTATTCCCCACCACCAAAAACTATAAAAAGGTGATAGGGGCTCCCCACTTTCCATCCATCCATCATCCTATCCTCATGCTATCAAAATCTCTCATGAGTTCTTGACCATTGTAGCAATCTTGGAGAAGAGACCATTGGAGCCTGGATCTACTCACCTTGGAGCTACTCAACACCACAACATCCTCACCATTTGAGGTATCATAATACAAAAGTTATTTTTTATTTTATTTCTTGTTCTTGTTCTTCAATCTTTTCAAAGTTTATTGTTATATGCACATGTTAGATTCAGATTTATAATTGTTTTTTGCTTTCAATATTTGAAACTGCTATCACTTGTGGATAGGTGCCCATTGCAAAAAAGCTTGGTTGCAAAACCAAGCCAACAATTTTTGGCGACTCCGTTGGCTTCGAATTCTTAGATCTCAATTTTTTGCTTTAGATCTTAGATTTTGTTAGTTTTAATCATTTTAATTCATAGATCTGCCATCCTAGACAGCAGACCCATTGCTGTTCTAGATCTTGGCCCTTTCTATTGCCATTAACAGCCTGAAATTTCCATTTTTGGGTTCGTTTTTTGGTGTCCATTTTTCGGCTTTCGCCTCGCTGTTTTTTGCCCGACAGTCGCGTGGCTCATCGCGACCTCGCGGCTTTTTTTCGCGCTGCGCGCCGCGGCTTCGCGGCCATTTGCCGTGCTGCACATCGCGACTGTGTGACCGAAACACGCACTGCACATCGCGGCTTCGTGGCTGAAACCTACGCTGCACATCACAACTGCGCAGCCGAAACTCGCGCTGCACATCGCGGCTTCGCGGCCGAAACCCGCGCTGCCCATCGCGGTTGTTTTCCCAAAACCCACGATGCAATTTTTTTTTTAATTCAGCCAATTTTTTGAAAATCATTTTTTGTTGTATTTTCTATCCATTTAGCATATTTTACAGCATTAATTTCTCTGCGTTTTTATAGCCACATTAAATCTTTTACTATTTAAAATGCTCTATTAAAAGTCTTTTTAAAATTTTCAGTAATTCAAAGAGAGATTATTCTGCATTTTATTTAGATCAAGGTTTTACTGTTTATTTGCTCAATACTTTGCCCAAGCAACTTTTAAGAGATCCATTTATTTCTTGAAATATTTATGTTATTTGCTTCCCTTTAAATTATATCAAAGATCCATTATTTTTGAATAGTTTTTTTAAGCATTTACATTTCAAAAATGCCTTTATTTTTTGCAAAACTGGAAGCATCTTTTTTTTCATTTGTAATCAATCGCCCAAGCGAGGCAAATCAATTTCATTTTAAATACCACACTTGCACCCACTCTACCACATAATTTAAACTGAGCCTTAAAATTTACCTTAAACTCAACAAACTTTTAACCCCACTCAGGGAGCACTTAATAGAATTTTGTAGTTAGGTAGAATTGAGGGGATAGGTGTTCCAATAACACCCCTCAATTATTACATTTGAGACATAGTGGTTGTCCTCTACGGTACCAAAATCCCTTATAATTTTGACACGGTTATCAACCAATTTATCGGGAAGGCCTCTCTCTTAGGAGGATTGAAGTAGCCAGACTGGTTCCAGAAGTATGAGTGGAATACCGCAATCCATTCAGTAACCAAAGGATACCTTTCAAAGTTCTCGGTGTACACCCAAGAGGGTGTATAGCGGCGATAGAACCAAACTGCAGATTCACCCAACCGAACGTGTCATGAACGGGGTATCCTAGTTGCCATTCTTTAGGATTGTCTACCCGGTGTCCCTCCCGGTAGGGGGATATCTAGCCGTTGATTTAACACTCTATATTGTCTGACTTGGATTTCATCACCTTGTAGAGGATATCGTTTGTTGACTCACAATACTTCTAGTTAGGTGTTTGCATGATACATTACCCACCTTTGGTCTAGTAACACCTCTTTTTTCTAGAAATTGTTTGACTTTTGGTATTCTGACCAATTTTGTTGCATCCCTCCACTTATTATAGCACAGTTGCTATAATAAGTGCTTTTTGAGGTTGATTGTTGGCTTGAGAGCCTTTATTTTTTCACTCCCCTTTTGCACTCATTGTTGCATTAGGGTTTCGAGTTTTTTACATCACCACCTTACAATGAAATTTTTAAAATATTTCTCACCATTGAGAATTTAAGACGATCTCGTCGTCTTCAGGGTGAACCCCCACAGTTCAGTCTACTTGGCTCTACACGTCATCGACGTAGATCCTTATCCCTTGACTCGACACGTCATCGGCCAAACACATAGTCATATGATTCTGACACGCCTCACTTCACATCTGATTCTGAGGTTGAATTCGAAAACCCTACTGAAATATCACCAACCAACCCCATGGCTGGATCACCATACAATCCCCTTTTCACCAGTACTATTGGAGATACATCGACAAACCCTACTACTACTGTGCCACCCATGGTAACAACAACCCCATTAGGCATGCCTAATATAGGGGCCATTCCCCCTTTAGGTATGCCCAACACATGGCCACCACATGTTATGGGTATGCCCAACATAGGTGTCACAACCCCTCTCATTACCACAACCCAGATCCCAGGAATTCCTTGCACTATTCCTAACCCCTCTGCAACCCATGTTGCACTTGGGAGCACTGGCCTTTCCCACACCACATCGGTTGGAGCACACATACCTTCCATACCTAGCATAACCTTAGGGGCCACTGGACCACTACATAATGCTACCATTAACAGTTATGTCCCAGCCACTACATCACACCCCTTGGCCAGTCTACCATTTCTGGCAAGTTTGAATTTTCCAAAATTGGAAAAACTAACTAATGATCCTATTAGACATGACCCCACTTGGCCCCCCATCCCCACAAAGCTTCCCTCGGACATCCCGAAGTTTGAAGGAAAACCTGGGGAAGATCCCCAAAACCACATAATGTCATTTCACCTATGGTGTTCATCTAACTCCATAGTGGATGACTCCATTAGAGTAAGACTATTGCAACGAATGTTCACTGGCTCTGCAGCCAAGTGGTACATTGAACAACCACATGGGACCCACCATACATTTACGTCCCTCACCTCCACTTTCCTTTAGTTTTTTCAGCTACTTGTATGCTATGATGCAGGAGTTGAAATATTGTTGTCTTGTAGACAAAACAAAGCTACCCACATCATCAACCATATCCATGAGTGGTGCAAGCGCCGTAGCCTCTGCAAGATAAAACTGGATGACTGTATATTTTTGGATTGGTTTCTCAAATCACTCCTACCCCTCATAGCCAAGGATGTAGCTTCTGAACGACCCCAGTCGGAAGAAGAAGCCATTCTAAAATCCCAGCAGTTTGATTTGATCTACGCCCAGTGTGGCTACGTGTATACCATTTTACCTGATGCTCCCCGCTGCGATTTCTCTCGGACTGACGTGCCAGAGGCATCCCACGCCGCCGATGGCATCATTGGACAAGTTGCGTCCCACAACCAACCATTTTCCATTATGCGCAATAATAACAGCCCTGATCTTTCGCGGGCCACATCTCACTCCGGAGCTACAACTTCGTATGCTCCCATGGCCCACCCCCACCAAACTCATGGACCCCCATGTCCACCATAGTGTTATGGTCACGCACCTTCAACCTATCCACCTCTGGTTGCACCCCCTACGTATTACCATCAGCAAGCCACACATGCTCCTGTTCACTCACAAGCCCCAATGGCTTATTCCCCACCATAGGTAGTCCTTGCTGCACCACAACCTCCAATCGCTCATACTTATCCTCCAAACAACAACAACGCTACCTCTGCCAACCAAAACCCTGATCGACCACCGAAATAGGGTAAGAACCCCAATTTACGAACAAACCACCCATGTTCCATATGCGGGGTATACGACCATTATACACACACTTGCCCCCATTTGGGGCGAGCACGCCAACTGTGGTCTGATGATGCCCAATGCCAAGGGCACGCGGCACAACTAGCACCACCTCCTCAACCACAACCCATGGTGCTATAGAATCTTTTACCCACACAAGGAGTGGCGAACACTCATCCGTTGGATCCTCCTCAAGGAACCACAGCACCACAACAGCAAATCACATATGCTGCACACACAAACCAATCGATGGATTCATGTAGTCATCATCTCCTTATGATGTCATCATCCGACATGAATCTCCAAACGCGTCGAAACCAATACGCCCCCACAACACCTAAAAATATTCTCCCTATGATTGAACAACTAGTTCAGAATGCACCTACATCGTTCGTCTCCACAGTTAGACCTGGATTATACTCGGAATCACCTATGACTTCCACATTCCAATCCATCCCACCCCCTTTGAATATAACCGAGATATCTGATTTGTGCATGCTCTCGTAGAACACACAGGTACCAAACCAACAACCCCCTTTACTCCCGCAACCACCCTCAGTGCCAACTCATGTAGGAGCCACACCAATTCATACTATCCCATTCTTATTTCCCCCTTTAGGCGCCATCAGCACACCAGTCATGGCTACACTTAATCTCCCAGGATTAACATTAGGACTACCTGTGTGGTACCTACCTGCCCCAACCTCTCCTCTGACACCGAATGTCATTTTACAGCCGGTTCAACCCATCAATACTTCTAACTGTCCACCCCCTGGTGTAGCAAACATCCAGAATCGAGCAGCTCCAATAGCGGCCACCGCATCAACATCCAATTATACTCCCCCACCACATCGAAACACTAAGGGCAGAGGTCCACAAACCCACACCACTGGACCCACAAATCGCATCCCCCCAGCGACCCCCAAGTTGGCGAAGAATCCCCCAACAAACCACATACCCCCCAAGTGCTCTTTGTGTGACGACATAGGCCATGCCACCCATCAATGTCCACAGTTACCAGCACTTCAAGAACACATGAATATGTTGGATGACGACACCAACGTTCAAGCAGTCAAACTAGAACTCCCCCCTCAACCTCATGATAAATCATTGCGCACAAACCATCCTTGTGCAATATGCGGAATCTACGACCATTATTCACATCACTGCCCCAATCTCCCAAATTATAGAGCAACACTGTATGAGTTGAATAACGTCGACCTAGAGATATCCCCTCTTCTCATTGAGGAAATTCATCCCCCACCATCTTCCTCCTCGGAAGAAATTAACACCATTTACATGATTTCCACTGGATACCCCTCTGTCCGGTCAGCCCCTTCCATTGATCCCTTTGACACACATGTTCAACCCTTTCAAATCAACGAGGAAACCACATTTCCACAACATGGGGGTAGGCCCAAAACCTTGCCTACTCATCATCATCGTGATTCTCGTCGGAGATACTGGCGGCATCAACACCATAAGGGGAATACCCCATCATCATATCATCACTTCAGTATGCCACCACGGCCCACAGCCTCATGGTACACCCCCCCTCCAGTAGTTGGTCAATACCCTCTTGATCCCTCTCTAAGACAGCATCTGCACCGCATTGACACCTCTGAGTTCAGGGACATAATAGATTACCTCGAACCTGGGATAGGGGGCATGATCAATCATTTTGACCCTACCCGATCACCTCTATCTCAACACCTCAATGAGCCCATCGTTCAAACCAACACATATGTGATCCACAATCACAAACCCCATGCACATCATATGGGGGTAGGTCATTAACCCTGCTCACTTTTTCACATTCGTGATCTCAACCATTTTTGAGGTCACGTGTCACTTGTATATTTGAGTTGATTTGATACACATAGTATTTCGCCCCCGTGGGTCATCATTTCTCCCCACCACTACATCCTTGGCTTGGTGGGGTCACCTTCATTTGTAGCCATTTTTTAACCTAGTTATTTCCTTTGACCATTCCGGAGTCCTTATGACCTCCATTTTTGCACCATTTGCACCGCAGGATTCATATTTCCATGCCCGTGATGACGCTTGAGATCATTTCTCTCTCTCACCTCTAGATTTTTTGGGCATTCTTCCCGCGCCCCCTCGTGGCCTCGGTTTACGTGCCACATCAGCCATTTTCCATTTTTAACAAGTTTGATATCGTCGGATTCAGTTTTCCACACTCGTGATGATGCCTGAGATCATTTCTCGCTCTCACCCAATAATTTTTGGGCATTTTTTCAAAATGCCACTCATCACCTCGGTTTGTGTGCCACATTGGCCATTGCCCCTTTTTGACAATCTTTATGTCACCGGATTCAGTATTCTGCACTCATGACGATGCTTGAGACCTTTTCTCGCTCTCATCAATCCCTTTTTGTTCGGTATATTTTTACCCCTTTTTTCGGGCCGAACAATCCCTTTTATGAAAAAGGCACTTAGGGAGTTTCTGTTAAGCTCTTTTCTAACTCCTAAAACAAGGAAAAGATCGTCGAGCAACCTTACTTCCTTTCATGCTCACTAAACGTATCTGAAAGGGCATCTACATGGTATAAGTTTACCCCTTTTCCGGACCTTGTAGACTAATTACGAAAAAGGAATACTCTAATCACATCGACTAGAAGAGTTCTCCATTTGCATCATTTTATGCTTTTTTGGGCCTTGGAGACTAACTTACGAAAAAGAACACCAATGGAGTCCACTTACCGCTTTCATACTCTCTAAACATGAAAACGACCACGAGCAATCACCATCCTGGGCTCGTAAAAACCCACAGGATGGTATTCACAATCACTGTAGAGTCTTCTTATCATTTTCAGACTCCTTAAAAATGAAAGCACCCATGAGCACGAACTGTCCTGAGCTCACAAAATCCACAGGACAGTACCATTTCAGAGCACCCTTTTATCCCTTCTTGGAGCTCATTAAAACTACGAAGAAGGACCCAATGGTGATTCTCGGCGCCACAACAGATCACATCTACTCATATGGCAGCTTCCCCATTTTGGTCGCCTTTATTCAGAGTATTCTACAGTATGTCACCCTGAGAATCCCTCGACAACACCCATCAGCTCGCCCCCCCCCAGAGTTAATACATACCCTTCAGTCCTTAAAAGCTATGATCCCCCCACCTACAAGTCAGTTCCCTACGCTGCCAGGTCAACCATGTCATCATGCTTTGAACAAAGGAAGTTTGAGTCTACCCACTCTATGACCCCAGTTACTTCCCATCCCCACAAGTATGTCAGTCCTACCATTAGTACTACCACACTTCAGTTCTACACCTCGTGCTCCTATCAAGGAAACATCATTGCCTTGTTAGTTGCTGGTCTCCCTCTATCAACGACACCCAAATTTATTCCAGAGGATAGACCTAGAGCTCCCTGTGTCTTGGACTCATCACAATTCATGATGAGTGCCTACGAATCATTTCGAGAAGAGTCTTCAGTGCCTCTCCAAATGGTTGTTTCTCACATGATCGACTTCAACACTTTGATCACATCATTGAGACTCGCACATGGTATTGGTCCATTCAGTTATTTGTTGAAGACCCCGGATACCACTTGAATCTTCCACATTTGAGAGTCTACCTATGGAAACAACCAGTTACATTTTTTCTATAGATATTCGGGTTGCGCATGGCGACAATATTTCAGATGTACCCCAGTTTTATACTCCCTCAAGTATACAGTTACATATACTCCTTAGAGTTGACTCAGAGTCATTGAGTCCCTACATATGTTGGACACCTTCAAGATTCAACAGTTCATCAACTCTTCTGAGACCTTGTTCAGAACGGTTGTCACTTTATTCCAATGTATCAATTATTGAGATCAGTCATGTTATGATCATGAGTACATCCCAAAATAGTGTCCCCTTTGGACCATCATGATGTACCAGCAGGTTTTTTATTTAGGTCCCCCTTCTTGGGACTAATTGTTATGTATATGTCTTGATACAAGCATGGGTATGCCCGCCTCGTCCATTATCAGAGATTATTCCTCATTCATATTGAGGCCATGTAATATTGTTTGTTTTGCAGCTTCCAAGGGCCGTGGATCCAGTCTCCAACCGGTCTCCTCTCTTCCCCAAACCCCAAGAAAAAGATAAAAGAACTATGATGTCTATCGGCCATACGATGAGCTCCTTCCCTCACACATTAGGGGGCAATCTGTTAACACCCAAAAAGTGCTCACTAGCTCATTTCCTTATTTGCATGACCCATTTGTCCACTTTTCCACCATTTGAGCCTCTAAAGCCATCAAAAGGTCACCAAAAGACCATAATACACCCCTTTTTCCCCTCAAAATGAATATTTTTCTTCAAAAATGGTCCAGAATTTCCAAAAATATTAAAAAGGGAATAAAAATATTAAAAATATTTAAAAAAGGAAAAAGGAGGGAAAAGGTACCTAAACCATGTTGGTCAATACCATTGGTTTCCTCAAAACCATAATGGTATTCCCCACCACCAAAAACTATAAAAAGGTGGTAGGGGCTCCTCACTTTCCATCCATCCATCATCCTATCCTCATGCTGTCAAAATCTCTCATGAGTTCTTGACCATTGTAGCAATCTTGGAGAAGAGACCATTGGAGCCTGGAGCTACTCACCTTGGAGCTGCTCAACACCACAACATCCTCACCATTTTAGGTATCATAATACAAAAGTTATTTTTTATTTTATTTCTTGTTCTTGTTCTTCAATATTTTCAAAGTTTATTGTTATATGCACATGTTAGATTCAGATTTATAATTGTTTTTTGCTTTCAATATTTGAAACTGCTATCACTTGTTGATAGGTGCCCATTGCACAAAGCTTAGTTGCAAAACCAAGCCAACAGCTGCGCGAGGGAGCAAGACTGATGGTTGCATAATGGCTTAGAGAGAAATTTCGTGGCTCTTTTCTTTCCCAAGGAGACAAACACAATTTTCCATGAAGGGTGGCTTGCCCATACTTGAATTTGGACAGCCATACCTCTCCATTCCCAAGGCATTAACTACCTCAACCAACTCTTGGGAGAAATCAATGGTTGGGAACAAAAGTCAACATGGGTAGTTGAGGGTTTGATGGGTTCTCTCATTGACACTTGGCTTGACCTGATTGGCTCAAGGGTTTGAATGTTTTCCCTCCCAATTCCTTGTGAAATCATGCCCCCATCTCTTTGTTGCATTGCATAGCTAGTTGTGGGTATTTTTATTAAAATGCATATTACATGATGTTGAAGTTCCAATGTTCCTGGCTAGCATGCAAACCATATGCATCAATAAATCGATGGCGGGGCCTTGGCCTTGATCTACTCACCACGATTTCATAACAATATTACATCAATTACATTTGAATGTAATGGGGTCAATAATGGGGATGTTACACCTACCTTGTGTTAGGATCTTATGCTGTTGTGTTGTTGATAATGATTATTCATGAAGTCATAAGTTTGAATAGTCATGGTTGTATGCATATTATAATTGATGATATGACTAACCAGAAGAATCATGAAGGTATAGGTTTGAATAATCATGGGTTTATGCATTGATGATTTAACTAATCAGAAGAGTCCTATGATCAAATAAGAATATCGATTAGTAAAAGAAGACTTCCCTAAAACATTGAATACTAATGTTTATTATCTGTGAATGATCATGACTATACATGTTTAAGATTATTGTGTTTTGATAGTATTAAGATTATACTAATAAATGTGTGATTATGTATGAGACCTCAAGGACAACACAATGATGATACTAATAAGCATGCATAGTGATTAAGGATGGATATAAGTTCAAGGACAGGTAATCCAGGAAGCAAAGATCAAGAGGGAGCACACTCCAGTTGTTCCTGCAAGAAAGCAAAGGAGCACACTTCAGTAGTTTCTGCAAGGATGCAGATATTCAAAGGGAGTTGACCACTTCTCACAATCCACATCAGAATGGAGTTGCAAAGATTCAGAGGGAGTCCACCCAGCAACCAAACAAAGAGAAGTATTTGAATTGTCATTTCTTACATAATGTTATTCAATGATGTATATGCTTATGTTCCTAGAATTAGGTTGTGTATTATGCATATTAGAATAGTTGCATTGATGAACAGTATACTACTAATATACATGGGTAAGTGGCCTATGGCACTGTACAACATTCCATTGCTACTTATCTAGAATGAAACCTCTTTGCTGACATGTTAGGAGTTGTGCACACTCTTAACAATGTTCTGGTAGAGATTGGAAAGCATCTAGAGAGTTACGGAATATGGATAAATGTTGTATTGAAGCATTGGCTAAGATAATTGCATGACTGTATGACATATTTCTTTATGTGTAAGAATTTGTTCTCAAAACTATGAGAAGTTTCTAATCATGCAATTTAACTTGTTGTGTAGGAAAGATCGTATACCATCACCTACAAAAGAAGGACTACAACATTTGTTCAGCAACAAAGTTATCTATTGAAAATATTGAAGATATTGAAGCTCCTAGGATTTGGAAAGAATGCCATGATCGAGGAGTACCAGTCGATCATGAAGATGTTTGGGATGCAGTCCCAAAGGGTAGTATGTAGTGACTTCCAAGAGGATCTACAAGATCAAGCATGTTGCAAGTGGTAGCATAGAGACTTTTGCTCATGTAGCCAGATACACTTCCATTAGATCCGTACTTGCTCTGGCTGCAGTGATGAAGTGGAAATACACTAGATGGATTTCAAGACAGCCTTCTTGAATGGTGTAGTTGAAGAAGAAGTGTATGTGGAGAAGCCACTTGGTTCTGAGACACATGACAAGGAGTAATATATGTGTAGAACTTGGTATGGTAGGATAGGTAGCTTTCTATCCAGTTTGGGATTTACCAAGAGTAAAGCAGATTCCAATCTTTACTACAAGGTTGAGGAAGGCAATCCAGTGATACTACTATTGTATGTGGATGACCTATTTGTAATAGGTGAGGATAGATTGATTACCGACATGAAGCAAAAGCTTGCTACCGAGTTCGAGATGAAGAACTTGGGGATGATGCACTATTTGTTTTTGGCATGGAGGTGTGGTAGAGTGCAGATGGAATTTTTCTTGGACAAGGGAAGTATGCAGTAGAGATCCTGAAGAGGTTCGGGATGATGGACTGCAAGGATATGGCCACACCTATGGCATCAAACCTGAAGCTTCTGTGTGATGCTCCATCTGATCCGGTTGATGTCACGATGTATCGTCAGATGATTGGGCCCTTGATGTACCTGATGAACATGAGACTAGATATTTGCTTTGCGTTGAACACATTGAACCAGTTCCTGACGGATCCGAGGAGTGTTCACCTGGTTGCTGTAAAGCATATTCTGAGGTACCTAAAGGGTACAGTTGATTATGGGCTCAAGTATGATGTGAATCAAAAGTTTAACCTACAGGGTTATGTTGATTCAGATTGGGCAAGCAGTGCTACAGATAGGAAGAGCACTTCTGGGTGTTGTGTTAGTATAGGATCAGGTGTGATCTCTTGGTTTAGCAGGAAGTAGTCCTGCGTAGCACTGAGTACAGCTGAAGTAGAGTATGTTGCGATGGATGAGCAGGTTGCAGATGTATTGACCAAGCCATTGGCCAAAGTAAATTTTGAGTACTTGAGAGAGAGGCTTGGTGCACTTCAGATCGAGGTTCCTTCCAAAGGGAAGTGATGAGTCCGGAAGATGCAGATGCACATGAGCTTTTCTGACATGGTTGATGTGTTCTCCCTTGGTCATGATGTAATTGCTGAGCCATTTTTCACATGGTGGTAGTTGTGTTCTCCCATGGTGAAAAAGTAAGGGCTGGAGCCTTCCCCGAATGGTGGTAGATGTGTTCTCCCATGTCGATGGTGTAAGTGCTGGATGATGTGCATCTAGGCCGTGCTTCGTGGACGATGAGATGATATGAAGAGGACGATGCTATTATGATCAGTTGGATCATTGCATCATGTTGGATGCTTGTTATGATCAGTTGGATCATTTATGAATATATGCATCATGTTGGATGCTGGATATGATCAGTTGGATCATTTATGTATATATGCATCATGTTGGATGTTGGATATGATCAGTTGGATCATTTATGTATATATGCATCATGTTGGATGCTGGATATGATCAGTTGGATCATTTATGTATGTATGCATCATGTTGGATGCTGGATATGATCAGTTGGATCAATTGTATGTATTTTTTAGATGCATCATGTTGGATGCTTGGACCATGTATCTGTATATGTATTAGGTATGATCAAGTGGATCATGTATTTGTATTTGTATCAGGTGGATACACTGTATGATCAGGAGGATAATGTATGATGATATGTATCAGGTAGATACTTGGTATGCATCAGGTGGATGCATTGTATGATTAGGATGATCATGATGATGAGCTTCAGGATGTTTCTCTAGATGATATGTATCAGGATGATACATTGATGATGATTAGGATGATCATGTGTACATCAGGATGATGTATGTTGAGTATCAGGTTGATACTTTGTGGCCGTGGATAGGTTGTGCAAAGGAAATCCTAGATTTGTTCTAGGTCACATCCAGTATGAAAAAGGACTGGCACTATGTATCACATGTAAGACCTGCGAGATCCTATAGTTCAGAGTTGTGTACCCGTAACAGCCTGGGATGCTCTTTCGAGGGTTTGTGATAGTGGACCACATGTAAGACCTGGGAGATCCGATAGGTTGGGCTGTGTGCTCGTAGTAAGTCCTGGGATGCTCTTTCGAGGGTTTGTGGTGGGCTGCTACAGGTAAGACCTAGGAGATCCGATAGGTTGGGTTGTGTGCCCATAATGAGTCCTGGGATGCTCTTTCAAGGGTTTGTAGCAGAGGTCACATGTAATCAGTCCTAGAGATCTTGCCGGTCATGCTTAGGCACATTAATGTTCTTGGGATGCTCTTTAGAGTTCTTGCCGGTCATGCTATGCACATAAACGTTCCTGGGAGACTCTTTTAAGGTTTTGTGACACTCACATGTAATAAGTCCTGGAGATCTGGAAAGGATGAAAAAGGCCTCAGATGCTCTTTAGGGTTCTTGCTAGTCAAGAGACTCTTTTAAGGTTTTGTGACGCACGTAATAAGTCCTGAGGATTCCACAGTATGGCCAGTGATGATGAAGACCTACAGGTGGTGGGCCTACATCCAGTATGAAAAAGGACTGGCTTTGTAGAACTTCCTATGATGAGTAGATTCAGAGATTGATTGAGATAGCAGCAGCAATGACGATGACGATGATTCGAGGATGATGATTCGCTGATGATGATCCAGAGAAGAAGACGTGTGCTAGTAGACCTGTGTCGAGAAATACCTTCCTAGTGAAGAGGGAGTGTTGATGTATATGTAACTTCGGAATGTATTTCACCCATGTATTTCATATATGTATTTTGTACTCCTATAGAGATGGCATTATTCCTCTATACGAAAGTGTCTGTATTCCTATAGAGATATTATTCCTCTATACAGAAGTGTCGTCATTTATATTGTAAGTGTCGTAACTTATACTTGATGGGTTATTAGACCACCTTTTTGGAGTCGGGCCTGTATAAGTCATGTGAGTCGAAGGGTTATTAGACAACCCTATTGGGGGTCGGCCATGTGGGTCAATGGGTTATTAGACCATCAAGTGTGGGGTCAGCCCGGATTAAGTTAACCATGGGTTAAGCTAGACATGTAGGCCCCATTAGTTTATTGGGCAGGACAGAACAAGTATAAATAGAGATCGGGAGATCTCTATTTTATCATTCATTCACACACTTCTCTCATTCGGAAAGTGGCGCACTTATGAGGAGGAGGATCTACTGCTAGGAGAAGACTATCTCTTGTATTATGGTTGTATCATTTCTCTATCTATCTCTGAGGAAGTTATTGGGGTTTTTCACCTTTATCGTTTTCCCCAAGTAAACTCTATGTCTCTTGTGTGCTTGCATTATTGTGTCCACGATTGATATGTTGTAGATTTGCTGTACATGTTGTTCTCTCAGTTATGATCCTAGATCAGATTTAAGTAAATTTTGAAAATTTAACATAGTCTACGCTTAGTCTGGCATCCTATAGGATATTATTCCTGATGCACCATGGTCACGACATGAGCCCAAATCAGTTGCTGGACCACATGCCGATGGCATTGTTGGATCTACAAGTACTCGAACCGTGGATTTGGTCACCAACCAAATGCAAAAATTTTCTATTGGTCAATCCACACCCGGACAGGCTCGCATCTCGTCCACTCCTAGCCAGTCGTCCGATGTTCATTCTATACAGACGGCGAACCCATCAGGTAACCAACAACCTGGTGGTAAGAAGAAGGGGAGAAATAATCGTAAGGGTGGGAACAATTCGAATAACAGAAGTAATTGAAACACTCCTAGGGAAGAGAATGCCAACCCTCCTCGGGACGGCGGAAATGTTGGTGGGGACCGTAAGCCGAGACGTAAAGTGAAATTCCCTTACAAACTTTGTGGGGAGGATCACCTGACTCACTTTGTTGTTTGGGAATTCTACCCTATAGTGAGGAGAGGGACACTAACAACTTCTAGGGTGATAGGTAAATACATTAATCATATCACATAGGCTTCTACAAAAGGAAAGAGATCAAGGATCTTGAAGGCATACCTTATTCACGAAGTTCAATCCTAGCTTTCGCTTGCTCCTTCTATCAATCCTCCACTTGATCTTCCGTTGGATGAACCTGCAATACAAAGATACCTTCCTCAACGTATCTTGACTGATATAAGAATGATGAAATTGAAATACAATTTAGACATCAAATACAATCAAGCATTTAATCCAAACAAATATGCAATCCATTAGACATTTGATTGGGACGGGAAGGGCATTTCAACCTTTATTGTCAAAAGCAAATAATTAATACAATTATACTTGATCATTCAGAGTGCTTGTGCAACTGGATCCTGGGATCCTGCTCTTCACACTAACTTTGGAATTCCTCCAGCATAACAACCCTTAATGCATAGTTTCTCCCCCCCTCTCTCATCTATCCCCCTTGTATTTATGGGACAAGGTAGGCAGTTTGGATCGAGAGGTAGTTTGATTGGGAAGTTGGGGAAGTTGAAAAACCAACTTCAACTAATCCCAATTCGTCAAATTAATATATTTTTGATTACTTTTTAAGGTGTACGCTAGTTTTCTTAAGTGTAGCAGCGTTCAACATGCAACTTTCCTACTTTACAACCAGCGTTTGAAATATTTTTTGAGTTGTACGCTACTTTATTGAATCAAAGTAGAGTATTTCAAGAGGAAAATGCTACTTTATTGAAGTGGAGTAGACTATTTTAGCAGGAAAACGCTACTATCATGCTTATAGGGTAGCGTTTTTCCCCAAAAGTAGGTGAAATGAGAGTTTTATCAGCTGCAGAGGGGTAAGTCTAGTCCATTCATCATGTAAGGTCATCATGCTCTTCAATCCCAGTTGTCCTTTTGTGCGATCGACAGCTAAAGGTGATCACGGACGGAGAAGTGCATATTTGACCTATAATAGATACCCCTAATGTGTGAGGTTAGAGGGAAGTGATGGCCAAAATACATTATAATTCCAAGTTAGCGGAGGAGCAAGAAACCACATAACCAAGCCACAAAAGTACTTGAAATAAAGATGACGTTCAACGAGCAATTACAATCTTGACATCATATAGATGTGTAGCATGATATAACATGATCTCCGATACATAACTAGGATATGTATATATAGCATGGCCATTGAAATACAAGCGTGGATCCATGTCAGAATGAGCGATCATAGCCATAACAACAAACTGGATCTATGTCTCATGGAGAGCCAAAAAATGAGTGAGGCTCAGTCTTGCGCATCTTGGGTGATAACACAATGAGGTAATGCTATCAAAATCCCAAGGTCTTCATCCAAACAACCCAAGGTACAAGCCCTAACCATGTGAATAAATGAGCAAAAGTTGAACATGGGGGGTGTCGTTTGATTACCGGTCATTGATGTATACTGTTAACAAATGCGAGGGCTTCCACCGATAATGATAATGGGGCCCAAGGTACCTAGTATGATCCAACAAGTGTGAATAAATGGACTTGACGTCAAACACTTGAAGAACCTGTCAAATAAGAGACATTGATGTATTCTCATAATTCAACAGCGAGGGAAATTTCCACTGGTGACTGCAATCCCCAAGGTACTAACCGAAACTCTAAACTTCATTCCTAGAGCAAAATGAGTTGACGTCAATGGGAATAAGTCCGTTGGAAGGGAGGCCTTAAGGCATCCTCCATCATCCAACATGAGGAACAATCAAATTGTATGAGCTAATGTGGAGTAGTACAAGTAACAAGATTGACACTAGGATGGACGACACATGAGGTCATGACAAACTACAGAATGGCCGACACGGGCTGTATCGTTGAATAGTGAGCACGACACAAAGTGACTTAGGCAATTTTCAACATGATGGGGGAGTGATATAAGCCTGCAATGTAGGAGACATTAGCAGACCCTCCATATGGTTGGAAGAATAACCAATTGAGGGAGTAAATAACTCAGAGATCAGGTTCACCCTAAGGTCAAAAACTAAAACCCAACTGACATGAAAGACTCAAGTAGGTGCTATGTTCAAGGATATGACTGACTGAACTTCCTTTGAAACTGTAAGATGTGATATACCCTTTTTATCCCTTATTCTTTTTAGATAAAAGAATACCTTTCTTGTTGTTTTAATGAGTCCAAGAAAGAATGAAAATGCAATAGATCCAACCATATAAATATTTTAACGATCCCATGGGAGGAAGACTCAAGACCTTCTTCATTGTTTACAGAGTTCGAAAAAGAGATAGAAGAATACTCTATAATACTGATCTCTGGATTTTAATATCGAGCTGAGATCTGTTTTTGATCGCCGGTGTTTTCAATTTTAAGAAGTCTGAAAAACTTAAACAATAACTCCATTCACCTACTCGTGGATTTTAATATCGAGCCCAAGTAGGTTAATGCTTGTCGGTGTTTTCCTGTTTCTAGAATCTGAAAAACTTAAACAATCCTCTATACACCTTCTCATGGATTTCACATCGAGCCCGAGTAGGTGAGTGCTCGCGTTGTGTTTTCATATTTCGAGAGCTTGAAAACCCTAAAGAAGGCTCCAAAAGGTCTTTTTTCGTAAAGTTAGTCTCCTCCCCCGAAAAAGTGTAAAACAATGGAAGAAGAACTCTTCTAGCCACGAATGACTAGAGTATTCCTTTTTCGTAAGTAATCCGCAAAAGTCCGAAAAAGGGTTAAACTTATACTTAAGCAGATGTCGCTTCAAATCCTTTAACGAGTCTGAAATGACAACTATACTCGGCAATCTTGTCATATTTAAAGAGTCTAACAAGAGCTTAGAGAGAACTCCGTAAGAATCTTTTTCGTAAAATTTTAACGAGCCTGAAAAAGTAAACTCATGATCTCCTTACTGTTTTTAACGAGCTCAAAGGAGAGATGGAAGAATGCTCATAGCCTCCTTACTGTTTTTAACGAGCTCGAAGGAAAGGTGGAAGATTGCTCGGCGACTCCTTCAAGTAGGGTCGATGCCTAGAATCTCCTCATGAGATCGATCAAAGATATCACGGAAATCATTAAACAGATTGGTATACGGAATGATCTCATCAAGATAACAGTCCATTCCAATAAACATATGTTCTGTGACCCCAGGTTCAGTGGGAATGTTGATGGGGATGGTTCTCATTATACTCGTCCTATTCCCTTCGGAAAAAACAACTTGTGAAGTGGAAAGGACAGAGGACCAATCAGTATTCTCATTGGGTCTTGAAGGGAACTCACCTCTCTCTATCAAGTTTAGAACAGGAAGTAAATAGGTCCTGGGGTGTAAATGTTCCCAAGGGTGTCTCAGGCCTATCATAGCTTCAAAAAATGTTTCTTCAGAAGGAAAAACCATGTCTAAACTATTAGGATAGAGGGTAGAGTCCGTTGACCATGCGGGAGCAGGGTCCATATCCGACTCGGTAGAAACTAGCGGAGTCATGATATGTTCCGTTGCAGCATGTTGTGCTTCCATGTATGCTACTTCTACAACGAATAAGGGCACTGATGGTTCAGATACAGTAGGAAGGATCCATGGATCAGTCCTTAAACCGACTATGAAAGTTTCAGTATATGTACCTTCATCATAACGCATGAAAAGAACGGGAGAGGGTAGGTCAAAAGTGCCAATTAATGACCCGTAAAGTCCTGCTCCTAAAATCTCGCTTGCTGGGGCAGCTTGATCAACTAAAGGAACTGTGGATTCCGATGAAGTCTGGTTGTTTTGCCAAGAGAACGAAAGCTGATCGACCGTGACGATCTTACCTTTGTGAGGGAACATAACAACTCGAAAAACTATTGATGCAATAGCTCACATGGCATATGTCCAGCTCCTGCCTAACAACATATTGTAATCAAGCGGATCCTCTAGAACTTCAATATCTACAGCAACTATCTTACCGGCGAGTGTGACATCAAATGATGGCAAGAATCCGTGTGGACGAAAGGTTCTGCCATCAAATGCAATAATAAGTGTGTTAGAGGGGGCTAACTCAGGAGAGCCCAAGGCTTTCCAGAAGGAAATCGACATTATGCACGTAGACGCACCTTCATCTATGACAACTCTTCTAATGGTCATAGGACCATGAACTACCTCTATCTGAAGAGTAACATGGTACGGCAATCGATATTTGATATCAGACATATCAAAGTGTGCAGTCATGTTCGATGATTCCATACTTCCAATTGCTGCCAGAAGTGCATTTTGTTGTAACAGACAACTTTGCAAAACCTCTAAGGTGGACATAGCACAAGGGGTCTGAGCTAGATCTTCAACCACGTTGTAGTTGGCAGCAGCCTGTGCATTGGGATTGTGCGAAGCCCGTTTCAAGACAACTTTCGGGATCTTGGGCAGTGGATCCATAGGTATGTGGAGAGGAGTGGAAGATTCAGGAACCTCTTTATCCTTATTCTACAAATCCGGGGTATAATTTCTTGCCCGCGTTTGTAAAAGAGCATTCGAGTTAACCATATTAATAAAAGTTTGATCAACTGAAGCATGGGTGGTGCCCCCAGCATTGGAGGTGCTAGACGCTGATCCCTTCCCTTTGGGAAATGGATCTTTAAGGACGGCAGGTTTCTTTTATTAAAGCAGCTTCTGGGATTCTTCGATTAGAGGGCATTGGTGAGTGAGGTGGTCCTTCTTGCAAAGCTTGCAAGGGAACTTAACCTTCTTCTTTTCTCTGTTACCCTCCTCGGCATTTTCTTTGTTTTTGGGATTTTGTTGGTTCCCCTCTCCTTTCTTTCCCTTCTTTTTGTTGTTGGGTTGCCGAGGACCCTTTTGATTAGTCTGAACTTGCTACATAGATTCAGTAGTAGAAGGAGAGGTTGTGACGGGAGTCACTTCTGCAGTCGATTGTTTAACCGATAAGGCATGAACATGTTTAGTCAATGCTTCGAAGGCTACACAATCAACTAAACCTACTATGCCGTCAGCATGTGGTCCAGTTTTTGGTCTACCTAGATCAATGTTTGATCACGGTGCATCAGGTATAATCTCGTAAAGGAGCCCAGACTGAGCATAAACCAAGTCTAGTTGTTGGGTCCTTAAAATGGCTTCTTCTTCTAATGACACCCCAGAAGTAGCTACTTCCTTAGAAACATAAGGAAGGAGTGATTTCAGATACCACTCTAATAAGAATTCTGGGGGGATATTGGCCTTAATGAGCCTCTTCCGTCTTCGCCACTCCTGAATATGATCAGATAAATGGGTGGCTTTATTTTGTCTAAAGGTAGACAAAAGATCTATCCCATCATCGTATCGAACAGGAAGCTGGAAGTGGTTCAAAAATACTATGGCGAGATCCCGAAAGTTAAAAAAGGTGGTTGCAGGTAACTCAATGTACCATTTGGCTGCAACACTGGTCAAGGTTCTTTAAAAAAGTATCAACCTAACAGAATCTTTGTTCAACGAGTTCGAGGAACACCAGAGATGAAAAGTGGTAACATGATCACTAGGATCCTCACCAATTTTACCTTCAAATTTTGGAATTTCCGAAGGTAGCTTAGTGGGAACTGGTGGCCACATAACGTTATGGCACACCGGATCGTTCGTTAACTTAGAAAGATCTGGAAAATTTAGAGTTGCCAAAAATGGTAAACAAGGTCTATAAGATGGGATTTGATAAGCTGGGATCATAAAGGGGGAACCTCCCATAGTTTGACCCATAAAATGCTGGTTAGGGTTGCCCCCAGCCATTTGTTGGTAGGGGTTGTCTCCAACCATCTGTTGGTAGGGATTTCCCCCAGCCATTTGTTGGTAGGGGTTGCCCCCAGCCATCTGCTGTTGTGTGAAAGTGTTGTTGAAATTCCCCCACCCAAATGAAAGTGGGTTGGCACCCTGTGCATTTGTCAATTATGTCTAGGTGTTAGCCCCACCATATTGTTGGTTAAAAATGTTACCCCCTCCTCCAGAAAACAAAGAAAAAGGGATATTTCCTACAGGTATGTTACTTTGATTCATATTGTAACCTGCAAAGGTGTCAAAACTACGGGTAGTCGAGGTGGACGACGCAGTCATGGTACTCATGAAAGGCATAGTTGCAGAGGCATTCGGCCCTACAATGGGTGTGGAAATCCAAGTACTAGGTATATGGTATGACTATTGAGTCGCAGGAGGTGGGGTGACATTCACTGCATTATTGGGTCCAAAAGTAGGTGTGGAACTGAGGCGGATGTCAAAGCTATTGAGCTTGGCATGCCTAACATACCAGCATTGAAACTAAAGGACGAAGTTGAAGCAGAAGCTTTCTGCGATGAACTCGGTGTAGCAGCGGAAGAAGGATTTACAATCCTTGTATTCATACCCATTGTGCGATTCTATGGAACTCCCTGTTCGTCTCTTGGGTTAGTCATAATATGCCCAAGTGTGAAAAAATATGCACTATACTCAGCTTGTTGGAAACCAATGGGTACTAGAAGTGGATCGTTAAGTCCCGATAAGAGGAGGGTTAAAAGGAGTGTTAAAATCACTAGAAGTAATAACCTCAACCTCGACAATATTAAGAACTTGTTGATATGGGGTTCTAGGTTGTGGTTCACCAGGAACCTCTATTTCACCAGTAAGTTCAAAAATACCACTGGAGTCAGTCCTCTGTCGTTGTGGTGGTGGTAGTGGATCCACACTGGGTGGGGGAAGGTTTTGAAACCTCCGAGACCTACGAAGCTATTGGTCTTCCACAATTATATAATAATAGCACTAAGTAAAAACCTAGTGGCCACTAAGACTAAGGGGCAAATAGCATACCCCCGAAAGGACCCCCTTACGCGAATCGACTCTGGTTTATGGTTAAAAGGAAAGTGAGGGGATATCCTCAATAATTCCAATCCTCCACGGCCTCGTGCTTAACTATGGTTTGACCAGAGCATCCCAGGAGTATTTGATATATATGGGTTTACCTAAATGAAAGTTGTACTACAATTGTTGCGTAATGAATCCAGTTGCGAGCAGTTTAAGGTGATTTAAGCTCGTAACTCTAGCCTAAGCTAGTTGATGTCGTGTATACCTAAAAAGGAAATGTTTCTAATTTATTTTATTAAAAATTATTTTTAAGGCAACTTTTTACTCAACAAGGTAGTGCATTGTGTGGAAATGGTTTGAGAAAGTAAAGTGCAAAAGAAATAACTTTCAAAGCAACAAAAGACTCTTTTTCTTTTTTTTTCTGTTTATGCTCTTTCCAAAATGAAAACTTAATCAAACTAAAAACAAATCTCTTTTTTCTTTTCTTTTCAAACTCAAAACAAAGTAAACTATGCTACTTCGAAATGATCATAAGCCTTACTAATTTAAACTACCAAGCTCATTTTTGCTTTTTCTGATATACGTAAAAGAAAAAGAACTCAAAAATGGAAGCAAGTAAGACCTAAAAGAGCAATGTAAGTAAGGAAAAACAACTCTAAGGTTCACAACAATCGACTTGATGGCTTGACAAAAACTTGTCCTACAAAGTTTTTTAAGGGAAAAAACCTTGGGCTTGGAAGACAAAGTGGAAAGAAAAGAAGGATAAGAGATGCTTTAAAATGGAAAGGAAAAACTTCAAAGTTTGCTCCAAAGCATTAAGAACCCTAAAAACACTAATCCAAGCTAACGGTAGGCAAGCGAACCAATATGGCCTTACAATCACAAAGAATCAAATGGATGCAAACTAAAAGACTTCAACTTACTTGAAACTGAAACTGACAAAGCAATCAGGAAGTGTCTAGACTCAAAAACTTTTGAAAACACCCTAAAGACTCCAACTTGGGGTCAAACCCTAAATCAAAGGCCAAGACACCGTCAAGGTATGCTTACTGTTGCAACAAAAAACAAATGTTGTAAACAAAGGTCTATATACCTGCAACAAGCATCTAGGGTACCGACATGCATCTATGTTCAACAAGGAACAAGGCGCGGTTTCCAAAAAGAGCCATAAACAAACAAGACACCTCAAAAAGTACTCAGGAAAGAAAAAGATGACCTAAGGGACTTAGGAGAGGCAAACAAGAATTAACAAGGGCATAAAGACCTCAAGGATCAGTTAAGAAGACAAGGCAAGAGGCTGGAAATCAAACCAAACAAGTGGAGATCAAATCCCAAAAGCAAACAGAGACCTACAGGAAAAAACTCTACTATGTAGTATACAAACCTGCATACACTAGGAGGTGTACCCTACTATGTAGTAAGGAAAGTAGCATTTTTCAGCATGTGTACCCTACTGTGCAATGGGTAAAGCATCTTTTTTTCAGCAAGTGTATGCTACTATGTGCAAGCGATACCAGCGTTTTTGCCAGAGAAGGCTTGAAACAAGCTCTAAAACTTCAAATTGGGATGAGTCAAGCAATGGGAATAGGCTACTGTAACCTACCAAGCCTCTTAGAGGATCAAAAAGATCAAAAAGTACTGGAAGGAAAGTTAAATGAGTCTCCTAGAACAGAAAACAACCGGTTCCCCAGCGGAGTCACCAGTCTGTTGTTCGGGAATTCTACCCTATATCGAGGAGAGAGACACTACCAACTTCTGGGATGACAGGTAAATACATTATTCATATCACATATGCTTCTACAAAAGGAAAGAGATCAAGGTTCTTGAAGGAATACCTTATTCACGAAGTTCGATCCTAGCTTTCGCTTGCTCCTTCGATCGATCCTCCACTTGATCTTCCGTTGGACGAACCTGCAATACAAAGATACCTTCCTCAGAGTATCTTGACTGATATAACAATGATGAAATTGAAATACAATTTAGACATAAAATACAATCAAGCATTTAATCCAAACAAATATGCAATCCATTAGACATTTGATTGGGATGGGAAGGGCATTTCAACCTTTATTGTCAAAAGCAAATAATCAGTACAATTATACCTGATCATTCAGAGTGCTTGTGCAACTGGATCCTGGGCTCCTGCTCTTCACACTAACTTTGGAATTCATCCAGCGTAACAAACCTTAATGCATAGTTTCTCCCCCCCTCTCTCATCTATCCCCCTTGTATTTATGGGACAAGGTAGGCAATTTGGATCGAGAGGTAGTTTGATTGGGAACTTGGCGAAGTTGCAAAACCAACTTCAATTAATCCTAATTCATCAAATTAATATATTTTTGATTAATTTTTAAGGTGTACGCTAGTTTTCTTAAGTGGAGTAGCGTTCAACATGCAACTTTCCTGCTTTACAACCAGTGTTTGCAAGATTTTTTGAGCTGTACGCTACTTTATTGAAGCAAAGTAGAGTATTTCAAGAGGCAAACACTACTTTATTGAAGTGGAGTAGAGTATTTTAGCAGGAAAATGCTACTATCATGCTTATAGGGTAGCGTTTTTCTCCAAAAGTAGGTGAAATTAGAGTTTTATCAGCTGTAGAAGGGTAAGTCTAGTCCATTCATCATCTAAGGTCATCATGCTCTTCAATCCCAGTTGTTCTTTTTGTCTGATCGACAGCTAAAGGTGATCATGGACGGAGAAGTGCAGATTTGACCTATAACACACTTGTGTCCTCAAATTCAAGAAGCATCAAAGCATCTTCCACAGAGCCCAGCTTTGTTGAAATATCCCCTTCTGCATCATCAGAACATGGCTTCAAATGCTGCCGCTACTAGCTATGGGACTAATAAAACTACACCGTCTTCTTCTCATGCTAGTGGCTACAGGTGCGTGAACATGGTACAGTCTCAGGTTAGTATTGCTACTCGTTAACGCGATTATGGTGCACCATAACCAAATATGGGGAATGAGCCTCCTCCTCCTCTTGACACTTCATTGCATATCGAGAATCCCACTACTATGCCATGGATACCGAAAGGTGTTCTTAAGCGCTCGGTGCATAATCCCAATGCTCAAGCTACCCAGAACTACTCTATCGTAGAAGATTTGGGTCAAACTCTATGTGCCATGTCGGCTCTTGAGGTGTTACAGGCATGTCCTTCATAGCGGCACGCCCTTTTATTTGCTTTGGGAGTTCAGGATGAGAATAGCCCTAGCGTGATTAAATTCGACACTACTGACATCCAACCTCTCTTACCTTACCATGTTGCTTTTCAAATCCATGTAAGGTGCTTGGATATGTTTGTTAAATGCACAGTGGTTGACAAAGGTGTTTCCACCTCATTAATTTCATTGGATTGCTGGAAAGCTCTTGTCTCTCCTCTCCTGTTTAAATCTATGACTATGCTTACTGCATTTGATGGTCGGTCATTTATGCTGCATGGTAATATCCCTTCCCTTGAGGTCCACTTGGGTGGGAAATCTGTGACTATTGAAGTCGAGGTCGTTGATGCACCCATCGACTACAACCTTCTTCTGGGAAGGAATTGGATCTACACAATGAAAGCGATCGTATCCTCTGTATTTAGAGTTATCTACTTTCCTCATGAAGGTAGAATCATGACGATCGATCAGCTAGACTTCCCTAGTTCTAATTCTGTAGCATCGCGGGGAACTGTTGTTCCCCAGATCAAAGATTCTCAGCCGGAAACTATGAACATTGGTGTAGGATTGTATCCTTCTTTGATGGGATCTTTCGACTTTCCCGCACCAATCACCTTTGTAGGAACCATCTCCAATGATGATCCTTCCTCGTTGAATCATATACCTTTTCAGACATCGTATTGCAGTGATCCGTGGAATCTATCTTCCATGAGTTCCCCGTATGGAGACGTTTGAAACATTGGGATGGATATTCCCTCATCTGCAGTCAAGCTTGCTCATCATGTTCAACAAGCCATTGCAAATTTGGATCTCTCTTCTTCATGGACAATAGAGGTAGATCTTGTTATGCTGCCCGCACAGGAAGTCGACCCATCTTGTTCACACAGATGCTTTGATGATACTCTACCTTTATATGAATATTTTATCGCATCCATGCATGGTAATGATGAGCCTTGGGGGGATTTCTATCATAGATCTCATTCCCTTCCCACCCTCGGTATTATTGAACGAGATGAGCCTATAATAAAATCTTCCATCCATTTGGATTTGGATCCAGTCACAGTCTCCTCCAACCTTGGTTTGACGTTTGATTTTGATGAGTCTTTGAGCTCTCCTATAGATACACAAATCAATGCTCCTGAAGAGTTTGATTCTATTTCTAGAATTTCCAACTCCCGTGATGATGAATTTTCTCTTGCAGATTCATCCACATCCTTCAGCTTTGCTCTTCATTTTGAAGATGATCATTTTTGGTACTATGGCGCCTTCAATGGTTAGCTCTACCTGCATGATGTCTAAGGTTAACAATAGTGAAGTTGAAAATGTTTCTACCACAATGACTTGTATCAGATCTTTCTTTTCATACGTTTTAGAGATGATTTTGGTACTTATGTTTCTTGGAGACAGGATACTTTGCCGGACTTATACTTGTTTACTGGCACTTTTTGATTTTTGGTTCGATTGTGGTGGGTGTATTCGGAAACCCTTGTATAGGTTTAGGTTTCCTTGTTCAAATGATAGGTCTGTCTATCCCCGTCAGTACGAGGAAGCTGAATTGGTCCTACCTGGTGACCGAGCTAAAAAATGCCTGGGGGCAGGAAAGTGTAACCCCATGTAGCATGGTCCTTACATAGTGAGGCGTGTCCTTGAGAGAGGAGCCTATGAATTGGAAGACTATGAGGGGAATGCCTTGAAGGATCCTAGAAATGGGCTCTACCTCAAGCGGTATTATGCTTGAGATTCTAGATCGAGCTAGTACTTTTGTATACTATTGTATAGTTTCTTTTGTACATAGCTTAGATCTCTTTTGGTTTTTCAGATATGCTGATTCGCTTCAGTTTGGTTGATAGATTTCAGCAGAATATCCTATCTTCTTAGGATTCGCGGATGGTGCTAGTCATCATACGCAGCGACTCGCTTCTACTGCGTGGATTATTTATTCATTGGACCATCAGATTGTGTCTTCGGGAGGTGCCTATCTCGATCCTACATCCAACAATGTGGCTGAGTATAGTGTTGTAGTTGAGCTACTTCGGGATGCCATTTCACATGGTATCCATTTTTTCATTTTCATATATAATAAAAAAATCCCAAAAAATTAAATATACAAAACATAAAAGAGTAACATACCAATATCTCCGAACGTGGCCCCTGGAGGAAGCGGCAGGTCGTGATCACCACGGAATTCTATCCCGGCATATGGGTAGTCATCAATGGTAATGACCTGCCGATCCCACCAGTGGAAGAACTCATTTGTATATGGTGATGCCTATCGGCCATCACCCTCTCACGTAAGAACCTCTTCCCACTGGGTCAGGGCTAGGTCATGGAGAGTATGCGGAGGGACTTCAACCCTCGACTAAGCCTCGTAACTCTCTTGAAGAAAAAGATGCATAGTATACTGCCATACATGAAGTTCTTTTCCTTCCCACTCCTGCACTCTGTTAACTGGGTCTTCATAGATGTCAGAAGCGTTGTGCACCAGTAAAATACTATGGGCCTCATGCCTAGTGTAGAGCTGTGGAACCTATGATCCTGATGAGAGTGGACACTATGATCTTCATACTCAAACTGACTATGGCCCCAATGGGTACCTGACTCCCCACCTTTTGGGTGTCGGGAGGATAGTACTGCTCTATGTAGTCTGGAATGGTGATCCCACCACCAACAGTGCAAGATCAAAGGCTAGCCACCTCCCCTCGACGGGATAGTCCTTTAATGAAATAAATGTCATCCACCTCTAAGGAGAGTGTTTGATCATCCATGTCGAAGTTCTGTGCGTCTACGTCCCAGTAGTCTATCAACCATTGGAACAATTGGTTTTGGTCCCTTAAACCCCCAATGTTCCAGAATTTATAAATCCCACACGCTTGTAATTCTTGTTGCGCAAGAAAATCTTGGCGAACCATCTCATCCACAACATCATGCTCTCTTTCCCTCCACTCTAGAACCATCATGGAGGAAGAAACAAAACTTTTTTAGCTTTTAACACTTAAAAAACCAAACTCACGGCCATACCCGCAAGAAATTGAGCAAACAGAGGCATCTACCCGCGGTCAATGCAAGAGTTGACCACGTCTAGAAGGCCCTACCCACAACCCGCAAGGCTATAGCCCGCGTACAGCACTGTGGAGAAGTAGAGCTTGCCCAATAAACAAATTGGACCACTGAAAACTGAAATAAAAGCTACCAAATGAAAGAGGGGAATGAGATGACTAACCTACTCCAAACGGTTCATGAAATGGTCGCCCACAACTTCCAAAATCAGCAACTGAACTTCGGAGGTGAAAACTAACCAAAACCACTATTTGGGTGAAAATGAAAATGAATTGGTAAATAGTAATTTATTTTTACTATTTATAATTTTACAAACCCACTTTTCTATAGTTTTCGCAATTTTAAGCTGTTTCGAACTAACGAAATGTCTTGGAGCACTATTTTGAACATATTTTTTCGAGAAGAGTTGAATTTTTTACCATTTCGTGACTATGACGGGTATATTTCACACCCGCCATATAGGTTAGATGTCATTTTCACCTACATTATGCATTTGACCTTTGACCATTTGTCATTAATGCTAGGTGTGACCCCTCTTTGTAACTGACACAGAACCTTCACATTATTATAGAAGTGTTGTTATTTAGCAGTAGGGCTTGTCTGAACATGGGTGCCCTAGTTAGAGCCTTGTTATGCCTCTTGGCGCCCATGTCGTTGTTTCTCCCTAAGATTGGGAGTCCTTTATAGTTACACCATGACTTTGCGATAAAGACCCATACTCTACTTTGTCTTATGCTGGCCATCTGCCATAAGGACTCCCCCAGTTTTACCAAGTTGTGATTGCATTGCATCATCCTGCTTGCCGCTTGAGCCTTGTGTTGGCTCCCGCTTACTCGATTGTTATCCTGGTGCCTGAGCACTTCCCTTGTCAAGCCCTGTAGAGATTTCATTTGCCTTTCGCAATTTGATGACCTTTTGAACCTGAGGGAACACCCCCCCCCTAGTGTCCACACCCTACACATGCTTCTTTGCATTGATCATAGGTATGTTCCACTGCTTGGGACTAGTCTGCTCGTTATTTGACACTCATTCCCTCACTTGTTGTACTATAAGCAATTTTATTCTTTTTCAAGCTTTCAAAATATGAAAAAGACCAAAAAAATCAAATATTCCAAAAATCTAGACGGGATAATATTTACTTTGTTAGATTTTGAGCATTAATTCAACATACTCTAGGATCTTTACTGAGAGAATAACATGTACAACATATCAATTATATCAAGCATGTATCAAGCATATCAAGCAATCACATAAGACAATGGACACACAGAGTTTCACTGGGGAAAAATATAAAGGTGAAAAACCCCACAACTTCCTCAGAGATAGAAAGAGCAATGATACAACCAAAGTACAAGAGATAGTCTTCTCCTAGCAGCTACTCCTCCTCCTCAACTAGTACGCCACTTTCCAAGTGATGTAAGAGTGAGTAATGAGATGATCAAATAGAGATCTCCCGATCTATATTTATACTTGTCCTGTCCTTCCCAATAAACTAATAGGGCCGACTTGTCTAACTCAGTCTAATAACCCATGGTTACATTAATCTGGGCTGACCCCACACTCGGTGGTCTAATAACCCATCCCAGCAAGTTACGACACTTGTGACACTTGTCAATACAAATGACGACACTTCCATATAGAGGAATAATATCATCTCTATAGGAGTACAATATACATAGGTGACATACATTTAGAAGTTACATATACATCAACACTCCCTCTTAACTAGGAAGGTATTTCTCGACACAGATCTGCTAGCACAAGTATTCTTCTCTGGATCATCGTCACTGGATCATCGTCATCGAATCATCATCATCATCACTGCTGCTACTATCTCAATCAATCTCTAGTCTACTCGTCATAGGAACTTCTACAGAGCCAGTCCTTTTTCATACTGGATATAGGCCCGCCACCTGTAGGTCTGCATCATCTACAGAGCCAACCCTTTTTCATGTTGGATGAACATCATCAACATCTCTGCAAGCAAGCCATCAAGTAGGTACACCTCAGGACTGATTACACTGCCTCTGCAAAACCTGCAAGATCTCTCACGACTTATTACACTACCTCTACAAAACTTGCAAGAGCATCTCAGGACTGATCATATGCCTCTGCAAAACCTGTGTACCATACTGTTACATCATCATCTTTAGATCATCGTCATCGTCCATGGATCACAAACTAGATGCACACACATAACACTTACACTCACCGGCATGGAAGGACTTGTTGATGTATATGTAACTTCGGAATGTATTTCACATATATATTTATTGTACTCCTGTAGAGATGTATTATTCCTCTATACGGAAGTGTCATCATTTGTATTGACAAGTGTTGCAAGTGTGTTAACTTGCCGATGGGTTATTAGACCACCATGTGTGGGGTCAGCCCTGATTATTGTAACTAGGGGTTATTAGACTTAAGTAGACAAGTTGGCCCCATAAGTATTTTAGACAAGTCGGACAAGTATAAATAGAGATCGGGATATCTCTATTTAGATCATCTCATTACTCACTCTTCTATCACTCAGAAAGTGGCACACATTGGAGGAGGAGGATCAGCACATAGGAGAAGTCTATCTCTTGTACTTGGGTTGTACTATTCCTCGATCTATCTCTGAGGAAGTTGTGGGGTTTTTCACCATAGGGTTTTCCCCACGGAAACTTGGTGTGTCCATTGTCTCTTATGCTTTTTCTTATTGTGATGCTTGACATGCTTGATATGATTGTTATGCATTGATATAATGTACATGTTATTCTCTCAGTAAAGATCCTAGAGCATATTGAATTAATGCTCAAAATCTAACATGGTATCAGAGCTAGCCTGAGAAGAAGACACTATGCAGTTGCGGAAGCTAGGGATTCTTGTTTTTGGGTTTCTCTCCACAGATTTTGGAAAAGTAATATGATAGATTGACTCTCCTTTGCATGGTGAATCTATCTGTCCAATCATAATTCAATTCTGAATTGTTTCAGTTTTGGCCCTAAAAATTAGGCTTTCCACAAAATTAGGAATTTATGAAATCTGAAGACATAGCTGGAAGCTCCTTGGAAAAATCGAAGTTTAGAGAGTTGGATCAATATTTTTGGTTGGGTAAATCTCCCGGAAACTCAAACCCTAATTCAGGGCTCTCCTTAATGAATCTGAGAAGACTAAAAGACATTTCTGAAGGGTGAAACTTTGCAGATCTGAATTTCTAAATATACTAGGCTGATCAGTTCATCAAGGCACATCTCTCCATCCTTTCAGAACTTGTTCAAAATTTGAAATTTTAGGGTTTCTCTGACAAACCCTAATCCAACACCAGATCCAGTTTTCAGCAAACCAAGTGGTAAGACCTAAATGTTTTCTATTTCCATTTGAATTACTCTTTAAGATGTCTCTCCACACCAAGCTTGAAGGGGCTGATAACTTCCGAGCATGGAAGTATAAGAGTGGGTTAATCCTTGAAGAAAATGAGTTGGACACTTATATAAGTGAAGAGGTCCCTGTCCCAGAGGGAGAAGAGGCTAAGGCTCTTCACAAGAAGAACTTGATCAAGGTAAAGAGGATCATTGCTGATTCTATCAAAGATCATCTCATACCCCATGTGTCATCCCTAAAGACACCAAAGGAGATGTTTGATTCTTTGACCAAACTATTTGAAGGCAAGAACATAAATCGAAAGATGACCCTGAGAAATCAACTGAAGAATATCAAGATCCAGAATGCAGAAACTATGCAATCATATTTTTGAAGGGTCTTCCAGATAAAAGAACAACTTGAAGCTGTGGGTGAAGATATAGAAAATGGAGAAGTGGTAATGACCACTCTTAATGGCCTTCCTAGGTCATGGGATTCCTTCATCCAAGGAATTTGTGCTAGGAAGAAACTCATCACATTCAGTAGGCTGTGGGAAGAATGCTCACAAGAAGAAGATTGAATTGTAGCTCAAGAAGAGAAGATGGGGAATGATGATTAAGATCTCACAACACACTCCAAGAAGTATGATGATAAGAAGGGACATCACCACAATAAGAAAGAAAAGCACCACCATCAAAATCAAAGAGGTAACACCAAATATCGAAGACACATGTCTTATGCTCGTTGCTATACATGTGATGAAAAGGGACACTATTCCAGAGACTGTCCCAGAAATAAGAAAGATGGTTCTCACAAGAAGAAGAACTTCAAAAGAAAACATCATGTTCATGCCGCAAAGGATGATGAACCTCCCAGGAAGAGGGCTAGAGAAGATAGTGAAGATTCTTCAAGTGATGAAGAATATGTTTTGATTTCTGCTCTCACTGGAACCATTACTCATGGAAGTAATGATTGGCTTATAGATAGTGGGGCTTCTAAACACATGACAGGATTCAAAGAATCCTTTGTGAATCTATCTAAACATGATTCACCCCACAAGGTGAAACTTGGGGATGACTACTAGTATCCAATAAAAGGGAGTGGTGAAGCCTCCTATAAACTAGACTCTGGAAAGTCTATGAAGATGAAAGATGTAATTTATGTTCCAGGTCTAAAGAAGAATCTACTCTCCATATCTACATTGGATGCAAAAGGCATGAGGGTTGCATTTGTAGATGGCCAAGTCCTAATGTGGCCAAAGGGAAAGAATATAGATGATGCAGTTGTGATTGGAGAGCAAGAGGGAGGACTATAAAAATTAAAGGGCCAACTAGAACAAGCCATGGTCCATGACTCAGTAGAGCCAAGTGAACTTTGGCATAGAAGGCTTGCACACATGCACTATAGGGCATTACCAATTGCAAGCAAAGCTGTAGAAGGTCTTCCTGAAATCCAGACAAAGCATGAAGGTATTTGTAAAGGTTGTGCAAAGGGAAAGAACACAAAGAAGACATTTCCAAGCAGTGAAAGCAAGGAAAAATGAATCTTGGAAATTATCCACTTTGATGTTTGCGGTCTGATGTCATCCAGTTCTCTGAGTGGGTATGTGTACTATGTCTCCTTTATTGATGACTTCTCTAGGAAGACTTGGGTCTATTTCTTGAAGAACAAAGATGAAGTGTTTAACAACTTCAAGGAATTCAAAGCCTTGATAGAAAACCAAACTGACATGAAGATCAAGATCTTCAGATTTGACAATGGTGGAGAATTTACTTCAGGAGACTTCAAGAAGTTATGCAGTGATTCAGGGATTAAGAGGGAGTTGACTACTCCTTACAATCCACAATAGAATGGGGTTTTTGAGAGGAAGAATAGAACAATCATGGAAGCAGCTAGAGCAATGCTCCATGACCAAGACTTACCTATGCACTTATGGGCTGAAGCAACAAGGAAAGCTATATATGTGCAGAATAGAACACCCCATAAGATACTTGACAACAAAACACCAAAAGAAGTGTTGATTGGTAAGAAACCAGAAATTATCCATCTCAGAATATTTGGTTGTCCAGTATACACCCACATCCCAAAAGAAAAGAGGTCAAAGTTGGATCCTTCAGGAAAGAAGGGTATATTCGTGGGTTATAGTGAAAGCTCGAAAGCTTATAGAATCTACTTCCCTAGATTCAAGAAGATCGACATCAGTAGGGATGTAACATTTGATGAAGGTTCAACATACCTCAAATCAAGAAAGACACCTATTGAACACAGTGAAGAACCCAGAATATCCAGAACACAAGACACCACTATGAATGAAGCAATTCCTAAAGAAGATTGAGAAATGGGAGATCCACAAGAACCTGTGGATCGACCTCGTGAGAAGAATACTCACAAGAGGAAACCAACATGGGCTAGAGAGATCATCCAAGATGCAGAAAGATTTGGCATTCCAGAAGAGGAACACAGAGAAAGGAAAAGAACAAGATCACATACCAGCTAGTTGCTTTGCTCTGTGACATTATGGATAAAGAACCTTATAGTTATGAAGAAGCTGCAGAAAAGAAAGAATGGAAGGATGCTATGATCAAAGAATACCAATCAATTATGAAGAATGTTGTTTGGGATGTGGTCCCAAGGCCAGATGGGAAGTCTTTGGTGACTTCCAAATGGATCTATAAGATCAAACACGCTGCAGATGGCATCATAGAGAAATATAAAGCTAGGTTTGTAGCTCATGGATTCTCCCAGAAAGAAAGGATTGATTATGAAGAAAATTTTGCTCCTGTGGCCAGATACACTTCCATTAGATCAGTACTTGCTCTGGCTACAGTGATGAAATGGAAGGTACACCAGATGGAAGTCAAGACAGCTTTCTTGAATGGTTTAGTTGAAGAGGAAGTGTATGTGGAGCAGCCACTCGGGTTTGAGACACATGACAGAGGAGCACATGTGTGCAAACTGAAGAAAGCCCTGTATGGTTTGAAACAGGCACTCAGGACCTGGTATGGCAGGATAGATGGCTTTCTATCCAATTTGGGATTTACCAAGAGTAAAGCGGATTCCAACCTTTACTACAAGGTTGAGGAAGGCAATCCAGTGATACTACTATTATATGTGGATGACCTGTTTCTGACAGGTGAGGATAGATTGTTTGCTGACATGAAGAGGAAGCTGGTTACAGAGTTTGAGATGAAGGACTTGGGTATGATGCACTACTTTCTTGGTATGGAGGTGTGGCAGAGTGCAGATGGAATCTTCCTTGGGAAAGGGAAGTATGCAGTAGAGATCCTGAAGAGGTTCGGGATGATGGACTGCATGGCCATGGCCACACCTATGGCATCAAACTTGAAGCTTCTGTGTGATGCTTCTCTGAGCCGGTTGATGCTATGATGTATAGTCAGATGATTGGGTCCTTGATGTACCTGACGAATATGAGACTAGAAATTTGCTTTGCGGTGAACACCTTGAGCCAGCATCTGACAGATCCAAGACATGTTCACCTGATAGTTGCAAAGCATGTTCTAAGGTAGCTGAAGGGTACAGTGGATTATGGGCTCAAGTATGAGGTGAATCAAAAGTTTAACCTAGAGGGTTATGTTGATTCGGATTGGGCAGGCAGTGCCAATGATCGAAAGAGGACTTTGGGGTGTTGCTTCAGTATGGGATTAGGTGTGATCTCTTGGTTTAGCAGGAAGCAGTCCTGTGTGGCACTGAGTACAGCCGAAGCAGAGTATGTCGTAGCTTGTTTGGCTAGTTGTGAGGCAGTATGGCTTAGGAAGCTACTGTCTTATTTGTTTGATCTTCAGTTGAGTGCTACTTGTATATATTGTGACAACTAGTGTTGTGTGAAGTTTTCGGAGAACCCAGTGTTCCATGACAAGTTGAAGCACATTGAGATCAAGTTCCACTATATCCAGGATATGGTGCAGAGAGGAGTAGTGAAGCTCCTATATGTTGCGACAGACGAGTAGATAACCGATGTGTTGACCAAGCCGCTTTCCATAGTGAAGTTTGAATACTTCAGAGGGAAACTTGGTGTACTTTAGATTGAGATCCCTTCCAAGGGGAAGTGATGAGTCCGGAGACACTGATGCACACGAGCCGTTCTGACATGGTCGCAGGTTAGTCCTCCCATGGTCATTGATGTAACTGTTGGGGCCATTCTGACATGGTGGCAGGTTAGTCCTCCCATGGTCGTTGATGTAAGTGCTGGGGCCATTCCGACATGGTTGCAGGTTAGTCCTCCCATGGTCATTGATGTAAGTACTGGGGCCATTCCGACATGGTGGCAGGTTAGTACTCCCATGGTCGTTGATGTAAGTGCTAGGGCCATTCCGACATGGTGGAAGGTTAGTCCTCCCATGGTCGTTGATGTAAGTGTTGTGAGCCTTTCACATGGTGGTAGGTTAGTCCTCCCATGGTGAGTGTAAGTGTTGTGTGTGTGCATCTGGGTTGTGCTCCGTGGACTATGTGATGATCTAAAGACATTGATGTGATAGTATGGTACATAGGTTTTGTAGAGGCATATGATCAGTCTTGCGATGCTCTTACAAGTTTTGCAGAGGCAGTGTAATCAGTCCTGAGAGATCTTGCAGGTTTTGCAGAGGCAATGTAATAAGTCCTGAGGTGTACCTACTTGATGGCTTGCTCACAGAGATGATGATGATCATGATGATCATGTGATGATGTACATCAGGTTGATGTATATGGTGAGTATAAGGTTGATACTCTATGGTCATGGACAGGTTGTGCAGTGGCATGTAAAAGATCCTGGGAGATTTGATAGGTTGGGGTGTGTGCGCGTAAAAGCCCTGGAATGCTCTTGCGAGGTTTTGCAGACGCACGTGATGAGTCTTGAGGATTCCATAGTATGACCAGTGATGATGAAGACCTACAAGTGGTGGGCCTACATCCAGCATGAAAAAGGGATGGCTTTGTAGAACTTCCTATGACGAGTAGATTCTGAGATTGGACGATATAGCAGCAGTTGTGACAATGACGATTGTTTGATGACAATGCATCGATGACGATGATATAGAGAAGAAGACTTGTGCCAGATGATTTGTGTCGAGAAATACCTTCCTAGTTAAGAGGGAGTGTTGATGTATATGTGAATTTGGAATGTATTTCATATATATATTTATTGTACTCCTGTAGAGATGTATTATTCCTCTATACGGAAGTGTCGTCATTTGTATTGACAAGTGTCGCAAGTGTGTTAACTTGCCGATGGGTTATTAGACCACCATGTGTGGGGTCAGCCTTGATTATTGTAACTAGGGGTTATTAGAATTAAGTAGACAAGTCGACCCCATAAGTATTTTAGACAGGTCGGACAAGTATAAATAGAGATCGGGATATCTCTATTTAGATAATCTCATTACTCACTCTTCTATCACTTGGAAAGTGGTGCACATTGGAGGAGGAGGATCAACACATAGGAGAAGTCTATCTCTTGTACTTGGGTTGTACTTTGGTTGTACTATTGCTCTATCTATCTCTAAGGAAGTTGTGGGGTTTTCACCTTAGGGTTTTCCCCATGGAAACTCTATGTGTCCATTGTCTCTTATGCTTTTGCTTATTGTGATGCTTGACATGCTTGATATGATTGTTATGCATTGATATACTGTACATGTTATTCTCTCAATAAAGATCCTAGAGCATATTGAATTAATGGTCAAAATCTAACAGGACTTTCCTCTAACCATCCGGGAAAGGCTCAGCACTTACACTCACCAGCATGGAAGGAATTTCCTTTAACCATCTGGGAAAGGCTCACATCACTTACATCAAAAACCATGGAAGGACTTTCCTCTGACGATGTAGGAATGGCTACAACAATTACATCACGACCATGGAAGAAATTTCCTTTGACCATGTCGGAAAAGCTCGACAATTACATCACGAACATGGAAGGACTTTCCTCTGACCATGCGAGAATGGACCAGCCCTTACATCTCACCATAGAAGTACTTTCCTCTAACTATGTGAGAATGGCTCCGCCCATCCCTTACATTTCACCATGGAAGGACTTTCCTCTAACCATGTGAAAATGGCCCAACCCTTACATCTCACCATGGAAGGAATTTCCTCTAACCATGTGAGAATGGCCCCATGTGCATCTGTGTCTCCGGACTCATCACTTCCCCTTGGAAGGTATCTCGATCTGAAGTACAACAAGTCTCCCTCTGAAGTATTCAAACTTCACTCTGGCCAGCAGCTTGGTCAACACATCAACTATCTGCTCGTCTGTCGCAACATACAAGAGCTTCACTGCTCCTCTCTGCACCATATCCTTGATATAGTGATACTTGATCTCAATGTGCTTCGACTTGTCATGGAACATTGGGTTCTCCAATAACTTCACACAACTCTGGTTGTCGCAATATATACAACTAGCACTCAGCTGGAGATCAAACAAATTAGACAATAGCTTCCTAAGCCATACTGCCTCACAACTGGACGAACAAGCTACGACATACTCTGCTTCGGCTGTACTCAGTGCCACACAGGACTACTTCCTGCTAAACCAAGAGATCAAACTGGATACCATACTAAAGCTATTGATGTATATGTAACTTCGGAATGTATCTCACCCATGTATATTGTATTCCTATAGAGATGTTATTATTCCTTTATACGGTAGTGTCGTCATTTATATTGTAAGTGTCATAACTTATACTTGATGGGTTTTTAGACCACCTTGATGGGGTTGGCCCTGTATGAGTCATATGGGTAAAAGGGTTATTAGACCACCAAGTGTGGGGTCGGCTCGGATTAATGTAACCATGGGTTATTAGACTGAGTTAGACAAGTCAGCCCTGTTAGTTTATTGGGCAGGACAGGTCAAGTATAAATAGAGATCGGAAAATCTCTATTTGATCATCTCATTACTCACTTCTACATCACTCGAAAAGTGGCGCACATGTGAGGATGAGGATCAGCTGCTAGGAGAATTCTATCTCTTGTACTTTGGTTGTATCATTGCTCTATCTATCTCTGAGGAAGTTGGGGTTTTTCACCTTCTTGGTTTTCCTCGGTGAAACTCTATGTTTCTTGTGTGCTTGTATTATTGTATCCATGATTGATATGCTGTAGATATGCTATACATGTTATTCTGTCAGTTAAGATCCTAGATCAGATTGAAGTAAATTCTGAAAAACTAACATGGTATCAAAGCTAGCCTGAAAGAAGGCATGATATGGCATTTATGACACTTGTTGCATTTGCGAAGATAGGGCTTGATATAGCGAAAACAAGTCATCGTAGAACTTTCGCTATAACTACATTTTGGTGAGGTTTCTGGATCTAAAAATATTACAGGTCGAAGATAAGATACTCATGTACCATGTGTCCAAAGGAAAACCTCTAATTCGTTGTACTTTGTGATTTATGATCTATACAATATAGGGTTTCTGCCTCTCCTAGATCTAAGTCATAAACAGGTGAACTAGGAAAAAAGGTCATAACTTGGGCTAGGAAGCTCCAAATGAAATTTTGTAAAATGTTACAAGTAGGGCACAAACTGTACTTTCTCAGGTAAGTTTTTTAGAGGCCGAAACTGAACCAGTGACACGTGGCATGCCGTACAAGTTAGCTCTCTTGTTTTATCTCATAAATAGGTCACATTGCAACACTTGAAATAAATCTATCTCAGAGAATCCAATTGAGGTCAGACATGTGGGCTTAGAAAGATAACAGGTCAGGCTACCACAGGAAGAATTTTCAGACCCTGTAGATCTGAAATTTTGGAGTTACACCAACAACAATCAGGTGCATATTTCTGTCAAAATAGAATTGGATTTTGAGCACCTTCATTCATGGCTCCGGGAATTTAGGGTTTCGTAGAATGTTGGAATATTTTGTATCGTAGACCACTGCTGGATACTCCTCATCAAAATCAAAATTTAGAGACCAAGATTGAATTTTTTGGTTGGGCAGAAGGCCGGGCTTGATCAAACCCTAGTTCGGGATTTTGATCGGAAAGGTGGAAAATTAGGGCTTCTGCAAAAGTTGGAATTTATGAAGTCTGTGATCACGGCTGGAAGATCCTCAAAAAAATCAAAGTTTAGAGCTTTGGATTGAAGCTTTTGGTTGGGAAAAAGGGTGGGCTTTATCAAACCCTAGTTTGGGATCCTATCTAGAAGATCCGGAAGTTTCAAAGGCAATTTTGAGGGGTGAAATTTTACAGTTTTCAAATTCTGAGTATACCAGCTTGATCAGCTCATCAAGGTGCATCTTTCTATCCTTTCAGAAGTTTGAAATTCAAAGATTGAATTTTTAGGGTTTCTCTGACAAACCCTAATCCAGATCCAGTTTCTGCAAATCAAGTGGATTGGGTTAATCCTAGAAGAGAATGGATTGGTCACCTGCATAAGTGAAGAAGTTCCAGTTTCAGAGGGAGATGAGGCTAAGGCCTTACATAAGAAGATTACAAGCAAGCTCGTCAGGTATGACTTACAGGTATGTTTCAAAATCCATTCATGATTAAGTTTATGGTATGTTTGTCTTCATTAAGGTTAGTACAATCTTGATTAACTTTAGACTTGTCGTATCACCTTAGTAAAATTATGAATGCAGTTATTCATTGATTAGGGTCTTGACACTTATGATTGTACTAATGCATTGTGGTGTTGTATGAGGTTGACGTTGTCCCCTAACATGAAAGGTACATCAAGAAAGACAAATCATGTTCTAGTTCAAGAACATATGAATATGGTGACATGAAGACAAAGATTCATCCATTGTCATGGATCATATAGAAGATCTACTTACAAGGTATGTATAACTTGGTTCTACAATGGTTAACCTATGAGATATGTAGGTTAATCACAAGTCATTTAAGAGAACAAGAAGACATCATGTGGGTATGTTAGACATAACCAGCTAACATATTAATCCAAGTATGTTTTTCCTATATCAAGTTAGAATCCTACCTTGTGTTAGGATCTCTTCTATAAGTATACATGGCATGATTGATAATGATTATTTATGAAGTTAGAAATTTAAGTAATCTAGTGTTTATGCATATTATGTTTGTTACCTTGATTGATGATATGACTAACCAGAAGAGTTCTATGGTCAAATATGAATATGCATGAGTAAGAGAAGTCTTCCCTGAAACTTTGAATGCTAATGCTTATTATCTGTGTTTGAAATGATCATGACTATACATGTTTAAAATTATTGTGTTTTGATAGTATTAAGATTATACTAATGAATGTATGATTATGTATGAGATCTCGAGGATAACACAGTGATGATACTAGTAAGCATACATAGTGATCGAGGATGGATATAAGTTCAAGGACAATTAATCTAGGAAGCAAAGATCAAGAGGGAGCACACTCCAATAGTTCCTGCAAGGAAGCAAAGATTAAGAGGGAGTCCACCCTACAACTAAACAAAGATAAGTATTTGAATTGTCATTTATTGTATATTTGATTGTTTAAATAATATTGTTCAAAGATGTACATACTTATGTTCTTAGACTTAGGTTGTGTATTATGCATATTAGAATAATTGCATTAATGAACAGTATACTACTAACATGCATGTAATGGGTAAGTGGCCTATGGCATTGTACAACATTCCATTACTACTTATCTAGAATGAAACCTCTTTGCTGACATGTTGGGAGTTGTGCACACTCTTAACAATGTTCTGGTGGAGATTGGAAGGCATCTAGAAAGTTACGGGATATGGATAAATGTTGTATTGAAGCATTGGCTAAGATAATTGCATGACTGTATGACATATTTATTTATGTGTAAGAATTTCTTCTTAAAACTATGAGATGTTTCTAATCATGCAATTTAACTTTTTGTAGGAAAGATCATATACCATCACCTACAAAAGAAGGACTACAACATTTGTTCAGCAACAAATTATCTATTGAAGATATTGAAGATATTGAAGTTCCCAAGATTCAAGAAGAATGCCATGATCGAGGAATACCAGTTGATCATGAAGAATGATGTTTGGGATGTGGTCCCAAGACCTGAAGGGAAGTCTGTTGTAACTTCCAAGTGGATCTATAAGATCAAGCATGTTGCATATGGTAGCATGGAGAAATACAAAGCGAAGTTTGTAGCTCATGGCTTCTCCTAGAAAGAGGGAATAGACTATGAAGAGATTTTTTCTCATGTAGCCAGATACACTTCCATCAAAACAATACTTGCTCTGGCTGCAGTGATGAAATGGAAGATACACTAGATGGATGTCAAGACAGCTTTCTTGAATGGTGTAGTCAAGGAGGAAGTGTATGTGGAGAAGCCACTTGGTTTTGAGACACATGATAGGGAGTCATATGTGTGCAGGTTGAAGAAAGCCTTGTATGGCTTGAAGCAAGCTCCTAGGACTTGGTATGGTAGGATAGACAACTTTCTATCGAGTTTGTTCTTTACTAAGAGTAAAGTAGATTCCAACCTTTACTACAAGGTTGAGGAAGGAAATCCTGTGATACTATTTATGTATGTGGATGACCTATTTGTTACAGGTGAGGATGGATTGATTGTCGATACCAAGAGGAAGCTTGCTGCTGAGTTCAAGATGAAGGACTTGGGGATGATGCACTATTTCCTAGGAATGGAGGTGTGGCAGAGTGCATATGAGATCTTCCTTGGACAAGGGAAGTATGCAGTAGAGATCCTGAAGAGGTTCGGGATGATGGACTGCAAAGCCATGGCCACACCTATGGCATCAAACCTGAAGCTTCTGTGTGATGCTTCATCTAAGCTGGTTGATGTCACAGTGTATCGTCAGATGATTGGGTCCTTGATGTACCTGACGAACACGAGACCAGATATTTGATTTGTGGTGAATACATTGAGCCAGTTCCTGATGAATCCTAGAGGTGTTCACCTGGTTGCTGTAAAGCATATTCTGAGGTACCTGAAGGGTACAATTGATTATGGGCTCAAGTATGATGTGAATCAAAAGTTTAACCTGCAGGGTTATGTTGATCTGGATTGGGCTGGAAGTGCTACAGATAGGAAGAGTACTTTTGGGTGTTGCTTCAGTATGGGATCAGGTGTGATCTCTTGGTTTAGCAGGAAGCAATCCTGTGTAGCACTGAGTATAGCCGAAGCAGAGTATGTTGTAGCTTGTTCGGCTAGTTGTGAGGTAGTGTGGCTTCGGAATCTACTGGTATCTTTTGTGACAACTAGAGTTGTGTGAAGTTGTCTGAGAATATGATGTTCCATGACAGGTCGAAGCACATTGAGATAAAATATCACTATATCAGGGATATGGTGCAGAGAGGAGTAGTGAAGCTCCTGTATGTTGCGACGAATGAGCAGGTTGCAGATGTGCTAACGAAACCACTAGCTAGAGTGAAGTTTGAGTACTTCATAGAGAGGCTTGGTGTTCTTCAGATTGATGACACTTCGAGGAAGAAGTGATGGACACATTTGCACGAGCCATTCCAAGCATGGTGAGAGGAGGATCCTTCCCATGGCTGTGGATATAAGCATTGTATGATGAGCATCAGGACGATGCTCCAGTTACTGCTCTGTATGCATCATGGATGCTTGTTATGATCAGTTGGATCATGCATATGTATATGCATCATGTTGGATGCTTGGTATGATCAGTTGGATCATGTATATGTATATGCATCATGTTGGATGCTTGTTATGATAAATTGGATCATGTATATGTATATGCATCATGTTGGATGCTTGGACCATGTATCTGTATATGTATCAGGTGGATATGTTGTATGATCAGGTAGATCATGTATGTTGATATATATAAGGTGGATACAGTGTATGATCAGGTGGATCATGTATCTGTGTATGTATTACGTGGATACATTGTATGATTAGGTGGATCATGTATGATGATTTGTATTAGGTAGATACTTGGTGTTAGCACTCGGATTTTCCTTGGGATGTATCAAAGAAACCCCGAGGTAACCTATTTCAAACCAATCTTTAGACTGAAAGTTGGCCTCCTTCATCCAGAGAGGGCTCTCTCGGCAAATCTGCCATCCAATGTCACCACGACAGCAGTTCGACAATGAAACTCAAGGGCCAATTTGTAAAATAATAATAAAAAACTTAAGGATTTTTAATGAGGTGTCTAGATCAACATGAATAAGATACCATTGGGCAATGGAGTCGAGAAACAGAAAAAATATGGACCAGCAGTTAAACAAATATTTTCATACAAAGGCAAGATAGCTGTCTTATTACAGTCAATAAGATTTTTGCAGGTGATAGGGAAAGAAATAAAGACAGTCCATTAACAGCAGGCATCAATTTTCAGATGAATCTACCGTTAATTTTAGAGAAATAAACGGATGCTCAGAAGCGAATAAATTGAGGCATAGAAACATGAATCTCAATCTATATAAATGTTCATCTAAGCATAGAAGAAAATGACATAATGAAAGGCATAACGCAGAAAGTAAACTTGCACGATTAGAGAAAGGGAAAAGGTACAGACTGCAATTTTTAAACAACACATGAATCTTTTATGAAAAATCTGCTCATTTCTGAGATCTGTATTAATTTCTGAAAACCCTGCAAAACACCCGAAATGGGTCTCTCCTTACAGAAAATCCAACCCTTTGCATGTTGTAAAATGCATAATTTATACAAAAATTTGCTCTCTAAGCAAACCCTAACTGTATTCTTCTAAAAATAGCTTCTTGGAATAATAAACTAACTAATTTTTTACAAATAAAACAAATCTGGAGCGGTTGCAAAATATCTCAAGTGAAAGAGTATAGAGAAATTTTGAAACTTTCTTCAAATTGTTAATTCCAGGGCTTAAAATCATCCTTATTTTCAACCTGTCGAGTATCTTGGAAATGAATTTCTATTTGCTATTTCAATGCCTATAAATTTGGATCTTCCTGCCACCTATGTTCCTTTTCTTTAACTACCCATTGTTTATGTGCCAACCGCTGAGTGCTGTCGTATATTTTTGCTCATTCCTTTGCCCTAGTCCACTTCATTTTTGACCTGCTGAGCTGTTCTCCGAGCCCTTGACAATATCCTCAATATAAACTATGTTTCCTTTGTCTTTGCATACGATATGCCCTTGATCTTCATTTGCCTCAAGTAGCACTCCTTATAAGCAGAAAAATCCATTTTGAAAAGAGTCGATAGACCATTATGAACCATGAAAGTCTTAAGCTGGTGTATCAAGAATTTCAACTTAATCATCAGTTTTTTAGCTTCATTAGCCAAGGTTTTCTTCATAATTTCCCGCTTCAACTTAAATGCTGCTGTTGCAAGACTAGTTTCTGGCGTCCATGGATCAAGAAACAACTTTGATTTTTGAAGGAATTTTTAAATTTATCAAGCCCTGCGTTCTTGGCAACATCTAAAATTGAACTCCAATCTTTTTTAATTTCTTCACTTTTCTGACACAGGTCTGCAAAATTCTTGGAAATGATTCCTTCTTTCTGAGCCCAACTTTCAAGAGCTTGATGGGATGGAACAACAAGAGCCACACAATAACTGTGGAATGGACTTGCGTGCATCCTAACATTGCTCTAATAATGGCTCGCTGCCAAATCTACTTCCACCTTTTCCAAAGAAACATATCCTCCATGTTGAAGCTGAACTATGTCATTTTTACGGTCAATAATTTCAACGCAGCCATTAGGACGAAACCTCCTTATGTCCCTAGTATGAAACCAGCGCATCCCTCTATCAATCAGTTCAACATCGGAATAGGGAAATGAAGGACCAACATGGCCATCGGTCGTGTCATCAATGTCAGAAAAAGTTTCACCAGCACAAGTTTCAGCGAGACAATATCCCTGTCTAATTGGTGCTCCAAAGCAAACGTTGATGAATCGTTGTATGAAAGAGGAGCTTCACCAAAAAGTAAACTATGGATACGGCCTCTAGTGTTCAGAGCACGAAATGCGTCTCATTACAACCCCTGAAATGTCATCTGATTTATGCATTCTCCAAATAGAAAACAATACCTAGATTTGGATGGAGCGAGGCCCTTCAGTCTGCATCCGAGAGGGTTTTCACCCAAATGACAATATTCCACATGCTGATGGCACTTGACAGAAAACTCTAAAATGGGCGCCATGGAAAGATACCCCCAATGTTGGGAACGATCACTGAATGTAACGTTTGAAAACGGGCTATATGGCCATCACATCGTGGGGAAAAGAAAACATCTCTGTCGATCTTCTGCTACAGAGAATAGTAGCAACATCACCTGAGCATATGCATGAGACCTCTACGAGCTTCCGCATACCTTCTGGACGAATGGTATTTTCTTCTTCATTATCGCTGAGTAATGATATTTTGGAGCTATCCTTCCTTGTATTGTATCTATGTAAATGCATGCGGATTTTTTGACCTTTGAGTGACAAGCTTCAGCCAATAGACATCTGAGTTATCGCTGGAAGACTTCCAAATGAATTTGTTACAGGTTGAGGTATTGTAACCATTATATTCTGCTGAGCGGGTTGCCCAAAGGTGCTCTTCCAAGAGCTGGAGTTGATATGCCACTAAAACTACCAGAAGCAGCTAATTAAGTGTAGAAAGATACACATCCCATGTTAAATCTTGTAGCCGGGCTGCGACTGGCAAGAATTACCAAACTTGACGACCTCCGGGACCTTTTGAAAACTTTCTGTATGCTTTAGGGTTTAGATAGCTTCGACGTTCCGGTCAAAAAGAAGAAACAAATGTTGAAAATGGGACCACCTCCTTTTTATAATATTTCCAATGGATGGTATCCGCGCGAGCTTTGGAGTGGTTTGCAATACAAGTTTTACGTATGCGGACGTGTAAAAAATTGACACGTTGGATAGTGGTTTTCCCCATCGCACCGGTCTTATCTCTTATCCACCGAGCATTTTGTAAATGCGGTGTCATGTGGACCGTTGATCTATTTTGAAACTTCTCCATTTGATCTCGCTACGTGTCAGCATGGGAATCACGGATTTGAAAACGCATCCTGTCATCATTTAATGAGTGAACGATATCACGGTCAAATATATGTTGAATTGCCATGACGAAGCTAACAAAAATTGGTGGAGGATTTGCAAATTTCTCTTCCTTGATTGCAATAATACACACAGTCACAACAACCTCTCCTCTACATAGCTTTTATACTTCGAAGAAAAACCTGGGCACGCCAAATACATTTTATACATGTTTTCAGTCCCGACCTTTATCCCACATGTAATAAAGATAAAAAATTTCATGTTTTAAATACCCCATTGCCTCTAACATATTTCAAGTAACAAAGAAATGGGAGGCTCGTGGATGATGGAGGATATGAGATATGTAGGACCCTCAAGGCTTGGCATTCGGTCCCATGATGAGCCCTCGGTGTTGGGCGCGCATACATTTTGCTCCAATTTTTATTCGAAACTTTTACCCAATATAGAGAATACAACAAACGCTCTTTTTTTTATAAAGTCTCCTTACTTCATAAAATTTATTTTTTGGGTTAAAAATTAAAATATAAAAAACCTTCAAAAAGCTTTAACTTTTAGAAAATATAATATTGAAGCTTTTCTTCTTCATGAAACCTCCAACTATGCCCAAATTGTGAAAACCCCTCTCCATACTTAGCTTTTGTTTTTAGAATATCAAACCTTTTTCTTAGTGATTTTTGGCCTTATGTTTTTCATGAAAACATAAAGATTTTCCTTCTTTTGTACGCCCGAGGACAAAGATGTTTTTTTATTGGCCAAGTTTGAAACTTCCCTTATGCAAACTGATTTATTTTTGCACCATTAATGTCGTCAGAAGATAATTAACCAAAATTTTTATTGAGTGTCAACAACTGGCTCCTACTGGGGATGCTGTCCTCCCGGCGAGGCAGCAAAGAACAACGTAGACCCTGTTCCTGACCATTGGGCGGCTCCCAATCCTGAAAACCGCAACCTGTAACCTGTATCCTGTATCCTATATCCTATATCCTGCATCCCAAAACTGTAGCTGAAAACCGATAACTGTTGAACACTGAAATATACATGCTGGAACTAAACTGAAAACAATGCTGTACATACTGAAAAAATGTTTTCCGGGCAAACTTATTCCTCCTACCTACCCTACTCTGCTGAAACACGACTGTTGAATCAAATGACACAAAAGTGCCAATGAATCCAATCTAACAACTGACCATTTGCTCGACTATGGCTTGCATTCCTTTTGAGTGAATAAAGAAGACAGAAAACAAACCACTCCAAACATTCTTTGATAATGAGTTTATGTCCCAAAAATATAAGAAAATTCATTTTCCCCTCAGACTGTAGTAAATTAGCATAAGGATCTTCAACAGTTTGAAATATTATCACGTCTTGAGATTCAACAAGAATGCAAATATCTCTTTCAAGTTCATCCGCAAGACTATTCAACTGTGGATTGACGAAAGTGAATAGGGGAGCGTGATATTCTAATACCTGAGTGTTGACTGCATCCTCCTCAAGCATGAGCAGCTCTGTTTCCCTTTTTGGTATGCCATCTATCCCATCTTTATACTTATCCACATCATTATCCAAAACATCTTCAAACAACAAACATCCTTCAAGATCATTAATCATGTCAACCCTATCTTTTTGATGGAAATAAATAGTGTCTAACAGTTGATCCCTTGGCAGAGAATCATCATCATAAATAGGTTCCTTCAAAGGATCGGCATGACTATCAATGTTTAAATTTAGATTTACATGCTTGAAAATGGAAGAGGTCTCACTTACATACTCTGGACTGTGTGAACAATGCAGATCCGACATTACTGGAGTTGTAACATGACTTTTCAGGAGTTGCTCTATTTCATCTTCAGATAGAGGAGAAATTTTGGAAATATTATGGAGGCGCCCACCTTTCTTGTTTAAGGAAAAATCAGCAGCATCATTTGAGGCCTTTTCTGTTTTTTGTATTCCAGAAGAAACATTGATGTATTGTTTTTTAAGTGAATTAAATAAGACAGAGTCTTCTAGACCCACAGCTTCTGAAATAGTGTCACATGGAGAGAAGCTTATCTGACCTTTTTCTGAATTAGAAGACCACTGACAAGACTGAAGAAAATTCTTATCCGGCTCGGGAGAAAAGATACAAAGGCCATTACCAATTTCATTCGAAAATTCAGAATTTAAAACTTGCCCTTCTTCATCAAAAACAGCAGAACCATCATTAAATTCTTCAATGACATCAAGTGCAACAGACTCTTCTTGATACAAGATTTCTGAATGCGAAATGGAGACCTGGTTTTCTGTTTGGCACTTCTCTTCCCTATGGCAAACTCCAGCTTCTTGGGAATGATGACAGACTTGTTCTTCTTCTTCGTTAATTCCACTTTCAAAAAAGTTTATGGAGCTCTCCATCATAGATTTCTGTTTTTTATTAGAAGCCTTAATTTTTTGTTTTATAAGTTCAAATGAAGCATAACAGAGGGGTAGATAATCACTTTCAGCATTTTGATTTTCAGATGTTTGATCATGGATAGTGATCAAATTTTCTTCACTGACTACCCTGGGACTTATAAAGTTTTCAGCCGGAGCCATATCCAAACAATCTTCTTCATACTTATCAAACTTAGGTGGACTGAAATTTTCTTTGAAACCATCATTAACAGAAATTTTAGCCGGCTGATTGTAATTGACATAAAACAAGTCAGAGTTACCTTCTTCTAGCACATCATCCGGCTGATCATCTCTTTGTTTGTTACGGGAACCACTGGAATGCCAAGACATTTCTCCTTGTGTATACTTCTCTTCAAACCCACCTTCTTCTTCAATCCTCTCATCATTTTCTTTGTTCGATAATTTCCTGGACATTCTAAGATTATCTTCAACTTCTAAAGCATCAACAAACATATGTTGTAAGCTGGAGGACTTTCTTTCCAAGAGAAGAAAAGAGAAATCAGAATGAAAAATAGATACATAATGTAACTTGGCAGCGTTCTCTAGGGGCTGAATTTCTTTCGGCATATCATAATAGGCACTGGCGAACCTCCTGTTGAAACTGGATAAGGCTTCCCCTTCCTGCATTCTCATAGAGTAAAATTCTGAAAGGACTAGGTCCCATGACCTCCTCTTACCCCAAAACTTCAAGAAGACATCAGAAAACCCCTGCCATGTGTCTATAGACTCTGGCTGTAAATGGCGAAACCATTTCTTCACATCTCCCTGGAAAGTTTGAGCAAAAATCCTCATACAAACATCATCCTGATCCACTTCAAACAGATCTAGAAAATTTTCAAAACCTTGAAGATGTTTCTCAGCAGTAAGGCCTTCGATTTATCCATCAAATTTAGGAAGGTATTTATGGTATTTAGGAGGATAATCATGGAGAACATGAGGTAGGTGAAGTGGCCGGTATCTATTTTGGATATTGGAAGAAACTGAACTATGTAGAGAGGATGTATTATCAGCTTTGGTATCATGAGGTTCATAAGGCTGATCCTTGCAGCCATGCGGTTCAAGTAAAAGATCTTGATCGACATCATATGTATAGAATGAAGACACATTTTCAGTTTCTAAAGAAGGGTATACAGGAGTAAATCTATGGTCTTTTTTCGAATATAGTAAACAATGAGAAATTCTTTTGCCAAGCTTAGGAAAAGACAGGAAAAGATTTACAAGAAAGGATAAGATGTCTTGGAGAAAACTGAAACTTGAGTACCTTGTCTTTTCATTATGCCTTTCCATGTCTTCACAATGAGCTCATTTCCCAGCGGAGTCTGTCGGTTCTCTTTAAAAGCTTGATTCTGGATCATGCCGCCAATGGAGTCACTGAAATTTGGATTCTTGAGGATGGAGTCGCCAGGTGAAAGATGTACAGCCTTACTGATGTTTGACCGTTGTTCACCATCAACAATCAAAACTGAAAACTTTGTCGTTCATACCCAGGGAAAATGAAACCCCCGTTCCCCGGCAACGGCGCCAAAATGTTAGCACTTGGATTTTCCTTGGGCTGTATCAAAGAAACCCCGAGGTAACCTATTTCAAACCAATCTTTAGACTGAAAGTTGGCCTCCTTCAGCCAGAGAGGGCTCTCTCGGCAAATCTGCCATCCAATGTCACCACGACAGCAGTTCGACAATGAAACTCAAGGGCCAATTTGTAAAATAATAATAAAAAACTTAAGGATTTTTAATGAGGTGGCTAGATCAACATGAATAAGATACCATTGGGCAATGAAGTCGAGAAACAGAAAAAATATGGACTAGCAGTTAAACAAATATTTTCATACAAAGGCAAGGTAGCTGTCTTATTACAGTCAATAAGATTTTTGCAGGTGATAGGGAAAGAAATAAAGACAGTCCATTAACAGCAGGCATCAATTTTCAGATGAATCTACCGTTAATTTTAGAGAAATAAACGGATGCTCAGAAGCGAATAAATTGAGGCATAGAAACATGAATCTCAATCTATATAAACGTTCATCTAAGCATAGAAGAAAATGACATAATGAAAGGCATAACGCAGAAAGTAAACTTGCACGATTAGAGAAAGGGAAAAGGTACAGACTGCAATTTTTAAACAACACATGAATCTTTTATGAAAAATCTGCTCATTTCTGAGATCTGTATTAATTTCTGAAAACCCTGCAAAACACCCGAAATGGGTCTCTCCTTACAGAAAATCCAACCCTTTGCATGTTGTAAAATGCATAATTTATACAAAAATTTGCTCTCTAAGCAAACCCTAACTATATTCTTCTAAAAATAGCTTCTTGGAATAATAAACTAACTAATTTTTTACAAATAAAACAAATCTGGAGCGGTTGCAAAATATCTCAAGTGAGAGAGTATAGAGAAATTTTGAAACTTTCTTCAAATTGTTAATTCCAGGGCTTAAAATCATCCTTATTTTCCACCTGTCGAGTATCTTGGAAATGAATTTCTATTTTCTATTTCAATGCCTATAAATTTGGATCTTCCTGCCACCTATGTTCCTTTTCTTTAACTACCCATTGTTTATGTGCCAACCGCTGAGTGCTGTCGTATATTTTTGCTCATTCCTTTGCCCTAGTCCACTTCATTTTTGACCTGCTGAGCTGTTCTCCGAGCCCTTGACAATATCCTCAATATAAACTATGTTTCCTTTGTCTTTGCATACGATATGCCCTTGATCTTCATTTGCCTCAAGTAGCACTCCTTATAAGCAGAAAAATCCATTTTGAAAAGAGTCGATAGACCATTATGAACCATGAAAGTCTTAAGCTGGTATATCAAGAATTTCAACTTAATCATCAGTTTTTTAGCTTCATTAGCCAAGGTTTTCTTCATAATTTCTCGCTTCAACTTAAATGCTGCTGTTGCAAGACTAGTTTCTGGCGTCCATGGATCAAGAAACAACTTTGATTTTTGAAGGAATTTTTAAATTTATCAAGCCCTGCGTTCTTGGCAACATCTAAAATTGAACTCCAATCTTTTTTAATTTCTTCACTTTTCTGACACAGGTCTGCAAAATTCTTGGAAATGATTCCTTCTTTCTGAGCCCAACTTTCAAGAGCTTGATGGGATGGAACAACAAGAGCCACACAATAACTGTGGAATGGACTTGCGTGCATCCTGACATTGCTCTGATAATGGCTCGCTGCCAAATCTACTTCCACCTTTTCCAAAGAAACATATCCTCCATGTTGAAGCTGAACTATGTCATTTTTACGGTCAATAATTTCAACGTAGCCATCAGGACGAAACCTCCTTATGTCCCTAGTATGAAACCAGCGCATCCCTCTATCAATCAGTTCAACATCGGAATAGGGAAATGAAGAACCAACATGGCCATCGGTCGTGTCATCAATGTCAGAAAAAGTTTCACCAGCACAAGTTTCAGCGAGACAATATCCCTGTCTAATTGGTGCTCCAAAGCAAACGTTGATGAATCGTTGTATGAAAGAGGATCTTCACCAAAAAGTAAACTATGGATACGGCCTCTAGTGTTCAGAGCACGAAATGCGTCTCATTACAACCCCTGAAATGTCATCTGATTTATGCATTCTCCAAATAGAAAACAATACCTAGATTTGGATGGAGCGAGGCCCTTCAGTCTGCATCCGAGAGGGTTTTCACCCAAATGACAATATTCCACGTGCTGATGGCACTTGACAGAAAACTCTAAAATGGGCGCCATGGAAAGATACCCCCAATGTTGGGAACGATCACTGAATGTAACGTTTGAAAACGGGCTATATGGCCATCACATCGTGGGGAAAAGAAAACATCTCTGTCGATCTTCTGCTACAGAGAATAGTAGCAACATCACCTGAGCATATGCATGAGACCTCTACGAGCTTCCGCATACCTTCTGGACGAATTGTATTTTCTTCTTCATTATCGCTGAGTAATGATATTTTGGAGCTATCCTTCCTTGTATTGTATCTATGTAAATGCATGCGGATTTTTTGACCTTTGAGTGACAAGCTTCAGCCAATAGACATCTGAGTTATCGCCGGAAGACTTCCAAATGAATTTGTTACAGGTTGAGCTATTGTAACCATTATATTCTGCTGAGTTGGTTTCCCAAAGGTGCTCTTCCAAGAGCTGGAGTTGATATGCCACTAAAACTACCAGAAGCAGCTAATTAAGTGTAGAAAGATACACATCCCATGTTAAATCTTGTAGCCGGGCTGCGACTGGCAAGAATTACCAAACTCGACGACCTCCTGGACCTTTTGAAAACTTTCTGTATGCTTTAGGGTTTAGATAGCTTCGACGTTCCGGTCAAAAAGAAGAAACAAATGTTGAAAATGGGACCACCTCCTTTTTATAATATTTCCAATGGATGGTATCCGCGCGAGCTTTGGAGTGGTTTGCAATACAAGTTTTACGTATGCGGACGTGTAAAAAATTGACACGTTGTTTAGTGGTTTTCCCCATCACACCGGTCTTATCTCTTATCCACCGAGCATTTTGTAAATGCGGTGTCATGTGGACCGTTGATCTATTTTGAAACTTCTCCATTTGATCTCGCTACGTGTCAGCATGGGAATCACGGATTTGAAAACGCAGCCTGTCATCATTTAATGAGTGAACGATATCACGGTCAAATATATGTTGAATTTCCATGACGAAGCTAACAAAAATTGGTGGAGGATTTGCAAATTTCTCTTCCTTGATTGCAATAATACACACAGTCACAACAACCTCTCCTCTACATAGCTTTTATACTTCGAAGAAAAACCTGGGCATGCCAAATACATTTTATACATGTTTTCAGTCCCGACCTTTATCCCACATGTAATAAAGATAAAAATTTTCATGTTTTAAATACCCCATTGCCTCTAACATATTTCAAGTAACAAAGAAATGGGAGGCTCGTGGATGATGGAGGATATGAGATATGTAGGACCCTCAAGGCTTGGCATTCGGTCCCATGATGAGCCCTCGGTGTTGGGCGCGCATACATTTTGCTCCAATTTTTATTCGAAACTTTTACCCAATATAGAGAATACAACAAACCCTCTTTTTTTTATAAAGTCTCCTTACTTCATAAAATTTATTTTTTGGGTTAAAAATTAAAATATAAAAAACCTTCAAAAAGCTTTAACTTTTAGAAAATATAATATTGAAGCTTTTCTTCTTCATGAAACCTCCAACTATGCCCAAATTGTGAAAACCCCTCTCCATACTTAGCTTTTGTTTTTAGAATATCAAACCTTTTTCTTAGTGATTTTTGGCCTTATGTTTTTCATGAAAACATAAAGCTTTTCCTTCTTTTGTACGCCCGAGGACAAAGATGTTTTTTTATTGGCCAAGTTTGAAACTTCCCTTATGCAAACTGATTTATTTTTGCACCATTAATGTCGTCAGAAGATAATTAACCAAAATTTTTATTGAGTGTCAACAACTGGCTCCTACTGGGGATGCTGTTCTCCCGGCGAGGCAGCAAAGAACAACGTAGACCCTGTGCCTGACCATTGGGCGGCTCCCAATCCTGAAAACCGCAACCTGTAACCTGTATCCTGTATCCTATATCCTATATCCTGCATCCCAAAACTGTAGCTGAAAACCGATAACTGTTGAACACTGAAATATACATGCTGGAACTAAACTGAAAACAATGCTGTACATACTGAAAAAATGTTTGCCGGCCAAACTTATTCCTCCTACCTACCCTACTCTGCTGAAACACGACTGTTGAATCAAATGACACAAAAGTGCCAATGAAGCCAATCTAACAACTGACCATTTGCTCGACTATGGCTTGCATTCCTTTTGAGTGAATAAAGAAGACAGAAAACAAACCACTCCAAACATTCTTTGATAATGAGTTTATGTCCCAAAAATATAAGAAAATTCATTTTCCCCTCAGACTGTAGTAAATTAGCATAAGGATCTTCAACAGTTTGAAATATTATCACGTCTTGAGATTCAACAAGAATGCAAATATCTCTTTCAAGTTCATCCGCAAGACTATTCAACTGTGGATTGACGAAAGTGAATAGGGGAGCGTGATATTCTAATACCTGAGTGTTGACTGCATCCTCCTCAAGCATGAGCAGCTCTGTTTCCCTTTTTGGTATGCCATCTATCCCATCTTTATACTTATCCACATCATTATCCAAAACATCTTCAAACAACAAACATCCTTCAAGATCATTAATCATGTCAACCCTATCTTTTTGATGGAAATAAATAGTGTCTAACAGTTGATCCCTTGGCAGAGAATCATCATCATAAATAGGTTCCTTCAAAGGATCGGCATGACTATCAATGTTTAAATTTAGATTTACATGCTTGAAAATGGAAGAGGTCTCACTTACATACTCTGGACTGTGTGAACAATGCAGATCCGACATTACTGGAGTTGTAACATGACTTTTCAGGAGTTGCTCTATTTCATCTTCAGATAGAGGAGAAATTTTGGAAATATTATGGAGGCGCCCACCTTTCTTGTTTAAGGAAAAATCAGCAGCATCATTTGAGGCCTTTTCTGTTTCTTGTATTCCAGAAGAAACACTGATGTATTGTTTTTTAAGTGAATCAAATAAGATAGAGTCTTCTAGACCCACAACTTCTGAAATAGTGTCACATGGAGAGAAGCTTATCTGACCTTTTTCTGAATTAGAAGACCACTGACAAGACTGAAGAAAATTCTTATCCGGCTCGGGAGAAAAGATACAAAGGCCATTACCAATTTCATTCGAAAATTCAGAATTTAAAACTTTCCCTTCTTCATCAAAAACAGCAGAACCATCATTAAATTCTTCAATGACATCAAGTGCAACAGACTCTTCTTGATACAAGATTTCTGAATGCGAAATGGAGACCCGGTTTTCTGTTTGGCACTTCTCTTCCCTATGGCAAACTCCAGCTTCTTGGGAATGATGACAGACTTGTTCTTCTTCTTCGTTAATTCCACTTTCAAAAAAGTTTATAGAGCTCTCCATCATAGATTTCTGTTTTTTATTAGAAGCCTTAATTTTTTGTTTTATAAGTTCAAATGAAGCATAACAGAGGGGTAGATAATCACTTTCAGCATTTTGATTTTCAGATGTTTGATCATGGATAGTGATCAAATTTTCTTCACTGACTACCCTGGGACTTATAAAGTTTTCAGCCGGAGCCATATCCAAACAATCTTCTTCATACTTATCAAACTTAGGTGGACTGAAATTTTCTTTGAAACCATCATTAACAGAAATTTTAGCCGGCTGATTGTAATTGACATAAAACAAGTCAGAGTTACCTTCTTCTAGCACATCATCCGGCTGATCATCTCTTTGTTTGTTACGGGAACCACTGGAATGCCAAGACATTTCTCCTTGTCTATACTTCTCTTCAAACCCACCTTCTTCTTCAATCCTCTCATCATTTTCTTTGTTCGATAATTTCCTGGACATTCTAAGATTATCTTCAACTTCTAAAGCATCAACAAACATATGTTGTAAGCTGGAGGACTTTCTTTCCAAGAGAAGAAAAGAGAAATCAGAATGAAAAATAGATACATAATGTAACTTGGCAGCGTTCTCTAGGGGCTGAATTTCTTTCGGCATATCATAATAGGCACTGGCGAACCTCCTGTTGAAACTGGATAAGGCTTCCCCTTCCTGCATTCTCATAGAGTAAAATTCTGAAAGGACTAGGTCCCATGACCTCCTCTTACCCCAAAACTTCAAGAAGACATCAGAAAACCCCTGCCATGTGTCTATAGACTCTGGCTGTAAATGGCGAAACCATTTCTTCACATCTCCCTGGAAAGTTTGAGCAAAAATCCTCATACAAACATCATCCTGATCCACTTCAAACAGATCCAGAAAATTTTCAAAACCTTGAAGATGTTTCTCAGCAGTAAGGCCTTCGATTTCTCCATCAAATTTAGGAAGGTATTTATGGTATTTAGGAGGATAATCATGGAGAACATGAGGTAGGTGAAGTGGCCGGTATCGATTTTGGATATTGGAAGAAACTGAACTATGTAGAGAGGATGTATTATCAGCTTTGGTATCATGAGGTTCATAAGGCTGATCCTTGCAGCCATGCGGTTCAAGTAAAAGATCTTGATCGACATCATATGTATAGAATGAAGACACATTTTCAGTTTCTAAAGAAGGGTATACAGGAGTAAATCTATGGTCTTTTTTCGAATATAGTAAACAATGAGAAATTCTTTTGCCAAGCTTAGGAAAAGACAGGAAAAGATTTACAAGAAAGGATAAGATGTCTTGGAGAAAACTGAAACTTGAGTACCTTGTCTTTTCATTATGCCTTTCCATGTCTTCACAATGAGCTCATTTCCCAGCGGAGTCTGTCGGTTCTCTTTAAAAGCTTGATTCTGGATCATGCCGCCAATGGAGTCACTGAAATTTGGATTCTTGAGGATGGAGTCGCCAGGTGAAAGATGTACAGCCTTACTGATGTTTGACCGTTGTTCACCATCAACAATCAAAACTGAAAACTTTGTCGTTCATACCCAGGGAAAATGAAACCCTCGTTCCCCGGCAACGGCGCCAAAATGTTAGCACTCGGATTTTCCTTGGGCTGTATCAAAGAAACCCCGAGGTAACCTATTTCAAACCAATCTTTAGACTGAAAGTTGGCCTCCTTCAGTCAGAGAGGGCTCTCTCGGAAAATCTGCCATCCAATGTCACCACGACAGCAGTTCGACAATGAAACTCAAGGGCCAATTTGTAAAATAATAATAAAAAACTTAAGGATTTTTAATGAGGTGGCTAGATCAACATGAATAAGATACCATTGGGCAATGGAGTCGAGAAACAGAAAAAATATGGACCAGCAGTTAAACAAATATTTTCATACAAAGGCAAGATAGCTGTCTTATTACAGTCAATAAGATTTTTGCAGGTGATAGGGAAAGAAATAAAGACAGTCCATTAACAGCAGGCATCAATTTTCAGATGAATCTACCGTTAATTTTAGAGAAATAAACGGATGCTCAGAAGCGAATAAATTGAGGCATAGAAACATGAATCTCAATCTATATAAACGTTCATCTAAGCATAGAAGAAAATGACATAATGAAAGGCATAACGCAGAAAGTAAACTTGCACGATTAGAGAAAGGGAAAAGGTACAGACTGCAATTTTTAAACAACACATGAATCTTTTATGAAAAATCTGCTCATTTCTGAGATCTGTATTAATTTCTGAAAACCCTGCAAAACACCCGAAATGGGTCTCTCCTTACAGAAAATCCAACCCTTTGCATGTTGTAAAATGCATAATTTATACAAAAATTTGCTCTCTAAGCAAACCCTAACTGTATTCTTCTAAAAATAGCTTCTTGGAATAATAAACTAACTAATTTTTTACAAATAAAACAAATCTGGAGCGGTTGCAAAATATCTCAAGTGAAAGAGTATAGAGAAATTTTGAAACTTTCTTCAAATTGTTAATTCCAGGGCTTAAAATCATCCTTATTTTCCACCTGTCGAGTATCTTGGAAATGAATTTCTATTTGCTATTTCAATGCCTATAAATTTGGATCTTCCTGCCACCTATGTTCCTTTTCTTTAACTACCCATTGTTTATGTGCCAACCGCTGAGTGCTGTCGTATATTTTTGCTCATTCCTTTGCCCTAGTCCACTTCATTTTTGACCTGCTGAGCTGTTCTCCGAGCCCTTGACAATATCCTCAATATAAACTATGTTTCCTTTGTCTTTGCATACGATATGCCCTTGATCTTCATTTGCCTCAAGTAGCACTCCTTATAAGCAGAAAAATCCATTTTGAAAAGAGTCGATAGACCATTATGAACCATGAAAGTCTTAAGCTGGTATATCAAGAATTTCAACTTAATCATCAGTTTTTTAGCTTCATTAGCCAAGGTTTTCTTCATAATTTCTCGCTTCAACTTAAATGCTGCTGTTGCAAGACTAGTTTCTGGCGTCCATGGATCAAGAAACAACTTTGATTTTTGAAGGAATTTTTAAATTTATCAAGCCCTGCGTTCTTGGCAACATCTAAAATTGAACTCCAATCTTTTTTAATTTCTTCACTTTTCTGACACAGGTCTGCAAAATTCTTGGAAATGATTCCTTCTTTCTGAGCCCAACTTTCAAGAGCTTGATGGGATGGAACAACAAGAGCCACACAATAACTGTGGAATGGACTTGTGTGCATCCTGACATTGCTCTGATAATGGCTCGCTGCCAAATCTACTTCCACCTTTTCCAAAGAAACATATCCTCCATGTTGAAGCTGAACTATGTCATTTTTACGGTCAATAATTTCAACGCAGCCATCAGGACGAAACCTCCTTATGTCCCTAGTATGAAACCAGCGCATCCCTCTATCAATCAGTTCAACATCGGAATAGGGAAATGAAGGACCAACATGGCCATCGGTCGTGTCATCAATGTCAGAAAAAGTTTCACCAGCACAAGTTTCAGCGAGACAATATCCATGTCTAATTGGTGCTCCAAAGCAAACGTTGATGAATCGTTGTATGAAAGAGGAGCTTCACCAAAAAGTAAACTATGGATACGGCCTCTAGTGTTCAGAGCACGAAATGCGTCTCATTACAACCCCTGAAATGTCATCTGATTTATGCATTCTCCAAATAGAAAACAATACCTAGATTTGGATGGAGCGAGGCCCTTCAGTCTGCATCCGAGAGGGTTTTCACCCAAATGACAATATTCCACGTGCTGATGGCACTTGACAGAAAACTCTAAAATGGGTGCCATGGAAAGATACCCCCAATGTTGGGAACGATCACTGAATGTAACGTTTGAAAACGGGCTATATGGCCATCACATCGTGGGGAAAAGAAAACATCTCTGTCGATCTTCTGCTACAGAGAATAGTAGCAACATCACCTGAGCATATGCATGAGACCTCTACGAGCTTCCGCATACCTTCTGGACGAATGGTATTTTCTTCTTCATTATCGCTGAGTAATGATATTTTGGAGCTATCCTTCCTTGTATTGTATCTATGTAAATGCATGCGGATTTTTTGACCTTTGAGTGACAAGCTTCAGCCAATAGACATCTGAGTTATCGCTGGAAGACTTCCAAATGAATTTGTTACAGGTTGAGGTATTGTAACCATTATATTCTGCTGAGCGGGTTGCCCAAAGGTGCTCTTCCAAGAGCTGGAGTTGATATGCCACTAAAACTACCAGAAGCAGCTAATTAAGTGCAGAAAGATACGCATCCCATGTTAAATCTTGTAGCCGGGCTGCGACTGGCAAGAATTACCAAACTCGACGACCTCCGGGACCTTTTGAAAACTTAGTGTATGCTTTAGGGTTTAGATAGCTTCGACGTTCCGGTCAAAAAGAAGAAACAAATGTTGAAAATGGGACCACCTCCTTTTTATAATATTTCCAATGGATGGTATCCACGCGAGCTTTGGAGTGGTTTGCAATACAAGTTTTACGTATGCGGACGTGTAAAAAATTGACACGTTGGATAGTGGTTTTCCCCATCGCACCGGTCTTATCTCTTATCCACCGAGCATTTTGTAAATGCGGTGTCATGTGGACCGTTGATCTATTTTGAAACTTCTCCATTTGATCTCGCTACGTGTCAGCATGGGAATCACGGATTTGAAAACGCAGCCTGTCATCATTTAATGAGTGAACGATATCACGGTCAAATATATGTTGAATTGCCATGACGAAGCTAACAAAAATTGGTGGAGGATTTGCAAATTTCTCTTCCTTGATTGCAATAATACACACAGTCACAACAACCTCTCCTCTACATAGCTTTTATACTTCGAAGAAAAACCTGGGCACGCCAAATACATTTTATACATGTTTTCAGTCCCGACCTTTATCCCACATGTAATAAAGATAAAAAATTTCATGTTTTAAATACCCCATTGCCTCTAACATATTTCAAGTAACAAAGAAATGGGAGGCTCGTGGATGATGGAGGATATGAGATATGTAGGACCCTCAAGGCTTGGCATTCGGTCCCATGATGAGCCCTCGGTGTTGGGCGCGCATACATTTTGCTCCAATTTTTATTCGAAACTTTTACCCAATATAGAGAATACAACAAACCCTCTTTTTTTTATAAAGTCTCCTTACTTCATAAAATTTATTTTTTGGGTTAAAAGTTAAAATATAAAAAACCTTCAAAAAGCTTTAACTTTTAGAAAATATAATATTGAAGCTTTTCTTCTTCATGAAACCTCCAACTATGCCCAAATTGTGAAAACCCCTCTCCATACTTAGCTTTTGTTTTTAGAATATCAAACCTTTTTCTTAGTGATTTTTGGCCTTATGTTTTTCATGAAAACATAAAGCTTTTCCTTCTTTTGTACGCCCGAGGACAAAGATGTTTTTTTATTGGCCAAGTTTGAAACTTCCCTTATGCAAACTGATTTATTTTTGCACCATTAATGTCGTCAGAAGATAATTAACCAAAATTTTTATTGAGTGTCAACACTTGGTATGCATCAGGTGGATGCATTGTATGATCAGGATGATCATGGATGACGAGCTTCAGGATGTTGCTCCAGATGACATGCATCAGGACGATGCAGTGATGATGATCAGGATGATCATGTACATCAGGACGATGTATGGTGAGTATCAGGTTGATACTCTGTGGTCGTGGATAGGTTGTGCAAGGGTAGCATGTAATAAGTCTTGGAGATCTAGACAAGTTGTGCTAGTCACGTAAAAGGCCTTAGATGCTCTTTAGAGATCTTGATTGGTAAGACACTCTTTTAAGGTTTTGCTAGACCACATGTAATAAGTCTTGGAGATCTAGACAGGATGAAAAAGGCCTCATATGCTCTTTAGATATCTTGCTTGGAAAGACACTCTTTTAAGGTTTTGTGGGGACCACATGTAATAAGTCCTGGAGATCTGGACAGGTTGTGCTAGTCACGTAAAAGGCCTCAGATGCTCTTTAGAGATATTTCTTGGCAAGAGACTCTTTTAAGGTTTTGTGGTAGGGGTCACATGTAATAATTCTTGGAGATCTGCACAAGATGAAAAAGGCCTCAGATGCTCTTTAGAGATCTTGCTTGGCAAGACATTCTTTTAAGGTTTTGTGACAATCAGATGTAAAAGATCCTAGGAGATCCGATAGGTTGAGCTGTGTGCTCGTAAAATGCTTGGGATGCTCTTTCGAGGTTTTGTTGATGCACATAATTAGTCCTGAGGATTCCACAGTATGGACAATGATGATGAAGACCTACAGGTGGTGGGCCTACATCTAGTATGAAAAAGGACTGGCTCTGTAGAACTTCCTATGACGAGTAGGTCGAAGATTGATTGAGATAGTAGCAGCAGTGACGATGACGATGATTCGATGACGATGATCCAGTGACGATGATCCAGAGAAGAATACTTGTGCTAGCAGATCTGTGTCGATAAATACCTTCCTAGTTAAGAGGGAGTGTTGATGTATATGTAACTTCAGAATGTATTTCACCCATGTATATTGTATTCCTATAGAGATGTTATTATTCCTCTATACGGAAGTGTCTGTATTCCTATAGAGATGTTATTATTCCTCTATATGGAAGTGTCATCATTTATATTGTAAGTGTCGTAACTTATACTTGATGGGTTATTAGACCACCTTGATGGGGTTGGCCCTGTATGAGTCATGTGGGTAAAATGGTTATTAGACCACCAAGTGTGGGGTCGGCCCAGATTAATGTAACCATGGGTTATTAGACTAAGTTAGACAAGTCGGCCCTGTTAGTTTATTGGGAAAGACAAGACAAGTATCAATAGAGATTGGGAGATCTCTATTTGATCATCTCATTACTCACTTCTACATCACTCAGAAAGTGGTGCACATGTGAGGAGGAGGATCAACTACTAGGAGAAGTTTATATCTTGTACTTTGGTTGTATCATTGCTCTGTCTATCTCTGAGGAAGTTGTGGGGTTTTTCACCTTCTTGGTTTTCCCCCGTGAAACTCTGTGTCTCTTATGTGCTTGTATTATTCTGTCCATGATTGATATGCTAAACATGTTATTCTCTCAGTTAAGATCCTAGATCAGATTGAAGTAAATGATGAAAAACTAACAGAAGTAGCACCCCGAAGTGCTCTTCCGATCAATGGCACTACCTTCCCAATCCAAATCAACATAACCCTCCAGGTTAAACTTTTGATTCACCTCATACTTGAGCCCATAGTCATCTGTACCCTTCAGGTACCTCAGAATAGCTTTGCATCTATCAGGTGAACATGTCTCGAATCTGTCAAGTACTTGCTCGAGGTGTTCACCGCAAAGCAGATATCTGGTCTTGTATTCATCAGGTACATCAAGGACCCAATCATCTAACAATACATTGTAGCATCAACCTTCCACTTCATCACTACATACAGAGCAAGTACTGATCTAATGGAAGTGTATCTAACCACATGAGCAAAAGTCTCTTCATAATCAATCCCTTCTTTCTAGGAGAAGCCACGAGCTACAAACCTACTTTATATTTCTCTATGCTTCCATTTGCAGCATGCTTGATCTTATAGATCCACTTGGAAGTCACCACAGACTTCCCATCTAGTCTTGGGACCACATCCCAAACATTATTCTTCATGATCGATTGGTATTCCTTGACCATGGCATCCTTCCATTCTTTCTTCTCTGTTGCTTCTTCATAACTAGAAGGTTCTTTGTTCATTATGTCACAGAGTAAGGCAACATAGCTGGTATGTGATCTTGTTCTTTTCCTTTCTCTGTGTTCCTCTTCTGGAATACCAAACCTTTCTGCATCTTGGATGAGCTCTCTAGCCCATGCTGGTTTCCTCTTGTGAGATTCCTTCTCATGGGGTGGATGTACAGGTTGTTGTGGATCTTCTATTTCATGATCTTCTTCAGGAACTGCTTCATTCATGGTGGTGTCTTGAGTTCTAGATATTCTGGGTTCTTCATTATCTCCAACTGATGTTTTCCTTGATTTGATCTATGCTGAGCTTTCATCAAATGTTACATCCCTACTAATGTTAGAAAAACAGGATTGCAGAGCAATAACAATAAACATAATTGCAAATATAATCACACATACACATTACAAGAGAAACACAAATATATCGTGGTTCACCAACTTGGGCTACATCCACACTGAAGTTGCTAGTCCTTATGATTATTCCGTCCAACAAAGTGAAGGGATACAACCTGCAGCACAACTACTGCACTTCCTCTTCACTGTCTCATAGTCTCTCTTCCTGATCTTGGAGCTCTTTACAATGCATAAAACCTAATACATCAACCCTATCTGTGTGACAATGTCTTTCTTTTATAAGGGAAATACAATGCGAAAATACCATGGGTTACCCAAAACCATGGGCCTGTAAAACAACTCCAAAAATTTTCTTTGAGAGCTTCACCCTCGAACCCCCGCTGGCCCCCGGACCCCCCAGCTGGGGGTTATAATCCCCAGACCCCGGTGGCGTAAGGCTTCGCCCCCCCATACCCCCCCCATTGGGGTGAGTGTACAATCCTTTTTACATATCATATAAATTTGGGGTACAAACACAGCTGAATAATAATATCTCTGAATCTAGAGATCAAGCTCCACAACCAACAATATCCCACTTGGAGACTGATCACAACAACTCCACCGTTGTTGCACTTGCTGGACCTTGGACTTGGCAAATTTCTCATCTTCACCTTCATGCTAGAAGGCCAACTGAAACTGAGCAGGAATTCAGTTTCTCTCTGGTCACTACCTTTGTGAACATGTCTGCAGGATTCTAGCTAGTATGTATCTTTTCCAGCTTCAACAGTTCATCTTCTAGAGCAGAGCGTATGAAATGGTACTTGAGTTGTATATGTTTAGTCTTGGAATGGAATGCTGAGTTCTTTGCAAGATGAATGGAACTCTAGCTATCACTATACAACCTACTATCCTTCTGCTTCTTACCCAATTCCTCCATAAACCTCTGCAACCAAATCATCTCTTTACTAGTCTCTGTAACAGCAACATACTCTCCTTCCATTGTTGAAAGTGCAACAACCTTCTATATTTTCTAAATCCAACTTACTGTTGTTCCACCTACAGTAAACACATACCCTGTGGTGATCCTCCTGCTATCCTTATCACCTGCCATATCTGCATCAACATATCCATGTAGAATAGTGTCTGAACCTCCAAAACATAATGCCTGAGTTGTGGTACCTCTCAAATACCTGAGAATCCACTGTATTGCCTTCGAATGTTCTTTACCTGGATTGTTCATATATCTACTCACAACTCCCACTGCTTGTGCAATATCTGGTCTTGTGCACAGCATGGCATGCATTAAGCTACTAACTGTTGATTGATAGGGAATCTTGGACATGTAATCTGTCTCTTCCTGTGTCTTGGGACACATTTCCTTACTTAGATTGAAATGGCTGGCCAAAGGTGTACTTACTAGTTTTGCATTATGCATTTTGAACCTCTCCAACACCTTTTGTATTTACTCACTTTGAGACAATGTCAATTTGCGATTTTTCCTGTCTCTTGTCATTCTCATACCAAGGATTTGCTTTGCAGCACCCAAATCCTTCATCGCAAATGAATTAGCTAGCTTCCTTTTGAGTACATTTATATCCTGCATGTTAGAGTTTGCAACAAGCATGTCATCCACATACAATAACAAGATAATATATTTCTCATTGTCTAGCTTCTTGAAATAAACACAGTGGTCAGAATGACATCTAGTATAACCGTGTTCTATCATAAACCTGTCAAATTTTAAATACCACTACCTTGGAGCTTGCTTCAAGCCATATAAGCTCTTCTTCAACCTGCATACCAAGTTATCCTTACCTTTGACCTCATACCCTTGTGGTTGTTACATATATATCTCTTCCTCCAAATCCCCATGGAGAAAGGTTGTTTTTACATCTAACTATTCAAGATGCAAATATTCTACCGCCACTAGACTTAAGATAGTCCTAATTGAAGTCATCTTAAGAATAGGAGAAAATATTTCATCAAAATCTATACCTTTCTTTTGTGCAAACCCCTTTACAACAAGTCTGGCCTTGTACCGCTTCTTCCTTCAACCTGTAAATTCATTTGTTCTGCAATGCTCTTTTACCTGCAGGAAACTGAACCAAATACCAAGTCTAGTTTCCTACCAATGACTCCATCTCCTCATTCATGCCTTGCTCCCACTTCTTTCTAGTTTCCACTTGCATTGCTTCTTCATAACATTCTGGTTCACCGGGATCAGTCATCAACAAATAATACATTGAAGGAGAGTATCGTTCAGGAAGTCTACTTAACCTGGTAGATCTTCTTGCAGTTGTAGGAGTTTCAGGCACTTGCTACTGTTCTTTATTTTTTGGCACCTTTGGAACTTCATTTTTTGTAATTTCATCAAGTACTGTGTACTCTGTGTTTTCCTTTTCCTATTTCTTTCCCTGCAACTGATCTTTATACATGACCTTTTCAATGAATATGACATCTCTACTTCTAATGATTTTGTGGTTTTCATAATCCCATAAATGATAACCAAAATCATCAACCCCATATCCAATAAAGGTACATTTCTTGGATTTAGCTTCAAGATTTGTTCTATTTTCTTTATCAATATGGACAAATGCTTCACAACCAAATGTTCTCATCAATGATTAGTTTACCTTTTTATCTGTCCATGCCTCCTCTGGAATACCACCATCCAAAGCACTTGAAGGTCCTCTGTTTATTAAATAAACAATATTATTTACAACATCCCATGCAATCTCATATACCTTTCATGGGAAACCCTACATGCAGTGTCATATACCTTGCATGCTCCACGATTGTTCTGTTCATCCTGTCTGACACACCATTTTCTTATGGTGTTCCTGGGACTGTCTTCTCTCTACGAATCCCATGGTATGAACAGTAACTATCAAACTCCTTGCCGGAGTACTCACCCCCATTATCAAATCTAAGACACTTCAACCTTTTTCCTATCTCATTCTCAACCAAAGCTTTCCACTTCTTAAAAGTAGCAAACACATAATATTTATGTCTAATGCAATAAACCCAAGTTTTCCTAGTTGCATCATCAATAAATGTAACATAATAATGACAGCCACCAAGATATTGTACCTGAGCTAGTCCCTATACATCTGTATGCACTAGCTCTAACTTTTCATTCTTCTTCTATTTCCCAACCCTGAGAAATATGACTCTCTTCTTTTTTCCATAAACACAGTTCTCACGGAATTCCAAACTTACCTGCTTCAAATCTGGCAGCAACTTCCTTGAGTGGAGAATCTGCATCCCCTTCTCACTCATGTGGCCAAGCCTATGATGCCACAATGCTGTATCTGTTCCTGTGGAAGCTAAAGAGATAGAATGGTTAGTATTATTAGGACATAAATACAACGTACCTACCCTGTCTCCTTTTGCTATCACCATTGATCCTTTAGTGATCTTCCACCACTTTTCTCCAAATGTAGATAAACAACTGCCATCTCCCAACTGCCCTATTGAGATAAGATTTCTTTGCATAGAAGGAATGTGCCTAACATCTTTTAACAGCTAGTCAGTTCCATTCTTAACTTTTATCCATACCTTACCCATTCCAACAATTTTACATGGCTCATCATAACCCAATAAAACATGTCCAAAATCGCCTGGAACATAATCATGAAAATATTTCCTATGGGGTGTAGCATGACATGAAGCCCCTGGATCTACTATCCAATAATCACTAGTATTATCTAATGCAAGAATCAAAGCATCTTGTAACACATCACCTGCTACATTTTCTTCCTGGGTAGTTTCCTTCTGTCCATCTCCTTTCTTCTTTAGATATCTGTAGTCTTTCTTCAGATGTCCTTTCTTTCCACAGTTCCAGCACTCTATTTTTCCCAGTTTGGACTTGGATCTTCCCATTTTAAACTTGCCACGATTACCTTGGTTATTTCCTCTCTCCTTTTTTCTTCCCCTGCTCTCCATGGTCAACGCATTACTTGATGTCTCACCTGTGCTTTTCTTCGCATTTCCTTACTAAGAATAACACCAATAACATCATCAAATTTCAAAGTGTTTGAACCAGAGACAGAGTTACTTACAGCCATGACCAAGCTATTCCATCTTTCTGGCAATGAACACAAGATTAGGAGAGTCCTAACCTAATCATCAAAGTTTGCATTTACAAAACTTAGTTGATTTGTAACCGTATTAAACTCATTTAAATGATCAGTAATAGATCCACCTTCAGACATCTTCATATTAAATAAATGCTTAATTATAAATACCTTGTTGGAGGCCGAGGGTTTTTCATATAGCTTACCCAATGCACTCATCAAACCCTCCATTGTCGTTTCTTTTGAGATATTGAAAGCCATCGACAAAGCCAGGGACAGTCGTATTGTCCCCAGTTCCTTTCTGTCAAGAACCTCCCATTCTTCGTCCTTCATGGCCGCCAGCTGCTTTTCTCTTCCTCCCAATGGTAGGAATAGATCCTTCTAGTATAGATAGTCCTCCATTTGCATATTCCATAATTGGAAGTTTTGGCAATTAAACTTCTCGACCTTAAACTTTCCTTCTTCTTCCATTGCTCCCACTCGAACCAGAAACCCTAGCTTCCTGCAGGTTTATCTTCCAAATAGACCTTTGGCTCTGATATCAATTGTTAGAAAAACAGGATCGCAAAGCAATAAAAATAAACAGAAATGCAAATATAATCACACATACACATTACAAGAGAGACACTGATATATCATGGTTCATCCAACTTGGGCTACGTCCACACTGAAGTTGCCAGTCCTTATTATTATTCCGTCCAAAAAAGTGAAGGGATACAACCTGTAGCACAACTGCTGCAATTCCTCTTCACTGTCTCACAGTCTCTATTCTTGATCTCAAGGATCTTTACAATGCATAAAACCTAATACATCAACCCTATCCGTGTTACAATGTCTTTCTTTTATAAGGGAAATACAATGGAAAAATACCATGGTTACCCAAAACCATGGGCTCGTAAAACACCCCTCCATTGGAGTGAGTGTACAATCCTTTTTACATATCATATAAAGATGGGGTACAAACACAACTGAATATTAGGCTCCACAAGCAACAACTGATATCAATCTTCTTGAATCCTGGGAAGTAGATTCTGTAAGCCTTCGATCTTTCACTACTTGGAAATGTCTTCTTTGTGTTCTTTCCCTTTGCACAACCTTTGCAAATTCCTTCATGCTTTGTCTAGATATCAGGAAGACCTTCCACTGCTTTGCTTGCAATTGGTAATGCCCTATAGTGCATGTGTGGAAGCCTTCTATGCCAAAGTTCACTTGGCTCTACTGAATCATGGACCATGGCTTATTCTGGTTGGCCCTTCAATTTGTATAATCCTCCCTCTTGCTCTCCAATCACCACCGCATCATCTATAGTCTTACCCTTTGGCCACATTAGGACTTGGCCATCTACAAATGCAACCCTCATGCCTTTTGCATCCAATGCAGATATGGAGAGTAGATTCTTCTTGAGACCTGGAACATATAGTACATCTTTCATCTTCATAGACTTTCCAGAGTCTAGTTTATAGGAGGCTTCACCACTCCCTTTTATTGGATACTGGTAGTCATCCGCCAGTTTCACCTTATGGAGTGATTCATGTTCAGATAGGTTCATAAAGGATTCCTTGAATCCTATCATGTGTTTAGAAGCCCCACTATCTATAAGCCAATCATTACTTCCATGAGTAATGGTTCCAGTGAGAGCAGAAATCAAAACATATTCTTCATCACTTGAAGAATATTCACTACCTTCTCTAGCCCTCTTCCTGGGAGGTTCATCATCCTCTGTAGCATGAGCATGATTTCTTCTTTTGAAGTTCTTCTTCTTGTGAGAACCATCTTTCTTATTTCTGGGACAATCTCTAGAATAGTGTCCCTTCTCATCATATGTATAGCAATGGACATAGGACATGTTCCTTCGAGTTTTGGGACTACCTCTCTGATTCTGACGGTGATGTCTTTCTTTCTTGCCATGATGGTGAGCCTTCTTATCACCATGACTTTTGGGGTGCGCTATGAGAGCTTGGTCTTCATTCCCCATCTTCTCTTCTCGAGTTACAATTCGAGCTTCTTCCTGTGAGCATTCTTCCCACAGTCTACTGAAAGTGATAAGTTTCTTCCTAGCACAAATCCCTTGGATGAAGGAATCCCATGACCTATAAAGGCCATTAAGAGTGGTCACTACCACTTCTCCATTTTCTATATCTTCTCCCACAGTTTCAAGTTGTTCTTTTATCTGGGAGACCCTTGAGAAATAAGACTGCATAGTCTCCGCATTCTGGATCTTGACATTCTTCAATTGATTCCTCAAGGTCATCTTCCATTTTATGTTCTTCCCTTCAAATAACTTGGTCAGGGAATCAAACATCTCCTTTGGTGTCCTTAGAGATGACACATGGGGTATGAGATGATCTTTGATAGAATTAACAATGATCCTCTTTGCCTTGACCAAGTTCTTCTTGTGAAAAGCCTTAACCTCTTTCTCCTCTGGGACAGGGACCACTTCACTTATATAAGTGTCCAACTCATTTTCTTCTAGGATTAACCCAATCCTATACTTCCATGCTCGGAAGTTATCAGCCCCTTCAAGCTTATCCTCCAGCTTGGTGTGGTGAGACATCTTTAAAGAGTACTTCAAATGAAAATAGAAAATATTTAGGTCTTACCACTTGATTTGCTGAAAACTAGATCTGGTCCTAGATTAGGGTTTGTCAGAGGAACCCTAAAATTCAAACTTTGAATTTCAAACTTCTGAAAGGATAGAAAGATGCGCCTTGATGAGTTGATCAACCTGGTATATTCAGAATTTGAGATCTGCAAAGTTTCACCCTTCATAAATGCCTTTTAGTTTTCCCGGATTCACTAGGGAGGACCCTAAATTAAGGTTTGTGTTTCCCGGAGCTTCACCCAACCAAAATCTTGATCCAAAGCTCTAAACTTCAATTTTTTCAAGGAGCTTCCAGCTATGTCTTCAGATTTCAGAAATTCCTATTTTGGTGGAAACCCTACTTTTTAGGGCCAAAACTGAAAGTGCTCAGAATTGAATTCTAATTGGACAGAAAGATTCTCCTTGATGAATAGAGTCAATCTACCTTACTGCTTTCCCAAAATCTGTGGAGAGAAACCCAATAAACAAGAAACCCTAGTTTCTGCCACTGCACAATGTCTTCTTCTCAGGGAAGCTCTGATACCATGTTAGATTTTGAGCATTAATTCAACATACTCTAGGATCTTTACTGAGAGAATAACATGTACAACATATCAATTATATCAAGCATGTATCAAGCATACCAAGCAATCACATAAGACAATGGACACACAGAGTTTCACTGGGGAAAACCATAAAGGTGAAAAAATCCACAACTTCCTCAGAGATAGAAAGAGCAATGAAACAACCAAAGTACAAGAGAAAGTCTTCTCCTAGCAGCTACTCCTCCTCTTCAACTAGTGCGCCACTTTTCGAGTGATGTAAGAGTGAGTAATGAGATGATCAAATAGAGATCTCCCTATCTCTATTTATACTTGTCTTGTCCTACCCAATAAACTAACAGGGATGACTTTTCTAACTCAGTCTAATAATGCATGGTTACATTAATCCGGGCCAACCCCACACTCGGTGGTCTAATAACCCATCACAGCAAGTTATGACACTTGTGACACTTGTCAATACAAATGATGACACTTCCGTATAGAGGAATAATACCATCTCTATAATAGTACAATATACATAGGTGAAATACATTCTGAAGTTACATATACATCAACATACTTCTTTTTGTTGGCAGTTATTGTGTCTCCTTTGAACAGAGCATTCATTCCACTCCATCCATCATGAGTCAGGACTATAGTAGGACCTTAGGATCTGTACTCATTTCTCAGAGTTTACTCCACTGATTGGTTAAGCTCCCAGTCACTATGGATCCCTTTTGTTGATGCCTCCTACATCACACAGTGGTTTTTATATTGAGTCCATGCTGCCTGAGTCTATCCATCTACTCATTCTCTTGTTCAAAAGAAGTTCTAAAACCAAAGTCGGCCACTCCTCAGATCTCTTGACTATTGCATGTCGACCATCCTTATTGAGTCAGTCTGATCATCCGAGTTCTTCCAAATCTTTTAACATAGCTGTTACCTCGTGCTGGTTGATGGGGGATGCCTGAATTCCCTCCTTCTAGCGATTTTCGTTCCATCTACTTCAACTCATTTATTCTGGAATTGAGACTTAGAGTCGGTTGAGTACCTTGAGGCTTGCAGTCATTAGTGGTAGGTTTTCTCACCATCGACAGTTTTGGAAATACATCAATGTCCCTTGATCGATGGATTCATCTTAGTGTTCAACTTCAACACATCTATTCACACTTTGATGATTGTACTCTATTCCTTGATGCCCATTTTCATTATTGGTGGGTTATCTTGCGTCTGTTAATGGTATACATCACTGACTGGTAATTAGACGATGTCACATCAGGTTCGACATCAACACCTTTATTCACTTGATGGGACTTGCACCGCAGATGACTTGTGTAGAAGACCCCAAGTGTTAGTAGCATTCAGTATGTTTCTCTTGATCATGACTGTACTCATGAGATCTTATTCTCATACACCAACAGTTTGTACCTCCAGTATTTCACCAGTTGTTTCCTTTTCAGTAGGAGACCATATCTTACTGTATGGGTCATGGCTATGACCACTCATGACATGTATTCACTATATATTTCTTATCATGGCCATTGTATCAGATTGTTGTATTGTACCGACATGTATTCAGAGATATTATTGTATTATGACGAGTGAGCTATTCTCTCCATTTGTGTCTCCATCACTCCACTTCTGAGATTTATAAAGTATTTCGGCCATCGTAGTATTGTCTTTGACATCAGACATTAGGGGGCATCGGTTACAATGTAATTTTCCACCTTGTGAGCATCAACATTCATCGGCCTTCAGGATCCATTTTACTGACTTAGATCTATCATTTTCCCTCTAGGAACACACAAATCCCTATTTTTGTTCTTGTACGCTAGCTGTTCCACTATAGCCAGCGTACACGCAAGCTGTTCCACTATAGCCCATGGACACCAAGTAAAATAGTAAAAACCAATAGAAAGTTATTTTTTATTCCCAAAAAGTGGTCTTAGGGTGACCTTTATCCCTCCATATACCCCGAAACGACTCGATTCGACCTTTCACTTACCTTTGGAAGGCTATATATTGAGATCTTATGGTGTATGGAAGGGAGGAGAAACAGAGAGCAAGATAACTCTAGTGGATTTTTTTCGTGACTTGAGTCTACTCTCATTGATCCTTGTTGTTGTGAACTCCTTATGTTCACCTACCAAACTCCTTTCATAGTTTGAGTTTTCCATTGCATGGGGGATTGAAGTGGTGGAGGCACAAGTGGAGAGACCCAGTTCTTGGTTCAGATTGGTTGTCGGCAAGAGGTCGTATATTGTACTTCTTGTTATTCATTAATGGAAATACTCATTTTCTCATCCAATTTATGTTGTGAATATTATTAAATTACATTGGGTTATATTTGCTTATGATATCATGGATCATGCTATTGATTAAGCTAATGTCTTTCACATGTTATATACACTTGCTTGTACTTGTTGTTGAGACTAATCTGCAGGTTCAAGGAAAGAAGTTGAAAGCTCAACGGGGATCTACTTTGTGTTCGGATATCCATCATCTATTTCGGGATACATATCTATTTCAGGATCATCTATTTCGGGATACATATCTACTTCAGGATCTTGCATGATCTATTTCAGGATATGTAGTCCAGTCACCAGTTTGATGCCTCCAGCACCTTATCCACCTTCTTCTAGCACCCGGGAGCCACTTTCCACAGAGTTTTAGCCCTCCTAAGCTGAAAGGCGCCCTCTTCTCACCTACTGACTGAGAAGGGCGCACTTGCTCACCTACCACTGCAGATTCACTCCAGTTACATTCAGTTAGCTCCGATTCTGATTGATTTCACTCCGATTTCACTCCTGACTGACTGTTTCACCTCCGATTGACCTCCAGTTCGATTAGGTGACTTGCTCTGACTCCAGTTAGCCTCCCATGCGCCCCCACTGAGCCTCCAGATCCTATATCAGTGCTACACACTTCAGTTACATTTATTATGATCAGTTAGACTCAGCTTGACACCTGGATGACTGTTTGTTGTGATTGATGAGCAACACCGATGATTGATGAGGACTCCTAGATTGAGTCAAGCTACTCCATTTCAGTGATTCGAATGCCTACTTAGTCAATTCGAATTGCCATTGACAGAGATTGGATTGTATTGTATTCTATTGTAATTCATTCACCCTTTCTGGGATAGAGAGCACTGCTGCATGTTTTGCACAGTTTTGCACCATATCTTCTTATTCATCTGTTGTGACTGATTTATTTGTTCATTAGATCTGCTGTGACTAACTTTACATGGTATCAGAGCCATTGCAGGGACAAGATCTCTTTTCTACAGGTGTTTATACAAGAAGATTTGACTGAATTGCTAAAAATTGCAAAAAGTTTGGCATGAGATATCTCAAGGGCATTCGCTCATGTGCATGCAAAGCTTGAAAATTATTCCAATACCACTCCAGAAGCTTGAGTTACCACATAATTCCTGGATTTGATACATTGGACCCATTCAACATTGCTTGAAATCCAATCCCAGGTGTGATGCAACTCTCAAAGGGTGGATTGTTCGACCTTATTGTGATTGTTCTTATGTGATTTGCAGGTTAATTATCTCCTCCAAGTGCATTCGCTACATTCTGCATGCAAGCTTCCCTACAGCATTTCCATTCGCTATAGTTTGCAAGCAAGCCTCTTCTTCATCATTTGACTCGCTCCTAGCAATGGAATACTCTTCTTCAAAGCCTATCCTCACCCCATTCAACTATTTTTATTGGAAAGATGATATGGAGATCATATTACGTTCAAAAGGATACTACCGAGTCACTCTTGGTCTTGAATTGGAGCCAAACAATGTGGCAGAAAGAACCAAACACTACAATAAGCTTGATGAAGCTTACGGTCTTCTTTGTCTCTCCATCTCCAAAGATCTTCACTTCCATCTCAGCGGATTGAAGACTCCAAAGGCCATATGGGAGCAACTTGAGACACTATTCGGCAAGCAGGATGAGCTTAGGGCTTTTCAATTAGAGAATGAATTGATTGGCCTTAATCCTGAAAATTTCGAGACCATCAATGAATTCTTCACAAAATTCAAGAACTTGAACTTGCAATTGAAGAACAGTGGTGTTATCAAAGAGGATAAGCAGTTGATCCTCTCCATTCTAAGCAAGCTTGGGAAAGATTATTCGGTATTTGTCTCCACTTTCAATTCCGGTCGGCTAACTACCCCGAATTGGAAGATGCCTACCTTGAATGCCTTCATTGAGTCCGTTACGAAAGAGCATGACAAGTTGATTCAAATGGGGTCCATAAGCTCCAAAGATTCAGCCCTATTTGTTCAAGGACCCAAGATCTCGAATGGTAAAGGAAAGCTAAAGAAGGAGAAGCCCAAATTCGAGCCTCACAAGCAAAAAGACAAAGGCAAGCAAATGGATGCACCATCCAGTTCGAAATCCAAGCAAAAGGGCAAAGAAGGTAACCAAAAATCTAAATGTACTTATTGTAACCGTGGCTTTCATCCCGAAAGTTCATGTATGAAGAAGACTATAGATCAAATGGCCCTCCTTTTGGAAAAGAACAACATAACCCTTCCTGACGGTGCAAGGAAGAAGGATCGGAATGACGATCATGAAAGAGGACAAGCACTCATGGCAACGGTTTCGAAGCCCACTCTCTTGATAGATTCGGGTGCATCAAATCATATGGCTGCAAATATTGATTCTTTTTCCTCATTCGATCCAAACAGCTCCATCCCCATCCATTTGGGAGATGACTCAAAAATTTCTTCAAAGGGCAAAGGTACGATTCATGTAGATCATGGATGCTTTCAGAATGTTCTCTATGTGCCTTCCTTAGCTTCGAATCTCCTTTCTGTTTATCAAATGACACATACTGGTGATCCAAAGAAAGTCACATTCAGCCCTAATACAGTTGAAATTTCTGATATCAAAAGTGGAAGACTAGTTGCGGTTGGAAAGGCAAACCACACTGCAAAATGTTATGAGTTTTCACACTTTATTCCGCTTGCAAAGCCCACTGCTCTTCGCACACATGGTAATGAGGTTAGTAGGCTTTGGCATGAAAGATTTGGACATCTAAATTATAAGTATTTGCTGCTGCTATCAAATAAATCCATGGTTGATGGGCTGCCACAACTCCGTTCCTCGAAGGGAATATGCACCGGTTGCATTATTGGGAAGCACCCCGAGCACAGATTCGACCGCGGCAAGGCTAGCAGAGCCTCTACTATTTTGGGATTGATCCATTCTGATATCAGCGGTCCGCTGCCCCATATGTCATTAAATGGTTCAAGGTATGTTTTGACATTTATTGATGATTATTCTCGCTTTACATGGGTATTCTTTCTCAAAAACAAGTCAGAAGTGCTTGGAAAATTCAAGGATTTTAAGGCTTCTGTTGAGACCACCACTGAGAGCAAGATCAAAGCTCTTAGATCTGATAATGGTGGGGAATATATCAAGTCCGAGTTGCTGCAACTTTGTGCCCAAAGCGGAATCAAGATCCAACATACAGTTCCCTACACACCCCAGCAGAACGGTGTAGCGGAAAGGAAAAACCGGTCACTGAAAGAGATGGCTACATGCATGATTGAATCAAAAGGTTTGGCTGCAAATCTTTGGGCTGAAGCAATCAATGTTGCTGCATATATACAGAACCGAGTTCCACATTCATCCGTGAAAGGTATGACTCCTTTCGAAGCATTCTTTGGTCACAAACCGGATGTGTCAAATTTGAGAGTTTTTGGCTCTACTGCATGGGCTAGAATTCCTTCTGAGAAGAGACGAGCTTTGGATCCACAAAGTATCGAGTGCATATTGATAGGATATGGGGAAGAATCAAAAGCATATAAACTCATGGATATCAGATCTAAAAAGATATTCATAGAGCGCAGTGTGCAGTTTGAAGAACCGCTTCAAGAATTGCAACTAGTTGAGGAGAAAACTGCCGATTCACCGCCTTCACCAGAAGAAGATTCGAGCAGCGATAATGAAGGTATGAGTTCTGATATTTCTGATATTATAGCAGCATATGATGATAATGACATATCAGGTTCGGAATCCGACCATTCAGATCTCCCTCAGTTACCAAAGTGGGCCCAAAATACTCTACAATCTGCTGGTTCTAGTCTTGGAAATCCTGCTGATCCGAGACGAACAAGAGGAGACTTTCAAAGGGCAGGTATGGCTCTTTCTATTGCTGATCCATTTCTTCCTGAGATTTGTTATTTGATGGCTGGTTCAGATCCCCAATCATATTATTCAGCCCATCGAGATCCGAGATGGAAAGATGCCATGGATGAAGAGTACAGTTCTCTTCAAAAGAACAATACATGGGAGCTAGTTTCTCTTCCACCTGGAAGAAAATTAGTGAAGTGTAAATGGGTCTACCGTACTAAAGTTGCTGCTGATGGCACTATCAGCAAATATAAAGCAAGGTTGGTGGCAAAATGTTTTTCCCAAGTCCAAGGAGTGGACTACACAGAGACCTTTGCACCGGTTGCAAAGATGGATTCCATCCGCCTTGTTTTAGCTATTGCCGCATCCAAGCACTGGGAGGTGCATCACATGGATGTGAAGAGTGCATTTTTACATGGAGACCTTGCTGAAGAGGTCTATATGCAGCAGCCAGAGGGTTATACATCAGATCCATCATTGGTTTGCAGATTGAAGAAGTCTTTGTACGGGTTAAAACAGGCCCCAAGAGCTTGGTACGCAAAGATGGACTCCTTCCTTCTTTCTCAGAATTTCCAAAGATGCAAATCTGATCCGAATGTCTATCTTCAGCGAGTTAAAGGTAATTTGTTGGTTATTGTACTTTATGTTGATGATCTGCTTATTACCGGTAGCACACTTACTTCAATAAACAAGCTAAAAACTGCCTTAAATCTAGCTTTTGACATGAGCGATTTGGGCTTGCTGAGTCACTTTTTGGGCTTGGAGATAGCTCAAAATTTCGATGGGATCACTATATCTCAGCAAAAATATGCTTCCGACCTGTTATTGAAGTTTAATATGGCTGAATGTAAGGCAGCCCCGTTCCCATTCCTCTCAGGAATCAGTCTTGAGGAGGGAGATTCCACACCGCTTGCAGATTGCAGTATGTATCGACAGTTGATTGGTTCACTACTTTATTTGACACACTCTAGGCCTGACATCTCATATGCCGTGAGTGCCGTGTCAAGATATATGCAGCAGCCACATGAGCTTCATTGGCGAGCAGCCAAGCGGATCTTGCAGTATGTGCAAGGTACGAGACAGTTTGGCATACATTATGCTGCAGATTCTGAGCTAGATTTCATTGGTTTTACTGATTCAGATTGGGCAGGTGATAGCATTGATCGGAAGTCCACTTCCGGTTATGTTTTCATGATTGGTCATGGTGCTATTTGCTGGTCCAGCAAAAAGCAAGCAGCCATTGCACTTTCTTCAGCAGAGGCAGAGTATCGAGGGGCAGTCAATGCCTGCATTCAGGCAGTTTGGTTGCAGGGTATTCTTTCCGAGTTTGGTTTTGGTGGCACTACTTCGACTGTCCTATTTTGTGACAATCAAAGTGCTATCAAGATCTCCACAGATCCAGTTCAGCGGCAGAGGACCAAGCACATTGAGATTCATATGCATTACATTCGACAGTTGGTGCATGACCGCACCATCATTCTGCAATATTGCCCTACCGATGAGCAAATTGCAGACATCTTCACCAAGAGCTTCACTGAGAAGAAGTTCTCTTACCTCCGTTCACTGTTGGGGGTGAGTTCCATCATGGTGGAGACAGATTGATTCATTATTATGCTTTAGACTTGAGGGGGGGCTTTCTTCCCACTGGGTTTTCCCTCTTTCCTCACTTAGTTTATTTTTTCAGCATTTTTTGGATTATTGTATTGGGGTGACCTTTGGTCTTAGTTACCAGGGCCCCACATTATTTTAGTTGGCACATCATAGTCTAGCTTGAGGGGGGGTGTTCGGATATCCATCATCTATTTCGGGATACATATCTATTTCAGGATCATCTATTTCGGGATACATATCTACTTCAGGATCTTGCATGATCTATTTCAGGATATGTAGTCCAGTCACCAGTTTGATGCCTCCAGCACCTTATCCACCTTCTTCTAGCACCCGGGAGCCACTTTCCACAGAGTTTTAGCCCTCCTAAGCTGAAAGGCGCCCTCTTCTCACCTACTGACTGAGAAGGGCGCACTTGCTCACCTACCACTGCAGATTCACTCCAGTTACATTCAGTTAGCTCCGATTCTGATTGATTTCACTCCGATTTCACTCCTGACTGACTGTTTCACCTCCGATTGACCTCCAGTTCGATTAGGTGACTTGCTCTGACTCCAGTTAGCCTCCCATGCGCCCCCACTGAGCCTCCAGATCCTATATCAGTGCTACACACTTCAGTTACATTTATTATGATCAGTTAGACTCAGCTTGACACCTGGATGACTGTTTGTTGTGATTGATGAGCAACACCGATGATTGATGAGGACTCCTAGATTGAGTCAAGCTACTCCATTTCAGTGATTCGAATGCCTACTTAGTCAATTCGAATTGCCATTGACAGAGATTGGATTGTATTGTATTCTATTGTAATTCATTCACCCTTTCTGGGATAGAGAGCACTGCTGCATGTTTTGCACAGTTTTGCACCATATCTTCTTATTCATCTGTTGTGACTGATTTATTTGTTCATTAGATCTGCTGTGACTAACTTTACACTTTGAACATCTGGTTGAAGGTTGGTCTTTTCTCCATTATCTTAGCATTGTCATTTATATAGCATTGCATTGGGAATTGAGTTCTTTTCTGGTAGTCAGTTGTCTGTTGTGGTCTAACCCAAGCCATAGGAAGTTTTCTTCGTAACAAATTGGCAGAAGATTAAATCTACAATTCATACATGAACATAGGGGGAATATTGAAGCATGAAGATAGGGGGATTCATCCCTGAAATGGTTAAGGTAGATTCCAGCGCAAAACAAAAGGAAGAACTTACATTGTGCAAGTAATGGATCCTATTTTCCATTGATGTCAAAGGGGGAGATATGCATGAAGATGGAAGAACGGTTGGGAGATATGCATGAAGCTAACTGTTGTTCGGGAATTCTACCCTCTAGCGTGGAGAGGGACGCTACCAACTTCTGGGGTGACAGGTAAATACATTGATCATATCACATAGGCTTCTACAAAAGGAAAGGGATCAAGGTTCTTGAAGGCATACCTTATTAACGAAGTTCGATCCTAGCTTTCGCTTGCTCCTTCGATTGATCCTCCACTTGATCTTCCGTTTGACAAACTTGCAATACAAAGATACCTTCCTCAGCATATCTTGACTAATATAACAATGATGAAATTGAAATAGAATTTACACATCAAATACAATCAAGAATTAAACCAAACAAATATGAAATCCATTAGACATTTGATTGGGACAGGAAGGGCATTTCAACCTTTATTGTCAAAAGCAAATAATCAGTACAAGTATACCTGATCATTCAGAGTGCTCATGCAACCGGATCCTGGGTTCCTACTCTTCAAACTAACTTTGGAATTCCTCCAGCATAACAACCCTTAATGCATAGTTTCTCCCCCCCTCTCTCATCTATCCCCCTTCTATTTATAGGACAAGGTATGCAGTTTGGATCGAGAGGTAGTTTGATTGGGAAGTTGGGGAAGTTACAAAACCAACTGCAACTAATCCCAATTCGTCAAATTAATATATTTTTGATTACTTTTTAATATGTGTGCGAGTATTTCACAGTAGAGTAGCGCACAATCTTCAACTTCACTACTTTACAACCAGCGTTTGCATGATTTTTTGAGGTCTGTGCTAGTTTGCTTAAGCAAAGTAGGGCATACTAGCAGGTGTGCGCTACTATTATGCCTTTAGAGTAGGGAACATTACAATAAATGCACTACTATGATGCCTATAGGGTAGCGCACATGTCAAAAGGTAGGGTAAAACAGGGTTTTGTCAGCTACTGAGGGTCAAATCAAGTCCATGCATCATCTAGGGGAATCTTGCTCTTCAATCCATATTGTCCTTTTGTGTGATTGACGGCTTAATGTGATCACGGATGGAGAAGTGCAGATTTGACCTATAACAAATGCCCCTAATGTGTGAGGTAAGAGGGAAACAATGGCCAAAATACATTATAATTCCAAGTCAGCGAAGGAGCAAGAAACCACAGAACCAAGTCACAAAAGTACCTGAAATAACGATCAAGGTCAGTGAGCAATTACAATCTTGACATCATATAGATGTGTAGCATGATACACCATGATCTAAAAAAACATAACTAGGAGATGTATATATAGCATGGCCACTAAAATACAAGCGTGGATCCATGTCAAAATGAGAGATCATAACCATAACAACAAACTAGCTCTATGTCTCATGGAGAGCCAAAATGAGTGAGGCTTAGTCTTGTGCAGCTTGAGTGATAACATAATGAGGTAATGCTATCAAAATCTCAAGGTCTTCATCCAAACAACCCAAGGTACAAACCCTAACCATGTTAATAAATGAGCTAAAGTCGAACATGGGGGGAATCGTTTGATTACCGGTCATTGATGTCTACCGTTAACAAATGTGGGGGCTTCCACCAATAATGATAATGGGGCTCAAGGTACCTAGTACGATCCAACAAGTTTTAATAAGAGGACTTGAAGTCGAACACCTAAGGAACCTGTCAAATAAGAGACATTGATGTATTCTCATAATTTGACAGCAAGGGAAATCGCCACTGGTGACTGCAATCCCCAAGGTACTAACCAAAACTCTAAACTTCATTCCCAGAGCAAAATGAGTTGATGTCGATGGGAAGAAGTCCGTTGGAAGGGAGGCCTTAAGGCATCCTCCATCATCCAACACGAGGAACACTCAAATGGTATGTGCTGATGTGGAGTAGGACATGTAACAAGACTAACACTAGGATGGCTGACACATGAGGTCAAGGTAAACTGCGGAATGGCCGACACGGGCTATATCCTTGAACAATGAGCATGACACCAAGTGACTTAGGCAGTTTTCAACATGATGGGGAAGTGATATAAGCCTGTAGTGTAGGAGACATTAGCAGACCCTCCATATGGTTGGAAGAATAACCAACCAGGGGAGTAAACAACTCAGAGATTAGGTTCACCCTAAGGTCAAAAACTAAACCTAGGTGAAATGATGGACTCAAGTAGGTGCTATGTTCAAGGATAGGACTGACTAAAATTTCCTTTGAAATTGCAAGATGTGATATACCCTTCTTATCCCTTATTCTTTTTAGATAAAATAATACCTTTATTGTTGTTTTAATGAGTCCAAGAAAGAATGAAAAGTCAGTAGATCCAACCATGTAAAGAGTTTAACAAACCTATGGGAGGAAGAATCAGGACCTTCTTCATTGTTTACAGAGTTCGAAGAAGAGATAAAAGAATACTCTATAATACTGATCTCTGTATTTTAATATCGAGCCGGGATCTGTTCCTGCTCGTCGGTGTTTTCAATTTTAAGGAGTCTGAAAAACTTAAACAATAACTCCATACACATACTCATGGATTTTAATATCGAGCCCAAGTATATTAATGCTCGCCGGTGTTTTCCTGTTTATAGAGTCTGAAAAACTTAAACAATCCTCTATTTACCCTCTCGTGGATTTCACATCGAGCCCGAGTAGGTGAATGCTCGCTTGGTGTTTTCATGTTTCAAGAGCCTGAAAACCCTAAAGAAGGCTCCAAAAGGTCCTTTTTTGTAAATTTAGTCTCCTCCCCTGAAAAAGTGTAAAACAATGGATGAAGAACTCTTCTAGCCACGCATGACTAGAGTATTCCTTTTTCGTAAGTAATCCACAAAAGTATGGAAAAGGGGTAAAGTTATACTTAAGCGGATGGGCCTTCAATTCCTTTAACGAGCTTGAAGAGGACATGTTTGCTCAACAATCTTGTTTAGGTTTCAATAGTCCAAGCAAGAGCTTAAAATGACTTTAAAGACAACTTCTAGGATCATGACTCATTACCTGCTAAAGACTAGGATCTCAACAACCAAGTTAGTATTAATGACAAAAAAATCTTCAATGACATAGGATTTCAACTATAAAGTACTGAAAATGATTTGTCGGTAAAGAAAATAAGTCATAATAGATTAATGCTACAAACATCTAGTGAAAATTTGAGAGACATAGGTTGAAATCATTCTACCAACATTTGTAGGTATTTAATGATTAAATAAAACATTTTTTTATGCAATTTGAAACTATAGACTTTTCACAAAAGTGGGTAAAAAATCAAATTCAAATTCATATATGTAATTTCAACTTAAAAACTCAAATATCACATTTGGAATTTGTAGGGAAATTTTTTGGAGCAAACCCTTGATCTTCATCCATTCGCGGCGATCAAATCGAGCAACCAATCGACCACAAACCTCTTCCAAGTAAGTTATTTTTATCCCAACTTGCATTTTGATGGTTTATTTTTAATTTTTACGCTTAAAAATAAATTTCTAGCCATGCTCAACTCATGAAATGTGTGTGCGCTACTGTGTAAGAGGGAAAGTAGGGCATACTGGAGGTGTGCGCTACTCTTCCTCAAGGACAGTAGCGCCCAAACGTGACTGTCTACCTTAAGGAGTAGTGCACACCCCTGAACATGGAGAAAAACATGTCGAGAGCTAAAATTTTGACCTTCTTTTGGCAGGATGGTGCTTGTTTGGAGGGAGAGGGAGCATGAAGAGATGGATAGGGTGGCTATGCAAGACCCGAAAACTCTACATGCACTCCAAAGGTGTGGTTTGTTGAAGTTTTATAGAACCGTGAACATGAGAGCACTTAACTGCTTGCTTCAGAGGCTCATTCAGTATTGAGACGTAGATGTCAATGTGTTTAATGTCCGGGGAGAGACCCTAGACCTCACCATTGATGACATATACTTCATTACAAGACTCTCTAGGAGGGGAGATCTTGTAAACCTGAAAGGGTCCTCACACAATGTGGGTGCCATGTCCGTACAAGAATATGTCAATGCATGCTGTGTGGCAGGAATGGAAAAATCAAGAAATCGGATCCTTTTTTCCACTATTGACAACCTCCCTTTGAAAGTTATTGTAAGTATGTTAAACCGAATGGGAGGGAGTGCCACACAACACATAGCCTCAAGGCACTATATACATATTGGTATCAGATGCTTGCAAGGTCATGTGTATGACTGGTGCATTAGTCTGTTAGAAAACATGAAGCTTCAACTCTCCGGGTGTAAGACCGGGGGAATGAAGAACTTTGGATACGGAAGCATCCTTTGTACCTTCTTCTTCAAGAGGGTGCCTTCTCTTAGTTTTGGCATGCCTTTGCCCCCTGTCATTCCTCGTGAGCCAATATTAGGCCGTTAGGGTGACATTTTTCTCTGCCAGGGTGGTGGTGAGAGCCACTTTTGCTATCACACCGATGATTTCTATGTTAATTTTTGAGCATTAATTCAAAATACTCTAGGATCTTTACTGAGAGAATAACATGTACAACATATCAAGTATAACAATGCATATCAATCACACCAAGCAATCACATGAGATAATAGACACATAGAGTTTCACTGGGGAAAACCATAAAGGTGAAAAACCTCACAACTTCCTCAGAGATAGAAAGAGCAATGATACAACCAAAGTACAAGAGATAGTCTTCTCCTAGCAGCTGATCCTCCTCCTCACATGTGTGCCACTTTCCGAGCGATGGAAGAGTGAGTAAGTGAATGGTCAAATAGAGATATCTCGATCTCTATTTATACTTGTCCTATCCTGCACAATAAACCAGTGGGGCCGACTTGTCTAACTTAGCCTAATAACCCATGGTTAACTTAATCAAGGTCAACCCCACACATGGTGGTCTAATAACCCATCGGCAAGTTACGACACTTGCGACACTTATCAATACAAATGACGACACTTCCGTATAGAGGAATAATAACATCTTTATAGGAGTACAATATACATAGATGAAATACATAGGTGAAATACATTCCGAAGTTACATATACATCAACACTCCCTCTTAACTAGGAAGGTATTTCTTGACACAGATCTGCTAGCAAAAGTCTTCTTCTCTGGATCATCGTCATCGAATCATCATCATCGTTATCACTGCTATTATCTCAATCAATCTCTAAATCTACTCGTCATAGGAAGTTCTACATAGCCGGTCCTTTTTCATACTGGATGTAGGCCCACCACCTGCAGGTCTTCATCATCATTGGTCATACTGTGGATCCTCAGGACTTGTTACGTGCATCAACAAAACCTAGCAAGAGCATCTCAGGACTGATTACATGCCCAACATAACCTGCAAGATCTCCCAGGGAGCTATTACATGTGACCAAGCAAAACCTAGCAAGAGCATTTGTCAGATCTCCTAGGGAGCTATTAGATGCCATAGGAAAAACCTAGCAAGAGCATCTGCAAATCTCACAGGGATAAATTATATGCAACCAAAAAAACCTAGCAAGAGCATCTCAGGACTGATTACATTCCCAACACAACCTGTAAGATCTCCCAGGGAGTTATTATATGCCATGGACAAAAACTAGCAAGAGCATTTACCAGACATCCCAGGGAGCTATTATATGTCATCGGCAAAACCTAGCAAGAGCATCTTAGGATTGATTACTTGCCCAGCACAACCTACAAGATCTCCCAGGGAGTTATTATATGCCACGGAAAAAACCTAGCAAGAGTATTTGTAAATCTCCCAGGGCGCTATTATATGTCCCTCTAAGCAAAACCTAGAAAGAGCATCTGCCAGACCTCCCAAGGAGCTATTATATGCCATCGGCAAAACCTAGCAAGAGTGTTTGCAAATCTCCCAGGGCACTATTATATGCTCATCTGCACAACCTGTCCATAACCACAGAGTATCAACCTGATACTCTCCAAACATCATCCTGATGTACATCACATGATCATCCTGATCATCATCATAACATCATCCTGATGCATATCATCTGGAGCAACATCCTGAAGCTCATCATCTATGATCGTCCTGATCATACAATGCATCCACCTGATGCATATCTAATACATATCATCTAGAGCAACATCCTGAATCTCATCAACCATGATCATCTTGATCATACAATGCATCCACTTGATGCATATCTGATACATATCCTCATTCATGGTCTACCTAATCACACAATGTATCCACCTGATACATATACAAATACATGATCCAACTGATCATCACAAGCATCGAACACGATGCATATACATATAGATGATCCAACCGATCATCACAAGCATCCAACACGATGCATATACATATACATGATCCAACTGATCATCACAAGCATCCAACACAATGCATATACATATACATGATCCAACTGATCATCACAAGCATCCAACATGATGCATATATAGAGCAGTAACTAGAGCATCATCCTCATGCCCAGCACTTACATCCATAGCCCTGGGAAGGATCCTCCTCTCACCATGCTTGGAATGGCTCCAGCAAATGTGTACATCACTTCTTCCTCAAAGTGTTATCAATATGAAGAACACCAAGCCTCTCTATGAAGTATTCAAACTTCACTCTGGCTAGTGGTTTCGTTAGCACATCCACAATTGTTATAGCTTGAAATGACACCTCTCCGTCCGTGACGACACTTGCTTCCCTTGGTCGCATGACGACACTTCTTGAGATCAAGTTTCAGTCACACAGCAGGACATTTGTGGATGGAGGAGTCATTTGGGACACTAAAAATGGTTGAAATTACCTCATTCTTGACCCATTTGATGTATAGGACCCTTAGGAACATTTTTCCAGACCAAACCATCTCCTAAAAATGAGAAGAAAAGCCTATTTTTGGCCATTTTTTAACATGAGCGCTGGTACACAGGCATGATAGTAGCGTGTGTACCCTACTCTAGTGTACAATAGTAGCGCTCAAACCTTCTGAGCGCTAATCCACTATGAAATAGTAGCGCTCAACTCCATATGTACGCTACTTTGTCTACTATAGAGTAGAGTACACCCCTGTTTTGGTCAAAATCTCGAAATTCAAGTAAGTCAAGTTGGTTGGGAAACCTCTTGAGCGGTTATAACTTCTTTTCCTCTTCCTCACTGACTATATAAGGAGGGTAGAAGGGTCATGTGAGGGGACCAAGTCTACAATATTGTTATGCTGGAGGAATGGAGACCCTCATCCCCCTCTCTTATGCTTAGTTTCTGTTAAACCCTAGCACAGTTGCTTAGAGGCTAGGATCCTTGGAGAATGGAAGTAGGAGACCTTGAATTTAGGTTTCATGAAGTGCCAAGCTTGAAAGAAGGTATAACTTTATGTACTTGCTTTCATTCATTAATAAATATCAGTCTTTATTTCCTTTCCAAATATGACCTATTATTGTGTGTCTTTGATTTTATTACTGTTTGATTATAGTTTGATGTCTCTTTATATTATGGATATCAGTATTATATATGTAGTCAAATATATTTGAGAAAGGTATCAAGTTGTTTTGCAGGTCTGGGCATTGCGACACTGGATAAGCATTGAAGAGCGAGGGAGGCAAAGCTAGGATCAACCTTCTGAATAAGGTGCCTACATCTCTTGTAAAATTAGTCACAGCAGATCTAATGAACAAGTAAATCAATCACAACAGATGAATATAGAAAATATGGTGTAAAACTGTGCAAAACATGCAGCAGTGCTCAATATCCAGAAAGGGTGAATGAATTACAATAGAATACAATACATGTCAATGAGCAATTCGAATTGACTAAGTAGGCCATTCGAATCACTGAATGGAGTAGCTTGACTCCAACTAGGAGTCCTCATCATCAATCGGTGGTGGTCATCAATGCACAAGAACCAGTCATCCAGGTGTCAATCTGAGTCTAACTGAGTGTGTCATGTGTAACTGAAGTGTGTAGCACTAATTAAGGGAAGGAGGCTTAGTGGGGGGCACATGGGAGACTAACTAAAGTCAGAACAAGTCATCTAGTCAAACTGGAGGTCCAACGGAAGTGAAACAGTCAGTCGGGAGTGAAACTAGCCTCAAATCAGGGAGAATCGGAGCTAACTGAATGTAACTGAAGTGGAACTGCAGTGGTAGGTGAACAAGTGCGCCCTTCTCTGGCAGTAGGTGAGAAGTGGGCACCTTTCATCCTAGAAGGGCTAAAACTCTGTAGTAAGTGGCTCCCGGGTGCTAGAATGAGGTGGCTAAGGTGCTGGAGGCATCAAACTGGTGACTGGGATGCATGCAAGTGCATGCAGGTGCATGCAAACCCTAGATTTTGCATGCAAACCCTAATTGCATGCAAGATCCTGAAAAAGATGATGTGGATATCCGAACACCCCCCCTCAAGCTAGATTATGATGTGCAAAAAATAATGTGGGGCCCTGGTAACTAAGACCAAAGGTCACCCCAATATAATAATCCAAAAAAATGTTGAAAATAAACTAAGTGAGGAAAGAGGGAAAACCCAGTGGGAAGAAAGCCCCCCCTCAAGCTAAAGCATAATAATGAATCAATCTATCTCCACCATGATGGAACTCAGCCCCAACAGTGAACGGAGGTAAGATAACTTCTTCTCAGTGAAGCTCTTGGTGAAGATGTCTGCAATTTTCTCATCAGTAGGGCAATATTGCAGAATGATGGTGCGGTCATGCACCAACTGTCGAATGTAATGCATATGAATCTCAATGTGTTTGGTCCTCTGCCACTGAACTAGATCTGTGGAGATCTTGATAGCACTTTGATTGTCACAAAATAGGACAGTCGAAGTAGTGCCACCAAAACCAAACTCAGAAAGAATACCCTGCAACCAAACTGCCTGAATGCAGGCATTGACTGCCCCTCGATACTCTGCCTCTGCTGAAGAAAGTGCAATGGCTGCTTGCTTTTTGCTGGACCAGCAAATAGCACCATGACCAATCATGAAAACATAACCGGAAGTGGACTTCTGATCAATGCTATCACCTGCCCAATCTGAATCGGTAAAACCAATGAAATCTAGCTCAGAATCTGCAGCATAATGTATGCCAAACTGTCTCGTACCTTGCACATACTGCAAGATCTGCTTGGCTGCTCGCCAATGAAGCTCATGTGGCTGCTGCATATATCTTGACACGGCACTCACGGCATATGAGATATCAGGCCGTGAGTGTGTCAAATAAAGTAGTGAACCAATCAACTATCGATACATACTGCAATCTGCAAGCGGTGTGGAATCTCCCTCCTCAAGACTGGTTCCTGAGAGGAATGGGAATGGGGCTGCCTTACATTCATATTAAACTTCAATAATAGGTCGGAAGCATATTTTTGCTGAGATATAGTGATCCCATCAAAATTTTGAGCTATCTCCAAGCCCAAAAAATGACTCAGCAAGCCCAAATCGCTCATGTCAAAAGCTAGATTTAAGGCAGATTTTAGCTTGTTTATTGAAGTAAGTGTGCTACCAGTAATGAGTAGATCATCAACATAAAGTACAATAACCAACAAATTACCTTTAAATCTCTGAAGATACACATTCGGATCAGATTTTCACCTTTGGAAATTCTGAGAAAGAAGGAAGGAGTCCATCTTTGCGTACCAAGCTCTTGGGGCCTGTTTTAACCCGTACAAAGATTTCTTCAATCTACAAACCAATGATGGATATGATGTATAACCTCTGGCTGCTGCATATAGACCTCTTCAGTAAGGTCTCCATGTAAAAATGCACTCTTCACATCCATGTGGTGCACTTCCCAGTGCTTGGATGCGGCAATAGCTAAAACAAGGCGGATGGAATCCATCTTTGCAACCGGTGCAAAGGTCTCAGTGTAGTCCACTCCTTGGACTTGGGAAAAACCTTTTGCCACCAACCTTGCTTTATATTTGCTGATAGTGCCATCATCAGCAACTTTAGTACGGTAGACCCATTTACACTTCACTAATTTTCTTCCAGGTGGAAGAGAAACTAGCTCCCATGTGTTGTTCTTTTGAAGAGAACTGTACTCTTCGTCCATGGCACTTTTCCATCTTGGATCTCGATGAGCTAAAGAGTATGATGTAGGATCTGAACCAGTCATCAAATAACAAATCTCAGGAAGAAATGGATCAGCAATAGAAAGAGCCATACCTGCTCTTTGAAAGTCTCCTCTTGTTCGTCTCGGATCAGCAGGATTTCCAAGATTCGAACCAGCAGAATGTAGAGTGTTTTGGGCCCACTTTGGTAACTGAGGAGGATCATAATGGTCGGATTCCAAACCTGATATGTCATCATCATCATATGCTTCTACAATATCAGAAATATCAGAACTCATACCTTCATTATCGCTGCTCGGATCTTCTTCTGGTGAAGGCGGTGAATCAGCAGTCTTCTCCTCGACTAGTTGCAATTCTTGAAGCGGTTCTTCAAATTGCACACTGCGCTCTATGAATATATTTTTAGATTTGATATCCATGAGTTTATATGCTTTTGATTCTTCCCCATATCCTATCAATATGCACTCGATACTTTGTGGATCCAAAGCTCGTCTCTTCTCAGAAGGAATTCTAGCCCATGCAGTAGAGCCAAAAACTCTCAAATTTGACACATCCGGTTTGTGACCAAAGAATGCTTCGAAAGGAGTCATACCTTTCATGGATGAATGTGGAACATGGTTCTGTATATATGCAGCAACATTGATTGCTTCAGCCCAAATATTTGCAGCCAAACCTTTCGATTCAATCATGCATGTAGCCATCTCTTTTAGTGACCGATTTTTCCTTTCCGCTACACCGTTCTGCTGGGGTGTGTAGGGAACTGTATGTTGGATCTTAATTCCGCTTTGGGCACAAAGTTGCAGCAACTCAGACTTGATATATTCCCCACCATTATCAGATCTAAGAGCTTTGATCTTGCTCTCAGTGGTGGTCTCAACAGAAGCCTTAAAATCCTTGAATTTTCCAAGCACTTCTGACTTGTTTTTGAGAAAGAATACCCATGTAAAGCGGGAAAAATCATCAATAAATGTCAAAACATACCTTGAACCATTTAATGACATATGGGGCAGCGGACCACTAATATCAGAATGGATCAATCCCAAAATAGTAGAAGCTCTGCTGGCTTTGCCACAGTCGAATCTGTGCTCGGGGTGCTTCCCAATGATGCAACCAGTGCATATTCCCTTCGAGGAACGGAGTTGTGGAAGACCATCTACCATGGATTTGTTTGATAACAGCAGTAAATACTTATAATTAAGATGTCCAAATATTTCATGCCAAAGCCTACTAACCTCATTACCATGTGTGCAAAGAGTAGTGGGCTTTGCAAGCGGAATAAAGTGTGAAAACTCATAGCATTTTGCAGTGTGATTTGCCTTTCCGACTGCAACTAGTCTTCCACTTTTGATATCAGAAATTTCAACTGTATTAGGGCTGAATGTAACTTGCTTTGGTTCACCAATATGTGTCATTTGATACACAGAAAGGAGATTTGAAGCCAAGGAAGGCACATAGAGAACATTCTGAAAGCTTCCATGTTCTACATGAATCGTACCTTTGCCCTTTGAAGAAATTTTTGAGTCATCTCCCAAATGGATGGGGATGGAGCTGTTTGGATCGAATGAGGAAAAAGAATCAATATTTGCAGCCATATGATTTGATGCACCCGAATCTATCAAGAGAGTAGTGGGCTTCGAAACCGTTGCCATGAGTGCTTGTCCTCTTTCATGATCATCATTCCTATCCTTCTTCCTTGCACCGTCAGGAAGGGTTATGTTGTTCTTTTCCAAAAGGAGGGCCATTTGATCTATAGTCTTCTTCATACATGAACTTTCGGGATGAAAGCCATGGTTACAATAAGTACATTTATATTTTTGGTTACCTTCTTTTCCCTTTTGCTTGAACTTCGAACTGGATGGTGCATCCGTTTGCTTGCCTTTGTCTTTTTGCTTGTGAGGCTCGAATTTGGGCTTCTCCTTCTTTTGCTTTCCTTTACCATTCGAGATCTTGGGTCCTTGAACATATAGGGCTGAATCTTTGGAGCTTATGGACCCCATTTGAATCAACTTGTCATGCTCTTTTGTGACGGACTCAATGAAGGCATTCAAGATAGGCATCTTCCAATTCGAGGTAGTTAGCCGACCGAAATTGAAAGTAGAGACAAATACCGAATAATCTTTCCCAAGCTTGCTTAGAATGGAGAGGATCAATTGTTTATCCTATTTGATAACTCCACTGTTCTTCAATTGCAAGTTCAAGTTCTTGAATTTTGTGAAGAATTCATTGATGGTCTCGAAATTCTCAGGATTAAGGCCAATCAATTCATTCTCTAATTGAAAAGCCCTAAGCTCATCCTGCTTGCCAAATAGTGTTTCAAGTTGCTCCCATATGGCTTTTGGAGTCTTCAATCCACTGAGATGGAAGTGAAGATCTTTGGAGATGGAGAGACAAAGAAGACCATAAGCTTCATCAAGCTTGTTGTAGTGTTTGGTTCGATCTGACACATTGTTTGGCTCCAATTCAAGACCAAGAGTGACTCGGTAGTAACCTTTTGAACGTAATATGATCTCCATATCATCTTTCCAATCAAAATAATTGAATGGGGTGAGGATAGGCTTTGAAGAAGAGTATTCCATTGCTAGGAGCGAGTCAAACTGATGTAGATGAGCTTGCATCCAGAGTGTAGCGAATGCAAAAGAGGAGTTTGCATGCACAGTGTAGCGAATGCAAAAGAGGAGCTTGATAACCTGCAAATCACAATCAAACCAAGAACCGTAAGGTCGAACAATCCACCCTTTTAGAGTTGCATCACACCTGGGATTGGATATCAAACAATGTTGAATGGGTCCAATGTATCAGATCCAGGAATTATGTGGAAACTCAAGCTTCTGGAGTGGTATTGGATGTATTTTTCAAGCTTTGCATGCACAGGAGCGAATGCCCTTGAGATATCTCATGCCAAAACTTTTTGCAATTTGAGTAATTCAGTCAAATCTTCTTGTACAAACACCTGTAGAAAAGAGATCTTGTCCCTGTAATGGCTCTGATACCATGTAAAATTAGTCACAGCAAATCTAATGAACAAGTAAATCAATCACAACAGATGAATATAGAAAATATGGTGTAAAACTGTGCAAAACATACAGCAGTGCTCAATATCCCAGAAAGGGTCAATGAATTACAATAGAATACAATACATGTCAATGAGCAATTCGAATTGACTAAGTAGGCCATTCGAATCGCTGAATGGAGTAGCTTGACTCCAACTAGGAGTCCTCATCATCAATCGGTGGTGGTCATCAATGCACAATAACCAGTCATCCAGGTGTCAATCTGAGTCTAACTGAGTGTGTCATGTGTAACTGAAGTGTGTAGCACTAATTAAGGGAAGGAGGCTCAGTGGGGGGCGCATGGGAGACTAACTGAAGTCAGAACAAGTCAGCTAGTCAAACTGGAGGTCCAACGGAAGTGAAACAGTCAGTCGGGAGTGAAACTAGCCTCAAATCAGGGAGAATCGGAGCTAACTGAATGTAACTAAAGTGGAACTGCAGTGGTAGGTGAACAAGTGCACCCTTTGTTGGTTATTTGCCTCTTGGTAGACCCGGGTTGGCTGTACCCTCTAGACCAACAGAACCCTTAGCTCACTGGCCCTTTCGGCAATAGGTCGCAGAAGCAACCTGAAGTCTCACTCGAAGTGATTCTAATGGGTGGCAGAAGACTCAAGTGTCCTCGACCAAGTTCCGAGGCATCCGGGGTGCTTAAACCCTCCCCTTGCTCTTTCCTCAAAGGCTGACTTATCTCATTCTATTACTCCGTTTATACCCCTGCCTTATCCTATCGCGCAGGAAGTGCGATAAGCCTTCCCCTTATATGAGCCCGCCTAGCGATACCCAAGATATCGCGGGTGCGATATCTTCCTCCTTTCTGTCCCTGCGGTATGTGATTCTTACCGCTTCCTAGATTAAGATGCGGTCTCTCCCTCCCTTATCCTATTACTGAAGATAGTGGTTATCATTTAATCTCTAAGCATAACCCTTGCTAATGCGCTTGACCCTTGATGTTCTGCGACGATGTGACTGTATAGAGTATTACTTTGAGCACTGTTCTAATTACACTCTTCATGCATTACATTCACTCCATACTCGAGCATTATCCTTTAATAAACTAAGATCTAGTTCGCAAGGATTTAGATATGATTCTCACAATGGTTAAACATCAACCAGAACTAAACTGACGACCATACACAGTACTCATAAACTGAAGGAAGCATTCATGTATAACAGAGATAAGTAAATAAGAGCAACAGCTACACAACTACAATCGCGCTACTTAGATAAGAACGTTGTCATTCCCAGGAGAGGATCTACATTCACAGGAACTATGTTTCCCGTTAACAACTCGGAGAGTAAAATGAAGTTCTGTCACAACTCTTTGCAACAGAGGTCTTCTGGGACACTCCACCTCATTGGGAGCCCTTCTCTATAGACCTCTCTCCTTCTCCTGCTTCTTACAATGCATTCTCTTTCTCTTTCAATCCCAGCGGATTGCACAATCTCTTGATAGGTCGGCCCCTGTCTCTGGGGAATGGTCAGACTCTGTATCACAAAGACTCGACTACCCTCTACTTAATAACTTCTGTCCCTAAGTAGCCAAACCTTTTTCATATAAAAAGACTCCTATATATAGATGGCCCGAAGGTCTCATCGCAGTTACAAAACTGTGGGCCTTATCCCAACAGTGACTCAACCCTAACCACTTATAGTCACTTAGTTGTACTTCCATAGCCGCCTCCTGTCTCGTCGCCGCTTCCTGCAGTCCTTAGTCTTTAATGCATCGGCCCGTTGCTTCTTCTTGGTTCAAGCAACGCTGACTGTGGTCCTTCTTCATAATGAGGGTAGCTGAACCCTCTCTTCATGTTCGACGCCTTTATTATGGTGGTTGAGCTCTCCCTTCGGCCTCTTCCTTGTACCATACACTCTGACTTTTCTGTACATATCGCCGCAATTCCCGTCGGAATTTGCGCTACAGCGATAGCTTATCTTGTCGCCAAAATTGGTACTTTCTCCCCAAAAATGGTTATCTTTCCCAAAATTAGCAGCTTCCTAAATGCTGCGGAAGTTCTCTCCAACAACTCCCCTAACACTTACTTGTGGCTCGCCCCCGAGCCACTCGCAACATCAGCCTGCTTCATCTGCTTAAGCTTATCCTTTGCTGCCCGTGAGATTGTTGCGAATTGTGCCTTAAGCGCTTCAATACTTTCGTCCATGCTTGTTACTTCTTCCTGCGCTGCGCTTAGCAGCTCAGCTGTTACCAAGGAGTCTTCTGTGCCTTCAATGACTCCTTTACTTGAGGTGAAGCTTTTCACCTTTTTCTCCAGTTCATCAACCAGATGTGCGACTTTGCTTTCATGCGGGCTAACTTCGTTAGCCAGGTTGATCTGTTGTTCTCTGTACTTCTGCACCTGCTGTTGAAATTGCGTGATTTCTCCTTTCTTCCTTATCTTCGCAAGAGCACTCAAGCCCTTGTACTCTTCTTCAGCTCTTGATATCGCATCTTCAAGGTGCTTAATATGCTGATTGAGCTTGGCTTTCTGTGGGAGCTCCTCTAGCTCCAGCCATGTTTTTGATGCATCCTCTAGGATAGCCTCTGTTGCTTCCACTCGACACTGCATCTGTGTCTGTACAATTCTGATAGCTTGCACTCTTTCTTCCTGGATTTCCTCTGGGGTAGGCGGCCTATTCGCTTCCAGTGCAGTGATCCTTGCTTCATATTCTTCCTCCATCTTTTTCTTCTCTTCATCTAGAGCCTTTGCTCTTTCCGCTATTTTTCTGATCTTTTGAGTTATTTCTAACTCAGGCCTGATATCGCACTGCGGAAGTTCTGCTGCGATATTCTTTAAAACAAGAGAGACATCCTGCTCTCGCCGAACATATTGCGTCAACTGGGCACTCTCTGCCTCATGCTGTGCATTGAGCTGCACGTTTTCGTTAGAAAGGAAAACATTATGCTCATATGTGACTTATTCTCTGTGTCTCAGCTCCGTGCCTATTTGCTGGAAAATTTCGTACAACTGGTCCACAGGTACTTCTGGTAGGTTCACCTCAAGAGGATGAACCATCTGTACTTCCATAGGAACAGGGAACTTAATGCTTCCCGGTGGTATACGAACAATGTTCGTGCGGTCCCTTGCAATACTTTCTTCTCTGATCTGTAAAGGGGGCTGCAAACTTTCTGCTACTGCGGTTGGAGCTGGCTGAATCTGCTTGGAAGCAGTCTTCTCAGTTATTGCCTTCAGCTCTCGCAATTTCTTGTCAAGGCTGATGCGCATCATATCCTGTGATGATTGAATCGCAGTGAATTTATCCCGCATCTTCTCATGTATTCGGCTGGCGATGAGATCATACTCATCTTCTGTCATGATCGGTGCCTGCGGTTCTTCGAAAGTAACCGCCTTTGTTCTCTTCTTCTTTGCTCTCAGCGGAGAAGGGCCTTCAGTACCCTTTCTCTTAGAACCTATTGGTTCTTTCACCTTATCTTTAGGATCTACCTCCGAAACATCTTCTGGATCCTCAAATGGAGTATCAACTGGAACTAGGCCAGAGGACAGATCATCATACATCTGTTTCATTTCTTCATCAAAACAGTTCTTAATGGTGTCTTCAACCTGTTGGATTTCCATGCGATATGGGCCAGGGGCCCATTCCTTATGTTTCCTGAATCCCTTGGGTCTGATGTATGTTTTATCCCTGTCGACTTTAAATTCCAGCTTGGACTGATAAAGATCAACGACTGGCGAGTCGACACGCGGAATCGTTGCTACGGACTCAAGCAATAGCATATAGTAGTCATGGAATACCATTGCGTTATTCTTGTGCTTCTCTGGGTGATTACTCGCCCAAAGATTTGAATACCTCGTGCCTCTGCACGCCCCTGGTGCCAGTTGTGGAAACTGCGAATTGGGCGGCTCTTTCCATCCAATAAAATCCATAAGGATCAGCAGCCACGAGAAGTGGAAGCTGTGAAGCGGGTCCTGCTGCGCCTGCGCACAGTCCTAAAAGAAACTATTCAGCAAAAATAAACTCCAGTTGTAAGGTTTACCTTTTATGACTTCAATCGCTAGGCGGATGACTGAGCCTGTGACTTCCTTTGGCCTCACCTTGAGGAGGAGCTTTCCTGCCAACAGACTAACAGTAAATCGCAAGGTGTCATCCTGTATTGAGTTGACGTCATAGGCGCGACCTCCTCTTTGCAGCTTATACTCCGCAACCTGCTTGGTTGAGAGCCTGGTATCCTTTGTGGTGCCATCAATATTTATCTGTGGGTCGAAACCAGTCTTCGACAGACCGGTAATGCGGTGAATAAGGTCAACATTAACATCTATCCGGTTACCCAACCATAAGTAACCACCATGCACACATGAGAGTAGCATCCGCACTACAGCATTTACCTCTGAGCCTCGTCCAAAGTGTGGAATGTCCAGGAGATTGAGCAGTCCCGATGGTGCTAAATGGCTTGCATGGTCCATGGGGACGAACTCATCGCGCTCTGTCCTTGGGTTCCTCTGAATCGTCATATAACGATCGCGACGGAAGTGTGGGTAAAGCTTATAATCTCTCAGATTATAATCAGCAAACTTAACAGCATGCATATTCCCCCACAGGTTACCTTCTTCCTTCACTCGCTTATCCAGTGGTGGGAGTACGAGTTCATATCTAAAGTCTTTTGGAAGGACAATTGCTGGTGCATTTTCTATCCTTGGCGGAAAGTATACGGTAGCGACTGTGACTTCTTCCGGGAGTTCCTGCTCCGGTTCTTCTGACTCTGTGCTACTCGGGGTCTCGCTGTATTCCATATTAGCTAAGGTTCTCGGTGACTGTCGTGTGGATGGAGAACCAGCAGTAACTTTCTTTCCTTTCTTAGCCACAGCTGAAGTCATAGCACACTCAATTCCACCCCTTTGGAATCTCTGCAACACGTCTTCGAGAGGCTCGTCTGGCGTGAGGAACCTTCCCCTGTAGTACTCTGGACTTCCTATGATTGCTAATCGGATACAAATCAAAGTCTGCAACTGTTTTCGGCTTCCCTGCTCAGAACTCTGCTGAAAATACGCTTGGCTTGTCTCAAATGCGCTCAACTCTTTCGGTAAAAATGACCAAGTAGCCCCGTTCTTTGAATAAGACACGTATTTATCATAAGGCGGGAACTTCAAACGGCAACGGACCAGTAAACTGAGCCCGTTGGCGGCATTTAATGCATAGACAAGACAGCACCCCGCGCCCATTTATTGAAAACGCCGTTAAAAATTTCGCTGGGAAGCTGTGCGCCGGAGTGGTGTCGCATCGGATTTTCCAAATCTAGAAGAATCGCCGTACTGCTGCCAAATCTTAGTACAACAGATACTTGTCAGTCATACAGTTAATGCTTGTCAGAAGGCGAAGTGACTAGCCCTCTGATCAATTCAAAAATTGGTATCGCATCGATCTGTTTTCTGTCTTCTGCGATACGATATCGCGTCGCTTGGAAATGCAAAGTGCAAAAACTCGCATCGCATCAGAATTATCGCAACAACTAGAAAAGTTTCCTGCGAATTCTTACCTAAAGTATTTCCCGGTGTAGACTCCTTAGGGTGCGATGCCTCATTTCAACTACACTGGACATCTGCACCATTTGCTTCTTTTCTGCGCTAGGATTGGGAGGTAGCATGGCCCTCAAAATACAGCTTAAGCCTACTGCCATTGATCAAGGTAGGAAGAGACTCCCCACTCATAGTACGAAGCTGGATAGCACCTCCATCTGTTATGTGCTGAATTTGATATGGCCCTAACCAATGAGTCTTGAATTTTCCAGGGAACTTTATAAACTTACTGTCATAAAGGAGTACCAAGTCTCCAAGCTGAAAAGTTTTGTTCTTGATATGCCTATCATGCCAAGCTTTTTCTCGTGCTTTCTGCACTTTCTGATGGAATCCTGCGATAAATCTGTCTTCCTCTAGATTGAGCAGCTGTGCCAATCTCTCCTCTAAAGTATCAGAATCAGCCATCTCTGTAAGTTGAGCAATCCTTAGACTGGGTAAGATGTACTCCATAGGCATAACAGCCTCTTGTCCATATACCAGGCTGAAAGGTGTGTGTCCTGTTAATTTCTTGCACGTGGTCCTGTAAGCCCATAATACAGCATTAACTCGAAGGTCCCAATCATCCCTTTGACTGTTACAGATCTTTGTAAGAGCATGTTCTAGTATCTTATTGAAAGCCTCCACCGTACCGTTAGCTTGGGGGTGGTAAGGTGTACTCTTATGGTGCTGGATTTCAAATTCCTTTGTCAAGGCTTCTATGGTGCAATTCAAAAAATGTGTGCCTTGATCACTCATCAAAGTCACTGGGCATCCAAATCTAGTGATGATGTTTTCAAAAATAAATTGTGCTGCTGTAGCAGCATCACAATTCCTGACTGGTTTTGCCTCAGCCCACCTGGTGAGGTATTCTGTTGCTGTAATAATATATCTCGCACCAGTTCGTTTTCCTGGGGGGTTAATAGGACCCACAAAGTCTATGGCCCACTTATCGAATGCGCGTAGCGTTATCTGTGGTCGCAACGGCATTTCATCTCTTCTGGAGGGCTTTCCTGTCCTCTGGCAGATGTCGCATGATCTGCAAAACTCTTTACTGTCTTTATGTAATGTAGGCCACCATAATCCGGCTGATAGGATTTTCTGAGCAGTAGGCTTCCCTGCGAAATTACCTCCTGCGATGCCCGAATGTGCTTCCTTAAGAATGGTTTGTTTCTCATGGGGCATAACGCATCTGCGCAAAATTTCATCTGGGCCCAACTTATAGAGATGTCCCGCAATCAAGGTGAAGTCTGCTGCTTTCACCACTAATTGTTTCTTTTGTTGCTTAGTAAACTCAGACGGTGCCCACCCTGTAGTGAGAAATTGAATTATGTCTTCATAATATTCGTCTGCGACCTGAATAGAAAACAATTGCGCATCAGGCAAGTTATCCTCTAAGTTACTTGGTTCTTCGCCTGAGTCTATCCTTGACAGGTGATCAGGTCCTGCATTTAGTCTTCCTGGCTTGACAATGATTTCGAAATCATATTCCTGAAACAACAATAGCCATCTGCATATTCTTCCCCCTAACACTGGCTTATTGACCAAGTACTTTAATGCAGAATGGTCAGTGAACATCTTGAACGGGGCACCCAACAGATAGTGCCAAAATTTCTGTAAAGCATACACCATTGCTAACCCTTCTCTCTCTGTGGTGGTGTAATTATTCTCAGCTGTCGATAATCTCCTGCTCGAGTATGCGATAGGGTGATCAATACCCCCTTCTCCTGGTTGCGTGAGAATAATGCCTAGTGCGATGCCAGATGCATCCACATGAACATGAAAAGGCTTGTTCCAATCTGGAAATACCAAAATAGGTGATGTAACCATTTTTTCCTTAAGAGTGTCGAGACTCTTCTGACATTCCTCATTCCACTGAAATCTGATATCCTTCTTCAATAATTTCTCCATTGGTGCGGTAATCTTGGCATATCCTTTAATAAACTTTCTGTAGTACCCGGTATGACCAAGTGTAGTTCTCAATTGCTTTACTGAGTTAGGTGCTGGTAAATTGACAATGATGGCGATCTTCGCAGGGTCTACCATCAAGCCTTGTCTGCACACAATGTGACCCAACAACGTACCAAAAGGCGCACAAAATATACATTTTTTTAAGTTAAGGGAAATCTGGTGCTGTCTACATTTTTCAAACATTAATCTCAGATTTCCTATGTGCTTCTTGAGTAGTCCAAATACAGTCCAATCATCAAAATAAACTTCTATAAATCGATGGATGTATTCCTTAAAGACAGCAACAACTACTCTAGAAAAAATTGCTGGGGCATTCTTAAGACCAAAGGGCATTACCATATACTGAAAGGAGCCCCATTCTGTCGCAAACGTGGTCTTGTGCCTGTCGTCTGGATGGATTCTTATCTGGTGATAGCCTGAAAAGCCATCAGTGAATGAATATATTTCCTGTCCTCCAACATTGTCTAAGACTTCATCAGTGAAGGGTGTTGGAAATGGGTCATGCAGCGATGCATCATTCAGTTTGCGCAAGTCAACACAGATCCTGATGTCTCCTTTTGTTTTCTTTTCTTGTACTACCATGGGACTAACCCACTCACTTTCTTCAACAGGCTCAATGATGCCTGCTGCTAGCATCTTATCTATTTCCTCTTTTACTTTTTCTTTATACCGCGGGTTCAACCTGTATGGACGTTGCTTAACCGGCTTAGCATCCTCCTTAAGCGGTATTCTCATGACTCCTAAGTCACCCACTATTCCCTTCATTTCTGTAAAGTTGGTAGGAAATAGGTCCTGATACTCATGTAATAGATCTGTAATTTGGCCAATTGTCTCATCATCCCAATAATCTCCAATAGAGGCAAACTTAGGTTCTGTTTCTGTGCCAATATTGCTCATTTTAATCTTGATTGGTTCTGTTACAGCTGGGACTTCTAAGTGTGGGCCTTCAACTTCACGCGTACCTTCTGTTTCTGCGATATTGATACTGCGAGGATATTCATCCTCATCGCCTGAATCTTGTGCGAAGTTGTAACATTCCAAAGCATGTTCCATCTGAATAGCCCACTCAGGTTGCAAATCCGCTGGTAATGTGCAATCCTCAAATATTTTAGTCTTTATGATCTTCAAGGCCCGATCAATGCTTGGATACTCAGATTCAAAACTGAAAGTAAGCAAAAAGTTTTCAATCATAATAGGCCATGAGATAGTTCCTTTTCTTAGCTCTGTTTCTGTATACCAGTTCCTTGGAACTGTATCCAGTGTGTGGATAAACAAATGAGCCCACTCATCTGCTGGAATTTTTAGCCAACTCTGTTCACAGATCATAATGTGTGTTCTGGGATCACTTTCTCCTATGTATTTCTGCTGTGTACAGTCTCCTTCTTTAGAGAATCTGATACGCATCAGTCTCTTACAATCATACCACGATGCGATATGTTCCTTGTGTGTGTACCACCATCTTGCAGGTGTGGCTCTAACTGCGAGGTCAAAAACCTCCATCCTCTGCTCTTGAGGAATCTCTTGTTCAAACTGCTGCAAAAAGTCATTGACGTCCGCTAATCCATCAAAAGTTGGAATATACCTGTTTTCTGCCCCAATCCATCGCAGTGATTTAGTCATGAATGCGCATCTGCGAGTAGAAACTTCGTGGAGTCTATTTTGCCAATTCTCTAAGCCGACATCTGAATCTGATGTGCATGAGCTATCGCATCTCCAGCTAATATGTCCATCGGCTGTAGGATCAATGTAATCTATCTGATTAGAAGTCATCTGGTACAAATTTTCCATGTTATGCACCTCCTCTTCCGCTTTGATCGGCTCAATGTAGCGAGGACCCTGTAAAGGGTCTAGTGGTGCGATAACCCGGACTTGAGCATCTTCAAATGTCATCTGCCTTTTCTTCAAGTTGATAACAGCCTTGTTATCAAAAGCCCAATCAATACCTAATAGAGCTGGATAGGGTTTGGTATCACCAATAATTTCTATGATCTCAAAATCTGCATACGTGTGAACTCCATCGATGTCTACTGGGACATGCGATAGGCGACCCATCGGTGATATTCTCTGCTGATTGGCTAGTCTCAGATGGATAGGGGATCTGCTTAGTTTTGGACTACCCATCTGTTCCCATGTCTGCTTAGTCAAGACATTTACTTCTGATCCTAAATCTAGGATAACCTCATCCATTTCAAATAGTACGATCTGTGCTGTGAGCCTCATCTCTCTTCCTGTCCTTGTATGGCCCATTATATGGTGAATAGTTCGCTGTGTATTGCTCAAGGAAGGGCTCTGTTGACATTGATCGATAACTTTCTGAAGTTCCTCTACAGCTTCCCCATTTCTCAGAAGTTTCAAACAACTCTGCAGGAAGGATTGTACGTTTCCTGTCAATATCTCTTCGTCGCATCTTCCAGATGTGCTAGCCTGCGGTATCTGCACAGCACTAACATCATGTGGTGGCTTCCGCGGTATACCCTGAGATGGTAATAATGGTGATATGGAATGTGTCTGTTCAGCAAAGGAGGTCTTAGTTTGCTGAAATGCCTCCTTATTCTTCTGTAGATCAAGTGGGATAGGTTTTTCTGGAGCTTTGCGCACCCACTGCGTTCCTGCCGTTTTTTCTTCATCCTGTGATATGTTACTTGTAGAAAGACCACTGCGAGTTACAATATGAACTCGTGGTTCTGTTTCTTTCTGCTCAGCAGCGATAAACTGGATAGTCTGATTGGTTGCTGGCTTGGCGTCCTTGATCTTAGCTATCAATATGGGACACTCCTCTATTGTATGATCATAAGATTTACAATACTTGCATGTTGTAGTAGGGTTCTGGCAGTCCCTAGCGTAATGTCCTGTGCCTCCACAATTATAACAGGTAATAGGTCCACGGCCATGGCCAGATTCATAGCCTCCTCCACGTCCTCGACCTATGAAATTTCCTCCACGGCCTCCCTGAGCCGGATCAATTTGTGGACGTACTGCTGGTCCAGATGCTTCTGACTGAACTCTGTAAAGGTCATTCTTTCTTTCTATCATTAACTCATAAGCTCTACAGTTGTTTTCGTCATGTCCAACAGATTTACAAAAATTACAATATAGGTTCTTTGGTGTCTGCACATATTTCTGAAGGAGAGGACATTCCTGAGGACTGTGTCCTCTAGTTCTACAAATCTCACACCATGGCCCCTGATTCTGCATCAACGGGTTAGGAGCTCCACTGGCGATATAGTCAACAAAGACAGGGCAGTTATCCTTACTGTGTCCCTGCGCTTTACACTTAGTACACCAAATTTCATGCGCAACCTCCTTTCCTTTCTTGATTTCATGCAGCTGTAAGGTGAGGTTAGCTAGCTGATTTTGCAGATTAGTGATACCTGTACTAGTCTCTGCTAGAGGTGAAGCCTCTAGTTTCATTGCCATTTCTAATGCTTCATCTTGTGTATTTAATTTCTGTTGCATTAGTGGAAGTCTGATGTGTGGTAATATTGCTGCGATAAACCATTCTTTATGCTGTTGAGGCGCAAGCTCAAAGCTTACCTGATCAATGAGGGTTTTGAATCTCTAGTCAAAATCCCAAACAGTCTCCGTAGGCGATTGCTTAATATCTTTAAGTTCTGCTATGCATTGTGACTCGGATTTAGGTTTTTTAAACTCTTTTATCATAGCAGTTCTAACCTGTGCAAGCGTTCTGTTATGTCCAGTGGTATACTTCATATACCAAGTTAATGCTCTTTCTCTGAATGTGGTGGCCAACTGGACAAGCTTGACATTATCATCTTGTATTTGCTTAATGGTCCATATGGCTTCGCATAAGAACCAGTGCTGCTCAGGGTCCTCCGACCCTGTACCTTTGAAGGTTGGTAACTTCATATCATCTCCCATTCTGTTTCTAGGTGGTGGGTTCTGGTTTGCTGTATTACTACCACTCGGCGGTGTAGATGTAGAGGGTGTAGCGGTAGTATGCGCTGTCTGAGAGATACTGGACGGGGTTCCTGCGGGATTACTCTGAGTCCCGACTGGTTTTTGAGGAGTCCTAGGGTTCTGAATCTGCTGTCTAGGGTTATCTGAGCTGTTTTCTTCAGAAGAGGATGAATCGTTGACTCTATATCTTTTACCACTACGTGTATGTCCACGATGCTCGTAATCACTCTCAGAGTCTACTGACATTACAATATCATACTACTATTCATCTGAGGTCATGTCCATTACTCCTTTTTCATATAGTAATTGCTTAATGGACAGATTTAGAGAATTTAGGTACTTACCGCGATAACCCTTGAAGAACTACTGCTCTGCGGCGCTGAAACTCTTTCTTTGATCAACCGCGAACTCGGTGATGAAGCCTTCCAGCAAACTCGCAAGCCAGAAGTCTACTGTGCATGAGATGGGATTATCGACACCTTTCAAGGTCTGAATCAGCCCTGCTGTCCAGACAACTTCTCGATTCTTCTTGAACCCGCTGTTGTCAGCAAGCTTTGATAACCAATCATATGACTCAATAGCATAGGTTACGAAGAATATCTCGTGGAGATCTGTAAAAATGTGCTTCTGTAGCCAAGCCTCAGTGCTCAGTCTAGGATTCTGGTTTTCTTTTACAGCAAACTCTCTTTCTTTTGACTCAACCCACTGGTTAAGTTCTTTCTTGGTAGGATGCCAACAGAACATCAGCTTAATGTGTTCAAATCGGCAACGGAACCATTTGTTGGCTATTTGCCTCTTGGTAGACCCGGGTTGGCTGTACCCTCTAGACCAACAGAACCCTTAGCTCACTGGCCCTTTCGGCAACAGGTCGCAGAAGCAACCTGAAGTCTCACCCGAAGTGATTCTAATGGGTGGCAAAAGACTCAAGTGTCCTCGACCAAGTTCCGAGGCATCTGGGGTGCTTAAACCCTCCCCTTGCTCTTTCCTCAAAGGCTGACTTATCTCATTCTATTACTCCGGCTATACCCCTGCCTTATCCTATCGCGCAGGAAGTGCGATAAGCCTTCCCCTTATATGATCCCGCCTAGCGATACCCAAGATATCGCGGGTGCGATATCTTCCTCCTTTCTGTCCCTGCGGTATGTGATTCTTACCGCTTCCTAGATTAAGATGCGGTCTCTCCCTCCCTTATCCTATTACTGAAGATAGTGGTTATCATTTAATCTCTAAGCATAACCCTTGCTAATGCGCTTGACCCTTGATGTTCTGTGACGATGTGACTGTATAGAGTATTACTTTGAGCACTGTTCTAATTACACTCTTCATGCATTACATTCACTCCATACTCGAGCATTATCCTTTAATAAACTAAGATCTAGTTCGCAAGGATTTAGATATGATTCTCACAATGGTTAAACATCAACCAGAACTAAACTGACGACCATACACAGTACTCATAAACTGAAGGAAGCATTCATGTATAACAGAGATAAGTAAATAAGAGCAACAGCTACACAACTACAATCGCGCTACTTAGATAAGCATGTTGTCATTCCCAGGAGAGGAGCTACATTCACGGGAACTATGTTTCCCGTTAACAACTCGGAGAGTAAAATGCAGTTTTGTCACAACTCTTTGCAACAGAGGTCTTCTGGGACACTCCACCTCATTGGGAGCCCTTCTCTATAGACCTCTCTCCTTCTCCTGCTTCTTACAATGCATTCTCTTTCTCTTTCAATCCCAGCGGATTGCACAATCTCTTGATAGGTCGGCCCCTGTCTCTGGGGAATGGTCAGACTCTGTATCACAAAGACTCGACTACCCTCTACTTAATAACTTCTGTCCCTAGGTAGCCAACCCTTTTTCATATAAAAAGACTCCTATATATAGATGGCCCGAAGGCCTCATCGCAGTTACAAAACTGTGGGCCTTATCCCAACAGTGACTCAACCCTAACCACTTACAGTCACTTAGCTGTACTTCCATAGCCGCCTCCTGTCTCGTCGCCGCTTCCTGCAGTCCTTAGTCTTTAATGCATCGGCCCGTTGCTTCTTCTTGGTTCAAGCAACGCTGACTGTGGTCCTTCTTCATAATGAGGGTAGCTGAACCCTCTCTTCATCTTCGGCGCCTTTATTATGGTGGTTGAGCTCTCCCTTCGGCCTCTTCCTTGTACCATACACTCTGACTTTTCTGTACATATCGCCGCAATTCCCGTCGGAATTTGCGCTACAGCGATAGCTTGTCTTGTCGCCAAAATTGGTACTTTCTCCCCAAAAATGGTTATCTTTCCCAAAATTAGCAGCTTCCTAAATGCTACGGAAGTTCTCTCCAACACCCTTCTCTGGCAGTAGGTGAGAAGTGGGTGCCTTTCATCCTAGAAGGGCTAAAACTCTGTAGTAAGTGGCTCCCGGGTGCTAGAATGAGGTGGCTAAGGTGCTGGAGGCATCAAACTGGTGACTAGGATGCATGCAAGTGCATGCAAACCCTAATTGCATGCAAGATCCTGAAAAAGATGATGTGGATATCCGAACATCTCTAAACCCTAACCTCTTCATTTATTTGTTGTACTTGCAGAATGCTTGTAAGTCTATCTTTATCATCGTAAGTTGGTAGTTTCTCCCCTGAACTATAGGTGCATTTTTCCCACAACAGAATGGCGACTCTGCTAGGGTAAGCCTAACTGCTTAGGGGTATCCAAGGTCATTTCTTTAGTTTTGTTTGAAGGTATTTGTTCATTTTCTTGATTAGAATCGGTTAGTAGGCTCTATTTGACCCTCCTTGGCTCTTACAGACCCTTCCTAGCCCTTGCAAACCCTTGTGGACCCAGGTGTGGGGGTTTTAACCCCATTTTTCAAAAAATTTCCACCTGTATGCTACTGTTTGTACAACACAATAGCACCCATACGCTAATTTTCTTCTAGATAGTAGCACCCATCCTACTATGGGCACTAGTATGCCTCATACACAGTAGCGCTCAAAATCTGGGTTTGAAATTTTTGAGTTTTTGGGCTGTGGACCTAAATCTGGGGGCTGTGGCTGCATTTTTTGGGGTCCCCGGTGACCCTAGGTCTGATTTAAACCACTGTAAGTGGTCTTCCATCCTTGTACTGATCCTACATTCATGATTTGAACCTCTTTTAATCAATTTGGGCTTGTTTGGAAAGTTTTGGGGCTTGTTGACCCAAGTTGGGGGGCTGTGGACCCGTTTAGTGTTTTGTACCCTAATTTGAGTCTGACTGAACCTGATTGCCCCATTTCCACTGGATTTAAAACCTATTAAGTCTTCTTGACCCTGTTTGTATCTATTTGAGTGAAATTTCTCTTTTAGATTGGTTTTTTATCCTCCCTTATGCTTTTAAGTTTTCTTTTGTAGTGAAAGCTCAAGTGTTTTGGCTGTTGTTCAGACCTTCTTTGCATTGTTTATGTGCAGACCTAAATTTACCAAAACATACTTCTTCGTAGGTCATTTGCTTCGTTTCAGTCTAAAAGTAGTTTTCGTACTCATTTCCCAATGTTTGGCACGCTTACATCAATAAGAATTTGAAAGTCATATTTGGTAGCTTTTACTGTTTCATAAAGAAAACCTGAAAGTTTCTTTGCTTTGCTTTGATAGTAGGTTAGTTTCAATTTTGTTTCTTACCTTTGGAAAGCATAAAGAATTTTGATTCATTTTCTGAATAGAGTACCTTGCAAGTGGCTTAAAATATTTTAGAGTGCTTTGCATCAAAAAGAACAAGTTTTCTTTTGCATACTTATTGGTTTGAATAGCTGCATTCTTAGGTTTTGAGTTTAATTTTGTACATTTAGAATTTATTTTTATCTTTTTTGCATTCGAAAGATTAAAAATTGCATTTGCACATGCATTCTAGATCATAATTTTAAGACTTGCATTGAAAAGAAAAGATTTGTTTCATGGTAAATATTTCATTTTCAGTACTCTATCTCTATTATAACCACTCTCACACACCCACTACCTTTTTGAGTAAGTAAGTAACCTTTAAAATGAACCCTAATAAAATGTACTAGTAACATTTTCTTTTCTAGGTTACACTATACCAACTAGTCTTGGTTAGGATCTTGGGTTTAAAACACCTTAAACCACCCAAGATCACACATTACGCAAAAATCGTAGTTCGACTATCGCAGGTAAACCCACTTCATTCAAAGCTTGCCTAGGATCTATGCAGTAGGTCTTGTGAGATCAGATTGTTGGGAATACTCCTACTTTCTATTTCAAGCATATACCAGGATTGGATCACGTTTGGGGACTCTTTTGAGTTTCGAGCTTAGTTACCCTGCCCACGCCTTCTGATTCGACCAGAGATTGTTCCCCCAGGAGTTTTCGGTGTGGTGGTATCCTTAGTATCTGACCATAGGTTCATACATAGGTGATCCCCTGTTCCAGGGGATCCTTGTGTTGTTCCATTCATTGGAAACATTGGTGCTTCCTTAATGGCTACTCTGAATCTTCCTGGATTCACTATTGGGATGTCAGTTTGGTTGTTTTCCACTCCGAATACCTTACATGCTCCTGATGCTTCTTTTGTGAGCACCTCAAATCAAGAGCATCTGAACCCTGGGCCTTCTTTGATAGTAACATCTTCTCCTCCTCCTTCTACCTCATGTGGCGAAAGTAGCAATACTAGTAACCAGTAGTCTAAAAGGAATAAACGAGGGAAGAATAGGAAGAAGATGCCAAAACAAGGGGGCAGCAACCCAGCCACTGCAAGTCATGCTGGGGGCAAGCACCCTGCGTTTGCAAATCATGCAAGGGGCACCTACCCAGCTTCTGGAGGTCATGCTGGGAGAAAACTTTTAGTCACCGAAAATCACATTGAAAGTTTGTCTTCAACCACTGTCAGTCATTTTGAGGACATGTCATTGATCACTGCTAGTCATATTAATGACAAGTCACCAGTTCCTGTGAGTCATACTAGAGACACCAGATCAGCCACTGCAAGTCATGCTGAGGGAGTTGACATTGTTGACAAACCAAACAAACAGAAGCTTAATTTCCCTTGTAAGTTTTGCGAGGGAGACCACCTTACTTACTTGTGCCCTGTACTTCCAAAAGTGCAAAAAGTGTGGTCCTTAGTTCAAAATTCTTATGCTTCTGAGCAACTAGCCACTGCAAGTCATGATCGGGGCAAGTTGTCAGCCAATGCTAGTCATGTTGACAATACCAACGTTGTAAAGGAGTCTGGACCTACAGGACAGAAACCAAAGTTTCCTTGTAAACTTTGTAAGGGAGATCACCTTACTCACCGATGCCCTGCCATTCCAGAGGCACGAAGAGTGTGGTCCATGTCTAAAGGAACCTCTGTTCCTGAGTTGTCTATAGATTCCCTACAGTCAGATCAACCTTTGGTTGATAAAGTAGTTGAACCAATTCAATCTTTGGTCGACCCCACTCTTCCTTCGGAGAGTGAAGTGATCGAATCGATGCAATCTTCGACCGATCCCATCAGTCCTTCGGAGATTGATGTACCTACTGCTAAAGTCTTCTGCATTACTAGTTTGGATGTTTCTGAAAAAGGGGGCACTTCATCTGTGCCATGTGAACCCATACCAAGCCCTAGGATTGTTTCCTTTGATTGGAATAGTCTAGCCTAGCCTCGTCTTCCTTCTTCGACACCTTTCCAGATAAAGGTTGATATCGAGAACCATACGGTTGATCGATGCATTGTTGATGAAGGAGCTTCTGTTAGTATCTTAACTGCTTATGCTTGGAGAGATTTGGGTTTCTCTAATGTTATTCTAGCTATTAATTGGCCGTTGACCTTCAATAGAAGACCTAGTGAACCGATCGAATTCCTCTGTCAGGCACCTGTTACCTTGCGTGGAAAAATAGTCTTAGTTGATTTTATGGTTTTAAAGGACCCTATGGACCTTGATATGATCCTTGGGCATGATTACGTTTATGCTATGCATGTTGTAGTGTCTACTCTCTTTTGTGTGATGCATTTCCCTCATAATAAAAGCATCTTCACTATCGACCAGCTTGCATTTGTTGATCCTCCTTATTACCCAATTGTAGACCAGTTAGATCCCTCGTCATTAGGCACTACTATGTCACATGAAAGTTATGTGGCATATTGTTCCTTGAGTTCAACTGCTACTGAGAATAAGTCTCTGAGTTCATGCTTACCTTCTCGGGACTTGGTCCCAACTTTTGACCAAGTGACACCTCCATCTGAATGTTTAGATATGTGTTCTATATGGGATGATATGCTTCCTTCTGATGAAGTTTTCCTAGAGTCTATAGTACAGTCTACCATTCATTTGGATGTTGATCCAGTTGCAGTTATGTCCAGCCTCGGTTTGACCTTAAAGTCTGATCTTCCTACTGTTGAGTCTTTAGACTCTCCTATAGATCCACAAATTGGTGTTCCTGCTGAGTTTGATTCTGCTTCTAGATTTTTCAACTCCCGTGACGATGAACTTGTTTCTGTAGATTCCATCATGTCCTTCAACTTTGATCTTCATCCTGAAGTTGATCTTGTTGATTGTAAGTCCTCGGGCTTGGGTATCATAGAGTCTTCATTTGAAAACTCTGCCTTGTTTATGCCTGTTGTTGATGATAGTGAAGTTGAAAGTATTTATACCACAGTGACTTGTATCGGGTCTTTCTTTACATATGTTTTAGAGATGATCTTGGTACTAATGTTTCTTGGAGACAGGATTCTTAGCTGGATGTATACTTGCTTATTGGTTCTTTTCGACACCTTGTGCGACCATGTCAGGTATATTTAGAACCTTGCATAAGTTTAGGCTTCCCCGCTGTTATGTTGCATTTGAACCTTTTGCCATCCGAATTCGCCATAGGTTCGAACCTGTTGGATATTGGTGTGTTAGTCATCTCTTTATGCATCGTGCACTAGTCTGACAGTAGAGCCTACCTAACATGGGTCACCCTAATCAGCACCCTTATGCCATTTTGGTACCCATGCTGAGTTTTTCTCATAGGCTTGGGAGCCTTTTTAGATTTACCATGACTTTGAGAAGAAGCCTCATATCTTTCCTCCTCATATATTTCTGGCCATCCCTGATAAGGCTCCCATCTTTTTGTTTGAGTTGCATATGCATCTATTATGATCTCGCTTGCGCTAATGATCTTGATGCTAGCTTCCACGCTTTTAGCCCATTGTATAAGCCGCCATCTCTGATCTCATTTCCGCTAAGCCCTGTATCATTTTGCCTTCACAATTTGACACCTTTTACCTGGAGGAGACACACCCTGAGTGTACTTATCTTGCTCATGTTCCTTGCATTAGGCATAGATTTGTTCCATGTGCTTGGAGCTAGTTTCGCATGTCCCTGACACTCGTCTCCTCCCATTGCGAGTATTCTTCTTTTACTTCAAGCTTGTTAAAAATAGTAAGTAGGTTATGAGCATTCTTCTTTTACTTCGAGCTCATTAAAAACAGTAAGTAGGTTACAAGCATTTCTTCCACCTTTCCTTCAAGCTCGTTAAAAACAGTAAGGAGGTTATGAGCAGTCTTCCACCTTCCCTTCGATCTCATTAAAAAAAGTAAGGAAGTTATGAGCATTTTTCTATCTCCTTTGAGCTCGTTAAAAACAGTAAAGAGGTCATGAGTTTACTTTTCCGGACTCGTTAAACCTTTACGGAAAAGATCCTTATGGAGTTCTTTTAAGCCCTTTTCAGACTCCTTAAATAGGAAAAGTTTGCCGAGCATAGTTGTCTTTTCAGGCTCGTTAAAATAACTGAACCGACATCCACTTAGGTATAGAATTACCCCTTTTCTGGGCCTTGGTGGATAATTTATGGAAAAGGTATACTCTAGGTATACTTTGGTATGTGCTAGAAGAGTTCTTCTTCCATTATTTTACACTTTTTTGGGAAAGGAGACTAACTTTACAAAAAAGGACCTTTGGAGTTGTCTTTAGGGTTTTCAGACTCTCAAAATGTGAAAACACCAAGCGAGCATTTACCTACTCGGGCTTGATGTGAAATCCATGGATAGGTGTATAGAGGACTGTTTAATTTTTTCAACTCTATAAGCAAGAAAACACCGTTGAGCACAGACCAATCCGGGCTCGATATAAAATCCACAGATAGGTGTATGGATTTTTCTTCTAGGTTTTTCAGACTGCTTAAATATGAAAATACCGTCGAGCATGCTTTAGTTCTTTGTCAAGCTCATTAAAAAATGAAAAAGGGAAGGGAAGGGAAGAATGTTAAAATATCTTTCAATATGACGGCAGCAAGTCAACTATCTCCTTGAACAAAGCACCTGTTTTGAGTCTATCAAAGAAGTTGGGTTCTAGTGTTGGCCTTAGGATAAACCTAATCTCAGAGTTCTTACTACTGCGTTTGGTTAGTCTTACAATCATATGGAGAATCTGTTAATGTCTCCTACATTGCAGACTTGTGTCATGGTCCCTTTGTGTTAAAAGCTGCCTAAGTCACTCTTGTGTCGTGCTCACTGTTCAAGGATATAACCTGTGTTGGCCATTTTGCAGTTTCCTTGACCTCATGTGTCGGCCATTCCTTGGTGTCAGTATGTTTCATCATGTGTTTATTCCTACTCCAAATCAGCTCATACCTATTGAGTGTCCCTCGTGTTGGATGATGGAGGATGCATTAAGGCCTCCCTTCCAACGGGCTTGTTCCCATCGACTTCAACTCATTGTACTCTGGGAATGAAGTTTAGAGTTTCGGTTAGTACCTTGGGGATTGCAGTCAGTAGTGGCAGTTTCCCTCGCTATTGGATAGATGGGAATACATCAATGTCTCCTATCCGATTGATTCTTCAAGTGTTCGACGGCAAGACCATCTATTTGCACTTGCTTGAATGTACTAGGTACCTTGGGTTCCATTTTCATTATTGGTGGCCACCCTCGCGTTTGTTAACGGTATTCATCAATGATCGGTAATCAAACAATACCTCCCATGTTCGAAAACAATTCATTTATTCGCATGGATAGGTTTGTACCTTGGGTTGTTTTTGGATGAAGACCTTGGGATCCTCAATAGCATCACGTTATTTATGTTATTTCCCAAGTTGCGCAAGACTGAGCCACACTCTTTTTGGCTCTTGATGAGGCATAGATCCAGCTTGTTCTCTATGGCTATGTTCTCCAGTTTTGACATAGATCGACCTTGTATTTATGTGGCTATGTTTACACTTATGTTCCTCATGGATCCACGCTTGTATTTTAGTGGCCATGATATATGCATCAGTATTTGGATCATTATTGTATCCTCTTGGAGGTCATGTTCCACCATTTGAACATGAACCGTTACCCCAAGGATGAGTTTGTCTGACATTGCCTTTGCTTTCAGGTACTTCATTTGAGCCTATGATTCTTGGTTTCTCCGTTCCTCCATGATTCAACTCTTTGTTATTTATAATGTATTTCGGCCATCGTTTCCTGGATTCCCTCTGACCTCATACATTAGGGGGCATATGTTATAGCTTGAAATGACACCTCTCCGTCCGTGACGACACTTGCTTCCCTTGGTCGCATGAAGACACTTCTTGAGATCAAGTTTCAGTCACACAGTAGGACATTTGTGCATGGAGGAGTTATTTGGGACACTAAAAATGGTTGAAATTACCTCATTCTTGACCCATTTACTGTATAGGACCCTTAGGAACATTTTTGCAGACCAAACCATCTCCTGAAAATGAGCAGAAAAGCCTGTTTTTGGCCATTTTTTAACATGAGCGCTGGTACACAGGCATGATATTAGCGTGTGTACCCTACTCTAGTGTACAATAGTAGCGCTCAAACATTATGAGCGCTACTCCACTGTGAAATAGTAGCACTCAAATCCATATGTATGCTACTTTGTCTACTATAGAGTAGAGTACACCCCTGTTTTGGTCAAAATCTCGAAATTCGAGTAAGTTAAGTTGGTTGGGAAACCTCTTGAACGGTTATAACTTCTTTTTCTCTTCCTCACTAATTATATAAGGAGGGTAGAAGGGCCATGTGAGGGGACCAAGTCTACAATATTGTTATGCTGGAGGAATGGAGACCCTCATCCCCTTCTCTTGTGCTTAGTTTCTATTAAACTCTAGCACAGTTGCTTAGAGGCTGAGATCCTTGGAGAACGGAAGCAAGAGACCTTGAATCTAGGTTTTGTGAAGTGCCAAGCTTGAAAGAAGGTATAACTTTATGTACTTGCTTTCATTCATTAATAAAGATTAGACTTTCTTTCCTTTCCAAATATGACCTATTCTTGTGTGTCTCTGATTTGATTACTGTTTGATTATAGTTTGATGTCTCTTTATATTATGGATATCAGTCTTATATATGTAGTCAAATGTATTTGAGAAAGGTATCAAGTTGTTTTGCAGGTCTGGGCATTGTGACACTGGATAAGCATTGAAGAGCGAGGGAGGTAAAGCTAGGATCAACCTTCTGAATAAGGTGCCTACATCTCTGAACCCTAATCTCTTCATTTATTTGTTGTACTTACAGATGCTTGTAAGTCTATCTTTATCACCGTAAGTTGGTAGTTTCTCCCCTAAACTATAGGTGCATTTTACCCACAACAACAATCTGCTCATCCATCACAACATACAAGAGCTTCACTATTCCTCTCTATACCATATCCCTGATATAGTGATATTTGATCTCAATGTTCTTCGACCTTTCATGGAACACTGGATTCTCAGATAGCTTCACACAACTATGGTTATCACAAAAGATACCAGTAGCATCCAGCGAGAGATCAAATAACTCAGATAGTAGCTTCCGAAGCCATACTGCCTCACAACTAGCCGAACAAGCTGCAACATACTCTACTTCGGCTGTACTCGGTGCTACGCAGGACTGCTTCATGCTAAACCAAGAGATCACACCTGATCCTATACTGAAGCAGCACCCAGAAGTGCTCTTCCTATCTACAGCACTTATTGCCCAGTCTGAATCAACATAACCCTGCAGGTTAAACTTTTGATTCGCATCATACTTGAGCCCATAATCAATTGTACCCTTCAGGTACCTCAGAATATGCTTTACAACAACCAGGTTAACACCTATGGGATCCGTCAGGAACTGGCTCAATGTGTTCACCACACAAAAAATATTTGGTCTCGTGTTCGTCGGGTACATCAAGGACCCAATCATCTGACGATACACAATGACATCAACCAGCTCAGATGAAGCATCACATAGAAGCTTCAGGTTCGATGCCATAGGTGTGGCCATGGCCTTGCAGTCCATCATCCCGAACCTCTTCAGGATCTCTACTGCATACTTCTCTTGTCCAAGGAAGATCCCATCTGCACTCTGCCACACCTCCATGCCTAGAAAATAGTGCATCATCCCCAAGTCCTTCATCTTGAAGTCAGCAGCAAGCTTCCTCTTGGTATCAGAAATCAAACCATCCTCACCTGTTACAAACAGGTCATCCACATACAATAGTAGTATCACAGGATTGTCTTCCTCAACCTTTTAATAAAGGTTGGAATCTACTTTACTCTTGGTAAAACCCAAACTGGATAGGAAACTGTCCATCCTACCATACCAAGACCTAGGAGCTTGCTTCAAGCCATATAAGGCTTTCTTCAACCTGCACACATATGACTCCCTGTCATGTGTTTCAAAACCAAGTGGCTCCTCCACATACACTTCCTCCTCAACTACACCATTCAAGAAAGTTGTCTTGACATCCATTTGGTGTATCTCCATCTCATCACTACAGCCAGAGCAAGTACTGATCTAATGGAAGTGTATCTTGCCACAGGAGAAAAAGTCTCTTCATAATCAATCCCTTCTTTCTGGGAGAAGCCATGAGCTACAAATCTCGCTTTGTATTTCTCTATGCTGCCATCTGCAACATGCTTGATCTTGTAGATCTACTTGGAAGTCACCACAGACTTCCCTTCAGGTCTTGGAACTACATCCCAAACATCATTCTTCATGATCGACTGGTATTCTTCGACCATGGCATCCTTCCATTCTTTCTTTTCCACTGCTTCTTCATAACTGGAAGGTTCTTTGTTCATAATATCACAGAGTAAAGCAACATAGCTGGTATGTGATCTAGTTCTCTTCTTTGCTCTGTGTTCTTCTTCTGGAATGCCATATCTTTCTACATCTTGAATGAGCTCTCTAGCCCACGCAAGTTTCCTCTTGTGAGAGTTATTCTCATGGGGTGGACCTATAGGTATTTGTGGATCTTCAACTTCATGACCTGCTTCTGGAATTGATTCAATCATGGTGATGTCTTGAAATTTGTTTTCCTTTGGTTCTTCATGATCTTCAATAGGTGTCTTTCTTGATTTGATGAAGGCTAAGTTTTCATCAAATGTTACATCCCTGCTGACATCAATCTTCTTGAACCCTGGAAAGTATATTCTGTAAGCCTTTGAGCTTTCATTGTACCCCACAAAGATGCCCTTCTTTCCTGAAGGATCTAGCATTGTTCTCTTTTCCTTTAGAACATGAGTGTATACTAGACAACCAAATATTCTGACATGGATGACTTTAGGCTTCTTTCCAGAAAAAGACCTCTTCTAGTGTCTTGTTGTCCAATATATTGTGAGGTGTTCTGTTCTGCACATATACAGCTGCCCTAGCTGCTTCTGCCCATAGATGCATAGGAAGATCCTGGTCATGTAGCATTGCTCATGCTGCTTCCATGATTGTTCTATTCTTCCTTTCTGCAACTCCATTCTGTTGTGGATTGTAGGGAGCAGTCAACTCCCTCTTAATCCCTGAATCACTGCATAGTTTCTTGAAATCACCTGAAGTGAATTCTCCGCCATTGTCGGATCTGAATGTCTTTATCTTCTTATCAATTTGATTTTCCATCAAGGCTTTGAATTCCTTGAACTTATCAAACACTTCATCTTTGTTCTTTAAGAAATAAACCCAAGCCTTCTTGGAGAAGTCATCAATGAAAGAGACATAGTAAACATACCCACTTAGAGAACTGGATGACATTGGTCCGCATACATCGTAGTGAATGATTTCCAAGATCCCTTTAGCTTTGCTTTCATTGCTTGGAAATGCCTTCTTTATGTTCTTTCCTTTTGCACATCCTTTGCAAACACCTTCATGCTTGATCTTGATTTCAGGAAGACCCTCTACTGCTTTACTTGCAATTGGTAGTGCCATATAGTGCACATGTGCAAGCCTTCTATGCCAAAGTTCACTTGGCTCCATGGATTCATGTACCATGGCATGTTCAAGTTCTCCCTTTAATTTGTACAATCCTCCCTCTTGCTCTCCAATCACTACTGCATCATCTATGGTCTTACCTTTTGGCCACATGAGTACTTGGCCATCTACAAATGCAACCCTCATGCCTTTTTCATCCAATGCAGATATGGAGAGTAGATTCTTCTTGAGCCCAGGTACATATAGAACCTCTTTCATCTTCAAGGAATTTCCAGAGTCTAGGTTGTAGGAAGCTTCACCACTTCGTTTGATAGGATATTGGTAGTCATCCCCAAGTTTCATCTTATGGGGTGACTCATGTTTAGATAGATTTACAAAAGATTCTTTAAACCCAGTCATGTGTTTGGAATCCCCACTATCAATAAGCCAATCATTACATCCATGGGAGATAGTACCTGTGAGAGCAGAGATTAGAACATATTCTTCCTCACTTGATGAGTCATCACTTTCTGCTCTAGCCTTCTTCTTGGGAGGTTCATCATCCTCAGCAGCATGAGCATGATATATTTTCTTGTTACCCTTCCTCTTATTGATGTTAGAATCTCTTTTGTTCTTTGGAAAATCTTGGACAAAGTTTCCCTTCTCATTACATGTGAAGCATCTACCATGGGAGGTATTCTTAGAGTTCTCCCTATGTGTATGGTGATAAGATTTCCTATGAGATTTCTCCTTCTTAAATTTTCCTTTCTTGGCATGTGCTGTGAGAGCTTGATCTTCATTCCCCATCTTTTCTTCTTGGGCCACAAGCCTAGCTTCTTCTTGAGAGCATTCTTCCCACAGCCTACTGAAGGAGATTAGTTTTCTTCTCGCACAGATTCCTTGGATGAAGGAGTCCCATGACATAGGTAGGCCATTCAATGTGGTCATGACAACTTCACCATTGTCCACTACTTCATCTGCAGCTTCAAGTTGTTCCTTGATTTGAGAGACCTTAGAGAAATAGGATTGAATGGTCTCTCCATTCTGAAGCTTTACCCCTTTCAATTGATTCCGCAGAGTCATCTTTCGATTTATGTTCTTCCCTTCAAATAGCTTGGTTAGGGAATCAAACATCTCCTTCGGTGTCTTTAGAGATGACACATGTGGAATGATATGGTCTTTGATAGAATTAGCAATGATCCTCTTTGCCTTGACCAAGTTCTTCTTATGTAAGGCCTTAGCCTCTTCTTCCTCTGGGACAGGGACCTCTTCCCTTATGTAAGTATCCAATTCATTTTCTTCCAGGATTAACCCAATCCTATACTTCCATGCTCGGACTTTATCAGCCCCTTCAAGCTTATCCTCAAGCTTGGTGTGGTGAGACATCTTTAAATATTACTTCAAATGGAAATAGAAAAGATTTAGGTCTTACCACTTGATTTGCTGAAAACTGGGTCTGGTCCCGGATTAGGGTTTGTCAGAGAAACCCTAAAAATTCAAACTTTGAACTTCAAACTTCTGAAAGGATAGAAAAATGCTCCTTGATGAGGTGATTAGCCTGGTATATGCAGAATTTGAGATCTACAAAGTTTCACCCTTCAGAAATGCCTTTTAGTCTTCCCGGATTCACTAGGGAGGACCCTGAATTAGGGTTTGAGTTTCCCGGAGCTTCACCCAACCAAAAATCTCGATCCAAAGCTCTAAACTTCGATGTTTCCAAGGATCTTCCAGCTATTCCTTAGAATTTAGAAATTCCTATTTTTGTGGAAACCCTAAATTTTAGGGCCAAAACTGAAAGTGCCCAGAATTGAATTCTAATTGGACAGAAAGATTCTCCTTGATGAATAGAGTCAATCTACCTTACTGTTTTTCCAAAATATGTGGAGAGAAATCCAATAAACAAGAAACCCTAGTTTCTGCCACTGCACAATGTCTTCTTCTCAGGGAAGCTCTGATACCATTTAATTTTTTAGCATTAATTCAAAATACTCGAGGATCTTTACTGAGAGAATAACATGTACAGAATATCAAGTATAACAATGCATATCAATCACACCAAGCAATCACATGAGACAATAGACACACAGAGTTTCACTGGGGAAAACCATAAAGGTGAAAAACCCCACAACTTCCTCAGAGATAGAAAGAGCAATGATACAACCAAAGTACAAGAGATAGTCTTCTCCTAGCAGCTGATCCTCCTCCTCACATGTATGCCACTTTTCGAGTGATGGAAAAGTGAGTAAGTGAATGATCAAATAGAGATCTCCTGATCTCTATTTATACTTGTCCTGTCCTGCCCAATAAACTAGTGGGGCCGACTTGTCTAACTTAGCCTAATAACCCATGGTTAACTTAATCAGGGCTGACCCCACACATGGTGGTCTAATAACCCATCAGCAAGTTACAACACTTGTCAATACAAATGAAGACACTTCTGTATAGAGGAATAATAACATCTCTATATGAGTACAATATACATAGATGAAATACATAGGTGAAATACATTCCGAAGTTACATATACATCAACATTCTGGGGATGGTGGGAAAGAGAGGTGCCAACATTTGAGCAGTTTCCGTATGCTGGTTTAGACTTTCGTCATGATCCAGAGCTGGTACTTCCTCCAGGTGGTGCCTAGGGAGAGATAGGTATGCTTATGTTTTCAAAATTATTTAATTTTTTCAATTTGAATTATATTATTTTTATGATGAGTTTGAAATACTAAAACAAAGTGTCATATGCAAGTGTTGGACCAGTTTGTCCAGATGGACATCCTACAATTTTCGTGAGGCCCATTGATGTGGGTGCAGCTAATGCTACGCTAGGGGCTATAGAGAGGAAGATGAGTCGGTTGACTTATGATATTCCCACATATCACATTGAGCGGATGCCCATTGACATGCAGGAGGATGTAGTCGGTGTGTCCCCATCTTGGATTAGGTTGCTGCGGAAAGTAGCCAGGCTGGTCATATGTTACCGAGAGGCAATGGATGCTAATGAGGCCCCACCTTCTCCATAGGAGAAGGATATTTTATGTATATTTTTGAGGCCATCAAGCCCAATTTTGTATCTTATGACCTAACTTTGTGGTAGACCTGTGTACCAAACTCATACTATTTTTTGATACAGTATTGGATATATATACAGTAACGGCTTATATTTACATGTGTGTGTTTAACTTTATGTGCAATGCTTTTCTATGAAAGTGTATGATACAAATTCGAATCTAAAACATAATTTGCCAATGAATCAGCTAATGCATTCAAATTTCTTGAAATATGTTGATATATGATGGAATCAAACTGTCTTTCCAATAATTTAACTCGCAAAAACTATTGTAGCAAAATAGGATCTCTGATCTGATAAACACTCGTCAACTAAAATAAAACTAGTTGCGAATCAAGTCTTACCTCCAAATGTGAAATGCCCTGGATAAAGCATCCTGGAGAAGTTCTATGACCGCACTATACTCAGCTACGTTATTTGTCGTGGGACCCAAACAAACCCCCCCGAAGAAACCAGTTGGCCACTCGGTGAGTAAATGACCCAAGTTGCTGAAGCCAACTGTCAGGTGTGGAGACTGGTGCCATCAGCAAATCCTAAAAAGTGTTCAGTCAACATCTAAAACACAAAGCGAGAAAACACACATAAGGTCAACTAACAATCACAAGCAAAAACTAGATCTACAAAATGTACAACTATAATACATGAAAAAACACAAATGCCTAAGCATAGTACTTCTTCGGGTAGAGCCCATTTCTAGGCTCAAGCAGCTTATTACCCTCATAGTCCGTTAGCTCATAAGCTCTTTTCTTCAATACCTTCGAGATTATGTAAGGACCGAGCCACATGGACTTGAACTTGCCAGTCCCTAAAGGTTGCTTGTCCTGATCACAAAGCAGAACAAGGTCTCCTTCGAGAAAAACCCTAGGTCTGACAGACTTATTGTACTATCCTTTGACTCGTTTCTTATGGATTTCGTTTGCTGTGAGCATGTCGCAGCGCTGCTTGTCTAGATGTTCTAAATGTAGCAAATTTTCTTCTAGTACTGAAGTTTCTGGTAATAGTTGGACAACCAACTTTAATGAGGGAATTTCGCATTCAATCGGAACAACTTCTTCTATCCCATGCACAAGTTGGAAGGGAGAGAACCCGGTAGTAGTATTTACATTTGCTCGGTAATCCTAAAGAGCAGGATACAACATGATGTGCTAGTTATTTCTACTGACATTAATGGTTCTTTGTAGAATAGTCTTCAAAGTTTTGTTAACCGCTTCGACTTGACCATTCGCCTGTGGATAGAATGAAGACGAATGCTCCTGATGAAAACCTAACATAGTATAAAGCTCAGTCATCATGCTATTTTGAAAATGGCGACTGTGGTATGTCACGATCACTTTGGGTATGCCAAACCTTGCGATAATATGATTGAATACGAAATAAGCAACGGTTTCTCCATCCTCCTTAACAGTAGGCATTGCCTCGACCCACTTGGTGAAGTAGTTGACGACAATGATAATATAACAATGGCCTCCAGCCGAAACTAGATTACAAGTCATATAATCAACCCCCCATTTGGTGAGGGGACCTGATGTGATCACAGGATGAAGAGGAGATGGATGTGCTCTCATTTTCCTAGCGAAAAACTTACATGGACAACAGCGTTTCATAGATTCCACACAATCTCTAAAGATTGTTGGCCAAAAATACCTGGCACGCAGTATTTTCTGAGTTGTTGCCAACCTAGAAAGATGACCCCCACAAGCTCCACTATGAGGATCATTCACTAATTCTGCTTCTTCTAAAGTCAAACAACGTCGTAAGATGGAGTATATCCCACGTCTGCACAAAGTGTCAGAGATAATGAGATAGTTTTTTGCATGAATTTTCAGTTTGCGTCGTTCTTCTCTAGAAAAAGTGGTAGGACACCTCAAAGTCTGGAGATATACTAAGATATCCCCGTACCATGGGTCAGAGGAGGCAATAAGGAATATATGTTCATCTAGGAATGATGACTCTTCCTCAATATGCATTAAGTCACTCGAAAATTCTGAAATTAATTCAGCGAACACTAGTGATTTCTTCAACTTGGCACACTGAAAAACCAAATCAAACTCTTGCATAATTACAATCCATTTATTGTATTTCCCACCGATGATACGTCGAGTGAGAACATATTGGAAAGGATTGACCTCCGCAATCACAGTAGTGGTTTGTAAAAGGATATAGTGATGAATCCTCTACACAACATAGACCGCAGCTAGTGCTAACTTCTCAATGTGTGAATACTTAATCTCAGGAGCTATCAATGCACGCGAGAGATAATAAAAGACATGCTCTTGGAGCGTGTCGTCCTCCTGAACTAGTACTCTGTCAATTGTGTATACTGACGCCGCCAGATATAAGATGAAATCCTTTGTATAATCAGGTGGGATTAACAAGGGGGCTGATAGTGATGCCTTTTTCAAGGCCTCAAATGATACTTGAGCAGCCTCATCCCACAAGAAGTAGGTATCTTGTTTAAGCAGTCTCATGAAACCCTTTGTGATTTTAGCATAGTTTATGATGAAGCCTCGCAAGAAGTTAGACATGCCTTGCAGACTTTGAAGTTGTTGCAAGGTGCGAGGAGGAGGTAGATTTACAATCGCCTCAACTTTTAATGGGTCGACCATTATGCCACAACTGGATACAATGAACCCCAGTAATCGTCCAAACTCGATGCAAAATACACACTTATTAGGATTCAATCGAATCTTGTATTGTCTGCACCGTTCAAACACAAGTCTCAAATGAGCTGGATGATCCTGTCTCTTGCGATATCACGCTGGGAGGTCATCCAGGTAGGGTTCAACTATGTGCTTGATATCGTGAAGAGTGAAATTCATTGCTCGCTAGAACGTAGCTCCAGCGTTCTTTAAGCCAAACGGCATCTTTCGATAAGAAAAAAGTTCCCCACAAGAAAATAAAAGTTGTTTTGTGTTGATCTTCGGGTTTGATTTGAATTTGATTATATCCTGAAAATCCATCCATGAAAGAAAACATCTCATGTCCCATGCACGCATCTATGATCTGGTCAATAAATGGTGTGGGGTAGTTATCTTTCGGACAAGCTTTGTTCAGATCTCGAAATTCAGTACAGATTCGGATGGTACCTTGCTTTTTATCAACCAGAACAAGATTCGAAACCCATTTTATCATGTCGATCGGATAGATAAATCCGGCTTTAAGCAACTTTTCAACCTTCACCTTAATGGTGGCCTCTTTTTGAGGATTTATAGGATGGAGCTTTTGTCTCACAGGTTTCGCGTTAGGATATGTTGTGATGACATGCTCAACAATGGTAGGATCAATGCCTGGCATCTCCTCATAAGACCATGCAAAAATATCGCGGAACTCTTTAAAAAGTTTGGTATACAGAGCGATCTCTTCTGGAGAACAATCTGCACCAATAAAAATGTTTTCCACGACCCCGGGTTTGGTGGAAATGTTAATCGGGATGGTTCTTGATATATTAGCCATATTCCCTTCAGTGTAAATAGCACTTGAAGTGGAAGAGGACAAATCAGCATTCCCACTAGGTCTCATCGAAAACTCTCGTCTCTCTATCTTGTCTAGATTTGGAAGCAGGTAGGACCTGTGGTGCATGTGTTCCCAAGGCTGGTCCAGGCCCATCATGGCTTTCAAAATGGATTTGTCAAATGGCGAAACCATGTCTAAATAGTCAAAAGAGTGGGTCGAGTTTACTGACCATGCCAGAGCATAGTCCATATCCAACTCAGCAGAGACTAGAGGAGTTATGATATGTTCTGTTGCAGCATGGTGTGATTCCATGTATGTTACTTCTGCAACAGATAAAGGCACTGATGGTTCTGACACAGTAGGAAGGATCCACGGATCAGTCCTTAAACCAACCGTGAAAGTTTCAGTAGATGTACCTTCCTCAGAACGCATGAAAAGAACGGGAGAGGGTAGGTCAAAAGTGCCTATTAATGACCCGTAAAGCCCTGCTCCTAAACTCTCGATTACTAGGGAAGATTGATCAACTAAAGGAACTATGGATTCCAATTAAGTTTGGTTGTTTTACCGAGAGAATGAAATTTGATCGACCATGAGGATCTTTCCTTCATGGGGGAACATTACAACTCGGAAAACGGTCGATGCAATAGCTCGCATGGCATATGTCCAGCTCCTGCCTAACAACATATTATAATCAAGCGGAGCGTCCAGAACTTCGATCTCTACGACAATTGTCTTACCATCAAGTGTGACATCAAATGATGGCAAGATTCCATGTGGACGGAAGGTTCTGCCATCAAATGTAGTAAGCAGTGTGTTAGAGTGGGCTAACTTGGGAGAGCCCAAGGCTTTCCAGCAAGAAATCGACATTACACACATAGACGTGCCTTCATCTACGATAGCTCATCCAATGGTCATAGGACCATGAACTACCTCTATCTGAAGGGCAACATTGTACGGAAACTAGTATTTGATATCAGACATATCAAAATGCACAGTCATGTTGGATGATTCCATACTTCCAATCGCTGCCAGAAGTGCATTTCGTTGTAATGGACAACTTTGCAAAACTTCTAAGGTGGACATAGCACAAGGGGTATGGGCTCAATCTTCAACCACATTGTAGTTGGCAACAACCCGTGCGTTGGGATTGTGCAAAGCCTGTTTCAAGACACCTTTCGGGATCTTGGGCACTAAATCCATAGGCATGTGGAGAGGAGTGGAAGATTCAGGAACCTCTTTATCCTTATTCTGCGAATCTAGGGTATAATTTCTTGCCCACGTTTGTAAAAGAGCGTTCGAGTTAACGATATTAATAAAAGTTTGATCAATTGAAGCGTGGGTGGTGCCCCCAGTATTGGAGATGCCAGAAGCTGATCCCTGCCCTTTTGGAAACGGATCTTTAAGGACGGTAGGTTTCTTTTCTTGAAGCAGCTTTTGGGCTTCTTCGATTAGAGGGAATTGGTGAGTGAGGTGGTTCTACTTGCAAAGCTTGCAAGGGAACTTGAGCTTCTTCTTTTCTCTGTTACCTTCCTCGGCATTTTCTTTGTTTTTTGGCTTCTATTGGTTCCCCTCTCCTTTCTTTCCCTTCTTTTTATTGTTGGGCTGTCGAGGGCCCTTTTGATTAGTCTGAACCTATTGTACAGATTCAGTAGTAGAAGGAGAGGTTGTGACGGGAGTCACTTCTGTAGTCGATTGTTTGACTGATAAGGCATGAACCTATTTAGTCAATGCTTCGAAGGCTACAGAATCAACTAAACCTACTATGCCGTCAGCATGTGGTCCAGGTTTTGGTCTACCTAGATCAATGTTTGATCATGGTGCATCAGGTATAATATCGTAAAGGAGCCCAGACTGAGCATAAACCAAGTCTAGTTGCTGGGTCCTTAAAATGGCTTCTTCTTTGGATGACACCCCAGAAGTAGCTACTTCCTTAGAAACATAAGGAAGGAGTGATTTCAGATACCATTCTAATAAGAATTCTGGGGGGATATTGGCCTTAATGAGCCTCTTCCATCTTCACCACTCCTGAATATGATCAGATAAATGGGTGGCTTTGTTTTTTCTAAATGTAGACAAAAGATCTGTTCCGGCATCATACCGAACAGGAAGCTGGAAGTGGTTCAAAAAGACTATAGTGAGATCCAAAAAGTTAAAAAAGGTGGATGTAGGTAACTCAATGTACCATTTGGCTACAGCACTGGTTAAGGTTCTTTGAAAAAGTCTCAACCTAACGAAATCTTTGTTCAGCGAGTTCGAAGAACATCAGAGATGAATAGTGGTAACACGATCACCAGGATCCTCACCAGTTTTTCCTTCGAATTTTGGAAAGTCCGAAGGTAGCTTAGTGGGAACTAGTGGCCACGTAATATTATGGCACACCGGATCATTCGTTAACTTTTAAAGATCTGGAAAATTCAAGGTTTCCACAAATGGTAAACGAGGTCTATAAGATGGCATTTGATGAGCTGGAGTCATGAAGGGGGAACGTCCCATAGTTTGACCCATAAACTGCTGGTTAGGGTTGCCCCCAACCATCTACTGGTAGGGGTTGCCCCCTGCCATCTGCTAGTAGGGGTTTCCCCCAGCCATCTATTGTTGTGTGAAAGTGTTGTTGAAATTCCCCCACCCAAATGACAGTGGGTTGGTACCCTGTGCATTTGTCCACAGTGGCTGGGTGTTAGCCCCGCTATATTGTTGGTTAAAAATATTACCCCCTCCTCCAGAAAACAAAGGAAAGGGGATATTTCCTGCAGGTATATTACTTTGATTCATATTGTAACCTGCAAAGGTGTTAAAACCATGGGTAGTCGAGGTGGAGGGCGTAGTCATGGTACTCATGACAGGCATAGTTGCAGAGGGATTCGGCCCAACATTGGGTGTGGAAATCCAAGTACTAGGTATATGGTATGACTGTTGAGTTGCAAGAGGTGGAATGACATTCACTGCACTACTGGGTCCAAAAGTAGGGGTAGTGACTGAGGTGGATGTCAAAGCTATTGAGCTTGACATGCCTAACGTACCAGCGTTAAAACTAAAGGACGGAGTTGAAACAGAAGTTGTCTGCATCGAACTCGGTGTAGCAGTGGAAGAAGGATTCACAATACTTGTATTCATACCCATTGTGGGAGTCTGTGGGACTCCTTGTTCGTCTCCTAGCTTAGTCATAATATGCCCAGGTGTGAAAAAATATGCACTATACTTGGGTTGCTGGAAACCTACAGGGACCAGAAGCAGATCGTTAGATCCGGTAAGAGGAGGGTTAAAAGGAGTGTTAAACTCACTAGAAGTAATATCCTCAACCTCAACAGTATTAAGAACTTGTCGATCCAGAGTTCTGGGTTGTGGTTTGCCAGGAACCTCTATTTCACCAGTAAGTTCAAAAATACCACTGGAGTCAGTCCTCCATCGTGGTGGTGGCGGTAGTGGATCCACATTGGGTGGGGGAAGGTTTTGCAACCTCTGAGACCTACGAAGTTGTTGGTCTTCCACAATTATATAAAAATAACACTAAGTAAAAACTTAGTGGCCACTAAGACTAAGGGGCAAACATCATACCACTAAAAAATCCTAAGTAATCAAACCAATCAAACCGATAGAAAATACTCTCGGAAGTAAGTCTAGGATGATTAGGTCCCGGAACAGACTAACAAAGTACCGATGGTCAGTTTCGTGGCATCCACCGGAGGTCCACTGGGTGCAAGCGCTTGAATCACCAAACCGCTTTCTCGGGATTACTGCCAGAGGGTTACCTTCCATGCTTGTCCGAGGTGAAGTGGGAATAACCGCCCACTCTACCTGTGTAGGATCTTAAAGGTCTGATACTAAGGCTACCATACATACGAAATATCATGGGGGGACAGTCATCAACCTAGTCAAAACGCATGGGCAGGGTAGCAAAGGCCGAAGTCCGAAAGGACCCCCGTACCTGAATCAACTCTGGTTTATGGTCAAAAGGAAAGTGAGGGGATATCTTCAACAATTCCAGTCTCCCACGGCCTCGTGCTTAACTCTGGTTTGAGTAGAGTATCCTAGGGTTATTTGATATATATGGGTTTACCTAAATGAAAGTTGTACTACGATTGTTGCGTAATGAATCCATTTGTGAGCAGTTTAAGGTGATTTAAGCTTGTAACTCTAGACTAATCTAGTTGATGTTGTGTATACCTAAAAAGAAAATGTTTCTAATTGATTTTATTAAAATATCTTTTTTAAGGAAACTTTTTACTCAACGGGGTAGTGCATTGTGTGGAAATGGTTTATGCAAAAGAAATAACTTTCAAAGCAACAAAAGACTCTTTTTTTATTTTTATTTTTATCGTTTATGCTCTTTCCAAAAATAAAAAACTAAAGCAAACCAAAACAAATCTCTTTTTTCTTTTCTTTTCAAATTCAAAACAAAGTAAACTACGCTACTTCGAAATGATTATAAGTCTTACTACTTTAAACTACCAAACTCATTTTTTGCTTTTTCTAATATACGTAAAAGAAAAAGAACTCGAAAATGGAAGCAAGTAAGACCTAAAAGAGCAATGTAAGTAAGGAAAAGCAACTCTAAGGCTCACAACAAACAAATTGATGATTTGACGAAGACTTGTCCTACAAATTTTTTCAAAGGAAAAGGCTTTGGGCTTGGAAAACAAAGTGGAAAGAAAAGAAGGATAAGAGACGCTTCAAATGGAAAGGTAAACCTCAAAGGTTACTCCAAAGCATCATGAACCTTAAAGAGCACTAATCCAAGCAAACGGTAGGCAAGCGAACCAAAGATGACCTTACAATCACAAAAACTCAAATGGAAGCAAACTGAAAGACTTCAACTTACTTGGACTGAAACTCACAAAGCAATCAGGAGGTATCTAGACTCAAAAAGCTTTTGAAAACACCCTAAGGACTCTAACTTGGGGTCAAACCCTAAATTAAGGGCCAAGACACCGTTAAAGTGTGCTTAGTGTTGCCACAAACAACAAACACTACAAAACAAAGGTTTGTATAGCTGCAACAAGCATCTAGGGTACAGAAGTGCAGCTACATCCAACTAGGAACAAAGCGCGGTCTTCAAAAAGAGTCACAAACAACAAGGCACCTCAAAAATACGCAAGCAAGCAAAAGATGACCTAAGGGACTTAGGAGAGGCAAATGAGACTAACAAGGGCATAAATACCTCAAGGATCAGTTAAGAAAGCAAGGCAAGAGACTAGACATCAAACCAAACAAGTGCAAATCAAAACCCTACAGCATACAAAGAGTTACAGGGGTATGCGCTACTGTGTAGTGCATAAACCAGTGCACACTGGAAGATGTGCCCTACTATGCAGTAGATAAAGTAGTGCTCATCGTCAGGTATGCGCTACTGTGTATAAGGTAGACTAGCGCACATGTCAGAGGAGGTCTGAAACATGCTTTAAAACTTCCAACTGGGATGAGTCAAGCAAGGGAAAGCAAGTACAAGTGACCTACATGGCCTCTCAAAGGATCATAAAAATTAAAAAGTACTGGAAGGAAAGTTAAATGAGTCTCCTAGAATAGAAAACAACCGGTCCCCAGTGGAGTCGCCAGTCTGTTGTTCGGGAATTCTACCCTATAGCGAGGAGAGGGACGCTACCAACTTCTTGGGTGATAGGTAAATACATTGATCATATCACATAGGCTTCTACAAAAGGAAAGAAATCAAGGTTCTTGAAGGCATACCTTATTAACAAAGTTCGATCCTAGATTTCACTTGCTCCTTTGATCGATCCTCCACTTGATCTTCCGTTTGACGAACCTGCAATACAAAGATACCTTCCTCAGTGTATCTTGACTAATATAAGAATGATGAAATTGAAATACAATTTAGACATCAAATACAATCAAGTAGTAAACCAAACAAATATGCAATCCATTAGACATTTGATTGGGACGGGAAGGGCATTTCAACCTTTATTGTCAAAAGCAAATAATCAGTACAAGTATACCTGATCATTCAGAGTGTTTGTGCAACCAGATCCTGGGCTCCTACTCTTCACACTAACTTTGGAATTCCTCCAGTATAACAACCCTTAATGCATAGTTTCTCCCCCCCTCTCTCATCTATCCCCCTTGTATTTATGGGACAAGGTATGCAGTTTGGATCGAGAGGTAGTTTGATTGGGAAGTTGGGGAAGTTACAAAACCAACTGCAACTAATCCCAATTCGTCAAATTAATATATTTTTGATTACTTTTAAAGATGTGTGCGAGTATTTCACAGTAGAGTAGCGCACAATATGCAACTTCACTGCTTTACAACCAACGTTTGTATGATTTTTTGAGGTGTGCGCTAGTTTGCTTAAGCAAAGTAGGGCATACTAGCAGGTGTGCGCTACTATTATGCTTATAGAGTAGGGCACATTCCAAGAAATGTGCTACTATGATGCCTGTAGGGTAGTGCACATGTCAAAAGGTAGGGTAAAACAGGGTTTTGTCAGCTGTTGAGGGGCAAATCAAGTCCATACAACATCTAGGGCAATCTTGCTCTTCAATCCATGTTGTCCTTTTGTGTGATCGATAGCTTAATGTGATCATGGACGGAGAAGTGCAGATTTGACCTATAACACTGACAGAACTGAAGCATACTACATGAGTACAACAAAATAAATAACATGATTGAAAACACAACATAGAAATAAAGTAGACGTGAAAGAGCTGTGCAGAAGGAATAGAAAGTAGCATGGTCCACACAGAAGTGGTAGAAGGATTAGCAAAAGAAATCGCAGTATCCAAATTCGCAAATAGCTCAGGGGGGGGACATACATAGGGGGAGCACTGTGACAAAGTACATATGAAGCATACAGTTCAAATAGGATCATGCACAACTTCATAAGGTGTTGACATCAATGACAAAGGGGGAGATTGTTGAACTTTGGTTGTCATTGATGTCAATTGATTTAGTGTGATTCATTGATATCAACTGATGTCAAAGTGGATAAAACATTTCTACAACAGTGTGAAGAAGTATATTGGAAACCACTTTGAAGGAGTGCATGCATAAGATGGTGAAGGACATGGATTCTAATGTGAAGAAGTATATCTAGTAGTTGCATCCAAACTAAAGGTGTGCAACATACAAATTCAGTTCAAAGAAGTACCAATGCAGAAGACAAGTCCACCAAGTCATACTCTCTAAAGCTATCAGTCAAAGGAGTTGTTTGGATAATGGTACATATGCACAACATCCAACATGGCCTTCTACTCCATCCATATCCCATATCCTCTTTCCATCATCGTTGTTCCAACTCATTACATACTCCCTCCAACCCTCTCATCTCTTCCATCTCCGCTCCTCCATTCACCACGCTCATCTAGCTCGCTCATCTAGCTCCCCTCCTCACAAGCGTCTTCCATTCTCCAACTCATATATTTGCTCACATTCCTATTTCCTTCTGCTGCACTCTTCACTCCCCAAGTCCCCCTCTATTCCCTCCACGCATCCTCTCCTTATATTTTAGTATTAATTATTAATTATTAATATTTTATTTGTTATTGATATTTTTTGTTATTTATGTTCGTTACATTGCCTTCCCATTAAGGGAATCTTTATCCTCAAACCTGAATTTGCTAATGTTTCCTTTTGTTCCAGATTCGTGTTGACATTGATTTGAAACATGCGACCTGGAATGATCTCTTTATCTTGATGATGATCTAGATTTTTTTGTGCTATGATTCGCTCTACCTAGGTGGAGAACTTCTCGGTCCATATTGTCGGTACTTGCTTCTAGTCCATTTAAATTCCATGTATTGCTTTTTAATATTGGTAGAGTAAGTCCCTAACAATGTTAACTAGTCAAAACCTCATATCATGTCCACTTCCTTAAGTGGTAAAGCATAACAATCGAGCTGTATGTTCAAGTTTTGTATTTGCAGTGACACCTTATCGAATTTTATTACTTCTTCCTTGTGTTGATCAACAATGGTTGACACTTTTATATATTTCACGGGATACACAAAAATACTAAGTTCCCTTGCTCTGTTGATATCAATCAGATTATGTTTACTTCCAGAGTCGAATAAAATTATGATGTCTTTATTCTTAATAGTCTCGGTAAGTTGTAATCTCTTTGGCCCTGAATTCCTTGGTTCTGTTACCTAGAATATGAGATGTTCATATTTAAGGTTGTCGCTGCTTTTCAACTAAGGTGGGATATATTTCTTTGTGATTGACTCGCCTTCCTTCGGTTGGGAATTATCCTTCCTAGGTATTGCTAAATTTTCTTCCTTATGAATTTTGGGATACATGTAATTGCCGCAATTGATACTTTATGGGAGCTTGTGTCTGCATCAGAATCAGATTTGTTTTCTTCTCCCGATACCTCTACTTCTTTCCCATTTATGATTTTGCAGTGTGTTGTGTCATTGGTTTTGCATTTATGGCTTGGGGTCCAATCTTCACCACAATGTCAACAAGTATTTTTATTCTTTTTCCTGTCATTATCGGAATGACTGGTGTATGTTTTTGAACTATTTTTAACTTCATAATCATGAGATTGAGGATTGTTGCATTGATGACCTAGTGACCAACCACCTCTACAATATGGACATTGTGTTTCTTGTTGTCGTAAATAACTCTTGTCACTGTTCCCTTGTCTTGAATTTTTAAAAATTTATTCAATAAGTTTATCCTTTTGTCTGGCCTTATCCATATTTGAGACATTGTATACTTCTAGCTCATCTCTAATGTATGGCTTAAGCCCATGTACATATGTCAGGAGTCATTGACTTTCCATTAGCTCCGGTACTCGCGTCACTAATTCTTCCCATTCGAAGGTGCATTCATCCATGTCACCTTTTAGTTGCAATCTGGTGATCTTTGCGAAGAAGTCCTTATCCTTTAGATCTTAAAATATCTTAAAGAAATCCTTCTTGAATGTTTTCTAGTTGTGGGAACCCTTTTTTTTCATGATATTCCACCACATATACTAGTTATATGCCCGACCATCTAGTTGCATTGAGGCATACTTAATCATCTCTTCATCGGATATGATCTTGTGTATGCAAAAAATTATTCTTCTTTGTTGATCCATGCTACGCTCTACTTTGTTGTACCGTTGAACCTCGATAGCTCTAAATTAGGCTTAATTTGATATCCCCCCAAAGGTTGCATTGGTACTGAGTATGGATGATTGGAATTAGTGATTGGATGGTGATTGTGATTGATATGATTCTGTCTTGTTTCCTCATTAACGAATTCGGGTGTGTCTGGTTGATTTTGTGGCATTTCCATCTTAAAGAATTTTGTATGTGGCTGATCTTATGGAAAATCCATATTTTTGGATGTTAATTTTTATTGAAGTAATTCACTAGTTTCTCAATTCCTCCATTAAGCTTTGTTTTCATCTTGCCTATTTCACTTGTAACCACATTAGTGATCTCACTTTGTATTGTTTTTTTTAATCCTTTCTTATCCTCACGCATCTCGGCTTCGAGTTTGTCTAATCTTGCATTAAGGTTTTGAAGCATCTTAGAGTCTTTTGCATGGCTTTTATCTATTTGATCCATGCGTCTCTTTTCCTTGGATTGGGAACAAGAACATGGAGGGGTGTGCCTAGGTGCCATTTTGTTAACAAAGGATAATTTTAAATATAATAATAATAATAATAATAATAATATAATGTTATAATTATTATTAATTTTTTATTATTAATAATGTTAATTATTGACAATAATTATTATTATTCAAAAGAATAATTTTGTAATTTTTTGGAGGGTGTAGTGTATGTAGAATGATGGTATGTGGAGCGTCAATAGGGAAAAATGGAACAGAGGTGAAGGGAGGGATGTGCGGTGGCAACATGATAGACTTGGTGAAGGGAAGCAGTGAGATGGTGAATTGGAAGGGACGTGGTGTGAAGAAGAAGTGAAGTAGGAAGATGGAGGTTGCAGTAGGAGTTGGAGAGGATTGCATGGGTATGGATATGGGGAAAGCGAAGAGGGATCACAGGTGGTGGACGGTGTGCAGGAGGTTGTTGCGATGGGAAGGGTCAGGGTGGGTGCGAGTGAGGAAACGTGTGGGAGTAGTGGTGGATAGCGATCGTGTGAAGAGGTTGAGTGAGATGATACAGATGGAAATGGAGGAAGCAAGTAAAGCATTTGAAATGGAGAGGGGGTTGCAGAAGGTTCCTAGGAGAGACAAGCTCTGATACCACATGGTGTTGAGCTAATTTCTCAAACCCACAAAATCGATTAAGCCAAAGTATTTGATAAATGAATATATTAGATGACAATAAATTACAACATTTGCCCTGCCCAAATATAGCTTAGGCATCACTAATTGAGGGAACACATCCTCTCCTTATATTTTAGTATTAATTATTAATTATTAATATTTATTTGTTATTTATGTTCATTATAGTTGGTTGAGAAAATAATAATAGTGTGCAAGCATGGTATGTGCAAGCATTGCTTGGTTAAAGTTTAGAAGTGTGCAAGCAGTAAGAAGCAACAAATGGTTGGACAATCCTGAAAGCGGGCAAGTTTAGCCAATCAGAAGATGATTTTAGTTAGTTGAATGTGCATAAGATCCGAGAAGTGTATAGAAGTTGAAGTAAGTCTATGAGAAAATTCTATAGCCAATGGTACAGTAGGTGCGCAAGTCCCACAAGTGATGACAAGGAAAAGATAAAAGTTCCACCAAGTAGGAGATGGAGTAGGAACAAAATCCACAAAGTGTCAATGCATCAAGTGTGCATTACTCACAAGTAATCAAGCAGTAAGGGCCAAATTCCCACCAAGTAGAAGTTGGAGTATGTGCAGATTCCACAAAGCATCAACGTATCAAGGGCGAATTACCCACAAGGGATGGTATAGATACACCAAGTTGAAAATCAAGGATGCACATATACCTCAAAGCGATTGTACATAAAGAGCACAAAAGCACACCACCAAGGTGTAAATTCCCACTAAGTTTTGGACCATGAAGGTGCAAGACACACAAAGAATGACACATCAATAGTGTAGAAGATGACACATGGCAAATGCACAATCCATGAAGTTTGGAAGAAGGGATGCCATGACCAACTTGTGGACATACAATATGTGCAGGACTTGTATAAATAGAGATGCAAGTTGTAGATTTGAATTAATCTTGATGGCAAGATAATAAGATCTTCAAGGGTTTGTTGAATTTTTATATTCAAGAAATCAAAGGGCTCAAGGACAAAAGTACAGAATGATCTAGCGTCGAGGAGACAAGAAGCACACATGCAACAAAATTTAGTTTTGATAGTGCGCAATATGATTCCATAGATCTGTGACTGATGTGCAAGTACTAAAAGGAATAAATATTGAAGTATGCATAGATGCGTGACGTTTTGAAGAACAACATTGCAAACGACATGTCAGTAGTCATAGATGTTGAAAGACGGAAGTGCAGATATGGAACCAAAGTATTTCAAATGATGTGCAAATGTCTAGTTGATGCATATGAGCAGAAGTGAAAGTGTACGAATTTGAGATGATAATTTGATGCGTGATGACAGAACAACAACAATATCCAGTAAGCACATCATGATGCAGATGATCTGAGACAAGTGCGTTAAACCGAATGGAAAAATATTTCGAGGCACTAGTTGTTGTAGATTGTCTTAAATATTGTGGAAATTACACATAAAAGACCCATCAATAAGTGCACAGTTCCATCTGTTACTAATGCATTATTTCATAACAAAAAACTATCAATTGAAAGCATAATATCAGTTGAATAAAACAGTAGTGTTGTAGCATGAAGACAGAGCATACCTCAGTGCATACTATAGTATCAACGAGCACACAATACATGAATTAAGACATCAGTAGACGCGTAAATTTTAGAGGAATGAGAATTCAAGTGATGTATTCAACTCAGTGATATAGAATCGACTACATATGAAGGTGGTGCAAAACAAAACTATTATTAGAATATCGAAGGAGTGCACGGAATTGAAGTTCAGTAAGACATAATTATACATTGGAAATCAGGGCAGTAGGATGGGGTAAGGAGACAGGGAGTCGAAGATTCATTGAGGTTGGAGCCTGTAAAAACAGGGGGTCAATGCCTCCTTCCAGTTGTTACCGGAGAAATACAGGGAGTTGTGGCTTCATTTAGGTAGAATCCTATAAAAATAGGGGGTCGTTGCCTCCTTCCAATTGGTTCTAGTAAACACAGAAATTTGGTGCTTCCGTGAATGTATTCTTTCTCATTATAAATAAGCATTCCATAGTTTTCTCTCGATTAAGTTTCCACGTCAAAATTCCTTTGTTTTGTGTTCTTTTTCTTGGTACATCTATGGATGAATTTTTTATTTATTGATGCATAACTTAAGAAAATAATTAAGTAAAGGCTAACCTATTTAAGAAGGTAGCAATTGTTGATAATTGTGTTAATACTAATTCACCCCCCCTCTTAGTATTAAATCAATTCCAACAAAGTGGACTCATTATAAACAAAATCTAGAATCTTAGCACATGCTAAATGACTTTATGTTTTATCCTCGTCTATACTTGATGTTACATTGGAATACAATATCATAGGAGGAAACTTAAAACTTTACATTTGACTGGTTGAAAATATCAAAATCTAGATTAAAATTTAGTAAGCATGCCACTTGGAATTTTTTAGTGTTTCATGTATCCATTGAGGTTGGTGTTGCAAAATATCTGGAGTTTCCTTTGTAGTCATAGGAAATGCATCGAGCTTATTCTCCTTCAAAATGCCATCAAAATGCTATAAAGTGTGATATGACCTTCAAAATTTGTAGGGAAAAACATAACCTTTGTCTATTCGCTTTCCTTCTAAGTCTAGAGAGTGTCCTGTAAAAATTGAGTGTCCATTTCTAGAAGAACATCCAACCTACTACTACTTGCTTGATTTTTCTGTTTTTCCCAAAGCCTTTTAGCTTTCCAACTTTTCTTGTTTTTCCCAGTCCCTTGTTTTTCTTTACTATTTTCTTAGCAAAGTCACACAATGTCTTGTCCTTGATGATTAGCTCGTATTTAATTTTTTATTGATCTTGACATTCTATTATTCTAGGATTCTAAAATTTTCTCCAGACTTCTTCAACTTCTTGCAAAGCATTTGCTTTATCTTGGACTTCTTGTTCTTTAACAAATGCTCTTCGCATGGATTACTATTTTCAGCAAAGAAAGTAAGGGGTTCTTTAACCTCCTTTTCTTCATCTATGCCTGGAAGATCCGGTAGGGAATCCAAAGTTTTCTTAATTCCACTTAGGGATTCCACAATTTTCCTTTCCATTCCTTTTGAATGTTCATCTTCTTCATCCGATAATGATTGAGGAGAGACTGATTTTTGAACCTTTACAAACTTGCTAGGCTTCTCGGGCTCAATAATTTCTTGTTCCGAGTTTAACCTGGGACCCTTCCTCACCTGGAATTTCCTCTAAGATGACCTAGAGCTGCTTGGCTTCTTTGGTTTTTCTTTGATTGTATCTAAGGGTTTTCCAAATCTATAAATTCATTTAGTTTTAAAGAAGGGTCAAAGAGGGATATGGCCTTCATTCTAAATTTATTGGTCGGTCGAGTATGAGGCATCCTCGGGGGATATTTTTGCAATATATATTTTTCATCCTCTAAGACCTTTCATTTTTTCTTCATTCTAAAAGGAATTTCAACAGCTTCAGGGTTTTTAATTTTAGGTGGTGAGTTTTCCTTATTATCTTCATCATTATGTGCCGGATATACTCGTTGAGATTTCCTCTTTTGACTGTAAATCCTAGAATAACCTACATCCACCTACCTCTTCCTCAGCAAAAATTGTTGACTTTGATCAGGGAGATTCTTTTTCTACTTCAAGTCAACTTAGAGTCACTAGTTCCTTTTGAATAATACCCTGCCATTACCTCCTGGGGTCAAACGAATTCCATTTCAAACTCAAATAAGAACAACAAATGGTCCCAAGTTCAATGGATCTTGGCCAACTCCTCCATAATTAACAATTTTATCATAGCATGGTGATAAATACCATGGTGTTTTTTCTATGGACAAGACCTGAGTGGTATTGACATCTTCGTGAGGTTTTTAAGCAGGAAAAAGGGTAAACTAAGAGGCACATATCCTGTAACGTGTAATAGAAATCTCATTAGGTCCAGTAAAATAGCACTGGATCCAATACAACAATTCCTTCCATTCTGGTTTCAAACAGGTTTTGGGAAGTCCCTTCCTCCAGTTGGGGTTTTGAAATTCAGGGACAAGAAACTGATTACAAGCCAAAACAACAAAATCTTGGTGTTTGAACCAACGTTCTCCTCTTATGGACAATTTCACAGCTACAACAATTGATATTTCAATAACTTGAAACTTCATATCTCCAAAATTAGCTTTCTTTCCATCAATTCCATGTGTGAAGGATTTGGATACGCTCTCATGATGTCCCTGTAGCTTCTGAAAAAATTGCATCCATACGATTGCCATAAATCTATCCTCAAGTTTCGGATAGGATTCAATTACCTTTGATCCCAGAGGTTCATACCGCACCAAGAAGCCACTTTTCTTTCAAGGAGGCATGGATGATAGCTAGAGATGGCATGCAATACTGTAGTCGGTCACTACTAACTTCATAAAAGAGTGAGAGAACTCTTCATAAGAGAAATGAAAGTAACCATATTAGACATGAGTTATAACAAGAGACAAATCTCGAAATCAACAATTTTAGGAATAATCAACACACTTATCGCACACTTAAATAAAATTCGAATGACTACAAATTATGATTACATGGAATCCTGACAACATGTCTCAACTTATTAATGGCTTGTCAGATTTTGGTTTTCTCTATATGTTTGGAAGTGTCGGGAAATTCAATTTTGGTAGCGCTAGACCGGGAAAACAGGTGAGTTCCACTACATAATGGAAATGTATTTTGTAGCAACTTATGACCCAAAACATCAGGTTCCACTACAGAATGAGAAACTCGTCACTCCTAGCAAATATAAATTTTTCTTGATCCCATAACCCTGCAAGTGATTAGAGACTACAAAATAGAAAAAAATATGGTTTAGCAACCTCCAAAATCTCCATTATTCACAACTCATTGAAATGGAATATCTTTCACATAGCACATAAAGGTAGCGATGGAACTCGGCATTCTAACTTTCTAACATAAAAAAAAAAAAACTTGCTTGGAGGTTTGTATTCACTTTGGACTTTGTCCATATTCTTTTGATAAAAGTGTTGATTTCTAAGGACGACTTCCCCTAGTTGGTCCTTGTGATTATTTTCAGCAATGTATGCATTTTAATTTGCATGCAAAATTACTTGCACAATATAAGCTTGCCTTTTATTCAATGTTTAATTTAGTCTTTCTAAAAGTGATTTTTGTAATTTGAATTGTATGCAAAGGATACTCATGCATTTGTATATATCGTGATGCAAAGTTTAGTTCCAGTCTTTGAAAAAGAGTTGACTATTCCACTCTCTAGTCCTTGTGGACATAATTTTTGTAAACCATGCATAGCAGGTTCTTTCGCTTGGCAGCAAGATGTGCGAGAGCATAGTGGTGTTGGTGGAAGTTTGTTAAGAGTCCAAAATATTGTCAAGAGCTACCCTTCTTGCTAGCAAGACATTGCATATTTTCTTTTAAAACCTCAGGTATTTTCGTTTCCTGTGTTATCTGACTTCTTTTAATCGATGATATAAATGTTTTAAATTTTTATTCTGAAAGGAAATGAGTGTGGTTGATTATATGAATCTCTAAACATTACCTATGTATGACATTGGAACATCATTATATTTGGTTTAGGTGAATAGGAAAATGGAGGATGTAATAAGACCTATTAAAAGTAGACTTGAATATGGATCTAGGAGTAATGATAGTGATGAAGAGGATCAAGATCCAAGTTATCAAATTAATATTGATGAATCTTTAGATGAAAAGTGTGTAAATATGCAACAGGAAGAAGATGTAATGTCCCCATTTTGGTAGCTAAATATGAAGTAATTAAGCCCATACCAACTCACAGAACAAAATTTAGCAAGCCTCTAGAGCCTCCAATGGAAGTCTCGCCTCAGTCTTGGTTATCCTCTAAGCAAAGACATATCATTCATTCAAAATGAAAAATATTTTACAGTAAAAAATCCCCGTGGTGGAAGCGCCTCGATCCTGGGTCTTCTCTAAGGAAACACCCTCTCTATTTCATATATACAATAGTAACAATCAAGGGAGATTCATCCATCTCTTTCATGGACATATTTCCAGTTACATCCATAGTAGACTTTCAAATATCCTAGGAATGAAGAATGAGGAAATAGAAAAAGGATAAAAAAATCATGTGACAGATCTGAGCAACCTTTCCCAACTCAAAATCTCGATGAAATAATGAACCTCATGTTTTGTGTCTTTGCGTAGAGTTTTTATGTACATGTAGTATGAATATGTCGATATGAAGGGTTTGTCGGCTAACCTGTCATTTGTACTGAAAAAATATTTTGGTTAAGGAACTATAATGAATTAGCATGCACATTCTTGCTCAGGAATCGTGGGATGATTATTCCTCATCTTCTTGTCCTTTTCCAAAATTTTCCCCGCATCTCCTTTCTAGGGGCCTGAGGTGGTCCTAATATATCCACTGCTGGAGAAATATGATGTTGGTCCACCTATTCTTCAAATTGATGTTGTCCTTCCATCACCTTTTCTTTTAACATTTGTATAGTTTGCCATGTATGATCCATTGGTGATGGGTTATTTTTTAACATTCTGAATTCCTTGTCTAGCTTTGAGATTGGAGTATATTCCACATGTTTTATGATGGTCAACAAGTAGTTCAATAGTGTATGGACAACAATTGAAGGGTCTAATTCATGAAGTAGCTCTTGTGGCATTGGGGGAGTGGCTCACTGAGTTATGGAAGTCAATTCAAGCATCTTTTCTTTAACCATTTGCTTGTACAATCCAGCTGAATGGAGCTAATGCTCATGGTTCCAAGGGGTTGGAATACTGTCTTGACTCATGGTAGCCATTATCCTTAAAAAAGGATTAACCACTTTCACAGATTCTTTCAATTTCTCTTCTAACATCATCATAAAGTCAAATATCTGGATGTTGTTTTCTATACAAATTATAAGTCTAGTTTTGCCACTTATCTACATGGATTTTAACTGTTTTGGAGACAAAGTATTGATAACAGATCTGTCTATATTTGATATTCGACACTTTTCCTTTACATATACTTTATTTTTTCCCATGGAATCACTTGCTTCTAAGTCTATTTTATGGTAACTCAATATGAACTAAATATAATTTTGGGACTTAGGTAGTTCTCAAAAGATGAGTGTCCATAAGGAATTTCTAATCGTCACCATTTCCTCTATCATCAGTGATCGATTTGTAGCTTTGTCCAGTTTCCACTATAATTCTTCCACTCGTTGATCCTTAGCAACTATATGTTTATTCAATTCATGCACCTTTATGTTGTGAGGTATCTAATTTACCCCCTTGTGTCTTCAAGCTTTCATCTCTTTTCTGTATAGTTTGGTTTAATCTAGAAACTTGCATAAGGGCATCTAATGCTTTATTTTCCCATTCCTTCCATTCTTGCTCCTTCTCATCTAAAATTTTCCTCAACTTATCAATGTCTTCTGTGGGACTTGTGCCTTGGAGTATAACGGGATTTAACTCTGACTTATTTTTATCTTCGACCATCCTTGCTTCATAAGCTGTGATCTGAGCTATTGTATCATCTAGCTTATTTTGAAGTACTTGACATTTTCCTTCTGATTTTTGGAGATCTTTAATTTTCCTTTCATTGACTTCTTTTTCTGCTAGTATAGAAGCATGTTACGCCCTAAGAAATTCTAGTTCACCATGTAATAGTTGGTTTTGATACATTACCTGAAGGGTTGATGGAAATTATTGGCTCATCTGGCCATTTTCCAATGCTTTCATTTTTTGATATTTTAAAGCTAGAAGATTCATTACCTTTGTTGTGTGTTGTGTTCTAGGTGTTCTATTGACTATAACGTTCTCTAATCTCTGATTCACCCCCTCTAAATTTTTTACTCTAGCTCTTAGAAATTGATTGTTAGTCATCGAGGCTTCAATTTTTTCTTTGTACATATACATATCTGCATAGGTTTTGGCATATTTATGTTACACCATACTATTGGACCCTTCAGCCAAGGATATATGATCTTCAAGGGGTAGCTCTGATGTTCCTATGGTGACTTAAGACATATTCCATTCTCTAGGTCGCATATTTTTGTATTATTTTCGTGCCATGGGTTCCATTCTAATTATTCTGAATCTGTCTATAACAAAATCAAACTTTGGGATCAACCTATTCTTGGCTTGAGAGTCCAATGATTCTATGATATGAAATAATTCTGGAGCCTTGGATCTTCTCTCTTGCTCTTGATCTAGAAACATAAAAGGATTAGTAATTTCAAATGACTCAACCTCTCCACTCTCATTTATTTTTTGTGGTATTTCTGTGAGGAACCTGGAACAATTAATTAATGAAATTGCACAAGATAGCAGAAATAACAGAACTTAGAATAGATTTATTGACCGTGGGCCACTTTGAGGGTGAAACCTCCTTTGAGAAAGCTCAATACAAATAACTTCACGGTGCCTTCATTGGCCTCAACACAAACTTATATACCAGTCTATGCAGCAGTACTATGGTTCAATACCGTGGGTCATATAATACTACAGGACGACTAACAAAGCATATGTGTCTAATACTATGGGCTAATACAAACTATGGATCAACATATAATTCTTCGGGACAACTTACAAAGCATATGCATTCAACAACAATATACTAACAAAGTAAATAGAAGGTTCGACATGGGTTCCTAACATCCCCTTCCCTTTAGAAAAATATTTGTCCTCAAAGCTTTAGATGTGGAAATTGTTATTGAATCTGAAGGAGTGGTTCCCATGTAGCATCCTCTGGTTTCATCCCGTGCCACTGAATTAAGACCTTTGTGATAGAGCTAGAGCAAAGCTGACGAGTGCGCCAATTGAGGATGACCTCCGGATCCAAAAGGATGGATCCTTCATTATCCAATTCTGGTAAAATAGTTTGTCCTCTGATGTTGGCGCCAAGAACTTTCTTCAGACAAGAGACATGAAATACTGGATGAAAGAGGTAAGAAGGAGGAAGTTCCAATTTATAAGCAAAAAACCCAATCTTTTGAAGAATCCTATATGGCCCATAGAACTTTGGAGCAAGCTTATGACTCCCTTTGAGTTTCAAGGAGGATTTATTGTAAGGTTGTAGACGAAGAAAAAACATATCACCTACTTGGAAAGTGTGCTCAAAACGATGCTGATCAGCTTGTTGCTTCATTCGATTTATTGCCATGTGGAGACTGTCTCGCATAACGCACAGAATCTGATCGTGGTTGCAAAGGACCGTGTCAACTTCCTAAATTGGTGAACTGCTGGGGGTGTATGGAAGTTGAACTCGCAGTGCCTAACCATAGACTGCTTCATATGGATTCATTTTAGAGGCAGTGTGGTAAGAGGTATTGTACCACCATTCAGCAAGAGGGAGCCACTTTTCCCACTGATGTTGTTGTTCGGAGTTGAAGCAACAAAGATAAGTTTCCAAGCATTTATTGATAATTTCCATGTGACCATCTTTTTGTGGGAAATACCCTAAACTCATCTTCAATTTGGTTCCAGTGTGACGAAATAGTTCTGTCCAAAAATGACTGGTGAAAGTTGCATCGCGATCCAAGACAATGGAATAAGGGATTCCATGAAGATGAAAGATCTGGTCCAAGAAAATTTGTGCGACTAAGGAGGTAGTATAGGGATGGCTCAGGGCACAAAAATGACTATATTTGGAGAGGTGATCAACCACAACCAAAATCATTGTCTTCCCTCCATATTGAGGGATCCCTTCAATGAAATCCATAGAAATATCTGTAAAAATCCGTGTAGGGATGGGAAAGGGTTCAAGCAATCCCAGAAGGAGTGTTGTTTCACCCTTATTGCGCTAGAAGGTATCACATTTAGCCACCATCTATTGAATTTATCTTTTCATTCCCTGCCAAAAGAAGTTATGTCGTGCTTGTTTTGAGGAACCCAGAGTGCCCTGCCGATGGAGAAGCATGGAGTTCATAGAAGACAACCTATTGAATATTTGTGCTTTGGGGAAGCACCAGAGGACCCTTATATCTAAGGGAAGCACCATCCCAAGAGTAATGTGGTACAACAAAAGGGTTGTTGTCCAAGCGTTGGAAGATTTGAGATAATGAAGATTCATTGACATAGCCCTATTGAACAGATTGCAACCAATTTGGAATAGGCATAGAAATAGTTGAAAGAGAAACTTGGTCCTCAAATGGGAGAGAAAGAGCATCTACCACAATATTTTCCTTACCCTTATTGTAAGTGATCTCATAGTCATAACCCATGAGTTTTATAACCCTTTTTTGTTGTGCTGGGGAGGATACGCATTGTTCCAGAAAATATTTCAGACTCTGGTGATCAGTCTTGATGCAAAAATGATTCCCTAATAGGTATGGTCACCACTTCTGTACTGCAGGCAAAATAACCATCATTTACTTCTCATATGTAGAGGCAGCTAAATTCTTACCAAAAAGGGCTTTGCTGGTGAACACAATGGGATGTTCATCTTGAAGGAGAACAACACCAAGTCCATTGCCACACCCATCACTCTCAATAGTGAAGGGCTCAGAGAAATCGGGCATAGCTAGAACAGGTGTAGTGCACATAGCTTGTTTCAGTTTTTCAAATGCACACTCAGTAACATGTGTCCATGTAAAAGAATCCTTTTTCAATAGAGCAGTTAATGGAGCTGCAATATTCCCATAATCCTTGACAAACTTGTGGTAGTATTGAGTCAATCCAAAAAAACCACGAAGGCTCTTGAGTGTCTAAGGAGGCGGCCAATTGTTCATGGCAGCTATTTTGGCAGGATCCACGCAAACCCGTTGTGCTGAAATAATGTGCCCGAGATACTCTACTTCCTTCTGTCCAAAAACACATTTAGACTGTTTGGCGTGGAGATGATGGTCATAGAAAAGTTGCATTACAAGATCCATATGCTGGAGATGTTGCCCATTTTTTACTGTAGATGAGGATATCATCAAAGAAGACTAGAATGAATTTCCGTAAATAGGGCCAAAATATTTTATTCATCAATGCCTGGAAGGTGGAAGGATCATTAGTGAGGCCAAAGGGAATGACCAAAAACTCATAGTGGCCATCATGTGTGCAGAAAGTTGTTTTAGGGATATCATCCTTATGAACCCGAATTTGATGATACCCAAAAGGAAGATCCAACTTGGAGAAAAATTGAGCACCATGAAGCTCATCAAGAAGCTCATAAACAACAGGAATTGGAAACTTATCCTTGATGGTGAGGTGATTAAGTGCTCGAAATTCAATGCAGAGGCAGCATGACCCATCTTTTTTTCGAACAAGAAGAACAGGTGAAGAAAAGGAACTAGTACTAGGGCGAATAATACCTTGCTTCAGTAATTTCTGAACGAGCATTTCAATCTCTATTTTTTGGTGAAATGGGTAGCGATAGGGCTTGATGTTGGGAGGAACGATTCCAAATAGGAGCTGAATACGATGGTCCTCTGGCCGTGAAGGTGTAAATCCCACTGGTTCAGCAAAGACACCTATATATCTATCCAGAATTTGTTGTAGATCCAAAGGAGTAGTGGAGACCACTGATGGTTGCATCCAAATGGAATGGATTTGAGCGATGACAGCATGTGAATTATTCTTTAAGGAGCTTCTCTATGAGATGTGAACTGATGATGCAGAGAGACCCTGGTTGTAAGCCTGCCAATGTGTTTTTTTTTTCATTGATTGAAAACTGCATCCAAAGTTCATCAAAATCCCATAAGATGGGGCCAAGTGTGCGTAGCCATTGAGCGCCCAAAACCACATCACATCTGCCTAAGGCCAAGGAAAACATGTCAAAGCGCAGGTTATAATCTCCCATAGAGATATGCACATTGCGACACTTCCCTTTGCAAGGTAAGGTGCTCCCATTGGAAACCATGACTTCAAAGTTGGAGCAAAGATGGGCAAAACAATCATCCTGTTTGACGATCCGAGGGTCAATGAAGTTATGAGTGATACCAAAATCAATGAGTATTGTAAGAGGAAGCTTCTTGAAGTAACCCCTGACCCGTATTGTTTGGGGGGTGGTGACTCTGGATAAAGCATAGAGAGATATCTCTGGGTGGTCGTCCTGAGATGGAGGGTCAATAGGTGGCTCATGAATGTCGACCTGATCGTCTATTATATCTAGAGCTTCTTCACTAATTTCAGAGGGAGGAGGAGAATCCACATCCAAGAGATAGATATTTTTCTCAACACATCTATGAACCCAAGTGAATTTCTCATCACAATTATAACAAATCCCTTTTTCTCGATGGGCCCGCATCTCTGTTTTAGAAAAATGCTTGATAGGAGTTGGTCGAGGAGCTAGTGGGATGGGAGGTTGTTCGGAACCCATATTTCTGAAGGGAAAAAATGTGGGTTTGGAACGTCGTTTGGATGTGATCTTGTCCATTTCCAACTTATCCAACCCTAGGGCTTCCATCATTGTGTTGGGACATAACATTTTGACCTCAGATCGGATTGCATCCTTTAGACCACTTATAAAACAACTGCTGTAGAAGTCATCAGGAAATCCTTATGTGTGATTGGCTAGTTTCTCAAATTCTGTATGATACTCTCTCACAGTGCCAATTTGACGAAGTTTAGTGAGGGCTCCTTTGAAGTCATCAAAAGCACTAGGACCAAATCGTTGCAAAAGGAGCTTGCAAAATTCTGGCCAGTTTGGCTCTTCATGAGCCTTGATGTACCAATGGTACCATCGAAGAGCTTCCTGTTCCAAATGAAAGGATGCAAGTGGAACTTTGTTGACATCAAAAGTATTATGTAGACTGAAATATTGTTCTTCCTGATAGATCCATCCAGTCGGATCAGTACCATTGAAGTGAGGAAAATCAAGCTTCGGACCATGGAAAGTGCTGGAAGAAGAGAACCCAGTGTCTGCAAAATACTCTGACTGTCGTTTATTGTTCATGGTTGATTGCTAAATATGGAGGCCGAGAAATTTTTCATCCAGATCCTGGAGTTTGGTTTTGAGGGATGCAAGTTCTTCCTCCATGGTTTTTTCTCCTGCGCGGGTGATAACCATAACCAGGAATTTGTTTTTTTGAATGGGTAGAAAAACAAAAACAGAAACTGTTTTAGTAAAGGAAAATTTGGATTTGGAAAAAAATATGATGGGTAATTTGGGTTTGACTAGGTTTTGGACACTTTCGAGTGGACAGGGAAGAAAAAAATGAGGATTTCAGAAGCAGAGTGAAAGAATGATAAAATTTGTCATAGAAGTACAAAGAAGCAGAAATAGGAAATGAACATTGTGGCAAAATTTAAAGGCGATTGGGAGAAAATGGAAGTTATGGCAAACCCTAAAATTAGACAAATGTTGGATTTCTGGATTTGGGAAGTGGAATTTGGGATAGGGTCCTTAGGAATGAAATATGTAGAATGGGATTTAAGGGGTTTTAGTGAAGTTTCAAGGGAAACGAATTTAAAACAAAGGAGATATGGAGAAAAAACGTTTTTTTTTTTGGAATGGATCTGCAACGGCGCGGAAGTGATCGAAAATATATGGATCTGCAATCACACGAAAGTGATCGGAAATAGATGGATTTGCAATGGCGCGGAAGTGATCGATAATAGTTCAGCTGGAAATAGATATAGACCCCAGGTATGATCGCCTTCCTAACGGTTTGGGGGATTCACTCAACCACCAATGTTGTCTGACAGCTTGTGTATTGCGGCAATACCCCTCAATCCATGGCTTAGGTAAAACTGATAACTACTTTGCCACAAATGACATCTCTTAGTTTACCTCATGAGTGGGAACTAGTCAATTAGGTATGGGTCATTTCCCTTTTTCGTCGGTAGTTCCTCTCAATGGGCCAGCTACTTCGGGATTCCTGTGGTAATCCTCAAAATGCATTTTAGGGCTTATGCCCAAGTAATTCCCACAGTATAGCAGATATGGATTATTCCTAGATGCGAACCTGCAACAAATGTGAAAAAAAAAAATTGGTATAAATTCCACCCAACAAGCCCAAGAAAGTGCTCTGATACCATATGTGAGGAACCTGCAACAATTAATTAATGAAATTGCACGAGATAGCGGAAATAACAAAAATTGGAATAGATTTATTGATCACGGGCCACTTCAAGGGGGAAACCTCCTTTGAGAAAGCTCAATACAAATAACTTCACGGTGCTTTCATTGGCCTCAACACAAACTTATATACTAGTCTATGCGGCAATACTATGGGTCAATACCATGGGTCATATAATATTACGGGACGACTTACAAAGCATATGCGTCCAATACTATGGATCAATACTATGGGATAATACAAACTATGAATCAACATATAATACTACAGAACGACTTACAAGGCATATGCATCCAACAAAAATATATTAACAAAGTAAATAGAAGGGTTGACATGGGTTCCTAACAATTTCTAGGAGTGTGGCATGGGGGAGAGGATACCATTGATATTTTACATTTTCTACAGACAATAATTCATTAGAATCAATAGTAAGAATATCTAGGTTAGTAAGGTTTGCGCCTTCTTTTTGTGATATTTATTGAATGGGATTAATCTCTTGTGAAGAGAAAAGTATGCTAGCTTCATTTATTTGCTTCTTACCAGGACCCATTTCCTCTTCTTCCGAAGTCTTAGTCTTTTTATTCTGAGGTTCTTCTGGGTTAAGTTCTTCTACTCTCCTTTTAGGATATTCTATAGAATCTATTGTCTCCTCGCATTCCTCCTCTTTAGTCTCATCATATGATATCTGAATTGCCTATTTCATGGGTGAACTTAGAAGATATATTTGATACTCGAAAGTTCCTGCTACCTGCTATTTCCCTATCTCACTCATGGATTGAACCGTATGTTGAATATTCGTCACAAGAGTTTCTTTTGATTTTTGGGTTTCTCTTGCTGTTGAAACACCTCCAATCTGTTTTTATTGACCAATATTTAGAATGAGTGGTGTTTGAGTGTTTGTCTCCCGTGATTCCTTTTATGATTTATCATGCTCCCACCCTAGTGGGATCTTAGGATCTTCATCTTTCTCTATACCAAGTATGACTTGTGCTTCCCCAGGGATATTTGTGTCAACTGTCACCTGGGGAATTTGAGATCCTTTATGTGTTTCATGTACATCAACCCCTATAGCTAGTCTTCCAAACCTCTTCTCGAGTTGAATGAATTTTGCAGCCCCTATGCCTTCCTTCCCCAATCCATATCCTAGGTTGAAACCCATGGATAACATAATTGGCATGGATTTCTGATATGGCTCTGAATTTTCGGGGGCTAGAGGAAAAGGAGCGTTATTCAATGCTATATCTTTTCCTTTATTGGCACATTTAGCTTTCAAAAGAGATCTTGATTGCCCTACTTCTTTCTCAACCCATCCAACCATCCGGGGTACTTATTTACTTTTATCACCTGCATAATATGTGTCATATAATTCATCAAATTGTTGACCTTATGGGATTTGCTGGTAAGGGATACATGTTTTCTATAAATATATTTGCATCCTCCACTTAGTTCCCTTCCTATTCTGATCTTTCGTACCCTGTACTCCAGTGTACTCATCACTCCTTGTTTGTAAAGTAGCGGTGAATTTAAATTCCTCCTTGGGGATTGGTTCCCCTTCAGTTCTGTGGAAGGTGTAATAAGGTGGAACTTCAATGCGCTCTTCAGGAACAGGATCAGGAAATGCTTGCATGATCACTTAAGTAGGATTTTTTCTTCTTGAATGATTTTCTATATTTCTTCAAAAGAGTCTTTATTTGCTATCTTTTCTACTTCAGGTCTACGCTCATGATCTCCTGGGTTCACCATTTTTCTCCCATTTTCTTGACCAATAATGAAATTTGGGTCATATTTCCATGCTCTGTCCAAAGGTAGATCAAGATCTTTAATCATTTTTACAACTTCCTTAAAACCTCTCTTATGATTAATAGCATATCCTCCCATTGATACTAGGAATACAGTTATGCCCTTCTTCTTAGATTGCAGTGACGAATATCTACCTCTGTCATTTGAATTACATATTCAAGGATAAAATTCCCAGGGGTAAGGAGTTTGGTTAATTTGTGAGGAGGTGATTTAGTTCCATACAACCTTATCATTGTGTACTCTTCTTGCGGGTAACAATCAAATTTTTGCGTAGCTTCTCCAAGCTGCAGATACGACCTGATTTCTTGTGGAATGCATTCTAGTTCTTTCCCTTGAATTAAAGTAAATGCCTGATACATAAATATGGATACAAATTTTATCTAGGAGACATACTTTCCTTCTTGTTTTATCCAAAGAATCCAATCATACACTCTCTTTGGTCCTCCATCCTTAAATCTACATAGCTCAAGGTTCCAAAATGGTGAGATTGATAGAAAATCAACAAGTAAACTAAGTATGAATAATATCTGAAAACCCCAGTTTCTTCAAATGCTACTAACTGATCTCTGATCCCTTCTTCCAGGGATTTTTCATAATTGATATTGGAAATATTATCATTATTATATCTATCAATCAAATCTACCATTACATCATCAAGCTTCTCATCGGAATCTTTACCTAGTATGATGCTAAAGGAAGATAGAGTTTCTTGGTTCCATGGTGACAAGTTGGCTTGCATCTAGGGCTCAAGGTGATCAATCTGTTGTTTTGGTACATATACCATGCATCTTTTTATCTTCTCTTTCTGAGAGGGATCTTGCTTTGCATAATTTTCAGCAAGTTTTTTCAAGGAAAATTTATTGATTCCCATCAACTGTAGTTCCCAACATGTCTGGGATGGATCTAGCATAAATCTCAAAGAGGATTCTTTCATCATTGGCCTCGACAACTCCCTCTAGACTATCATAATTACTGGTGCATAACTGAACAAATTCAGGAAACGGGAAAACATCAGGGACTAAATGCTAGGCCAGCTGGGACTCCCAAAATCTAGCCAGTTTTGGTGATTTTCCTTGAACATTTGAAGTTTCCCAAGGGATGTTCCTATAAATGTTTTTGCTAATATTTTGGTATAAGGAAGACCAACCTCAGCCCATCAGTCTATAAAATTTGGTAAACGAGTTGAAGAGGTGTCAGAAAGGTCTGACTGGTATGAAAGGGTTGTGGAAGAGGTCGATTGAGAGGAAGTAGCTTCTAACTGGTTTGAAAGGGTTGCAGAAGAGGTCGACTGAGATGGAGTAACTTTCTTCCTACCTATTTTAAGGTTTTTGTGGCACTGCAGAATTAGTCATAATTTTAAGCGCTAAAAAAGGGGGGAAGATATGAGGCTAGAAAATACAAAGGATATCAAGAAATTAGGAACTGAGTTTTTGACAAACTATGCAGCCATTACAAGTGATTATCGGACTCAAAAGATGAAAATTTTACTTACTTGGATACATTGTAATTGTTTGAACTGGAGCCTTGAATGTATTTTTTGATATCATGCGCCCCCATACTTAGAAGCATATAAAATGGTAAATGCTTAGTATTAAATGGTCTTCATAGTTTAGAGAGCTAAACTATGAGTTTTGCTTTTTCTATTTTTAAAATTTTAAGCTTTCGAGATCCTTAAATTATTCATCAGTGACCATTTAAGTGTTTGTATTAGGGAAAATTATAGTCGTAAATTTGGCCGGATAGTTGGTGCAAATGGTCTAGACTTATATGGAACAACCAAAACAACCCCCCCCCTTCGCCAGAATCCGGCAGAGGAACAATGTTTTATATCACAATTTCCACTGCTCAAATCGCAATTTCGACGATTTGGGTAGTTTCGAGCTCACTCAAAACTTATATATGATGATAATCATTGCAGATGGTTGTAAGGATAGATGTCGAACGTGAACTTTCCAACTTACCTTTTTCAATTTAATTCGGTGTTGAGTTCTACCCGAAAATCTTACTTTTCTGGTGAAGGTCTAAGATCCCGTGAACGGTGTAGATCTTCTTTAAAATATCGATCAAGCCATTGGTGTGCTATCTCTCTTATATGATTTAATTTTCTATCTAGCTATCGCCAATGGTTGAGATCTATTTTATGCTTATTACGCGTTTATATTGGATCGTTGACAGCGCAAACTCATATGGGACTTGCTTTTTTCCATTCAACATTGCAGACAACTACGATTTACTTTGCATCTATTACCAGGCTCAAGCTAAGCCAGGTGTTACATCACAATCCATGCTTCTCATTTTAATTGTTTTAGAAATATTGGCAGATTACATGTTTAGTATATAAATATGGAAGTAAAATATGGTTTTTTAGATTGTTTTACTATTTGATTGTATAGAGAACCTTGCCAGTATAATTTTTTTATGGTATCTTTGTTTCAGGAGAAAAACCTTCGATTATTTTCAAAATATAATTTTACTTCCCTTTCCACAGGTAGTTTATTGATCTTGTCTTTCTTATGCTATTGTATGAATTTCTACAAACTTTACATCTCATCAAACATGCAAGGACTAATTAAAACTGGAATAATGCCTTCATGACCAATAAGGATTTCTATGCCCTCTATCATTTAGCATGGATTTAGTTGTGTCATGCAACAACACATTTGTCACGTCCCCTTCCATTCAATCCAATGCCAGGAAGGAAATGTGACCAAGCTTACTGGGTTTATTGGATAAGCTCAGCCCCATACCTTACTAAGAAATTCATAACTAAATAAAACTTCATGTGTGCAGGTTCAAACTAAAATACACAGCGGAATGAAATTGTATTTACACACACACAAACAGTAATACATCGAAATAGCTATCATAAATGGATAATGATTCAATGTACAGAGACTCAATCCCCTTCTCATTTTATGCACAGACTTCATATCAATCCCATTAACATGAATATTTATCATTCTGAATTAACACATTGTAAAACACAGAATGCATATAAATTAAACCACAGAGAACACTTATCTTGAGATGAAGCAGCCCAAACAACTGGCTATGTGAGAGCAACGTTCCACCCAACCACAGATCTTTTTTCAACCTATATTCTTTCAGCTGAGAGATCACCCCCGAGCTGGGTTGTGTATCCACTAAGGAGGAACTAGCTGGGCTCACTCACAACCATGGTTTCACTCAACAACTATGCTAAGCCAACACACAGTTGGGTTTATCAAGCATATGAAAGACAAAGGAGGGAAATTATAAGCCAGTGAGCTCAACCACAGAGCTACAGGCATCTCAAATGAACTCAGCAATCATGGCACCCACAATACCTACCTCACCCAACACAAGGAAGGTCCCCTTCTCTGCTGCACAGTCCCTCAGGTGTCCCTTCCCTCCAGTGCTATTCAGGGTGGGCATAGAAAGGTCCAACTGCTAATTCCTTGAGATTCCAGCCTTCATTGGGTTTATCAAGCAAACCCAACCTCTGTTCAAACATTCACACTTGGATTTCTCACAATTCTGTCAACAAATAACTCAATCCCGTCACTGAGTTTTTGGGCTGTAAAAACTAGGTTTTCCAATGGATTTCGGGGTATCTAATACTCTCAAATTAACGCCAAGGTCCATGTCTATGGATCCCCCATTGGATTTCACTGTCAAATACCAAATCTAGGTGTTTTTGGCTCTTCAAAACATGGGTTCTTTCAAAGTTGCGATTTCTGGTTTTTCTCACTACTGGTAATTCGTCCTGGATGAAAAATGATGCTGGGATCTTCCACAATGGAATGGGAATGAGGAAGAATCAATCCCCATGAGTTAGAGTGACTTGTGGTACAAGAAAACAGAGCCCATACTCTTCCATATGAATTTATGGGCTTCCCATACTCCATTGAAGCCATGGACTGAAATCTTTAACTACTTCCTTACAACAGAAATAAATGTCATCAAGGAAAGTAAAATGTGTTCTCACAATGACATTTGGAAACATATGGTTCATTCCCACAACCCCCTCACCACTCCCTAGTGGATACACATGGCCCCCTTCTCATTGGTTGCTTCCATAGCCAGTTTTGGTATTTTATTGAAATATTAACATTTACATCAATTTACAATATTCCATGGCTTAATAGCACATGGGATCAAAATATCAAATACTTGCTTGTTTTAAATATAATCCGAACATATACTAGCGGGTCCTTGGCCTTGAGCTCCACGCTAGGGAAACATACAATGCATGTATACAATATTTACATTGAAAGCCAATATTTCATAAGGGTCAAAATTGGGGTATTACAACATGACTACAATAAACGACCATCTTATAGGGCCATGCTCAAAAATTTCTAGAATCAAATTGTCGCAGCTGCTACAGCTGATCATCTATTTCCACGTCGTGACGTGAACTTTAATACCTCTTCTAAAGCCAGAAGTTTGAACAATTTTATTGGATGAACTACCCATATTGAATTTCTGGAAACCTGTACATATGCAAGATTTTTAATGTGGTATTTTCTTGATTGAAGTTGAATGGTATTTATGTCCACAAAATACCAAATTAGCTCTATGGGACTCAAAAGTATATCAAGTGATTGACAATTGAGAAATTTATTGAAATATTCTTATCACCATTCGACTAGCCATCTACATAGCTAACTGATAAAAGGTATTAGTGGTATCGTCTATGAAAAAATAATTTTATTTGTAGTATGTAATCAGGATTGGATAACTTGTATTTTCAGAATCATTTTATTTGTAGTATGTAATCAGGATTGGATAACTTGTATTTTCATTCTTCATGTGGCTGTGAATTAGTCGATTCTAAAATTTATTTCCCAAATTAATTTGGGTTCAAGGAAAGGAAAATGCCAGATTGTATACATGTACCCCCTGTGTATAACTACCAACGAGAAATTTCAGGGTAGAAGAAGAGAAGAGCAGAGAGGAACAACATGAAAGGGAAGGGAAGGCAGAGCAGGCGAGACCAGATATCTATAATAATTTTATGACTTTGAATTTTGGTTGATAAATTGTAAACCCTGCCTAAGACTGAGACTAGGGGGGGCATTTTTAAGTTTTATCTGAATCAAGAGTTCCTCTCAAAATCCATGATTGCCATGTAATCTTCCATTTTCTGAGCAAGTTTTAATAGTTGAATGAGAAATTTTAATGGTCTTTTCTCTTTTTGAAAGACTATTTGAAATTGTTTCTTGAAAGAGGTTGTGTGCTCTGTGTTGCTACAGTATTGCAGTGTGTTTTATTTTATGTAGAACCCTATGGGGTTGCACCAGAAAGTCACTTCTAAACTCACACTGAAATAGACAAAAAATTCAGAGACCCAAAATTTCACTTTAAATTTTGAATTAGAGGTGACATTTAATTCTCTGCACGTCACCATTGCATATATTAACAACGATGTTAATTTTATGACCGTCACCATTGACAAATTCAATGGTGAAAATTTTATGTGTGCATCAACTTTGAAGAAATTAATGGTGATTTTTATTTGTGACTGTCACCATTAATGAAACTTCGATGACCATCCTTGAAGGTACGTAAAAAAAAGAAATTTACAATTTGAAAGGAAACGGTGATGGTCCTTTACCTCGCATCGCCAAATGAGGTTATGATGATGGTTATTGCTGTAATAATGATCAATTGGTGATGGACATAGCGCGTCTCCATACCTTCCCTGCTGGCTACACTGCTTTTGGTGACATTCAGGTTTTGGTGACGAGGGATATTGTAACCACCACCAATTAGGTTATGGTGACGATCATTAAATCTATGTCATTGTTGTCCTTTGGAATTGGCGATGGTATCTGATAATCATGATTGATGTTTATCAGTGACAGGCATGGCGCGTCTCAATATCTCCTCACTTTTGGCTGCGTTGTGTTCGGAGACGTTCATATTTTTTGTGGCAAGGGCCATTTTAACTGTCACCAATGGGATTATTGTGACGGTCTTTAAAACTACATCATTATTTTCTTTTAGAATTGAAGACGGTCTTTGGCCATCATGATTGATGTTTATTGGTCATGGACATAGCACATCTCCATATCTCCTTACTTTTGGTTACACTACCTTTGGTGACGTTCAGTTTTTGGTGACAGGAGCCATTTTTACCATCACCGATGAGGTTATGGTGATGGTCATCAAATTTGCGTCGTTATTTTTCTTTGAAATTGGTGGTGGGTGTCGCACATCTCCATATCTCCTTTCAATTTTGGTTATGCATCCTTTGGTGGTGTTCTGGTTTTAGTGAGGAAGGCCCTTTTGACCATCACCAATGAGGTTATGGTGAATTTTTCCGCCCATCACCACAGGCCTTTTTCTTGTAGTGATGCGAGATAAAGGGTGTGATGAAGCTTGATTCGTGTAGCATAATATTGATACAATGGGTGTCCCCCTCCTTGGACCATCTCATCTCCTTTTAAGTTTCATAAAGATAGTCTGAAATAGTTTCCAAATAATTTAGAGAGTTACAACTGAGACAAAATAGTTTGAAAACTTCCCTAACTCTTCAATTTTCATTTTTTTTAGAAATTCACAATTTTCTCAAGGGAAACATGCAAATGGTTCGTGCTTTACTAGTGTGTAGGAAGTGAATGGGATCTTTTGTGGTTGCAATTGTGTAGGATGAAGGGTAATGAGATAGGATATTTCTTTTAATGATTAGGTTCATAGTTATAATTCAAATCGTTAGGCTCTTTCATCTTCTATTGTCCTTTTTTGTGAACGATCAATGACATTCAACTGTCATTTTTGAACTGTCATCACAGATAGAGAAGTGTCGATTTGAGATATAACATTGAACCCTACTGGATCATGAATATGTTGTTGGGGTCGACACTCATGGAGTGTAAACAATTTCAATAATATATTATTCTATTCATCAATGCCATAAGGGAGGACTTCAATGCCATCCATAAAAAAATGGACGTCCTGGAAGATACTCTAAACATTACCCTCCACCTAGAAGCTCAGATGTACGGATTAATTTTTCCCATTCACACTTCAATCTTAGCTGATGATAAAAAAAATTAATCTAGTTAGTTTCTTTCTTTCCTTCTTAGCTAGACAATGGTAATTATGTCTTTATGAATATCACATACTTTTGTACAAATTTTTAAATTGTGTCATAATCAATAGTTATGAGAAGGGGAACATGCTATGGTTTCCTAATATTTTTTGGTAGGTCTTACATAATTAGGACAACACTATGATTTTTTGGATGCTTAAGCTGATATCTACTTGATGCTTAGTCCTTATAGCTGATCTATTTCCCCTTATGGAAGATGAACCAATGGATGACATTGTATTATATCTATAAATTAAGCAATAGAAAGATCCCATAATAGCTTACAATATGTGTGTGTGTGTGTGTGTGTGTGTGTGTGGATGTATGTATGTATGCATGTATGTGTATATGTATATGTATGTATAAGGAGAGATGACGTGTCATGGGGGTTCTTTAAAGGAGCTAGCAAAGGGATGTCGATGGTCTGTAGGATTGGAGGAAATGAATTCCTCTATACTTCACACCAATTTTCTTTAAAATTTAATGTAGGGCATGGAACCAACTCAAGAGCATAAGTATTTGTATTATGGATACTATTGAATTTTTCTCATGAAAAAGGTATATGATCTCTTCAGTTGTGGGGTGATTCAAATTTTTTGGTTGATTGGTACAGTAAGAAATGTCAAGCATTTAATCTAATGTTACAATATCTATTGCATCACATCTAGGAAGTAGGATCAGAGTTAGTGGAGATGTTTATCAAGCATACATATAAGGAGTATAATAACCAAGCGAATGCTTTTTCAAATGAGGCATTAATGTTGCAGGAGGGTTTCTTTTAGGTTCTAGAATATAGGGAGGTGATCAATTAACTAGTATATTCAAAATATAGTGTAGAATTTTCTTTGCTAGCTGATGATTAACAAAATTAAAAGTGTTTTTGTTTAGTGTCCAAGTTGGTACTAATAAGAGAATAGCAGAGATGATCTTGTCAATATTTCCAAACAAGTTATAAGAAGGATTCAATATACATTCAAGAGAGCCTGGAATTATATATTTGTTATTTCAAAAATGAAATCGAAAAATATTCAAGAGAGCTTGTAGACTCTATATCTTGATTCGGTTTGATTGGGCACAACAGACTTTAGTTGAAAAATGAATAATAAAAACAGATCTATTCCTCCCCCAACAATTTCAAGGACCCCAAGACCAATATCTTGTTCTCAATAATTTCTTAATTACATTGATATACACACTCAGAGGTTTAAGGATAATCTTTGTGGGGAGAGAGAGAAAGAGAGAGCGGGGGGTTAAGGATAATATTTCCGGAGAGAGAGAGAGAGAGAGAGAGAGAGAGAGAGTAGTGTGAGGAAAAGGGGGGGGAGAGAGAAAGGGGGGAAGGATTGAGGGATATAGAAAGGGGGACGCCTCAAGAGCACATGCACACTTTCAAGAGTGAATTCATACTTTCAAGAGCATATGCACACTCCTGTTAAAGGATACCTATGCCAAAGAGAAAGGTGATCATTTATTTTCTACATTTATTGAGAAGAATGTTTATGAAAAACAATGCATGCATGTTTCTTATAACACATGCATACTTTTAATTTTCCTAACAAAATTCATGCTTCCCACTCACCCGATGTAACATCCCCAAATTTCACAAAAAAATAAAATTTTCTATGTGGCAATTAATGTTAGTATTTGCTGTGCGGAAAGTATGATAACCATAAATTACTCTTTTCATTAACATTTTCATTACGCAAATGACGACACTTACTTAAACATCAGCACTTGTTTGTTTGTAAAAAGAATCTTAAATGTCGTGTTACATAACTCATGGTTATGTTGTAACTGCTTTAGTTCCTACGCATTCATATGTATGTATAAAAGTTTACTTGAACTATGCATGTATTATTTAAATGTCGTAACAGTGGAAAGTAATTCTATAGTTATAATCATGCATGTGATTTCTAACACTTTTCTTTCTTGGTTGAAGGGGTCCTAAAGGTACCCAGGGCTTACTTAGATATTATCTAGCTAACACAGAAAACTATTATTTTCAGTTCTGTAGGTAAGAATTTTACTTCCTCAGAATTTAAGAGTTGGCGACTGAATATTTACATAGTGTACGTTAAAACTATCTTGAACTTGTTACGTCGAAAAACTTGTTCTACATGCTGTGAGAAATTCATAATATAGCTATGATCTCTATAAGTGGCCTGATGTTTCGATGATAATAACATCTCCTCCTTATGTTAGAGTTGGTGTACAATAGAATGTAATTTGTGAAATTTTGATATCGAAATATAGATGTGCTCTATAAGTAGGACTTATTATGGGTTAACACTCCATATTCTATGCTTAGCCACTTAGCTATGATTTATTTATATTGTAATATAGTTAAGATTCATTTAATGAAATTCGAAACCTATACCATAGTTTTTATGTATTAAAATTCATCATGGCGGGGTCTTAAGCCCATGACCATGGAATTAAATCTTATAACAACCATTGGAGCAGTCTTACATTGTATTGCGACTTACCAAAACTATAGAAGCATGGTCCATATATTTGATTCTTATTGCAAACATGCATTGGCAGGGTGGTAGGTTGGAAAATTAATGGTAATTTAAATGAGTTCAAAGTGGATTGCACAGTGGAAGCCACCATGGAAAGCCTTCATGTGAATGCTTTGGGTTTTGGGCTAAAACCTAACCAAGACCTGAAAGACTACGAAGCTTTGTAACTTAATTCATGTTGTTATTTGGTGAGTTAGGTGATAGAGGCCGATAGCCTCCCGAGTTATTAGGTTTTGGAGGACTGGTATGCGCACCTCAGGATTTCGATGGAGGTTCTCAGGATGAGCATGCAGTTACTTCGTGAAGGTAAACCAACAAAGTAGTATTAAACCCTTTTTCTATATAAGCTTACTGCGTCAAGATGCTAACCACGATCTCTTTGTTGTTTTGGTTAGTGAGGAACAGGTTGCCTCCTGTCGAAGCTTACCTTGGGAGATATGGCACTTGCTGGTTAAGGCTATGATGCGTATAAAAAATACTGGTAAGCCTTGGTGGTTCCTCTGGGAAACCTATGTTGTAACTCTGTGTAGTGAATGAGGTGGTGGAAACAGAAAAGGCATTACTGTCAGTCTATGTACCTTCGACGAGTAGCAATTCAAACTTGTATTTGATTTTGTTTCTAGCTTTTAATATTGGGACTTTACACTTTGTAGGCCGTATGGAAAATTTTTGTAACTGAGAGGGTTTGTCGCTTGAGCCTTTGGCTCACGTTGGTTTCTCAACGCTCCTTTCAAGTATTGTTCTGTAAATGAATTTTATGGATTAATAAAAGCGACATACGGTTATTAAAGTATAAATTGTGTTTAGAATTTGGAACTGTGCTTACGGCATTCGCATAGCTTTTGTATGGATATTTTAATGTCATTGTTTGGATTTGTAAAAGCCCTTTCGGCTAAGAAAGAGTTACTGGGTTGAAACCCTAAAGATACGAATGCTTGGTGGCTTAGTTGTTACGTTGTTATGGGTTTCGAACCCAAGACTTATTTAAGTACCTAAGTTATGTTTTGAGAAGATTGTAATACTAAATAGTAGGTTCGGGTGAGTCGAGACTTGAACCCTAAACCTCTTCGTGTTTGGATAACATGCCCTCTTACTGGATTTACGATTTTTCTTACTTATTATACTTGCGATACAGGATGCCTGTACCAATTACTTAATTCATGCGTTACTTATTTGTTTTAGTTTCGAATTTGTGTAATCAGCATTCTAAAGTGAATTACTCTGCTACTTTGCAGACTCGTGATAAGATATACTTAATTTTGTTTTTCAGTGGGTTTGAAAATAAGCAGAGCCCGAATTATTAGTTCTATTTTTAGATTATTTTGCATAGTAAAAAGTTGGGCGAGTTCCTCTAGGAAGATCCAACTCTTATCTAAGTAAAAATAAATGTTTTGAAACTGTAGAATACAAGGCTATGGCACCTTCGATGGAACTTCATCATTCTTGATTTGAGTTGTGATGTAATATGGATGAACCTTGATATAAAATTGATGTGCTTAGTTTGTATTTACCCTACTATGGAAATCCATGGAGTTAAGGTTAGATGTGTTCGATTTTAAAAATTATAAAGTCTAAACATTATGTTTAGAGAACCTGATAAAATGTTTGATATCGTATGTTTAAGTCATACATTTTATCAATAATATTTTGGTTCAAAGTTTGTTTGTTAACTTTAATAATAGGGGGCATAACCCGAACTGCATTATTCTTGGAATGTAAATTGTTGTTTTATGATGATCCGCAATATTTCTATAAAGTGTGTGGGTATTATATTAATGTATATCTTAACTTATTTTGATTCTGGGAATACAACAGCTGTATACATTACTAATGCTTCGATTTGGATTAAATATATACTAATTGTTTATTTCAAAAGAATTCGATGCTCATAATATATATATATATATATATATATATATATATATATATATATATATATATATATATATATATATATATATATATATATATATATATATATATGTATGTATTAATCCTGGGTTATTAAAAGTATATAGGCTACACTGAATTATTGTGATAAATTCTAAGGTTTTGCATTATGATTCTGTATAGTAATATATATCTTGTTTGTCTATGAGTAAACTCTGCTTTTAATAAAAAGGTCAAGTATAGGTAAAGAAAATATTTTGATATTTGAAAAGATTGTACAGTTCTACAATAAGTAGTATTTTTCTAGTTTTAAATCAAATAGATTTATTTATACCAATCTTTATAAACAATTCTATCTGAGATATTTTCAATCATGTTAATCTATTTATAACTTGACCTCTTTGTACTAGAGTACGGCACTTCGGTGTGTGGAAAAATACAGAGAAGTATTTCTATTCTATCTCTCATCATTTAAATTTGGAATTTAACTATCCATTCAACATTTAAACCTAGCAGATGAATGGATTTTCAAAATAGATAGATAACATTACAGAATTAAAACATTTAATAAAAGTCAATGAATATCTAAGATTTAATAGAAATTGATAACATTTTTATACTCATTTCTTTAGTAATGTGATTTGGATAGAAAGTAAATAAGATAACACAAATAGAACCTGATACCTGTAGAAGAGACAACAGCCAAAGGAGCTTGTTCCACCCAGCTTTTTCCTGAAGAAATCCAAATCACTTGTCTTAGGACCCCCGATCATGTTCACTGAACCACTAGGATGAAGATGCTGTGTGGAGAATGGAATAAATTCCTCTGCAACTCAGTAGTAGTACTTAACAGTAGTACTTCTGCCTTTAGCAATATTGAACTCAACAATGTGGCTACACTAGTTTAGAATGTGCAGTCTTAAATCACTCAATCACTTACTAGCCTTCTCGTCATTGAATCTCTTGTGCTCTCTTGTCTTTCTCTTTCAGAAATTATCACAAGGTAAAACTGAACAGCCTCCTACTGAATTCGATGGGTAGATAAAGCATGCCTAGGTCTTTGGTCAGTTTCTTTAGTTAATGAGCCACCAGCTCAGTTCCACTTTCTTGGGGAACATGACCATAAAAATAGGGAAGTTTCCCCCTACAACAGCTAGAAGTGAATTGAGGATGCCGCCAAGTGTCAGTTTTCTCTAACCCTAGTCCATTCCTCCTAGTGGGTCAGTGAACACTCATTCAACAGCCTCCCTTGGATATTTGTCTGCTCTTTTATTTATTAATAATAAAATATTCAGATTAATTAATTACATTCATCCTTGACCCCACTTGGTCAATAATCATAAAGCTTTACAATAACATAAAACATAATGTTTTTCTCACAACATAAAATGTTCAGAATTTGGGTATGTGACAAACACCCCCTCTTAAGTTTAACATCGTCCTCAATGTTGCTTTATTCATCATCCTCTATGTCTTCCTGGAACAGATTTGGATATGCCACCCGCATATTACTTTCCAATTCTCAGGTTGCTTCGTTTGGACTAAGATGTTTCCATTGCACATTTACCTGTCCAATGGTACAATTACGAAGCAAAATTTTCCTTTTGTCGAGGATACAATCCGGTTCCACCAGAAAATATCCTTCAGGTTCCACCTGTACATAATTCCAATTAATCACATGAGTAACATCATGCACATACTTTTTCAAAAGAGAGATGTGAAAAACATTATGTACCTTAAGATTTGGTGGCAAGGCCAAATGATATGCCACTGGTCCTACCCTGGACAATATTTCAAAAGGTCCACAATACCTTGGTGCTAGTTTAGCATAGCTTCCTAACTTTAAGAAGCTCTTTTTAGGTTTTACCTTAAGGAAGACATGTTCACCAACCTGAAACTCTTTTTGAGTTCTTTTGAGATCTGCATTACTTTTCTATCTATCTTGTGCAATTTTCAAATTGCCTTGAACCTGTTTCACGGTTAGTTCCATTTCTTTTAATAACTCAGGTCCTAACATTAACTTGTCAACCGGATTACTCCATGAAATAGGAGTATTATATTTTATGCCATATAGAATTTCAAATGGACTAAGTTTTGTTGAAGCTTGGTAATGGCTATTATAAGCAAACTCAGCAAGGTGAAAATATTCTTCCCATTTACCTGGCTGATCTCTAACATACATTCTTAACAAATCTTCAAGAATTTGATTGACTCTTTCTGTCTATCCATCTGTTTGCAGATGAAATGATGTACTGAAATTTAAAGTAGTATATAAACCTTTAAATAAAGACTTCCAGAAATTTCCTGTAAACTTAGAGTCTCTATTAGAAACTATAACTTTTGGAATCCCATGCAAACGAAAAATTTGTTTCATAAAAATTTCAGCAATGTTAGCAGCCATGTAGGTTGTCTTAACAGGTATGAAATGGGTTGCTTTACTACGCTTATCCACAACTACCATTATGGAATCATTATGTTTTTGATTTTTAGGTAATCCAGTTATAAAATCAATACTAATTATTTCCCACTTCCAATCTAGAACTGGTAGTGGCTACAATGATCCAACTAGGTGTTGATGTTCATCCTTTATTTGTTAAAATTCCATACACCTAGCAATGTATTCAGCTACCTCATTTTTCATATTTGGCCAAAAGTAATCCTTCCTTGGCATTGTTATCATCTTTTGGTAACCAGGATGCCCTGAGTATGGACTTTTATGTATTTGATTTAAAATCAACAACTTAATTTCAGCAACATTGGGCACATAAAGTCTGTTTTTATACAACATTAATCCTCTTTCATCAATTCTGAAATTTGTTATTTAATTTTCAGAATTATCGTCAGCAACTTTTTCATGTAATTTTTGATATTTTGATTCCTTCTTTAATTTGATTTTCTAAATCTGTTTTATAAGTACTAATTGCTGCCACAAAATTTAATCTTGCATTCTGCTTAATGCATCAACAACTTTATTCTCTTTACCCTTAATGTGGTGAATCTCAAAATCATACTTGCTGAGGAAAGCTAACCACCTAGCTTGTCTTGCGTTAAGATTTTGTTGATCCAATAAATATTTTAAGCCTTTATTATCTGTCATTAGTGTAAATTTCCTTCCGATTTAGTGATGGCGCCACATTTTTAACGCATGTATCACGGCAGCCAACTCTAAGTCGTAAGTTACATAGTTCTTCTCATGAATTTTTAACTTTATGGATTCATAGGCAATTACACGACCTTCTTGTGTTAAGACTCCTCCAAGTCCATCATTACATGCATCAGTGCAAACAATGAAATCCTTGTTTGGATCCGCAATTTTTAGAATAGGTGCAATTGTTCACAATTCTTTTAATTTCTTAAAACTTTCTTCACATTTTTTATCCCAAACAAACTTCTTACCCTTCTTTTGTAAAGAGGTTATAGGGTTCGCTATTCGAGAGAATCCTTCTATAAACTTATGGTAGTAACCTGTAATTCCCATAAAATATCGTACATCAGTTACGTCTTTAGGGGCAGGCCATTCATTAATCGCTTTTATCTTGTCTGGGTCTACTGCGATTCCATCCTTGGATATCACATGCCCTAAATACTGTATTTTATCTTTGAAGAAATCACATTTGCTGAATTTAGCATAAAGTTGGTGTTCTCTTAACACTTGTAAAATTATCTTTATGTGTTTGTCTTGTTCTTATTTAGTCTTAGAATAAGTTAAAATGTCGTCAATGAAAACAATTACAAACATATCTAAGTACTGATGCAAAACTTTATTCATAAGACACATGAAAACTGTTGGGGCATTGGTTATCCCAAAAGGCACAACCGCGAACTCATAGTGCTCGTAACGGGTTCTAAAAGAAGTCTTAAAGATGTACTCATCTTTAATTCTGACTTGATGGTACCCCAAACTCAATTCTATCTTAGAAAATATCTTTGCGCCGTGTAGTTGATCAAACAGATCATCAATGCAGGGCAAAGGATATCTTTTCTTTATGGTCATTTTATTTAACTCACGGTAATCTATGCATAAACGCATAGTTTCGTCCTTCTTTTTAACAAAAATGGTAGGTGTTACCCATGGAGACACACTTGGCCTTATATAATTTTTATCAATTCGTTCCTTAAGCTGTGATTTAAGTTCATTAATCTCCAGAATATTCATTCTGTAAGGAGCCTTTGAGTTTGGTACCTCTTCTGGTACTAACTCAATGGTGAAATCTAGTTCCCTTTTAAGAGGTAGTCCTAGAATTTCTTGCGGGAATACATCAGAAAAATCTTTTAGAATGGGTATGTCTTCCAACTTTAACTTATCTCCCTTAGTTGATTGTTCTTTATTAATTACATTTGCAACAAACAATTTACACCCTTTATGAACAACATTTTTAACTTGCAAAGCAGAAATTTGTCTAACATAAGTCTTTCTAGGAATTCATTTTACTGTTACAGTTTCACAGTTATCATTCAAACAAGTAAAAGTATTTTCATAACAGTTTAACACTACCCTATGCTTTTCCAGCCAATCGATTCCAATCAGAACGTCGTAAGAACCTAAAGGTAATACATTCAGCTTAACATGAGTCCTAAACTAATTCATCAATAATTCACACTCTTTTACATAATCAATCACCTTTCTTTTAGTTCCAATAGCTAATTGGACCAGCCATGAATTTTCAAACTTGTCTATTTTTAGATTGCAACATTTTACTAAATCAGGTGACACATAGCTAAGACTTGCTCCTGGATCAATTAAAATAGAAATGGGTTTATTTTTCAAGATACCTTCTACTTCAACCATAGAAGTTTGATGATCAGCCTGTCTGTTTTCCAAGGCTGCATTGATTCTAACCATTTCCCTTTCTAGGTCACCAACAGTAGCCTCCTCCTGTACTATGTGTATGTTGTTGGCGGTCCTCTTTCTGAGTGGGCAGTTTGATGCATAGTGAAGTCCCTGACAGTCCCAACATTTAACAGGTTCTTCCTGTTCATTCTTTTTAATAAAAATTTTAGGTGGATCTCTATTTCTTGCAGCTGTAAAATTTGACTGTACATTACCTCTTGAATTAGTCCCTTGAAATTTTCTGTTAGAATAATTATGTGAATTGCTATTTCCAAAGTTGCGATTAAAAGAAAAATGTTTTTTTCTTTTGTTCAAAATTATTAGGCCTTTTTACCTTCCAGCTTGGTATGCCTTCTCTTTTCTTGTTCTATTCATAGAAAATATTTGCTTTTCTCATGGCCTCTTCAAGAGTTCTAGGATCATCATACTCAATTCTATCCTTTATATGAGAGGGTAAACAACTCATAAATCTCTGTACCTTAGGCTTTTCTTCAGTAATGTAAGGAACATACCTTAACAAATTTAAAAACTTGTTGCTTAATTCCCTCATATCCATGGAACCTAACTTTAACTCATAAAAATATTTAGCTCAATCCTCTTAATATCCTTCTGACAAAAACTTTCTTTTAAAATATTTCTTAAAATTACTCCAGTTTACACTTTTCTCTTTTAAGCGTTTTACTCGTTTCAAATCTTGCCACCAAATGTCTGCTTTTCTAGTCAGATTATAAATTGCCATTCTTGTTTTTAAATGACTTGAGTAGTTGTAAATTTGAAAATATTTATTCATACCAGTCAACCATGCTTCATCCGCCTCACTCTTTTCTGTTTCTCCATTAAAACTTGGTGGTTTAATCTTCTTAAATTCGCCAGAAATCTCTTCGTCTGGCTTATGCTTCTTCTTTTTTGTGTAGTAGTCACTTTCACTACTATCACTAGAATACTTGTGCTTTTTCCTGTGTGCTTTTTCATAAAATTCAGAAGAAGAGCTGCTGTTATAATTAGACAGTTTTAACTTTTTATCCTTACGTTGGTAGGACATAGTTCTAGATTCATAATTATTTTCTGTTATTTTATCCTTATCATTATTATGGAATTTATCCAACAGGATTTGATTCATCTCCTCTTGAGCTTTTAGGATTCATTCATTCTCCTGTTTAACAGTTTTTATCTCTATTTTTAAATCCTTAACTATCCGTAACAATTCAGATGAATTATCATTTAATTCAATAAATAAATTTTCTGCATTAATATGTCCTTGTTCATTATTATGGGACTTGTCCTCAGCTGACTCTTCTGGTCCTTCCATACCTGCAAAATAATTTATGAAGTGTTGAACATAAACAAAATAAAATAAAAATCAGTAATTACAATTCTGTTTTCAATTTTTAATTGTGCGAGTTGTGCCACTTCAGGCCTAGTATTTGAACTTGCGCTCTGATACCACATGTAACATCTCCAAATTTCACAAAAAATTAAAATTTTCTATGTAGCAATTAATGTTAGTAATTGCTGTGTGGAAATTATGATAATCATAAATTACTCTTTTCATTAACATTTTCATTACGCAAATGATGACACTTACTTAAACATCAACACTCGTTTGTTTGTTTAAATAGTCTTAAATATCATGTTACAGAACTCATGGTTATGTGGTAAATACTTTAGTTCCTACGCATTCATATGTGTGTATAAAATTTTACTTGAACTATGCATGTATTATTTAAATGTCATAACAGTGGAAAGTAATTCTATAGTTATAATCATACATGTGATTTCTAACACTTTTCTTTCTTGGTTGAAGGGGTCCTAAAGGTACCCGGGGCTTACTTAGCTATTATCTAGCTAACGCATAAAACTATTCTTTTCAGTTCTATAGGTAAGAATTTTACTTCCTCAGAATTTAAGAGTTGGCAACTGACGATTTACATAGTGTACGTTAAAACTATCTTGAACTTGTTACGTCGAAAAACGTGTTCTACGGTGCTGTGAGAAATTCATAATATAGCTATGATCTCTATAAGTGGCCTAATGTTTCGATGATAATAACATCTCCTCCTTATGTTAGAGTTGGTGTACAATAGAATGTAATTTGTGAAAATTTGATATCGAAATATAGATGTGCTCTATAAGTAGGACTTATTATGGGTTAACACTCCATATTCTATGTTTAGCCACTTAGCTATGTTTTATTTATATTGTAATATAGTTAAGATTCATTTAATGAAATTCGAAACCTATACCATAGTTCTTATGTATTAAAATTCATCATGGTGAGGTATTAAGCCCACGACCATGGAATTAAATCTTATAACAACCATTGGAGCGGTCTTAACTTGTATTACGACTTACCAAAACTATACCAGCGTGGTCCATATATTTGATGCTTAGTGCAAATATGAATTGGCAGGTGGAAGGTTGGGAAATTAATGGTAATTTAAATGAGTTCAAAGTGGGTTGCACAATGGTAGCCACCATGGCAAGCCTTCACGTGAACGCTTTGGGTTTTGGGATAAACCCTAACCAAGCCCTGAAAGACTACGAAGCTTTGTAACTTAATTCATTTTGTTCTTTGACGAGTTAGGTGATAGAGGCCGACAACCTCCCAAGTTATTAAGTTTTGGAGGATTGGTATGTGCACCTAAGGATTTCGATGGCAGTTCTCAAGATGAGCATGCAGTTATTTCGTGAAGGTAAATTGTCTTACCAACAGAGTAGTATTAAACCCTTTTTCTATATAATCTTACTACATCAAGATGCTAACCATGATCTCTTTGTTGTTTTGGTTAGTGAGGAACAGGTTTCCTCCTGTCGAAGCTTACCTTGGGAGATATGGCACTCCCTGGTTAAGGCTATGATGCATAGAAAAAATACTGGTAAGCCTTGGTGGTTCCTCTGGAAAACCTATGTTGTAACTCTGTGTAGTGAATGAGGTGGTGGAAACAAAAAAGGCATTGTTGCCGGTCTATGTACCTTTGACGAGTTGCAATTTGAACTTGTATTTGATTTTGTTTCTGGATTTTACTGTTGGGATTTTACACTTTGGAGTCTGTATGCCAAATTCTTGTAACTGAGAGGTTTTTTCCCTTGAGCCTTTGGCTCGCATTGGTTTCTCAACGCTCCTTTCAAATAATTTTCTATAAATGAATTTTATGGATTATTAAAAGTGACATATGGTTATTAAAGTATAAATTGTGTTTAGAATTTGAAATTGTGCTTAGGACAATCTCATATCTTTTGTATGGATATTTAATGTCGTTGTTTGGATTTGTAAAATCCCTTTTGGCTAAGAAAGATTTATTGGGTTGAAACCCTAAAGATACGAATGTTTAGTGACTTAGTTGTTACATTGTTATGGGTTTCGAACCCAAGACTTATTTAAGTACTTAAGTTCTGTTTTGAGAATATTGTAATACTAAACAGTTAGGGTTCATGTGAGTCAATACTTGAACCCTAAACCTCTGCATGTTTGGCTAATGTGCCCTCTTACTGACTTTACGATTTTGCTTACTTATTAGACTTGTGATACAGGATGCCTGTATCGATTACTTAATTCCTTCGTTACTTATTTGTTTTAGTTTCGAATTTGTGTAATCGACATTCTAAAGTGAATTACTCTGCTACTTTGTAGACTCATGATAAGATATACTTAATTTTGTTTTTCAGTGGGTTTGAAAATAGGCAGAGCCCGAATTATTAGTTATGTTTTTAGATTATTTTGCATACTAAAAAGTTGGGCGAGTTCCTCTAGGAATCTTGAACTCTTATTTAAGTAAAAATAAATGTTTTGAAACTGTAGAATACAAGGCTATGGCGCCTTCGATGGAACTTCATTGGTCTTGATTTAAGTTGTGATGTAATATGGATGAACCTTGATATAAAATTGATGTGCTTAGTTTGTATTTACCCTACTATGGAAATCCATGGAGTTAGGGTTAGATGTGTTCGATTTTAAAAATTATAAAGTCTGAACATTATGTTTATAGAACTTGATAAAATGTTTGATATCGTATGTTTAAGTCGTAGATTTTATCAATAAGATTTTGGCTCGAAGTTTGTTTGTTAAATTTAATAATAGGGGGCATAACTCGAACTGCATTATTCTTGGACTGTAAATTGTTGTTTTATGATGAGCCGTAATATTTCTATAAAGTGTGTGGGTATTATATTAATGTATATCTTAACTTATTCTGATTCTAGGAATGCAACAGCTGTATACATTACTGATGTTTCGATTTGGATTAAATATATATACTAATTATTTATTTCAAAAGAATTTGATGCTCATAATATATATATATATATATGTATGTATGTATGTATGTATTAATCCTGGGTTATTAAAAGTATATAGCCTACACTGAACTATTGTGATAAATTCTAAGGTTTTGCATTATGATTTTGTATAGTAATATATATCCTATTTGTCTGTGAGTAAACTCTATTTTTAATAAAAAGTTCAAGTATAGGTAAAGAAAATATTTTGATGTTTGAAAAGATTGTACAGTTCTACAGTAAGTAGTATTTTTCTAGTTTTAAATAAAATAGATTTATTTATACCAATATTTATAAATAGTTCTATCTGAGATATTTTCAATCATGCTGATCTATTTATAACTTGACCTCTTTGTACTAAAGTACGGCACTTCGGAGTGTAGAAAAATACAAAGAAGTATTTCTATTCTATCTTTCATCATTTAAATTTGGAATTTAACTATCCATTCAACATTTAAACCTAGCATAATGGATTTTTAGAATAGATAGATAACATTACAGAATTAAAAAATTTAATAACAGTCAATGAATATCTAAGATTTAATATAAACTGATAACATTTTTATACTCATTTCTTCAGTAATGTGATTTGGACAGAAAGTAAATAAGATAACACAAATAGAACCTGATAACTATAGAGGAGACAAATAGCCAAAGGAGCCCGTTCCGCCCAACCTTTTCCTGAAGAAATCCAAATCACTTGTCTTAGGACCCCTGAGCCTGTTCATTGAACCACCAGGACGAAGATGCTGTGTGGAGAATGGAATAAATTCCTCTGCAACTCAGTAGTAATACTTAACAATAATACTTCTTCCTTTATCAATATTGAACTCAGCAATGTGTCTGCACTAGTTTAGAATGCAGTCTTAACTCACTCAATCACTCACTAGCCTTCCCCTCATCGAATCTCTTGTGCTCTCTTGTCTTTCTCTTTCATAAATTATCACAAGGTAAAACTGAACAGCCTCCAGCTGAATTCGATGGGTAGATAAAGCATGCCTAGGTCTTTGGTAAGTTTCTTTAGTTAATGAGCCACCAGCTCAGTTCCACTTTCATGGGGAACATGACCATAAAAATAGGGAAGTTTCCCCCTGCAACAGCTATAAGTGAATTGATGATGTTTCCAAGTGTCATTTTTCTCTTACCCCAGTCCATTCCTCCTAGTGGGTCAGTGAACTCTCATTCAACAGCCTCCCTTGGATATTTGTCTCCTCTTTTATTTATGAATAATAAAATATTCAAAGTAATTAATTACAGTCATCCTTGACCCCACTTGGTCAATAATCATAAAACTTTACAATAACATAAAACATAATGTTTTTCTTACAACATAAAATGTTCAGAATTTGGGTATGTGACACTCGACATCAAAATAGCTACTAAAAGTTTGAACATAGGTAGCAACAACGACAACAAAGACCTTAGTATGGATTTTAGTGTAATTGGAAAGCATAACTTTGTCTTCTTATCTTATTGGGAAGTAAGCTTTTGTCTTCTTATATAATTAGAAGATAAACTTTATGTAATTGGAAGAAATTTTTTGAAATTAAAAGACAACTATTTTCTTGGTATGTGTTTGCAAGACAATTTGTGAAATTGAAATATAACTGTTGTCTTGTTGTATATCCGAAAGACGAGACTTGTATTATTTGGTAATAGGAATACAATCTTTTTATTATTGTGTAATTGGAAGAAACATTTCTACATTATTTGTAATTAGAAGAGAAGCTTCAAGAACTTTCCTTGTAATTGTAACCTATTTAAACATGGGGAGCCAATATAATAAAAAAATAAAGTGGTCGTGGAAAAATCATCCCATATAAAAGGTTAATGAAGCATGGGAAAATAAAGGATTTTAGCAAAGGAGAATCTAAATTTTAGCACAACAAATGAAACTACAATGAATATTCCATCATGATGAGTTGTTGTTAATGAGTAGATGATGGATTTAATCGGAGTTGTTTATACCATGGATTAAATTAGAGAAGCAATTGATACACTACCAAATGATGAAGAAATCCGCATGGTGCATCCTATTGTTTGATAATAAGACATTTCAAAAACTACCCATGAACAGGTCCAAAATCCTTCCAATATTATAGATCCATAATAGATAGATCAGGAGTGCCAGAACACAGGTCCATCCCCCCTACCTAGATTAGACAATGCACGCCAGAAAAATCCTAAATGCCTTCAGGTGGATGAAAGTGATCTGGCATCACTTGAAGGTAAGTTTCTTGACTGAACAATTCATTATCAATCCTTTTAAGTTATTAAAGAATATTTTGAACCAAAATCTGATGCAATTAAATTCCAATTGTTATTGTGTTTGTTAAAATATAGGAGTTTTAATGTTGTTAGAAGAATTTTAGGCATTAAAATAGTTAGAAGTTTACAATCAAGTAATCATATTCTTATAATTCTTTCCGATTCTTTTCAAAAAGTTATCCAGAAAACTCGTTCTCACGATTGTAATGCAACAATGTGTGTCTTGTGACAATAAATTGTTAGGAAGGTAAAAATGACAACTACTAAAAGAACCATCCCTAAGGGACTAGTGCAAAATATTTGGCATGACAACACTAGACCTTCTTCCAACCAAAAATATGTACTAAAATTGAGAAAGGGTTCAAGGTAACGTGAACCCCATATTAAACACTTTCTTGACATGACACAGAAAAAATTGTATGCGAGATTCAGGAATGAATATAGTGACCTTAACTTGGGCCAAATACCTTTCTATAAATGCAATCCATGGTATGTTAGAATAAAAATAAACACAATGCATAAGACATGATGTTGTCGATACCACATTGAATATGGTCATTATTCTCTCTCTCTCTCTCTCTCTCTCTCTCTCTCTCTCTCTCTCTCTCACACACACACACACACACACACATGGGACATGCCATAGGTGTGGAAGAATGGCATTATTGAGAAATCTCTCTCTCTCTCTCTCTCTCTCTCTCTCACACACACACACACACACACACACGGGACATGCCCCAGGTGTGGAAGAATGGAATTACTGAGAAAATTCATCCATGTGAGTGATGAGTATGAACTTGGGAGGTAGGAGGTTAACTTGCAAAACTTCAAATATGTCATGTATGATACTAATGGAGGGAATGAAAGAAAAAAGATACAATTGATCACTTCTCGGGTTAGTAATGAGTAGTTAAATAGTATTTTTTATTTCAAATTGCACTTTGAGGATGTAACAATATATTAATATATGTATTCATTGTTGTTATACTAGGTACAATTCCATTCCTTCATGAATAAATTCGTTGAAAATACCCAACAATATGTTCAACATGTCCATGTGGCTCAATGGTAGGACAAGCATTTTAGACTATATGTATGGATATGTTTCCCATTGGCACTATCTTATCAGTTGTTGATTTTTCTAAGAACTACATACTTCAACCACAAAATGAGATTCAAATCCAATATTATCACTCAGAGCATGTCAACATAATGGTACACATCATAGGCATGGAGAAGCTAGTAGCAAATACAACCGATTTATATTGAAGAAGTATCACTTCTACATAAGAGAGGATAGGTTCCATGAATTAGCTTTGTACAACATTGCTTTCAGTTGTTCTACAATCACTTGAAGGATAATAGTATGCAAATGGATCAACATTGGATTTGGTTTGATGGTTGTATAGGGAAATTAAAAAATTCCTGTGTATTTTAATGGTTGTGTATGCTCCCAAAAAAACACAAGGTACCGCATATTTGGAACTATTTCGAGACTGGAGATGGAAAAGGGGATCATGATGGATCATGTGTGTGCATCAAAACTATGTTATATAGGCAAGAAATGAATTTCACGACTCTTTCCCTCATTTGAGATACAAATTCCATTGTTGAATGGTGTTGATCTTCAGTTACGGGGGAGGGACCAAGAAGGAGAGAAGATCAATCAACCAAGAAAGCACATGTACATAGATATTTTTGGGACTTGGTCGATGTAGACCAATCACAGTTATATGAATGTAAAACTATCCATGGAAATCATGCATCTCATTTAGTTAGGACATCAAATTAACAATGCTATAGTTGAAATGGCGAAAATAAAACTCTCTTGCTTCAGTGCTCCATGTAATAGCGGTGAATGGAACAATTGTGAATCCATAAACTGGGTTGATAGCTAGGATCTTGTATAAATCCCCATTGGTCAATTTATATCTACTTAATTATTCGAGTGGGAGGAGGACCAGTCAATTATTTCACCATATTATGATCACATCTCATATCTCGTACAACTAGGTTTGGTGAATATTGTACTCTTTTTTATTAACTAGCATGAATACCTTATATTCTTTGTTTATTTAGTGGACTCACATGTTGGCACTCTAGTTTTTGCAGGGACCATATACATAATGGTTTCCCCAAAAGTTAATGAATGAGTCACTTCCTATTGGTTGGAACATTGCTTAGAGGGAAAAAAGATCGTCAATGTCTCATTAACGAGCTATAAATGCATTGATTCTCTGATTGGGTCAATGGTTATTAAAGGAGAATATCTGACACATGATGAAAGAACAAAAAAGAAAAAAGGGTGTGTATTTAAGATTATAGACCATGTCATTTTGTATACCACTAGATACAAACTTAGTTGTTGGTAACATCCAACTACATACGATTCCAAGGAAGAACTCATTAAAGGTACAATACTTCTTTCCTTACTCCAAACACAAGAAGTTAATTGAGACCATTAGTATTAGAAATAATCCTGATGGTTTACTTGATTGACCATAGGTAGGTAGTTAGGTATGTGGTATGCTTGTTATTTTTTTTCTATTTTGAGGTATGTGTGTTGTTTGATTTTTTCAACATTATGTTTTATATTGGGGTACATGGATTGTTATTCTATTACTTTCATTGCATGTATTTACATATGAATTTAATTTTTCTAATGCATTTACATATGATTGTGATTTTTTCTAGTGAATAGTTTCTAAACTATTTCCCTTCCCTATGCCCATGTGATAATTACCTTCATATGCACATGAGGGCCTCTCAACAAGAATACCATTGTTTTTCAACATCACCAATCAAAGTATCATAAAGTTGAAAATCCCTATTTGTACATTTTCAAGGGTATTTGAATTATTGTGTCCCGTGAGGTAAATTTATTGATTTATCCATTTAATTTTAATTAATAGCTAGCCAAGTTAACTAGGAAAGCTGAAAATAAGAGTGCATCAATAGAGGTAAATCCTTATCTTTCTCTTTTGGCCCAAATGCAAAAAATAAAACAACAATTAGCTAGACAAGTTAACTATGAAAGCTGAAAATAAGAGTACAATAATATAGGTAAATCCTTATATTTCCCTTTTGTGCCAAATTTAAAAGTAAACAACAAGAAGTAGGTTTTACTATCACTTTTCTTTTGGTGTGCAAATTACAATCAATGAGAAAAAAAGAGTGATTTAACAATAAAAACCCTTAAGTGGGATAGACTAATCTAAAAATGCTTTTCCAATTCAAGGGAAGAAACAAATAGCCAACAACAAATAATAAAGAAGGTTAGGCCTCCTTCACAAACCTAAGGTCACTATTTCCACCTCCAAAATGTCAACAAGTTTTCTAATTTCCACATGTAGATAGTGAAATGAAATGAGAAAGAATGAGAACAATGAATTTGCACTAAATGCAAGTATAAAAGAATATGATACCCATGTGTCCTTGATTTTTTACCATGGAATTGCCTATAATAATCATACTAATAAAATAAAAAGAGAAGGATCAAAGTTGATCAATTTGATCATTAAACATGAGTGTGCTTTCCAAGGGTGGGGTTGCATATGGTTCTAAAGTGGGTTTATAAACATTTTGAGTGATAATTGGGGCCATAATGAATGCTACATTACCTATTGATTCTCTTGTTACTAAAAATTTATGGTTCTACCAAGTCAAAGTCCATGACTACATTTATTCCTTCTCTTTCTCTATATCTCTCCCTTCTCTCTTCTCTTTTGCTAGTATCTATCATTTATCGCATTGTATCTATCTACAATCGTGTCTCTTTCACTTTCCAGTCCTTGTCTTTAATTACCCATAATGGTTCACCTTCACATTCCATTCTTGTAACTGCCCCTCTTTCTATGATGGCATTCACTTCTCTTGAAATCCATTCTCTTTCCCCCTTCAACTACCACATGTCATATTTTTATTTACCTAGGTTATCATTTGGTGTGGGGCCATACCCTGCACTCCGCACTTTTCAATGCTTGGTCAATCTTCTTTATTTCATGTTGCATGGATCTTTATTTCTATGCATGCATTGGGTCCACAATATCTCTTTATTGTATATCACTTAAATGTAAGTTCAAATCATCAAGGCCTTCAAATATTATTTGAATCATATATTTCTTGTCAACATCCATTAGCTCCCCATACTCCACATTACTCTAGCTCTACAATACCTTACCCTGTCATGTACATAAGCATGTCTCGACATGTCTTATAACCTATGCCATCACTTAGCCAACTCATCCATGACATGGACGAGGTCCATCATAAGTCATACTTTATCAAATTCTCCATTCCATAAAGGGATGCAAATGGGGGGGGGGGGGAGGACATGAGTGTACCCTACTTTGATCTTTACCTCGACCTTTTCTCCAACCCAACTACATAAAAAAATATGGTGGGTAGGGATGTGGAGAATTCACCAATATTTGCATCACCTTTTTTCCAACATTACTAAAATCTCTACTCCAACATCTGTTCATTCATTCACACTATCATCCATCTTAATAAAGGATCACCAACCACTCGCCATTTCTTCTCCACATCATCCACACAATCACTTCCATGTGTAGATCAACTCTATCATCAAGCTCATCATGACCATCTTCTCGTTTCCTAATCATGATCCCATCCTTTTCATAGAATTCTTTGAGTCCTATAACTTTAATCATCAACCTTCTTAGTCCTATAACTACTCATATTGACTCTACCACTCAATATTTTCCAACTTTCTTACTCTACATCCACCTCATTGTTATCTCATCACCATCCACTAATGCATCATCTACAATAACCCATGTGTCTCTAAACATATTAGTACTTGAATTTTAACTTTTTCTTCACTATCTGTCTTCTCGACCTATCTTGCTCTCACAACCTGACTAGTACATTGCATCTCTCATCCCTTTAACGAGTGTCTTCAAATTGCTAGTGATGCCACTACATAAGATTCCCAAGGTGATTAAAAATATTTCCCTCATGCTTATAGGGCACAATCTGAACTTCGACATCAATACTACACATATACCTACAATTACATCAATACATAACATAATATATAGAAGGAATTAATATTCCCATCTGCAACTCCACTCACTTCAACTACGACTTCTATTTTTTTACTACTTCTATTCTTTGTTTCTATCATGTCACCACCTGTTGACATCATCTCCTCAACACATTCATCTTCTATGTAATTTCCTCTCTTTTATAAACATCTTCCACAAGACTATTAATCAACCGTCATCTTCATTAAGAACTTCTACATATTCATTTGGTATCCTGGACCAACATTCTTTACTCGTGTGACATGCTCTTTATAGTGAACATATTCTACAATATTCTTTGTCTCCTCCATCTTCTTACACCTGAAAATGTTCTCTCCTATTCATCATCTTGGATGCATCATCTTTTCTCCCACTTCTTATTCTTGTCCTTATATTTTTCTTATGTTATTTTCTCTCTTGTCCATTGTTTCGTTTCTCCTCCTAGTGTTGTGACTTTCTATAATACCACATGATGCAGAGGGAATTGAGATTCCCCTACAAGTTAGAGTCACACACCTAAAATTCCACACCAATCACAACTTTAAACAAGAACATAGAAACAAAACTATGCTATAGAGAAATAAATTTAACTATAATGTCATTAAATCAAGATATAGGTAATTATAGTGGAAACCCAATTGGGAAACCCGTTTTAGATTGATATATCTCCCTCCTTATCTAGTATTTATAATATTTTACAATAATAAGGCACCCAGTCTCTCCATTATCTCATTACAACAAACTATTTATGTTTCCATGTCTAAGATCATGGCATCCTTTCTCTCCTTTCTCTTTGTTTGGAAAATTCCATTATCCATCCTTGTTTACTAGTATTCATCCTCTCTCTCATGCCTAATATTCAAATACTTATGATAGTTTGTAACATACCCTTTTTGCTGGAAAACATTTTGTGTTAGAAAACATTATGATAACTTTTATTGTAAAGTTTTATGTTGGACAGGTGTCCAAGGATGTATGTAATTTGCACAATATTTTATTATTTAATAAATAAAATAGGAGACAAACACCTAAGAGGACTATTTAAAGAGTGGTTACTAATCCACTAGGTGGAATGGAATATGGGGTAGAAGGCAATGGACAAGTGGCAGCATCATGATGCAACTAACTAGCTATTGGTATGGGACAACTCCCTTGAAATGTGGTCATAGTGCCCTGAAAGATGAGACTGGAGCTTGAGGCTCATTTATTCCAAACTGACCACTAAAGACCTAGGCAGTCTATATAATAGCCATCAAATTATGAACTGAGGTTCATCACTTTTCCTGACGAGGAAATTTACCTTGGGGTTTTGCTGTGTTTTCACCCAAGAGATTTGAAGAGGGGATATGCTATGTTGTTGATCATGTTGTGAGTCTGCCAAACTCTATTGAGTTCAGGAGTTTGATGTTGAGTGTTGAAGGCATGTTATTATAGGAGTTTGATGTTAAGTGTTGAAGCCATTTTTGAGTGCCTTGCTTCTACATAGGTTCCATCTACTTAGTGGTTCAGTAATCAGGCTCGGGGATTCACAAGAAGCCAGCAGTTGGGTTGCTTCTTCTGGAATAGGTTGGGAGGAACAAGCCTCCTTGGGTGTTTGTCGACCCTATCATCATTTACAGGTTCTACTTATCTTTCCTAAATTTTTATGCAACTAAAATATTTCTATCTGTTTTAATAAATTTCTGTTTTCAAAAATATTATTGGACAGACACAATTATTTTTATGTCTAAGTTAAATAAGATTCTAAATAGTATTGAATACATTTACGAAAGATTGAGTAAAATGTTCTCTGCATTTTTCCCCATGCTAATGGATCGGCATCGTACTTTAGTACAGAGAATAATTTAATGAAGATAGATTTGATAGGAAAATTGCCAAGATGATGGAAGGAACAAACTTTGTTTATTTCATTAATATTTTCTATTGTCAGTGGTTAGTTTTGAATTAGTATAATCTAAAGTTTTCAGAATTACAACATTCTTTACAGTACTGCTTTTATTATCATTAAATAGTAAATTTATTGCCGTGAAAATATCAGTGATTTATACTCAGCATTGAAAACATTTTATGTTTCATAAATTATAAAAAAAAATTGATAATAATACTGTACAGTACTAATATGTTATTTTCAAGTTGAAATCAGAAGTTTATGTTTCCATATATTCTCATCAAAGTTTACTAAAGATTATTTTATTCACTACATAATCGTTTACTAACATACATGACAGATATGCATTTTAAGTCTAATATAGTTCTGCATTTGTTTCCACATACTGTATAAAAACCCTAAACCCCTATAGTTATTTTACAAACCCTTGCATCCACAGAACTAGCGATTTTATTTCTTCAGTATCTAAGATCGAATCACAGTGATCATTCTGGTGACGATTCAGGAAAACGAAACACTTTTCATCATTCATCATTTCACACATATCATAATGCATATATTTCATCGTATTTTTCTTTTAAAGTTTGATAGTTTATATTTTCCTACAAACGAAAACGATAGTAGAAAAGTTTTTAAGTTTCATTCCAACATTTAAATCATCCAGTTACAGGATACATCCTTGGGCTGAAACCCCATAAAGACGAAACAAAAACAACTGTTGAAAACCGAAGTAGTAATGTTTCTTTTATCAAAACCTGACAGAGGATTGGAACCCTCGTTAACAGAGCTACATTGCCCAGTTCGACTCAAAAACCAAAACCAAACCACTGATACATTAACTTAAACGTTATTATATCGACCTTGTAGCTGAAGGCACCTTACTACAGGCGCGAGACCAAACACCACATCTTTTAAGACCGACGACTACCAGAAACTACAAGTTGATACAAATTCAACATTGCCTGCAACTTCCAAGAGAACCTACGGAGGGATTGCCACCGGGGCTTACCGTTTTCATGCAAGCTATCCATTACAAGCACCGTAAACCCCACAGCGAAGAAGGATACATGTCATTTGGAACTGAGACGAGGTTAAAACTTATCAAAACAAAACGTTACGAAAACAAATTGTAATACATTCCAGAAATGTTAAATATTTACGAACGATTACCTTTGAAGAACAGGATGGCATCGCCTCATGCTGTAGCTTCCAGTTCATCCAACCAAAATGGCATACACAAAATTACAGTGATATTTTCTCTGATGCCGAATCGAAACTCTCTCATTTCACAACGAAAGTCACTCAGAATTCAACACTCTTCCGTGTTCGACCCCTGCAACTTTTTAACATGGGGTTCCACCATTAAAACGAAGGTGCCAAGTTGCAAAGACACCAGAAGATAGCCAAGGGCCAAGCCCCACATCACAGCGGCCTGTCAGCGTCTCTCCTTGAAAGACCAGGCTCCAAATGAATGCTGAAACAGAAGACTAATGGTGGTATAGCCAAACCCTTTAGGGTTAGGTTTCATCTTGCAGATCAACGAAGGAGAACGTGCCAACCAGGAAATGCCACTACCAAGACAGACAATACGAACAACACCACATTTAATGGAGCATTTAATAACTAAGCCAGCCGGACGGCCACGTCAAACAAGAAGCAAGCTACAGCTCGGCATTCCATACCATTTCAACGACGATCATTCACGTGGAGTCAATCCCGGACGAGCCAATGGAGCAATCCACAAAGGATTGGCAGCAACACATTAATGTCGAAGTGATATCGCATCACCTTACCAGACTACACCTGCAGAAGCATTTAAACTTTGTCAGCATCGTATTAAATAGCACAGACCCGAACCCTACATTACATTCATGTATTATATGACAAATTCATCGCTTATATTCACATAGCATGAAATATTATGTCCAGGTGCTATTACACTATATGTTTCCAAAGTCATTGTTGCAGTTGCATAGTATTATGGTTACGTTCAATGTTATATGTATTATATATCAATGTTTCGCATAGGGGCATGTTTACGATTTTGTTATGTATTATATAGTTTCACTTGGTATGTAGGATCACAATTATGTAATATATGTTATATATATATATATATTATATGGGTTCATTGTAACTTATAAAGTAATATATCTATGTTATTTAAATTTCAAAGCTTTGTTACTATTTCAAATAGTAGAAATTTTCCATTTGTTACTTTTTAATTATATGTTGACATAGTAGGTTTACATTGCAAAGGCTAGTAGATTAGGATAGTAGATTAAGATGCAATTAACAAATGTCATACAAGCCTAGAAGGCCATCAATATGCATCATAGACTCATAATAATGCTAGCAGAAATGTATATTCATAACATAGATGCATGTGTTAATTGTCACTTATAGTTGGATGTTCCTTGATGCGTCCTAGCATTGTAAGCATGATAATAGCAAATTAAATAGGGTGAGATTCTTTACTCGCTGAGGCTACATAATAATTTTCCCTGTCACTTCAGTAATTATCATCACATGCTTTTTATTAATGTGTAATAAAGACTCTTCAATATTTCTTAGTGTTTCCAGCTGTCACTAATTGTGCAGGTCGAAAAGACCCTTATATTTCATGTTCACTTAGATTCTAAGTATTGTTTTGTAAAATCTGTAGCATATTTACATTTTCCATTTCATTGACTAATAGAAGTTTAGTACAAAGTACCTCTAGCTTTGCTTCACGCAACAAGATACAAATAGTATGGATTGTTAAAAGGAAGACTAAAATTTCATACCAACTTTACCTCCATGCATGGTAGTACACATTCTTTCATAAAATAGAGACGACTAGCGGAAGCACATAGTATTTCTTGAAGTACTGGAATTATTTATTTATCTTACCTACAGATCTGTGAAAGAAAGAAACAGTTCCAATGCTTTAGCTATCAAGCTAAGTAAACCCAAGGGCACCCTATAGGAACCCCTTTAGAAACATACAACAAAGTCGTTAGCATTTAGTTAACATATCCATAACACATGAGAAATTAATTACTGCTTATCAATTTCACTTTTATAATCTACTGTCCACACATGTTAAAATTTTAAAATCTATTTTATGTGTTTTACTGTCAGTAGTTAGTTTGATAAAAAAATACATTATTTCCGCAGGTAGTATTTTAGTAATAAATGATATTTTAAAAAATTTTAAATTTTTAGTGATTTTGGGGTGTTACATGTGGTATCAGAGCATGGTTAAAACTCTAGGCCTGATTAGGCTCACGCGCACAGCACAGAAAGAGAAATCAGAAAAGTTGTTTTTACTAACTTTTATTTTAATTTTGTTTTGTACAGTTTGACAATTGTTTTACAGGTATGTCATTACCGGAGGAGTCAGCAGAGGATAAATCTCCTCGCAATGAACCTAGTATTAATGAAAATCCTGAAGGTATTTATGTTGAATTAAATAATAATTCTTCTGAATTTCTGTGTACCATAAAAGATTTAAAGTCTAATATAAAAATAGTTAAAGAAGAAAATGAATGCATTCTGAAGGCGCAAGATATGTTGAATCGGATTTTGATGGATAATTATCAAAATGAGGAAAGAGGTAGAAAATCAGAGGTAAAATCCGATTATGCTATAATGACCCACAAACATAAGCACAAGAAATCAAGGAATGATAAAGGTACTAGCTATTCTTCCTCTGACTCAAGACAAAGCAACTATCACTCTAATCAGGACAGTAGTGATAGTGATTACTGTTTGACAAAGAGAAAACATAAGCATCATGAGCAGATTACTGGAGAGTTTAAAAAGATTAAGCCACCCACCTTTAATGGCGAAAGTGAGAAGGGTGAGACAGCAGCAGCTTGGCTGTCTGGAATGAAGAAGTACTTTAATATTTATGACTACTCTTCTCAACTAAAAGCCAATATGGCTATTTACAATCTAACTGGAAAGGCAGATATTTGGTGGCAGGATCTTAAAAGAATTAAGAGTATAAAAGAAAAAGAAGTAACTTGGAATATGTTTAAAAGTTTGTTTAAAAAGAAGTTTTTGTCGAAACAATATTTTGAAGATAAGTCAAAGGAATTTTACGATTTAAAGTTCGGTACAATGAACATGAAATAACTGTGCAGCAAGTTCCTTAGCTTGCTGAGGTATGTGCCTTATATGGTCAAAGAAAAGCCTAAAGTGAAAAGGTTTCTCATTTGTCTACCTTTTAATATAAAGGACCGTATCGAGTATGATAATCCTTCCACGTTGGAAGAGGCTATGAGAAAAGCTAATTTTTGTTTTTATCTAAACAAAAAAAGAGAAGGAATAACTGGCTAGAAGAGCAGTAAGACTAATCAATTTGACTATAAAAAGAAGAATTTTAATCATAATTCTAGAGGTTTTAAGAAAAATTTTAATAACAAAAATTTTCCTAATCATAATAATTACAGGAATAATGCATCTCAGAACTTTATTACTGCAAGAAACGTACCTAACAATAATAATCACAGCAATAACAATAATAACAACAACAGGTATGATGAACAGAAAGGACCCATGAAGTGCTATGACTATGGTGGACCACATAAGAGGGCAGATTGCCCATGCAACAAGAGGACAACCAACAATATTAACACTATGCAAGCAGAACCTATAGTTGGATATATTGCAAGAGAAATGCCCAGGATAAATGCAACGCTAGAGAATCGTCAAGCTGACCATCAAACATCCATGGTTGAAATTGAAGGTATGATACGAAACGAGTATATTTCTATTCTGATAGATCCCGGTGCAAATCTGAGTTATATTTCACCTACTTTAGTAAACCGTTACAGGTTAAAAGTAGAGAAATTTGATAATGCATGGTTAGTTCAGCTTGCCACAGGTACTAAAAGAAAAGTTACAGAGTTTGTCAAGGATTGTGAAGTATTTATAAGTCAATTGAAAATGCAAATTAATCTGAATATTTTACCCTTAGGGTCATGTGACTTGTTGATTGGTATGGACTGACTTGAACAGCATAGAGTTTTACTGAATTGTTATGACAAATCTTTTACTTGTGTAAATAATTAAGGTAATATAGAAACAGTAAAATGAATTCATAGGAAGATTTCAGTAAGACAGATTTCTACTCTACAAGTAAAGAGAGCTGTCAGAAAAGGCTATAAAATGTTTGTTGTTAATGTTATTAATGACGAGTGTACATCTAAAGAAGACAAGTTAAAACTAGAGGATATTCCCATCCTTAGGGACTTTTCAGACGTATTCCCGGAAGAAATTCCAAGATTACCTCCAAACAGAGAACTTGATTTCGCCATTGAGTTAGTACCCGGTGTGGTACCAAACTCAAAGGCTCCCTATAGAATAAATATTTTGGAGTTGAATGAGTTAAAATCTCAACTGAAAGAATTAATAGATAAAAACTACATAAGGCCTAGCGTGTCTCCTTGGGGAGCACTAGTGATTTTTGTTAAAAAGAAGGACGGTACCATGCCATTATGCATCGATTATTGTCAGCTTAATAAAATGACAATTAAGAATCGATATCCCTTACCCCACATAGATGATCTATTTGATCAAGTACGTGGAGCAGAGATATTCACTAAAATTGATTTAAGGTTGGGGTATCATCAGGTCAGAATAAAAGACGAGGACATATTCAAAATTACATTCAGAATGTGTTATGGACACTATGAGTTCGTAGTTATGCCTTTTGGGATGACTAATGCACCGATAGTTTTCATGTGTTTAATGAACAACGTTCTACATAAATATTTGGATAAGTTCGTAGTGGTATTCATTGATGATATTCTGATTTACTCAAAAACTAAAGAAGAGCATGACGAACATTTAAAAATAATTTTGCAAGTACTTAGAGAACATCAGCTTTACGCTAAGTTCAGTATATGTGATTTTTATAAAGATAAAATTCAGTACTTGGGTCATATAATTTGTAAAGATGGTATTTCTGTTGATCCTGATAAGATAAGAGCAATTAATGAATGGCCTGTCCCCAAAGACATAACTGATGTATGCTCATTCATGGGAATAACAGGTTATTATAGAAATTTTATTGAAGGGTTCTCTAGAATTGCTAACCCCATCACTTCTTTGCAGAAGAAAGGGAAGAAATTCGTATGGGATCAAAAGTTTCAAGAAATCTTTTATAAGTTAAAAGAATTATTAACTACTGCACCCATCTTAAAAATTGCAGATCCCAATAAGGATTTCGTCGTATGCACTAATGCATGCAACGATGGACTTGGAGGGGTCTTAAGTCAGGAAGGTCATGCCATTGCTTTTGAGTCAAGGAAGTTAAAAATCGATGAAAAGAATTATACAACCTATGATCTTGAGTTGGTAGTCGTGATACATGCACTGAAAATGTGGCGCCATCACTTGATTGGAAGGAAATTTATTCTGATGACAGATAATAAAGGTCTAAAGTATTTATTGGATCAAATGAATCTTAACGCAAGGCAAGCTAGATGGCTAGCTTTCCTTAGCGAGTATGATTTCGAGATTCAACACAATAATGGTAAAGAAAATAAGGTTGTCGATGCCTTGAGCAGAAATGCCAGATTGAGTTTTGTGGCAGCAATCATTAATTTTAAGACTGAACTGGAAAATCAAATTAGAGAAGGAATTAATCAAGATAAGAATTATCAAGATTTGCATGCTAAAGTGGCTGAAAATGTATCTGAAAATTTAATTACAGATTTCAGCATTAACGAAAAAGGCTTAATGACTTATAAAAACAGAATTTATGTGCCTAATATGTCGAAAGTTAAGCTGTTTATTTTGGATGAAATTCATAAAAGTCCTTATTCAGGACATCCTGGTTATCAAAAAATGATAACTATCTTAAGAAAAGATTATTTTGGCCCAGCGTGAAGAATGAAGTTGCTGAATATATAGCTAGATGTTTTGATTGTCAGACTATTAAAGCTGAACACCAACATCCAGCTGGACTATTGCAGCCCTTACCAATTCCAGAATGGAAATGGGAAATTATAAGCATTGACTTTATTATAGGTTTGCCTAAAATTCAAAAGCAGAATGACTCATTTTATTCCTGTTAAAACTACTTTCAAGGCTTCTAACATTGCAGATATTTTCATGAAGCAAATTTTTTGCTTGCACGGAATTCCAAAGGTAATTATTTTAGACCGGGACTCTAAGTTCACCGGAAATTTTTGGACAGCACTGTTTAAAGGATTAAATACTAAATTAAATTTCAGCACTTCTTTCCACCCACAAACTGATGGTCAAACAGAAAGGGTAAATCAGATTTTAGAAAACATGTTAAGATTGTATATTAAAGATCAGCCATCTAAGTGGGAAGATTTCTTACATTTAGCAGAATTTTCCTACAATAATAATTATCAAGCATCTGCTAAGTTAAGTCCATTTGATATTTTCTATGGAAGAAAATGTTGTACTCCTATTTCTTGGGATAACCCTGTAGACAGATTAATGTTAGGACTAGTTTTATTGAAAGAAATGGAGCTAACCGTGAAACAGGTTCAAGGTAACTTAAAGGTTTCCCAAGATCGGCAGGAAAGCAATGCTGATTTGAAACGCACTGAAAGAGAATTTCAGGTAGGAGACCATGTTTTTATAAAGGTAAATACCAAGAAAATTTCTTTGAAGCTTGGGAGTAAATAGCACCAAGGTATTGTGGACCATTCGAAATCCTATCAAGGATTGGAGCTGTTGCATATCAATTGGCATTGCCATATAATTTAAAAATCCACAATGTTTTTCACATTTCTGTTTGAAAGGAGTATGTGCACGATGCTACTCATGTACTTAATTGGAATGACATATAGTTGGAACCCGAAGCAGATTTTCAGGTGGAACCGGACTGTATTCTCAACCGGAGGGAAATTATGCTTCGTAATCGCACCATAGGGTAGGTAAAGGTGTAATGGAAGCACCTTAGCCCTGATGAAGCTACTTGGGAACTGGAAAGTAATATGCGGGTAGCATATCCAGTTTTGTTCCATCAGGAACTTGATGATGAATAAGCAACATCGAGGACGATGTTGAGCTTAAGTGGGGGTGTTTGTAACATACCCTTTTTGTTGGAAAACATTTTTTCTTAGAAAACATTATGATAACTTTTACTGTAAAGTTTTATGTTGGACAGGTGTCCAAGGATGACTGTAATTTGCACAATATTTTATTATTTAATAAATAAAATAGGAGACAAACACCTAAGAGGACTGTTGAAAGAGTGGTTACTGATCCACTAGGTGGAATGGAATCTGGGGTAGAAGGCAATGGACAATTGGTAGCATCATGATGCAACTAACTAGCTGTTGGTATAGGACAACTCCCTTGAAATGTGGTCATAGTGCCCTGAAAGATGGGACTGGAGCTTGAGGCTCATTTATTCCAAACTGACCACTAAAGACCTAGGCAGTCTATATAATAGCCATCAAATTATGAACCAAGGTTCATCACTTTTCTTGACGAGGAAATGTACCTTAGGGTTTTGCTATGTTTGCACCCAAGAGATTTGATGAGGGGATATGCTATGTTGTTGATCATGTTGTGAGTCTGCCAAACTCTATCGAGTTCAGGAGTTTGATGCTGAGTGCTGAAGGCATGTTATTATAGGAGTTTGATGCTGAGTGCTGAAGGCATTTTTGAGTGCCTTGCTTCTACACAAGTTTCATCTACTTAGTGGTTCAGTAATCAGGCTCGGGGGTTCACAAGAATCCAGCAGTTGGGCTGCTTCTTCTGGAATAGGCTGGGAGGAACAGGCCTCCTTGGGTGTTTGTCGACCCTATCATCATTTACAAGTTCTACTTATCTTTCCTAAATTTTTATGCAGTTAAAAGCTTTCTATCTGTTTTAATAAATTTCTGTTTTCAAAAATATTATTGGACAGACACAATTATTTTTATGTCTAAGTTAAATAAGATTCTGAATAGTATTGAATACATTTACGAAAGATTGAGTAAAATGTTCTCTACATTTTTCCCTATGCTAATGGATTGGCATCGTACTCTAGTACAGAGAATAATTTAATGAAGATAGATTTGATAGGAAAATTGCCAAGATGATGGAAGGAACAAACTCTGTTTATTTCATTAAGATTTTCTACTGTCAGTGGTTAGTTTTGAATTAGTATAATCTAAATTTTTCATAATTACAACATTCTTTACAGTACTGCTTTTATTATCATTAAATAGTAAATTTATTGCCGTGAAAATATCAGTGATTTATACTCAGCATTGAAAACATTTTCTGTTTCATAAATTATAAAAAAAAATTCATAATAATACTGTAAAGTACTAATCTGTTATTTTCAAGTTGAAATCAGAATTTTATGTTTCCATATATTCTCATCAAAGTTTACTAAAGTTTATTTTATTCACTGCATAATTGTTTACTAACATACATGACAGATATGCATTTTAAGTCTAATGTAGTTCTGCATTTGTTTCCACATACTGTATAAAAACCCTAAACCCCTATAGTTATTTTACAAACCCTCGTATCCACAGAACTAGCAATTTTATTTCAATAGTATCTAAGATCGAATCACAGTAATCATTTTGGTGACAATTCAGGAAAATGAAACACTTTTCATCATTCATCATTTCACACACATCATAATGCATATATTTCATCGTATTTTTCTTTTAAAGTTTTATAGTTTATATTTTCCTACAAATGAAAATGATAGTAGAGAAATTTTCAAGTTTCATTCCAACATTTAAATCATCCAGTTACAGGATACATCCTTGGGCCGAAACCCCATAAAGATGAAACAAAAACAACTGTTGAAAACTGAAGTAGTAATGTTTCTTTTATCAAAACCCGACAGAGGATTGGAACCCTCGTTAACGGAGCTACATTGCCCAGTTCGACTCGAAAACCAAAACCAAACTACTGATACATTAACTTAAACGTTATTATATCGACCCTGTAGCTGAAGGCACCTTACTACAAGCGCAAGACCAAACACCACATCTTTTAAGACCGACGACTACCAGAAACTACAAGTTGATACAACTTCAACGTTGCCTGCAACTGCCAAGAGAACCTACGGAGGGATTTCCACCGGGGCTTACCGTTTTCATGCAAGCTATCCGTTGCCAGTACCGTAAACCCCACAGTGAAGAAGGATACCTGTCATTTGCAACTGAGACGAGGTAAAAACTTATCAAAACAAAATGTTACACGAAAACAAACTGTAATACATTGCAGAAATGTTAAATATTTACGAAGGATTACCTCTGAAGGATAGGATGGCATCGCCCATGCTATAGCTTCCAGTTCATCCAACCAAAACGACATACAAAACATTACAGTGATATTTTCTCCAACACCAAATCGAAACTCTCTCATTTCACAACGAAAGTCACTCAGACTTCAACACTCTTCCGTGTTCAACCCCTGCAACTTTTTAACACGGGGTTCCACCATTAAAACGAAGGTGCCAAGTCACAGAGACACTAGAAGACAGCCAAGGGCCAAGCCCTACATCACAGCGTCCTGTCGGCCTCTCTCCCCGAAAGACCAGGCTCCAAATGAACACCGAACCAGAAGACTAACGGCGGTATAGCCAAACCCTTTAGGGTTAGGTTTCATCTTGCAAATCAATGAAGGAGAACGTGCCAACTAGGCAATGCCACTACCAAGACAGACAATATGAACAACACCACATTTAATGGAGCATTTAATAACTAAGCCAGCTGGATGGCCACGTCAAACAAGAATCAAGCTACAGCTCGTCATTCCATACCATTTCAACGACAATCATTCACGTGGAGTCAATCCCGGACGAGCCAACGGAGCAATCCACGAAGGATTGGCAACAATGCATTAATGTCGAAGTGATATCACATCACCTTGCCAGACTACACCTGCAGAAGCATTTAAACTTTGTCAACATCGTATTAAATAGCACAAACCCGAACCCTACATTACATCCACGTATTATATGCCGATGTCATCGCTTATATTCACATAGCATGAAATATTAAGTCCAGGTGCTGTTACACTATATGTTTCCAAAGTCATCGTCACAGTCGCATAGTATTGTGGTTACGTTCAATGTTATATGTATTATATATCAATGTTTCGCATAGGGTCATGTTTACGATTTTGTTATGTATTATATAGTTTCACTTGGTATGTAGGATCACAATCATGTAATATATGTTATATATATATATTATATGGGTTCATTGTAACTCATAAAGTAATATATCTATGTTATTTAAATTTCAAAGCTTTGTTACAATTTCAAATAGTAGAAATTTTCCATTTGTTACTTTTTAATTCTATGTTGACATAGTAGGTTTACATTGCAAAGGCTAGTAGATTAAGATGCAATTGACAAATTTCATACAAGCCTAGAAGGCCATCAACATGCATCATAGACTCATAATAATGCTAGCAGAAATGTATATTCATAACACAGATGCATGTGTTAATTGTCACTTATAGTTAGATGTTCCTTGATGCGTCCTAGCATTGTAATCATGATAATATCAAATTAAATAGGGTGATATTCTTTACTCGCTGAGGCTGCATAATAATTTTCCCTATCACTTCAATAATTATCATTACATGCTTGTTATTAATGTGTAATAAAGACTCTTCGATATTTCTTAGTGTTTCCAGCTGTCACTAATTGTGCAGGTCGAAAAGACCCTTATATTTCATGTTCACTTAGATTCTAAGTATTGTTTTGTAAAATCTGTAGCATATTTACATTTTCCGTTTCATTGACTAATAGAAGTTTAGTACAAAGTACCTCTAGCTTCGCTTCATGCAACAAGATACAAATAGTATGAATTGTTAAAAGGAAGACTGAAATTTCATACCAACTTTACCTCCATGCATGATAGTACACATTCTTTCATAAAATAGAGACGACTAGCGGAAGCACATAGTATTTCTTGAAGTACTGGAATTATTTATTTATCTTACCTGCAGATCTACGAAAGAAAGAAACAGTTCCAATGCTTTAGCTATTAAGCTAAGTAAACCCAAGGGCACCCTGTAGGAACCCCTTCATAAACATACAACGAAGTCATCAGCATTTACTTAACAGATCCATAAAACATGAGAAATTAATTACTGTTTATCAATTTCACTTTTATAATATGCTGTCCGCACATGTTAAAATTTTAAAATCTATTTTATGTGTTTTACTATCAGTAGTTAGTTTGATAAAAAAATCGATTATTTCTGCAAGTAGTATTTTAGTAATAAATGCTCTTTTAAAATTTTTAAAATTTTTAGTGATTTTGGGGTGTTACATAGTTCAACTTGTCATTTAACCATGCCTTTAGCTTCTCCTCTTTCGCTATTGGCACCACTGATCTCAATGTGTGTTTTCTTTCCTCCCTCAACTGCCACATGGCATATTTCTATTTTCTCATGTTATCATTCGGTGTGGGGTCATATCCTTTCTCTTCAACCCTTAATGAATATCCTTTATTCCTCCCCATTGGTATGTTTCTTTTTACATGTGGAATGGGTCCATGATAACTCCTTATTATATTGTCATCTGAATATAGGTTCCATGTACTAGAGCCTCCAACCCTTATTTGAATCATATATTTATCGTCAACATCCATTAACTCCACATACTCTACATTAAATTACTTTTTCATGTACATAGTCTCACCTCTATATGTCTTAAAACCCATTCCATTCATGATATGATATGATGCTTGGAAAAACCTTTATTTTATAGAAGAGCAAGTCCTAGGCGATCTCATTCACTGTTGATTTGGCCAAGGAATGATCAAAGGAATCCCCCTCCTTTAGAATGAAGTTGGGAAACTAGTTAATGTGCATTTTGTAGATGATCAATATGTCATCACTATGTTGGAGGAACAAACGTGTATGGAAAAAAAAATGAATTTCCCTTAGATATTTTGTGACACCTCACACTCCAACATCTCGAAGGCTAAAAAAATATATATATAGACAAAATTAATAAGACTTTCCAACCTAGCTTGTAGATAAAGGTCGGACTTGGAATCAAACTAGACAATTTGCATTGCATTTCAATATTCACCAAAATTTCCTTGGGATGTGGTCATTCAACAAGTGGAGAAAAAATCAAGAAATAGTTGAAAAATTCACTGATACTTTTTTCTAAATTCAAAATATGCACAAAAGTGATAGAAACCATTCATGTTTACTACTCCTCTGGTTGGGTTCCTTCTTCCAACGCTTACCTGAAGCTCGACAATGTCCTCTATAATTTATTATGGGATAACATTGATGGAGTCAATGGTTTCCATTGAGTTACTAGAAATTTTGTTCAGCCCCGAGATATTGGGGCAGTATGGGGGTCATCATATGTTAAGCATAAGAATTTAAAAGAACCATTTATAACCCTACAAATACTTATTTCAATAAGTCCAAAATATTCCACTAGCAATAGGTTATGTTCCCCAACAAATTAAGATTATAGTTTAAGCAATTATTATGATATAGATCAATAGTTAAAGATTTAGAATACCAATTTCAAATCATCATTTCATTAAACTCATAAGATGCTTGACATTCCATCCAAAGATCTTATAACAATGTGAATAACCCAACAAATGAAAAAGGAGCGTGAATTGGATGCAAGACAATGTATCAATCTAATTCAAGTTATTCAAACAACCATATATCATTACCCAATTATCAATGCAACATTATTTTTCACCATTAACCAAGTTCTTATAGAAACTTAAAACAATTATTAGTAATGTGACCCACTAAGCAAAACTCCTAGCTAGTTTCTCATCTTATCAAATAGAATATTATTTTGGCCATGGAACTCACAAGGAAGGAGCATCCCTAGTTGTAATTCGATACTCACAATTCAACAAAACTAATAGTTTGGCGATCAGACTCATGATTTGTGTTTTAAGGGGAGTTGCAACTCGCTTGCCAAAGCTATTTAAGGACACATGGGAAATTGGTCCTAGGGCATAAAATTGTAACCAAAAACATAATAGGGTCCTGTGAGTTTGAGCACCTTTTTCTAGGCCCATAAAAAGTTATCAAGCCATACAAAGGCTCTCACAGTTGAGTTTATCCAATTTGACCCCTCGATGCAAAAATTGCATTGTAGCCCACTAAGCAAAACCCTAGTTTCTCATCTTGCCAAATATAAGACACTTTTTTCCATGGAAATCACAAGGCAGGGGAATTCCTAATTATAATATGATTCCCGAAATTCAATGGAATTGATGGTTTGGCGATCAAGGTCATGGTTTGTGTTTTATGGGGAGTTGCAACTCGCTTTCTAAAGCCATTTAGGGATAGATGACAAATTGTTCATAGGGCCTAAAATTGTAACCGAGCGAAATAATAGAGTTCCATGAGTTTGATCACATGTGTCTGGGCCTAGAAAATGTGATCATGCCATATAGAGGCTCCTGTGATCGATTTTATCCAATTTGACCCCTCCATGCAAAAATTTCACTATGGCCCATTGGCCAAAACCATTTTTTTTCTTCCAAAATATAATATGTGTTCTTTCATGGAACTCACAAGGAAAGGGAATCCCTAGATGTAATTTGATGCTCAAAATCCAATGAATAGATGGTTTGGTGATTAGACTCACAGTTTGTGTTTTATGGGAGTTGCAACTTGCTTACCAAAGCCATTTAGGGACACATGGAAAATTGGTCCTGGGGCCTAAAATTGTAACCTCTATGAGTTTGAGCACACGTGTTTGGGCCTATAAAAGGTGATCATGCCATATAGAGGTTATCAAGATCGCATTTATGCAATTTGACCACTAGATGCAAAAATTGCAATGTGGCCCACCAAGAAAAACCCTAGTTTCTCGTATTTCCAAATAGAAGACACTTTTGTCCATGAAAATCACAAGGAATGGAAGTCTCTAGTTGTAATATGATACCCAGAGTCAAATATAAGATAGTTTGGTGATCAGACTCATGGTTTGTGTTTTATGGGGAGTTGCAACTCGCTTGACAAAGCCATTTAGGGACACATCTCTTCAGTGGAGCAATACTGGCATCTCTAGAGTGGGAATAAATTGAGGAGTAACTTCTTTAGAGTGGAGTGATACTAGCATCTTCGATAGCATCCGTAACCTTCATAAACCAACAAACATGGATAACCATACTATATTTGTTTTTCAAATATACAAATTATGTCGTATCTAAGTTCCTAATTATAAATTTAAGACTCCTTAATGTTTATCCATATATATTTTTGGTTGTATTGGGTCTATTACTTTAAAACATATGGGCGACACAAAGGACCAACAACTTGGTTTATAAATTTAAATTGCAAAATATAGTACTTTGATGCAAATTTTTTACTTTGAAGCACTTCCAAACAAATGAAATAGAGAAATGTTAACCCGTTTCCAAAGGAGAAAGGGGGGGAGGGGGAACACTCTAATGGCAAGGATACCAACCGATCCACCACTGGCATGATAAGAAATGAATTTGAGATCTTTCTCATATCCATATGATATTTCACAATTTCTCAATTTTATGCCCTCGTTTCCAATTTTGATTTCGACCAGGGAATTTTATACTGAATAGGTACATAGGGCTAATAATTATTAATTTAGTTAAGTTCACAATCCATTCAAACTAAACCAACCATAAAAAGTAAGCAAGGTGGGCCATCTAATCCTGAAGTAGGAAATCAAAAGAGATATTAATAAAGGAAGGTTGAATATTTTATATCATAATGAACATCAAATATATTATATTCTATTCTAAGCGAATGAAAAGAATTATTCTCATATTTGATTCTATCTATAAGTCAGTTAGTTTATTTAAGAAACACACATATTTGAGACAAATACACTTGACGATCCAAGCTCATATAAATAATCCAGTAAACCTAGGGTGTCAGTCCTTGCATTCTCAAGTGTATAGTTCCAGGATATATGACCAGTCATGATATATATTATATTCAGGCATGACAATGGCCATGGGAGATAGTTTTGTATATTTCAGATTAGAAGCTATTTGGCACCTGCTGTATACTGTATTTTTGAAGCTACGATATTTTTGGGTCCAAGTTAAGCATGTGGATCAGCTTTATAAGCCACTTCTATTTGTAATTCCCTGATGTAACTTTGATTCCATAAGAATATCAAGTTATGATTTTTTGGCTTGAAAAAAAAGGCGTGACAATGGCCTATCCTGGCACTATCATACCTTGGTCCTATTGTTTCACTGGTAATTCAGATCCTCCCATCGAGTCTTAACCAATCTAACCATCCACTATGGGAAGAAACTAATGGGCTGTCACCTAAGATTGAAAATAAAGAGATCTTAAACTAGAAAATATTGCAATGGAATCGAAATACTATTTTTAAGATCGGTTGATGAAACAACCATTAAATATATATTATTTCTCTTTATAACATTCAATGTACCAACATATTTATAATATTATTATTATTATCAATATTATTGTTCTGTAACAAAAGAGTTGTATTGTAGAGATAACACAAGTTTTTAACATGAAGAACCTCAAAAGGTTCTTGAGAGTAGTGAGACAGATTGTGGCTTCTATGCATGTTATGCTACATGCTAAAATGACATCTTTCATGGTTTCACTCCCAAGACATGAAATGTTGTTGCAGAGGTAGTCCATGTAGATGGAAATCGAGTTTTAGTTCTAGGTGTAGAGGTAAGAAACTTTGTAGTGTAGATCAAAATTGAGTTTTAATTATAGGTGTAGATGTAACAAAGTTGTAGGTAGTTGGATCATGTGCAAAGGTAACAAAGGCATATAATATGGATCAGAGTCCATTCGTGAGGCAAAGCATGTTTTACGCCTTCAATATGAGATCAAGTAAAACATAAATAGTTGAAAATTTTACGTTTGTCATTGAACTTGAAACACAAGTCAGTGTCTTTTCCGCGCCAGGAAGAGAGAACAATGGGTAGGGATAACTTTATGCTACAACAAGTGCTTGATAGATATGGAAAAGGTTATTCCTTTCCTTCAACTATGCAACAAATTATAATTATGTGAAGGCAAAGCATTCTCATGAATCAAGAAAAATGTCAACAATTATGGGAATAACAACTCATCAGGCATTGTAACAATGCTATTGGTGCCACATCACAACCTAGCCTAGAAATCCATTCATCTAGTTCTAGGTGTAGAGGTAACAAAGGAATAGGTAGCTAGATCATAGTCCCTTCAAAACGTATCATATGTTTTGGTTGTAGGCCTATAGATTTTGTGTATGATCATTGTTGATTTAATGAAATATCTAGCAAGGCTTGATTCTCTTAGAGTCACATAAATATTCACAAGGATCTCTAAGCTGTTTGAGCCAAAATCTATATCATCCCAAGTATAGCCATCAATAGGAAATTTGAAAGTGCTCACAAGGTCTACATACCCTAGTCTAAAGCTAGTTTTGATCTGTAGTTGTGCAAGCTAAACTGTCATGAGCTAAACTTGTCAATTCATCTATTTTGTGTTGAATCAGTAGTAGACAACATTAATAGAAGAGCATTGTAACGACCCAACATTAGAGTTTAGTATAATGGCATATAGTAATAATAAAAATGTTAAGTAAAATATATTAAAAAAATCAAAAGAAGGAAAATGTTCATTGTAAATTAATTCAGGTGCATGAGCGACAAGTGTGTCATCCATGCAAAAACTAAAAAGTTGAATAAAATATGGAAATTAAGTAATAAAAAGGGGGCAAGACCAAGAGGAAGGGGCTTCAGTCTTATTGGCGGTTTTGGGGTCTCTTGCTTGTTGTGTTGGATTTGGATTTTGTGTGTGTCTATGAAGAGCGAGTATGAGGAGGAGGAGGAGAGGGTGGAACTTAGATTATTTGAGAAATAGTGAAAAGAGTTAAGGTATTACCTGGTCTATCATAGTGTTAATTGTTGAGGGCTCGGCGGCCTCAACCTTTGGTTGGGGGTTGGTTGGGTGGAGAGTTGGCCCCCCAGTTGTTGTTGCTGGTAGAGGAGCAGGTATCTCAAGGAGGACAAGGTCTACATCCAAAAGTGGTAAAGATGGTCATAAATCAAGTAAGTAGAAATTACAGTTTAAATTTATGTTAATTTTTCTGATAGATTAATAGATTGATGATATGATTTGATGCACTAATTTTTTCTTGTAATTGTTGTAATTAATATGCAATTTAATTAGGATTATGAATCTATTATCTAGGATGTTACATTTGGTATTAGAGCATGGTTCAAATTATCAGGATCCTTAAGGGCCAAACCACTTAACAGATCTGATAAAATATTACTAGCGGTGCTAGCATTTGAACCCAGATCTCTTGTTGTTCAGCAAGTGCCTTTGTTAGGCCACAACCCTATTTTTGTTGAATAAAACAATAAATCATGGTGCATGGATGATTATTTTCTTGGTATGTGTAGCCATGTGTGACTCCTCTCAAGATGTCTTTCCAAACCTACAAGTCCAATTTTCTTTCATTTGATTGAGCTTTTCTCAAATGACCCAACTATGGTATAGTATGAATATTATTAGTCTCTGTGACTAGGGACTCATGAGTTTTTTCAACAATTTGGGTTGGTTTTAATCTCAATCTAAGCATATTGCTTCTTGAGTTCTTATTGTTGTTACAACCCTAACCAAAATTTAACAAATTTATAATTATCTATAATCTGTACATATTTTCATTCATGGATTAATGAAACTAACAAACAAAAAAAGAGGTAAAGTGAGGAGCTGTGAAGCTAAGGATGTAAATTCTTGATCATCTAAAGAGTTAAGGATTTAAACATGTCAACATGAAAATTGGTGGTGTTATGTGTAATTTTGCATTGCATTATAGTTTTCCTTGTAGTTAAGTGTCAAATTCATGGGTGGAAATTCTTTAATAACCTATGTCATGTGATCCCTATATGTTACCAAGTGAAAATGGGGTAGAAGTTAGAACTATGGTCTCATATTTGGAAAACTATATGATCAGTGACCATTTAAAACCTTTTTAAAGAATGGGATTCAAACTTCCAACGTATGTTATCCCTCATAATTGTCATAGTCATCCTCATCTTGATCAATAGTCCTATCTAAGTGCATTTGAAAGTGCAACTAGTCCATATTTAGATCATATCCGTTTGAATGAGACTAGTTAGGTTAAATCTCTTCATGCTTGAGATCGGATTGTGAAACTTCAACATCTAAATGTTTAACAATAGGTTGTGAAACTTCAATACCCAAATGTTTAACATTATCTTGTGAGCTTAAAACATTACCATCATCATCTGAGTCCAGATTGAGATCAAAATCTCTCACAAATGGGGCAACGAAACCTAAAACTAAATTTTTTTGTAGGCTCTCTTGCCTCCATAGTCACAGCTGCACACCTTTCTAAGGTATTTGACTATTTATCAATGTTACAATCAAGAGACAAATCTAGGTCTTCATCTTCAAATTATTATGGTGCAACATTGGTTTTTCCACTTGATCTACCAAAAAAAAATAGAACAAATGTTAGTGGTTAATAAAATCAATTTTATGTAATCAAAAGTATTATAACTAATGAACAACCTCATATAAATTCACCTTGCATTCTAATAAAGGAGGATTTAAATTTTAAAAGTTCCAGAAAAAACTCAGAATTCAAATAAGCGATTCGGATTTATAATTCCTATTGTATGGCCATGAACAAAAATGGATACCAATTAGGGATCACCAATGAACCAATATCAAACTAACACTATTTGGCATTAAACATCAAGATCATGCAATGACCATCAACCCAGTAATTGACGTTTTTGGCTTACATTTCTTAATGCACCAAATCACAATGTTGAAACACAACATACTTGACAACCAGAACAACAAAATGTGTGAAAGATGAATGGATAAGGATAAATAAATTATCCTAATATATCTCCCAAAAAGAACCATTCACCTTTGACACATTTTCCTTCTTTTTATATTTTTATATATTTTACTTAACATTTTTATTATTACCATATGTCATTATACTAAAGTCTAATGTTGGGTTGTTACAAATTCCCGCCTTCTGGAAATTTTGTTTCGAAGTTATACCCCATAACAATAAATACAAGACTTATTCAATCAATTATGTAGATAATATGTAATATATATAGTACATTACCCCTATTGCGAAGATGCGAGATTTATACATGTGACCATCATGCATAAATTTTTCATTTACACTAATACAATCATGACGCCCTAAGTTACAACATGCTCTTTCTCTCAAGCATAGCAAGATTGCAGTGACTGGATCACATGCTGGCAAGATCACAGTAAGTGTCACTAAATAATGAATCATTGAATTGTAAGATGGATTTTAGATCATATAAAAATGTAAATTACATATGAGGTGATATGACATTCATTTAAACATTAATGTCTAGAATTGACGCTAACAATAGTGGTAACATTATTCCCAAAGAAATATAAACATATGTAAATTAGGTTAAGTTTGAAATTAGAAAATGTTCCCTTATTTTGATGAGAGATCAATTAAGACCTAAAAAAAATTTATTTGATAAAATGAAAGTTTAATTTATATAATTGGTGAAGATAAAGTATATTATCTAAAATCAATTTAAAACTAAAAATTATATGGAAAATTTGCATTGAATTTGAGTTGTTTTTTTTATTGAAAAATCGGTGAGCTAATTACTAAAGTCCATAGACAGGGACTAACAAATCCACACGATCAAAAGTAAATCAAAAAGTTGTCGTTCCCTCAGCATCTTTGTTCAAAAATAAAAGAAAAAATAAATATATAAAACCAGCACCGCCCCTTCGTCTCAGCGAAATTATTTCTAAAGTTTCATTTTGAGTACACGTTTTTTAATTTATTTTTAAAGGCACGTGTTTTTAATGTACACCGCAAGTTCCTTTTGCAGCCATGGGAATGGGAGATATGGAGGACCCAACACATGGGTACCGTATTCAACCATGATCATGGCCGACAAAAACCTATGATCGTGGCCGACAAAAAACTCCCCACTTGCTCTTATGTTCGGGGTTTTCACAAACAGAAGTTACTCACTTTTAGCATTATGGTAAAAAAAATAATGAATTTACGTTTTTATACAGTTTTATAAATCAAAGTTTTAAGCATTATGGTAAAAAAAAATAATGAATTTACGTTTTTATACAGTTTTATAAATCAAAGTTTTAAGCATTATGGTAAAAAAAAAATTATGAATTTACATTTTTATACAGTTTTATAAATCAAAGTATTAAGGCTAGAGCTCCTTCATGCTTTAAAACCTTCTGCAATTCTAAACCAACTTAAAACTATATTGCTTATAAAAAATATTCGAGTAATTCCAACATCTTTTAACTAAATCATTTTCAATAAACTATATACAATGTAATTCTAAAACAACTTAAAACTATATTACTTATAAAAAGAATTTGAGTAATTCCAACATCTTTTAACTAAATCATTTTCAATAAACTATATACAAAATAATTTTAGGATAATCTATTAAAAACATGTGTCACACAATTCGGTCGAGTAGTAAATCTATTTTATAAACATTTAAAATAATTTGACTTATAATGGAAAAGGATAAAAAAAGTTGTTTCCAATCACCATTGGATTTTGGCAAAGGACAAGAAGACCAATGGTAATATATTTTATCCTTTTTTAAAAAGCTAATGCAAAATAATAAAAATAATTTAGATATTTAAAAATAGAAATAATTTAAATATTCATTTAAAATGTTTTCTTTCATTATTTCATTATTTCCCAACATGATTTGACTAAAAGTCAATAATATCACTTTGAATTTACAATTAAAATCTCAATCTATAATGCCCATTATATGAAATCAAATCATTGTGTTCTAATGTCATCTATTTTGAAATTTTCAAGTTGTCGTCATTTTTATATTTTAGTTTCCAAAATTGTAATAATAAACTCAAATGAAACATGACTCTATAATGATCTTTATATGAATTCAATATTCAATATGTTTTAATATCATTTTTTTTAGAAAAAAAATGTCATTTTTATATTTGAATCTCAAAACTAAAATAATAAGATGGAATTTCTATATTATAATTTCAATATTAAAATAATAAAATGGAAGTAACATTTGTATGAGTTGAAATTTAATAAAAATAAAGATTTTTATTTTAAAATATGAATCTTAATTTTAATAGTAATTATATAAATTGTGTAATAAGATGATATTTATTAGCTTCAAACATATGTTACACATCTATTTAAAATGATTTTTTTTCTACTTAATTAATCATATAAGTTGTGAAATAAGTTGATATTGATTAGCTTCAAGCATATGTTACACATTTATTGAAAATGATTTTTTTGTACTTAATTAATCATATACGTTGTGAAATAACTTGATATTGATTAGTTTCAAATGTATGTTATACATACATTGAAAATGAAGTTTTTCCTACTTAATTAATCATATAAGTTGTGAAAAAAGTTGATATTGATTAGCTTCAAACAAATGTTTTACATCCATTAAAAAATAGTCATCTTCTAATTAATTATTGTGATAAGAGGAAAGAGACATATGAAACTTTTAATGTAGATTTAAAATATAATATTTAAATTCTACTTAAATAATAGACTCATTGCAACATATTTCTTATTTTTTCTTAAATCTAAATAAAGCATTTTTCTTATTTTCTCAAAAATATAATTAAATTAAACTATTAATTAAATCTAAAATAACAATTACATCAAATTTAATTATAAAATTATAATATATATATATAAAAACAACTTTTTAAAAAGAAATTCAAACTTAAAAATAAAAATAAAGTATTTAAATATTCTTAATCATAACAAATTAAGCATCCTCTTCCATCAACCAAATTTAATAATAAGTTTTAATTCATAATTTATAAATTAAATTTTAAAAGAAACTTTAAATAGATTAAAATTAATAAAAAATAATACTATTTTTTTTTAAAAGATTAGTACAAATATCGAAAATTCAAATATTCATAATCATAACAAATAAACTCTCATATTCCACCATATGAAATTATTCAAATTTAATAATAATATTCAATTTATATTTTAAAAATTAAATTTAATAATAAAATTAAATAAATATAATAATTAAGTTTTTAATTTTTTAATTTTTTATACACTTTTAAGAATTAAATAATTTTGATGGAAAATATAAGAAATATTTTTTTTTTCATATATTACAATTAAAAAGTTTAAAAAGATTTGAAATGAAAATGTCAAGAATCTTATTCATTTTCAAACTAGTGATAAAAGCAACCTTGAAAAAAATTTATTGCCAATATTTAGATGTACATATGTAATTTAAGGTGTGAATATTGAATTTAAATTTAATTGTGTTGATTCCAATAATGCATATATCAAAGCACAAAGCGTTTATATTGGATTTGTGATATTAATCCGTATACATTAAATAGAAGAAAAATGAATAATAATGTACTCATTGTATTAAAAAATGATCATAAATTAATTTCTTAATAATATATTATTGTGAGAAGAATATTAATATTATAATATTATTATTATGATAATTAAAACATATTTTTTTTCAAGTGTATATATAGGTTTTCATTTTCTATAACATTTTGTTTATATATAAGTTTTTTACACTAAATTTAAGGATAGGGTTCATTATGTTCAATTATGTTGTAAATTTATGTAATAGTGATAGAAATAAAATACTTATTATTAATAAGTAAAAAAAATAATAATAATGTAATTATTTTTTTAACGTTATATTTAAGAAAATTATTGGATAATACACTATATAAAATAATTATAATTTTAATATTATAAATTAAATAAATATTTTTTATTATTTATTGGATTTTGTTAAAATTTGATGTAGTTATTTTGATGATGATGATGGTCTTTAATGTCCACTAAATTTAAATTGGTCTATTAGATCTTAAGAGAAAATACAAAAAGGAAATAATTTGATATATTTTAGAATGTTAAACACGCCAGTATTGGAGCAAAGATTGAGATTTAACGTGGGTGTAGACATGGCATTTTAATAAAAAATGATTTTCATACAAGTTAATAAAGCACTATTATAAGGTAAAAATATCAATATTATTTTTATTAGATATAGCGTTTTAATTTTTTTATATTTAGTTTTGGAATATATATATATATATATATATATATAAAAAAAAACTTTAATATTTTAAAAACTATTTTATTTTGATTTATTTCATTAAAATATATCATTTTTAAACTTTTATATTTAATTTTTGAATATTTCTCTAATCATTATTATTTTTTCATTTTTCTCCATTTTAAATATTCCATAAAAATGTTATTAAAATATAATGCAAAATAATGTTTAACATTACAAGATATCAAAATAAATTATAAATATAAATTAAAAATATGTCTTGTTTTTTAACTAACATTATCACTTAACTTGTTGCATATAAATATTAATATAAATATTAATAGAATGGTTATTTATGTATCAACTACCAATTATTAAAATACCAATTACTCATATATATATATATATATATATATATATATATATATATATAATAATAAAATTTATAATACTAAAATACTCTATACAATTTTAAATTATTATAAAAAATTATAATTTACAAAATTTCAAATCATAAACATACATATAATAATGGTTTAAATATCCAATAAAAAATTTATATTACTAAAATACTCTGCATAAAATAATTTTAATTTATTCTTACAATAAATTACAATTTGCAAAATATCAAATCATGAACCACCTAACATATAACATTTAAACACAACAAAAAATATATAAAAAAGGAAAGACAAGTTCAAGTGAACAAATGCTTGTTTATTTAAAAAGCTGAAAAAACCTGTCATGAAGCTTTTCAACTCAACTTTTCGGACTAACAAAGTGAGTCATCATCAATGGATCACATATTCACAATAACAAATGACATGGTTCAAATTAAATGTATGAGAATAACAATTGAGATGGTTCAAATTAAATGTATAATAGGACTTATAAATATGAATAATTAATATAAATACAAGTGAGTAATCATCAATGGATCACATATTCACAATAATAATTAAGATGGTTCAAATGCTTAGCTTAGTTTTCATTAATATGTAAAAGTTAAAATTTAAAATAAATATATAATTAAGTGCTTATAAATATTAATAATAATAATATAGGAGGAGTATGCATGTTGGCTTAGTTATCATTAATATGTAAAAGTTAAAATTTAAAATAAATATATAATTCTGATATGCAAAACTTAAAAAGTCATTCAATATAAATTGATATTTTGTAAAACTAAATATAAAAAGTAAGAAATCTGGCAAAAACTATATATAAAATTTTAAGGTAGATATTATGTAAAACTTAAATATAGAAAGCAAGAAATTTGATAAAAATTATATATATAATTTTAAAGTATTTAATATGTATGTAGCAGTGCAGTATTTAATGCTAAATAGAGATATAAATAGTGAAATCTGATCCAATGATCAAAGATGGATCAAGTCAACAACATTAAATGATGGCCTGCTAATTGAATATTAAACCCTAATCTTACAAAACAAACTTCCAAATGGAGTTTTGAGGATCTTTAAAACAATAGATTATAGATTTTTTGCTGAGACAGAACAAACTTCCAAATGGAGTTTTGAGGATCTTTAAAACTATAGATTATAGATTTTTTGCTGAGACAATTCCAACTGAAATAGGAAATAAGCCATAAAATTCTGTTTACATAAACTCGCTTCAAAATTCTCCATCCATTCTACTGCACCAACCATTACGCCTGCGCAATTCTGCCATGGAATGGTGAAATCTACATTACCAGTTCCTCAGTGAGATGTTGTTCATCATTTGGAGCAACATTCACAGGGCATCGTCTGCAAAGAGGGCATGTCATATTCTCATAATCCAGTAACCATTTGTCCACGCAATTCTTATGGAACAAGTGATCACATGGCAGACTACGAATCTCCTCTCCTCCATGAAATTTCATTAAGCAAACCACACAATCACTAGCACCATCACCCTCAGAACAAGAAAATGATGACGACGACGCTTCAAAGAGTGAAACAGGAAGCCAATCTTCAATTTCTTCAACAGTCATGGCCAGCTGCGCAACCGTAGACCCCAAATTAGGAGCTTCTTCTTCTGCATCTGCATATGTCGACGATAGGGTTTCTGCCGACTCTGGCATCTCTGTATTCATTTTGAGACCTAATTTTTGGAGAAGAAAGATGAGAGTGTCATTGACCATGGCTATAGTCAGCGCTGCGTAGATGATAAAAAATGGTATGGCTCCTCCTTCAAATGCGTCTGGAAACCTTGATAAACCCATCTCTTCTCTTCTTTGATCAGTAACCACCTGAACACAAAACAAACCCATTGTTGATCATGTCAATTATCAGCCAACAAACCAAACTAGACACTAGATTTCCAAATATCTGTCCATTTCCAATAGTACAGAATGAAGAATGAAAAATGGGAACGAGAATGTATGCACTGAAATCTTCATTCATAACTAAAATAAAATTAAACAAGCAGCATGAAAACCTCACCTTATCCTCTTCTGATCCTTGTAATTAAGGTGTATGTGGGCTATTTGATAACATGTATATATAGATGAAAAGACTCTCGGGCTCCAACAATTCAGAAGATACTTGCAGCGCACTGCAGCCTAAATCGAATAAAGCAGCCCACTGTCTAAAGAAAATAACAAAAGAGTGATAAGACGAAATGGCTTCTCAACACCAAATCTTGAATCCCATCTTATTGAAATCTATGCACAAATATCCAAATTACATACATTGCCCAAAACAGAATACAACTTGAAGAATATTGACAGCCGCCCACTTGTACTAGTGATGGTCCTCCTGTAGCATTGAAAACATAGAGAGAAGCACGATCCAAAACCTGCAACCTGCACCACATGTTACTGAAGTTCGTTTTTCCACAAATCCTGACAAAACGTACCCCACTCGTGTTCGTCTTTTTTACCAAACTCAGCCAACTTACTTTTGGAGTTTTGCAGACAATGCTGGTCCCCTCGACATTCACCTTTGACTTCTGGTTATGTGGGCTTCGGGTTCTTGTTACTTTGTGTACTAAACGATGGGTGATGAGACAAAAGCTGAGGATAATGCCATTTTGTGTCGGCACTTGCATAGAAATCTACAGTGCTTATCCTATGAATTGATAGTGAGGGATTGCCATTTGATTTGAAATAGAAATCTACAGTGCTTATCCTATGAATTGATAGTGAGGGATTGCCATTTGATTTGAATTTCTTAACTGAAATTTATACTACTTATTGGTAAGTGGTTGTCTATAAAGGGCTAAAGTATACTTGTCTCATTCTAATGTAATTTAGAAAAAGCATAAATGTTAGTCCACTTCAAATTCTAAAATATTTTTTATAAATAAAGAGAAACACCAAAAACTTATTCCCCTTTAATTATAATTACATCATATTACCATTTTATGCTAACACTTGCATCAAAATCAAAATCTACAGCAGAGTGTGCAACTAACTGTGCCTAGGCATTGAAGTTACAATCCTAAAACCCTTTGAAATTTAACAAACATAGAGCTTTTGGAATTCCCAAAGATTATAGAAACTCAAACACGAACCATGTGAGTTGTGAGGCATTTAGTAACTCATACACTTTAATAAAATGTTATATTTGAACATTTTATGTTGCTAAATTTACATGTTTTGTATAATTTTTTGGATAATTTGTTTGCCTAAATTTGATTGGAAAATTATTGAAATTGAGTAACATGTGTAATGCACTACGATTTAATAAATTATTATTAAATACTTTTGAATATTTTATTTTGATTTATTTTAAATATTTTTGAAAAGAAGTAAAAAATAAAACAATGTAAATGGATTATTCTTTTATTAATAAAAATGTTGAAGGGGGACACAAATGAAATAGTTGTTGAATGAGTGATTGCTAGTCCACAAGAGGAAAAGACAAGTGGTTGAAGCTACTGAGTGAGACCTCAAGGTGCAGGAGGCATCTTCCCCAAAATCAGGTCATCACTCCTTGTTGAGTGCTAAAGCGCAGGAGGCTCATAAATGACCAAGTCTTAGGAAAAATACTACATAATAGTATGTCCATAAGTAGCAGGAGGCTAGCATTGGAGGGGGATTAAATTTGATAATGCAAGAGATGGTGCATTAAGTGGATTTTGCTCTCGTGGTTCAGCGATCAAGCTCGGGGATTCTAGAGCAAGTGAGACTTGGCTTCTCTAAGACATTGGTTGGGAGGAACGACTATTAGGTTCATTGTTTTGTTTCTTACTTGTCTAAAAATTGATTACAGTGGGAGTTTTTATTTATGTTATGAATCGCATCTAACCCTTGGAAGATTTTCTATTATGCATCTAAACAATGGATTTATTTATACATCTGTGCAATATATCTCCTAGTATGTTCTCAATTTAAATATGTTGTCGCATTGATATCTAGGATCATAGAATAAGCATATTTAGCATTTAAAAATTTATTTCCTAGTATGTTCTCAATTTAAATATGTTGTCGCATTGATTACTGTGTTCATAAAATAATTGTATTTAGCGTTTATTTGCTTTCTAAACAAATTTCTATTTTTAAAACTAGTATGGATAAAAATTAGTTAAAGAACATAGTCAAATATGTTCCAACTTTTTATAACATAGCCACCGTAAGATCGCCCAAAACTAAGTAAATCAAATGTACAGCCAAATTTTCTCATATGCATGAAACTATCAACGATATTCACTAGAATCGAGAGCCAAGAGGCCTCAGTAGCATAAAGGAATTATTTAAATGTTTTCCCATTTTATAAACCCTGTTTTAGATCGAAAATGTTAGAATTGGACGGATCTTGACCTAAGCAAGATATCATATCAACATTATAAATAGTAAATCATTTATAATGATAAATCATAGAGGATTAACAAGAATCATAACATCCAATCTTAATCATTTTCATAGTCCCGACGAATGTCAAGGATTTCTACAAAAGAAAACATGGATCTTCTTTCACGATGACAAATAAAATCTTTCATAATTGCACATCTAAGAAGAGTATCATATAGAACTAAAATCGTGATAGATAATTTTCTAGACTTCCTTTAAACACAGAAAATATTTTGAATAAGCATTCGGCAGGGACCCAAATAGAATCATTTAAAAATTAAATAGCATAAAAGGTTAAACATAGGGATTCATATCCTTGTGGAGGTAAAGCCATCCACAGCCTTTATAAAACCCTAAATATTTAAATAAAATTACAAAGGCGTAATCCATCCATGATGGCACCCGCATTAAACTCCTAGCCCATAAAATAAGCCAACAAAAACACACACTTAAGCTTACAGGAAAACACGAGAGCAAGGAGGACGTGAAGACTCTATCCGACAGTTCCTAAACCCTAACAGTAGATTGGTTCATAATGCAACTTATATTTCCAAGAGATGTTGCAACCGCTCTCAGGAACTTATAGTTCAAGCTGGTGGAAGCTTGATTTCCTTTTTCTTATGGCTCCAAACTCTACCCAGCGCCACCTACAACATTTTCATTTTTTATGGGTTAGTCAATGACCAAGTATAACTAGGAAATTTAATAGTGTAAGTAGAGCATAGTTTGTGTTCTACCTGGGCATTTAAAAACACGGGCTTGGGAGAAGGTGACCATGTCGCCATCCTCACCAGCGCTACTTAAACCTGCAACCACCTAGTTGTTTTTAACTGTAATAATTATTGGAAAGAAATGAATAAATGTAAACCTGGTATCATTGCCTTACCTTATACATTTCACAGAGGAGGCTAGGGGTCGACTTCTCCTAGCTACCCTTATTTCTCCTCTGCCTACAAGCAAATTACAAGCTTAGTCTCGACGACTGAAAGATTAAAGAAAATTTGGTTCAAAGAATGAAAGTAATCCCTTACCTGGTTAAAGGAAGCTTGAGGCCAACAGAATGTCTGTGCTCTAGGAACAGCAAAAAAAAACTGTGTCATGGCGAACTTAAGCATCATGATGACATCACGAAGCAACCAAAAGAAGAATTCCATTAACAAACGCAACACATTACACCCAATATTTTACAAATCGCCATGAAAAGTGTAGAGTCCCTGCCCGCAGAGTTTGCAGAACAAACAACAACAACAATAATTAAGCTTCAGACAATAAAATCGATACATTAAACCATACTCTAAACTTTGCAATCTCAATGCACATGTGGATGGCCGAGATGCATTCTCGAGCTTAGCCTTTAGGTCTGGCTGCATTGTCAACTCGCAGCCAGAGTGGCTCATAAATTTTCCATCAACCACAGTGCCATTTCATGACCAGCTACTTTAATGTTATAACTTTATTTAATTGCATGCACATCAAAGCTCAACTGTGGGTTAAATCTCATAATAATTGTTGAATTCGAAACATTCAACCTTGTCACATATAGCCTTGCGCTTAAGGATAAATTTAAGCCTTGAATCCTTCAAACTCTATCACATGAGATTATGGGTCGAGACTTTACCCATAAATCTTCTAAGTACATCCTCAAATATAATCTTAGCACCAAACTATAAAGGTAAAAGCAGTAATGAAGATCGAGACTTATCCCTAAGGCTAAGCAAGGTCTTTATAATCTAATAGCAAGAAATTATAAAAAGAAAAAAACGTCACTTGTAGGTAGGACGGTAGCATGACGATAACCTTAGTAAGTATCCATGATTATGCAACCTGTACTCAAGTAGAAGTTCTAAGAATTGTGTAAGCAATTCTACAAAGCAACAACAACTTTACTTATGATAGAGTAACCATTGCATGCTAGGAAATATAGTGATGTTTTATTAAGCAACTATGCAAGTAACGGCAAGTTCATTATGTTGCAATTAACTAACACATGCTAGAAATATAAAGAGATATTTTATATTGTTATATAGTTATTTGTGTAGTAAAAAAAATTTATTTATATATTTTTGAGGTACATGAAACAATGGTATCAGAGCATGGTTACAACTCTTTGCCTGAACCAACCCAACTTTGCAGCTGTTAAAACAGAAAACTAATATTTATTTTATTGTTGGGTTTGATTCTCTTACTAAACAGGAAGAGGAGGATAACTTTATTTTTGCACGATACTATGGAAGAAATTGGAATGCCTGCGGAAGAAGAATCCCCCCCCTAGAATACCGGTGAACAATGAAGAGGGTGAAATATGGGTAAACCTAAATGAGATTCAAAACGATAACCCATCAGAGTTACAACAAACTATTAAGGAACTAAAGTCATAATTAAAAAGAGTTAAGGATGATAACGAACGAATTATGAAAGCACAAGAAGAACTAAACAACATTTTGCTGGCTAAAATACACAGTAATGAAAAGGATAAAAACAAAGAATCTAAACATGAAAAGCCAAAAACTACACCTTACAAGTGTAAGGGAAGAAACTTGCTGGAATTTTCCAGTCATAGGGATGAAACTTCTAGTGAGGAATCACCTAAACACCACACAAAAGAACATCGGGATTTTAGTTAAAGTAGTGACAGTCATAAAGATTAAAAAGAAGTACAAACCCTATGAAGAGATTTCAGGGGAATTTAAGAAAATTAAACCTCCTATGTTTAACGATGAAATCGAGAAAGGAGAAGAGGAAGAAGCTTGGTTGTCTCGAATGAAGAAATACTTCCATATTTATAACTATTCTGATGAACTGAAGGAAAAAATGGCCATTTATAACTTAAGTGGAAAAGCAGATATTTGGTGGCAGGATATCAAAAAATTAAAAGGTATAAAAGAACGATACGTAACATGGAAGACCTTTAAGAAGCACTTTAAACGTAATTACCTTTCAGAACAGTACTATGAAGAAAAAGCGAAAGAATTCTATGAGTTAAGGTTAGGTAATATGACCATGAAAGAACTCTATAGTAAATTCCTAAGTCTACTTCGTTATGTACCATACATAATAGATGAAAAACCAGAAATACGGCGCTTTCTCAGTTTCTTTCCTACCATTTTTAAGGAACGGATTGAGTATGACAATCTGAAGACACTAGAAGAAGCAATGAGAAAAGCGAACTATTGTTGTGATCAGAATAAAAATAAAAGAGAAAGTGTACCTAATTGGAACAATAAAAGACAGAATAACTTTGATCCAAGAAAGAATAATAATAATAATAAATTTCACAGAAACTCTGGAAATAATTATAGAGGGTATCAGGGTAGTAATTATAGAGGTTTTAAACCACAGCACCCTGCAGCAAAAGAAAGAGAACCTCCCACTAATTTTAATTAAAACACTGCACAGAGGGAACCCTTAAAATGTTGGGAATGTGGTGACCCACATTACTTTAAAGACTGTCCTATAAGAAATAAAACCTTTAATAAATTTCACTCTATTCAAGAAGCTATTACAGTTGGATATATGGAGAGGAGTATGCCCAGAATCAATGCTGCATTAGAGAATCGACAAGCAGACCATCAAGCTTCAATGGTTGAGATCAAAGGTATGATAAAAAGTCAACCTATTTCCATACTAATTGATCCAACTGCAAGTCTGAGTTATGTATCACTTAGGATTGTTGAATTATGTAATTTAGTACCTCAAAATTTTGAAAAATCTTGGCTAGTACAGTTAGCGACAGGTACTAAATGTAAGGTCACTAGTTAGGTGAAAAACGATGAAGTATTGATGAATGAGTTTAATATGCATGCTGATATGAATATTTTACTGTTAGGTTCTTATGATATGCTGATAGGAATGGATTGGTTAGAAAAACACAGAGTCATGTTAAATTGTTATGACAAAACTTTTACATGCATAGATAACACTGGAAACAAAATTAAAGTAACAGGAATTCCTAGAAGGGCTTCAACCAAAGAGATTTCATCCTTACAAATGAAGAGATTTGTATGTAAGGGATGTAAAGTATTTGTTGTTTATGTAATAGATGATAAATATCAAGATAAAAAACTTTAAGTAGAAGATATACCTATCTTGAAATATTTTAAAGACAAATTTTCGAAAGAATTCCCTGGACTACCTCTAAAAAGAGACATAGACTTTACAATTGATCTGATACCGGGAGCGGTACCAACATCAAAAGCTCCGTATCAGATGAATATAATAGAACTTACAGAACTTAAATCACAGTTACAATAACTAATTGACAAGAAGTATATACGACTTAGTGTTTCCCCTTGGGGAGCACCGGTCTTTTTCATAAAGAAGAAATATGGAACCTTAAGATTATGTATAGACTATCGAAAATTAAATAAAATGACTATTAAAAATCGATATCCTTTACCTCGGATAGACGATCTATTCGATCAGTTCCAAGGGGAAAAAATATTTTCTAAAATAGATTAAAGGTCCGGCTACCATCAGGTATGGATCAAAGATGAAGACATCTTTAAAACTACTTTTAGAACTCCTTATGGTCATTACGAGTTTGTCGTAATGCCATTTGGATTAACAAACGCACCTGCAGATTTTATGTGCTTAATGAATAGTATTCTGAGTAATTATTTAGATAAATTTGTAGTCGTCTTCATCGACTATATACTGATTTACTCGAAGAATAAAGAGTAATACGAAGAACACCTAAAAATAGGTGTTGCAATTTTTAAGAGAACAACAACAGTTTGCTAAGTTTAGAAAATACGATTTATTTAAAGACAGAATTCAATATCTAGGACACGTAGTGTCTAAGGATGGAATATCTGTCGACCCTGACAAGATTAAGGCTAGCATTGAATGGCCAGTTCCTAAAAATGTAATGGACATGAGATTGTTCATGGAGATTACAGGTTATTATCGAAAGTTTATAGAAGGATTCTCTAAGATAGTCTACCCCATAAATTCACTACAGAAGAAAGGTAAAAAGTTTGATTGGAATGAAAAGTGTATGGAAAGTTTTAATAAATTGAAACACACGTTAAACACCACCCCTATATTAAAAATTGTTGATCCTTTTAAGGATTTCATCGTATGCACCGATGTGTGTAATGAAGGATTAGGAGGGGTACTAATTCAAGAGAATCATGTCGTGGCTGATCCGTATCGTGTCCAGGAAGCACGAGGGGGACAATAGTTATACTGAATGAGTCGGCTCTGTTATGGCGGAAGCTTAATAAACAGAATGAGCAAAAATAGGATTACGCAATACAAATAACACAAATACACACAGACAATATGCAGGAATGCAAACTTTTCTAGATTGATCAAGATAAGATCCGATAAGATCAGATAAAGATCAGATATAGGTTACAATAATTTACATGCTTATATAGAAATCTGAGATGCTTGGGTGCCTAACCGTTACATTTAGTTACAAAGAAGAAGTTAGAATGGTTCAACTATTCAACCGTTACAGTCGACTGGGAGACAGAGAGACAGTTTGTCGAAGTTCGACAATCGCTGGTCACATGTCGACGTTGTATGCCGATGTCGCGAACTATGAGGTTGCTGAACATGTCAAAGGTGCGGAACATGTCGCAGTATGTCGAAGTCGAGACTTGTCGTAGTTGTGTCGAAATCGATAACTTGTCGAAGTGCTGAAGTTGTCGAAGTCTTGTTGCGTCGAAACTTGTCGAAGTTGTATCAACTGCGAAGACTAGTCAAGAATGTGTCAAAGTTAGCATCCGACAACAAATGCCAACTATGATGTGGATCAGACCTCCTTCCTTAAGAAACAATGGACCCAATTGTTCGCTCGTGAAGGTGAGGAAACTTGTCGATCATTTCAGTAGCAGAGTACCACTTTCCTTGAGATGGGATTTGGCCAGCTTTGGCAACCTGAAACAAGGTAATTGTGTTCGTCCTCGTAAGGCATACCCGTTGTCCCACAATGGTGTCACAAGGAAGAGGCTCCTAAATATTTGGATTGATGTCTGTGGGATCTGCTGTTGAGAAATCATTCTGTTCCAACAAGGGTGCATGGTATGGTCGAAGTAGATCCACATTAAAGACTGGATGCAAACCCAGGAAAGCAAGAATGTCGAGCTGGAAAGCGTTCTCACCAATCTATCGAAGAATACTATATGGACCATATCGCAAAGGTTTTAACTTCTTGAAAGGAGCTATGAAGCACTCCTTCTTAAGATGTAGCCAAACCTTATCCCCAATGTGAAATGTATGAGGAGTGTGATGCTTGTTGTGTCAGGCCTTAGCTTTATCGTTTGCTCTATGCAACATATCATGTGCTTGTCGCTGAATGTCACAAATCTATTCTTGAAATTTGACTGCTTTATCAACTTCTTGCTAACTACGATCTGTGTCGGCATTTGGCTGTGTCGAGAGCTGATCAAGTCAATAGGCACTGAGGGTTGAAATCCGTAATAGACTTCAAAGGGACTCTTGCCTGTAGAGCTGTGCTGAGAACGATTGTAGCTGTGCTGAATGTATGAAGACCATCATCCCATGTGCATCGATGCTGGTGATTGTACATGCGAAGCAGTTGTCCTACCAAGCGATTCACAACTTTCGTCTGTCTATCGGTATGAGGATGGAAAGCTTTCGACAATGAGAGTCGCGTGTCTAGCTATTGCTATAGGATCTTCCAAAAGATGTTGACGAATCTGGCATCTCGGTCGGAAATGATGGTTGTAGGTAAAGAAAATTGTTTCCAAACATGTGTAAAGAAGAGCTGAGCAGTCTGCTACACCATCGTGGTCTTCTTACATGGTATGAGAATGGCCATCCTGGAAAATCAATTTACTACTACTAATATCGCATCATGTTGATGTTTGGTAGTAGGATAACCCTTCAAGTAGTCCATAGAAATAGATTCCAATGGTAGACTAGGAACTAGCAGAGGTGTGTACAATCCTTGTCGTTGATTAGGTGGCTTAGTAATGGCACAAACCACGCATGATCGAATGTACTTATTGACGTCAGATTTAAGTGTAGGCCAGAAGAAATACTTCTGCAAAATAGCAAGTGTCTTTGCGACTCCAAAGTGTCCCGCCGTCTTGTTGTAGTGCGCGTCCCAAATGAGCTGATGTCGTTGCTCACCGGTCGGTACACAAAGCTGTCAAAGCTTGTATGGCAAGGTATCTTTCAGGAAGTATTCAGAGTCTGAGGTCGATGACTTGTTAGTCTGTAACTGTTGGTAGACTGCTGAGAAGTCACTGTCGTCCTCATACAATTGTTGCCAAGTGGTCGTGTCGTAACCCTGCATACTCATCACTGTCAAAAGGAGAGTAATGGGTGGTCGACTGAGGCAATCTGCAATGGCATTAGCCTTGCCTTTTCGATACTTAATCACCAACTGAAATTGTTGTGGGTAATTAATCCACTTGAGTTGTCGGTTTGTCTACAACTTTGACTGTGTCAGAGCAAACTGTAGAGGCTTGTGATCAGTAAGAATGATTGTTTCCTTGCCAAGGATGTAATGCCTCCATTGCCTGAGAGCTTGCACAATGGCATACAGTTCTTTTTTGTACGTCGAGTATCTTCTAGCCGTGTCGTTAAAAATATCAGAATGAAAAGCGACTGGGTGACCAGACCGAGTGATCACTGCGCCCAAGGCATAGTCTGATGCGTCCATCTCAATCTCAAAGGGCTGATGCAAATCAGGTAACACAAGTACTAGTGCAGTGCAGAGCCTATGTTTGAGCTGTTCAAAAGCTGCTTGATGTTTTTTTGTCCATTGAAAGATAGTTTTCCCATTTCCTTTTGTCAACTGATTCAAGGGCCAGGCTATGTGACTGAAGCTGAGTATGAATCATCGATAGAAATTCGCCAAACCAAGAAAAATTCTTAGTTCTTGAATGCTTCTAGGAATGGGCCAATCTTTGATGATCTATACTTTGTCTGGATCGATGTGAATGCCTACAGAGTCAATTACATACCCCAAATATTTGATGCTGGTCATCGCAAAAGAGTACTTGTCCTTGTTCAAATAGAGCCGATGTTGCTAGAGAGTGTCGAGGACTTGTCGAAGAAGTCCGACATGTTCTTCCCATGATCGATTGAAAATCAATATGTCATCGAGATAGACAATAACCCATTTGCCAATGAAAGGTTGGAGAAGGTTATCCATATGTCGCATGAAGGTTGTAGGTGCGTTGGTTAAGCCGAAAGGCATGACTAGCCATTCAAACAATCTTTCCTTGCTCTTGAAAGCAGTTTTCCACACATCGGAGGGCTCGATTGGAATCTGATGGTATCCCGACTTGAGGTCGAACTTAGTAAAGAATTTAGCACCTTTCAGATAGTCGATAAGCTTGTCTATCCGCAGCAGAGGGTACCAATTCTTCACCGATATTTTGTTTAGAGCTCTGTAGTCGATGCACATGTGCCAAGTCCCATCTTTCTTCGGAACTAGGACAACTAGAATTCCACAAGGAGAGGAGCTAGGTCGGATATGACCTTTGTCTATTAACTCTTGGATTTGTCTGCGAATATCTTCATTTTCAAGAATGGATCTTCTGTAAACAGATGCGTTAGGCAAAGAAGAACTAAGAACAAGTTCAATGGAGTGTTTTACTTGGCAATGCTGAGGTACTCTATCTGGAGCTTGAAAGAGGTTCTGGTACTCATCGAGAATATGATCGACTTGTTGCTTCTGTCGAGAGCTGCATTGGTCGGTGACTCGACTCGTTGTTGCAGTCTTCTTAGAATGTTGTGGCTTGATCATGATTAATGAAAATTTCTGAGCATGATTGATGAGCTTCTTTGTCTGTTTAGAAAATATCAGTGCAACTGTCAGTGTAGGTTGATGCTCTAGTATGCTGAACCATCGATTTCGGATTCTGACAATCACCTTCTAAGGACGTGACTGATAACTTCCATGTCTATCCCAGAGGTAAGGTTTCCCAAACAGGGCGTTGGCTACGGAGAGTGGTGCCACATCACAGAGTACTTCATCTTCAAAAGGTTTTATGAAGTAGGTGAGCTTGCATTGTCGAGTGATCCATAGTTCTTTTCCATCCTTCATCCAACCGATGTTGTAAGGTTGAGGATGCAGAGTGGTGACAAGACCTAATTTCTTCACCAGTTCTTCAGAAATGAAGTTCTTTTGGCTCTCGTTGTCCACAATCAGATGCAATGGGTTACTCTGGACCCATATCCATGTATGGAACAGGTGCTCTCATTCCTCCTCATTGACAATAGTCTAGGCTGCTTGAGTTGTCGAGGTCAAAAGAGTCATTGCGTCTGGATCAGATTCTTCCACCACCTTGTTGAACGCGTCAGAGGTCGAGACTTTTGCCAAAAATGTCTTCCGAGCTTTGCATTCAGACGTATCATGCTAAGATGAGTGGTGGTAATCACACCATTTTTCAGTCCACAATTTTTTGCTACGTTCCCTTTTGTGAAAAGACTTCTTACCATTGTCAGGCTTTGGTGATGTTGGCTGAGAAGATCTCAACTTGTCGTAGTCGGCTGGTGTCCTTTTATCGGGTGGTCTTCCTGATGTCGGCTTTGTCGCGAAACATGATTTTCCTTTCTGCTTGGGTTCCAATTTGTTGGCGTAGTGGAAAGCTTCCACAAGCGTATTGACAGTCAAAAATTCCATCTCCTGCTGGATGTACTGAGACAATTCGCTGGTGTATTTCAGAACAAGCAATTTCTCTTCTTCTTGGACGCCAAGTCTTGCCATGAGTCAGTAGAACTCATCAGTGTAACTCTGTACTGATTGGTCTTTCCATTGCCTTAGCTGCTGCCACTTCTTATACTGCTGCTCGAGGTATTTCGGCGGGTAAAATTCCTTCCGGATGTGTTCAATGAATTTATCCCATGTGTCGATGGGGTCTCCGTTTTTCTCCATATTTGTCGAGAGGTTCTCCCACCAGCAGTGCACAGAGGTTGACATCTTTAAGGACGCAATGGTGAATTTTTCAGCTTTGGAGAGTTGATTTATAGCGTAATAGGATTCCAATTGTTGCACCCAATTGTCGACGGATTCTGCGTCAATATTTCCTTCAAGATTCGGTATGTCGAGATTCATTTTCACTTTGAAGGGGCTAATTTTATCAGAGTGAGTTCTCATCGAGGATCCTCCGGATGTCAAAGCGAACTGCAAGAGAATCTCATTGAACTTGGCGAACATTTCAATTCGTTGTCGAGCTATAGCTTGCTGAATAAGCTGTGCTGTCTCGTCGGCTGCATGTCTATCATCTGTTTCTTCTATCATATCTGGAGATCATGTCTGCTTGGATTGCTGAGATTACGAGCAAGTTTGAGCTGGCATAAGTCAGGTAACTTCGAGAGAAGTGTATACACAAAACTTGAGCAAGAAAATTGAGTACGCTCTGATACCAATGATCCGTATCGTGTCCAAGAAGCACGAGGGGGACAACAGTTCGACTGAATGAGTCAGCTCTGTTATGTAAGAAGCGTAATAAACAGAATGAGCAAAAACAGGATTACGCAATACAGATAACACAAATACACACAGACAATATGCAGGAATGCGAACTGTTCTAGATTGATCAAGATAAGATCCAATAAGATCAGATAAAGATCAGATATAGGTTACAATAATTTACATGCTTATATAGAAATATGAGACGCTTAGGTGCCTGCCCGTTATGTTCAATTACAAAGAAGAAGTCAGAACGGTTCAACTGTTCAACCGTTACAGTCGACTGGGAGACAGAGAGATAGTCTGTCAATGTTCGACAGTCGTTGGCCGCATGTCGACATTGTATGCCGATGTCGCGAACTATAAGGTTGTTGAACATGTCGAAGGTGTGGAACATGTCGCAGTATGTCGAAGTCGAGACTCGTCGGAGTTGTGTCGAAATTGATAACCTGTCGAAGTGTTGAAGTTGTCGAAGTCCTGTTGTGTCAAAACTTGTCGAAGTTGTATCAACCGCAAAGACTAGTCAAGAATGTGTCGAAGTTAGCATCCGACAACAAATGCCAACTGCAACGTGGATCAGTGGCCTACGAATCTAGAAAATTAAAAGAACATGAAAATAATTATGCTACACACGATTTAGAACTTGGTGCAATTATACATGTGTTAAAGATGTGGGGACACTACCTCATCAGAAGAAATTTTTTGCTAATGTCAGATAACATAAGTTTAAAATACTTGTTTGATTAACAGAACTTAAATGCTAGACAAGCAAGGTGGTTGTCATTCTTAAGCGAATATGAATTCGAAATAAAACATATAAAAGGGAAAGAAAACAAATTTGCAGACATTTTAAGTCGTCACGCAAATTTATTATTTGCGAGCAACAGTTACGAATCTGGTTTAGAAAATCAGATTTTAAATGCAGAAAATTATAATAAAGACTACCAAAATTTAAAGGAAAAGACTGCCGAAAATGAAAAGAACCAAATAAAAAAATATTTTAGTCTAAATGAAAGAGGATTACTCCTACACAAAAATAGGTTGTACATACCAACACAACATAAATCAAATTAACATTTATAAATGATATATACAAACGACCGTATTTAGGACATGCTGGATAGCAGAAGATGATCACCATGATTAGAAAAAACTTATTTTGGCCTAACATGAAGAAAGAGGTAGCAGAGTACTTAGTTCGATGCATATAATGCCAGCAAATCAAGGAAGAACACCAACATCCAGCAGGGTTATTGCAACCACTACCCATTCCAGAATGGAAGTGGGAAACCATCCGCATGGATTTTATAACAGGCATACCTAAAATTTTTAGGCACCACGACTCAATCATGGTCGTAGTCGATAAATTAAGCAAAGCAACTCATTTTATTCCAATAAAATATACTTATAAGGCTATTAACATCACAGATATATTTATGAAAGATATTTTCAAGTTACATGGCATACCAAAGGTAATAATCTTAGACAGAGATGTAAAATTTACAAGAAAATTCTAGAAAGCTTTGTTTAAAGGGTTAGGCACTCAGTTGAACTTCAGTACTACATATCATCCACAAATGGATGGGAAAAATGAAAAGGTAAACCAAGTCCTAGAAGACATGCTAAGAATGTATATAATGGAAAAACCAGGTAAGTGGGAAGACTACTTACACTTAGTAGAATTTGATTACAATAATCATTTTCAAGTATCAGTTGGTATGAGTCCTTTTGAAATTTTGTATGGACGTAAATGTAATACTCTCATTTCATGGAGTAGTCTGGTGGACCGATTAATGTTAGGACCTGAATTGTTAAGAGATATGGAACTAACCATGAAGTACGTACAATAAAATTTGAAGGTTTCCCAAGACAGGAAGAAAAACTATGTTAACTTAAAAAGAACTCATCAAGAGTTCCAGGTAGGTGAGCATGTGTATATCAAGCTAAGACCCAAGAAAATATCTCTAAGGATGGGCAGGTATCCAAAATAGGCACCCAGGTGATGTGGGCCATTTCAAATTTTGGCTAAAGTAGGGTCAGTAGCATACCACTTAGCCCTACCGCTTACTATTAAAGTGCATGATGTTTTTCACGTTTCCATTTTGAAGAAGTATGTTCATGACACTATTCATGTGATTGATTGGGATGTTATACAGGTGGAACCCAAGGGAGAGTTCTAGGTGGGACGGGATCATATTCTCGACAGAAGATAAATTTTTCTCTGGAACCGTACCATCGAAAAAGTCAAGGTGCAATGGAAGCACCTTAGTCCGAAAGAGTCCACTTGGGAATTGGAAAGTGATATGCAGAAGGCATATCCAATCTTATTTCAAGACGAATAAATGGAAGATCAAAGACAGAAAAATAATAATACCGAGGACAGTGTTATCCTTTAAGAGGAGGTGTATGTAATACACCAGGATTTAATAAATTATTATTAAATACTTTTGAATATTTTATTTTAAATATTTTTGACAAGAAGTCAAAAATAAAACAATGTAAATAGATTATTCTTTTATTAATAAAAATACTAAAGGGGGACAGAAATGAAATAGCTGTTGAATGAGTGATTGTTGGCCCACAAGAGCAAAAGACAAGTGGTTGAATCTACTGAGTGAGAACTCAAGGTGCAGGAGGCATCTTCCCCAAAATCAGGTCACCACTCCTTGTTGAGTGCTAAAGAGCAGGAGGCTCATAAATAACCAAGTCCTAGGAAAAATACTATATAATAGTATGTCCATAAGCAACAGGAGGCTAGCATTGGATGGGGATTAAATATGATAATGCAAGAGATGGTGCATTAAGTGGATTTTTCTCTTGTGCTTTAGCGATCAGGCTCAAGGGTTCTAGAGCAAGTGATACTTGGTTGCTCTAGGATATTGGTTGGGAGCAATGGTTATTTCATTTCTTTTTTCCCGAACAGTGGTTCCAGGTTCCTTGTTTTGTTTCTTACTTGTCTAAAAATTGATTACAATATGATTATTTCTTTATGTTATGAATCGCATCTAACCCTTGGTAGATTTTCTATTATGCATCTAAATAGACAATGGATTTATTTATACATTTGTGCAATATATCTCCTAGTATGTTCTCAAGTTAAATATGTTGTCGCATTGATATCTAGGATCACAGAGTAAGCATATTTAGCATTTAAATTTATTTCCTAGTATGTTCTCAATTTAAATATGCGATTGCATTGACTACTGTGTTCATACAATAATTGTATTTAGTGTTTATTTGCGTTCTAAATGAATCTCTATTTTTAAAACTAGTATGGATAAAAATTAGTTAAAGAACAAAGTTGAATATGTTCCAACTTTTTATAACATAACCACCGTAAGATAGCCCAAAACTAAGTAAAGCAAATGTATAGACGAATTTTCTCATATGCATTAAACTATCAACGGTATTCACTAGAATCGAGAGCCGAGAGGCCTTAGTAGCATAAAGCAATTATTTACATGTTTTCCCATTTTATAAACCCTGTTTTAGATCGGAAATGCCAAAATGGGATGGATCTTGACCTAAGAAAGATATCATATCAACATTATAAATAGTAAATCTTTTAATGATAAATCATAAAGGATTAACAAGAATCATAACATCCAATCTTAATCATTTCCACAGTCCCAGCGAATGTCAAGGATTTCTACAAAAGAAAACATGGATCTTCTTTCACGATGACAAATAAAATCTTTCATAATCGCACATCTAAGAATAGTATTATCTATAACTAAAATCATGATAGATAATTTTCTAGACTTCCTTTCAACACAGAAAATCTTTTGAATAAGCATTTAGCAGGGACCCAAATAGAATCATTTAAAAATTAAATAGCATAAAAGGTTAAACAGAGGGGTTCATATCCCTGATCTATCCACAATATTTATAAAACCCTAAATATTTAAATAAAATTACAGAGGTGTAAGCCATCCACGATGGAACCCGCATTAAACTCCCAGCCCATAAAATAAGCAAACCAAAACACACACTTAAGCTTAAAGGAAAACACGGGAGCAAGGAAGATGTGAAGCCTCTATCCGACAGTTCATAAACCCTAAGGGTGGAATGGTTCATAATGCAACTTATCTTTCCAAGAGATGTTGCAACCACACTCATGAACTTATCGTTCAAGTTGGTGGAAGCTTGATTTCCTTTTTCTTATAGCTTCAAACTTTGCCCAACGCCACCTACAAAATTTTCATTTTTTATGGGTCAGTCAATGAACGAGTATAAATAGGAAATTTAATAGTGTAAGTACAGTAGAGTTCATTTTCTACCTGGGCGTTTAAAAGCGCAGGCCTGGGGGAAGGTCACCCTATCGCCATCCTCACCAACGCTGCTTAAACCTAAAACCACCTAGTTGTTTTTAACTGTAATAATTATTGGAAAGAAATGAATAAATGTAAACCTGGTATCATTTCCTTACCTTGTATATTTCGTAGAGGAGGCCATTGGTCGACTTCTCCTAGCTACCCTTATTTCTCCTATGCCTGCAAGAAAACTATAAGATTAGTCTCGATGACTGAAATATTAAAGAAAATTTGGTTCAAAGAATGAAATATGCCGAAAGTAATCCCTTACCTGATTAAATGCAGCTCGATGCTGACAGAATGTCTGTGCTCCAGTCGTAGCAACCAGCAAACTGTGGCATGGCGGCCTTAAGCATCGTGATGACCTTGGGAAGCAACCAAAAGAAGAATTCCATTAACAAGCGCAACACATTACACCCAATATTTTACAAATTGCCATGAAAAGTGAAAAGCCTCTACTCCTATAGCTCGCAGACCAAACAACAACAATAGTAATGAAGGTTCGGACAATCAAATCAATACATTAAACCCTACTCTAAAATTTGCAATCTCAATGCACATGTCGACGACCGAGATGCATTCTCGAGCTTAGCCTTAAGGTCTAGTTGTTCTATCAACTCACAGCCAGAGTGGCTCATAAATTCGCCATGAACCACAGTGCCATTTCACGACCAGCTAATTTAATGTTATAACTTTATTTAATTGCATACACATCAAAGCTCAACTATGGGGTAAATCTCATAATAATTGTTGAATTCGAAACATTCAACCTTGTCACATATAGCCTTGTGCTTAAGGATAAAGTTAAGCCTTGAATCCTTCAAACTCTATCACATGAGATTATGGGTCGAAACTTTACCCATAAATATTCTAAGTACATCCTCAAATACAATCTTAGCACCAAACTATAAAGGTCAAAGCAGTAATGAAGACCGAGACTTATCCCTAAGGGTAAGCAAGGTATTTATAATCTAATAGCAAGAACTTATAAAAGGAACAAAACATCACCTATAGGTAGGACGGTAGCATGACGATAACCTTAGTAAGTATCCATGCTTATGCAACCTGTCAAGTAGAAGTTTTAAGAATTGTGTAACAATTCTGCAAAGCGACGACAGCTTTACTTATGATATAGTAACCATTACATGCTAGGAAATATAGTGATGTTTTCTTAAGGAACTATGCAAGTAACAACAAGTTCATTATGCTGCAATTAAATAAAACATGCTATAAATATAAAGAGATCTTTTATATGTTATATAATTATTTAGTAAATGTTTTTTTTATTTATTGATTTTCGGGGTACATGACAACCTAGGTACTCATGGTTTTGGAGTTAGTTAAATCCATATATCCTGAAAAGTGCCAAAGGCTATACTGACATAGTTCTGTCGACAGGGGTTCAATTCGCAGTATCGTCATCAAACACCAACCCAACACCCTTAAGCATCGGCCCAGAAAGGTTTTACCCTTTCCAGCAACACCCGCGAAGCGAGTGAAGTTTCACCGTAGATGGTTAAGGAGGCTGCAGGAACTAAGTTTCTGTAGTGGGGAAAGGACATGCATGTGCTCTAACTCTATCACATCAGAAACTAGATATTTGCTTTTGTATCATACTTCGTAACTCAAACAAACATTCATCATTCGCACATTAACCATGTATTCACCATTTGTATATTCAATACACAATTACCATTCGCATTAATAGGAAAATATCAGAGATCGCATCAATGAAGCCTTACAGAAACCAACATAAATCATTCATCATTAATGCATTAACTCATCAAAACCTGCGGTATAACCTTCATAGAAACAGTTCAAAACATCTTATCGTGGATTCATACAAAACTATGAAAACAGAGCAAAACACAATTGATTCTAGGATTCCCTTAGGATTACATTCATATTATTATTTATAGCCAACTATGGCAGTTACAAGATGGTCCAAATGGTGCTTTTCTAACAACCTAACTAGTCTTACGCTTCGTCGTTCTCCATGAATGACCCTTCCTTCCACGGATGGTCCTTCTTCACAGCTGTCGGCTTCCGCACTTCATTTGGACTAATCCCATGCCAACAGGCCCCCAACACAAACTTGTGGCTCACCCTCAAGCCACCTCAACTAGATACCTCTGGTGTTGTTTTCATCCTTCACTGTGCTGAACTTCTGAAGCTGTTCTTGGCGTATGAAGCTCGTTGTTATGTACTTCTTGAAATCATCCTCTAGTCTCTTGCTTGCTGTCATGTACTTCTCGAACTCATCCTCCAATCTCTTGAAACCTTTGTTATCTATCCCTTATGTGCCTGCTCTTGCACTTCAGGCTTGTTTTGGTCCAGGGAAAAGTTCATTGACGTGACCAAATTGGGAAATAGGCCAACTGCTCTGGCACATTTGTTTCGCACATTTGACCATCTACTGCTGGAGCCAGCGTGCCTCTGCCCTCGGTGTTCTAGTGGTCGCAGGGACCACTATTCTTCTAACTACTACTACTCTCTTAGACATCTCGGGTGGGACTTCATATTCATTCCTCCCCATTGTCTGCGCCACTTTCTTTGTGGTTTTTCATGGACACTCATTGTCCTTTCCCTTAGCGCACCTGGACTGCTTCCGTTGGAAAGGAAATGCACCATTGCAACTATCTCACTTCCCTTTTCCACAGCTTCCTTGGGCTTTCTCACTCAACTTCCTAACTCGCTGCATCTGACTTATTGACCCGCGTCATGCAACTTACTGATTCTCCTCTTCTGACTTATGGGCTCTCTTTACTTGACTTACATTCTTCAATCTCTGCTCCTTCATTTATGCTTGCTCCTCGTATTCTTAACACCCGATCATTTAATCATGTGCAAAATATTTCCCATAGCCATCCGATTATGTCTTCAAGTGGTGCAGGTGGGAATGATCAAAAGCCAATCCAACCCATTTCCCAGGAAATATTGTGATCCCTTGAAGTCAGACCACCAACCTTAGCTAACAACTAGCCAGGTTCTTCTCAAATTGCGTCCCTCACCTTCAAACTGGGCTTTCCACAAGGCTCTGACAGTCAGAATTGACCTTCCGCAACAGTCTTGTGAAAACACCTTCCTTCTGCAACCTTGGCATTCTTCCATAATGCTCTCTCCGCAGTCACCTTCCCGCAACGACCCTTCCGCATGCTCCTTTCCATAGCTTGTGGATTGCGGATTGCTGGTGCACCTTCTGTGCTTTCTTGTAAGATCCTTACACAAAGATGCTTCCGCAACGCGAGTTCCGCAACTTCCTTTCCACAGTTTTTGTATTGTGGATTGCGGGCACATGTTTCATGATTTCTCGAAAACACTTCCGCAATAACTCTTTCGCAATGTGGCTTCCACAACATGTCGTCGTTAGCTCCCGAGATTCTTCCTTCTGAGGAACGCTATGCAACCGTCCATCTCTTGTGGATGGAATCTTTTCCATTGATCTCAGATCACTGCGGAACACCTCAACTTGGCTTGTGGAGATGCTAACTCTGATGCACATTCACTTGATCGATTATTTCCCCACTTTCAATCTTCCTTTTGGCTTTGATCTGAGTCATCCAACCTCTATTTAGTCGCTTCAACTGTGCTCTACGATTTCTTTGTTGATTGATCAAAGAATTGATCAATCTAGCTTGATCTTCATCCAGATCTGTTGAAAAACTAAACATGACAATAAACTATTTCTACTACGCATTAATGGTATGCTTACAAAGGACTTGGGTGTTCTTACTGTTCATACAAACACAAAGATACATATTCATTCACACAAATATTAGGCTAACATTCGCACACGGCTCTACCTGATAGAATCGAGGCTTATCTCTCATTCAAATGCATAGTAACACCATTAACACACAGAACTGGCTAATTTCATTAAGTGAAAGCAAAAACATCTATACAGTCGTATTTTCCTTTGATATATAGGAAAATATCCCACCAAATCTTCCTCATGCAGAGCTCTCTCTCTTGCTCACTGAGCCGATCTATGAAGCCCTACTGAGTTCCTCTCTTCCACTGTTTCATCCATTCAAAAATCCTCCCCCAAAACCGAATGGATGAACAACCTAACTAACAGACTCTCCTCTATCACTAAAGGAGTCACTATCATTATTCAACTAACTAGCTAACTGGCTTGATCTCCACGCAGGGAGTATGAACTCGCCGCTATGCTCTACCTTATCAAAAACTGACAACATACTATTCGGTTACATATTTGTAATTATTCTAATAACAGACTTTCTCCCACTTCAAGGAAGCTTGTCCTCTTACTAACCACAATATGTGAACATGCGATCACATTGTTGACTCAACATTGATGCTCCTGCATTAGACTCCCAAGGTTAAAAATTCTGAACCCCTGTTCAGTAAATTAGCTATGGAGAAACCCTTTGTTTCCAATTCTTTAGCATCCATCCATGTAGAATCTTCTATAGGATGTCCTTTCCATTTGATCAAGTACTCAAGGTAGTCTCTTTGTATAGTACTCTTTGCCACTCTAGTATCCAATATAGACTCAGCTTCTAATGGCTGGGCCATAGGCATCTTCTTCATCCACTGAAGATCTTCCATAGGATCCCTGTCTTCTGTCACTTTCCCTGTATCATCAACCACATAAGTATACAGGTCTGCAACATTAAAAATAGGTGAGATCCCAATCCTTGTTGGCATCTCCAACTCATAGGAATTTGATGAAAAATTTCTGAGTATTTTGCATGGTCCAATCTTTTTCATATTCAGCTTGTTATACTCTCCTTTTGGAAATCTCTCTTTCCTCGGATGTGCTTAGACCATTTCTCCTACCTCATATTTTTTCTCTCTTCTCTTGGAATCTACTCTGGTTTTGTAACTATTAATACTCTGCTGCGACCTTGCTTTAACTTATTCTTGCAGTTCACCGATTCTTGTTGCAAACTCCTCGCCATATGCAATTCTCTTCTCCATTTGACCCAAATCACGAATTTCACACACTCCTCTTGGATGCTTTCCATATAGAATTTGGAATGGCCTCATTCTTGTACTTCGGTTTGGTGAGTCATTATATGCAAACTCTGTTTTCTGCTGGAAATAATATTTATTCTCATTACTTTGCCCCTACACTTTGCTTTTACTCACAAGGATATATGCACCCTTGTATTCTTCCATACAGCTGTATATCTCCTAAAAGACATTTAAAACATTGAATCACCTCTCCTACTATTCTAAAATAGCTTCAATTTTGTCAACTTTAAAACCTTCATATTTAATTTCTTTTATCTCAGCATTATCATATTGTCTGAGATCTTTTCTTTGCTGTAATTTTGCAAAACCATCTATAAACTGTTGGATGCTTTCTTTTTCTTCTCTTACTACCTCCCTTACATCCTGAATGCCTCTATAGACATCACCTTCTTCAATGTTTATTTGTTGCTTCAGACCTTCAGAATTACTTTTAAGAAGTAATTTATACTTTAAATTTCTATTTGCAGTAACATATTCATCTTCTTTTTCACATATACTAGCAAACACGTCATAGGTTTGCAAACTAGTATATATCCCGGTCTCTATCAAATCTTGAGACACTTCACCATCACTAACTGCAATCTCACCTTCACACACAGGTTCTTCCAGCAAATACTCCAGCAACCCATCTTCTACTTGACACCTCTCAAGTATTTCATCATGATGCCAATCATGATCTTCAACATGTCCTTCTTCTTGCTTGACGTCACAACTTTTAGTAGTTGTCCTTCATCTTCTCTGTGACTAACTTTAGTAATCAATTCTACCTTATTCATCTCTCTGACAGACTTCTCTTCAATATAACACAAATCCATCCCATCTTTCCCTTCAACAAATTCTTCATTTCTTCCCTTCTGTAGGCCATCTCCAAGAGCTATCCTTTCCCTATTTGCTACAGTAGCATTGTCCCGCAATTGTTCTTTATCAATCAAATTCATTGGCTTACCTCTCTAAGATGGTGTTTCCTCATTCTTCATCAAAATAAAATTCTGATTCTTCTTCTTCGTGACATCTTCGGATGATTATCCTATATCGTCCTTTTGGCCACCTATGGAAGCCAACTTTTCCTTGTTCTCATCAATAACAAGTTCTTCAACACGAGACACAATTGTCTCCTTTTCTCTAATAACACATTTTCCACTCTGAGATTCTCTTTCATTATGTAATGAATCTGTAAGCTCCTTCTGCTGCAACAATTCAAAGCTTTCCTCATCCGAGAGGCATTCTTCATCATGCTTTGCTTCACATCTCTCATCCATCTTTAAGACAGTTCCAAAAGACTGTCTATCTCCTGCAAAGCCTACAATCACATATAAGTTGTCAGATTTAAAAAACACAAGACCTGATGGTCTCACTTGATGGTTCAGTCATCAATTCCTCTTGCTTGTCTGAATCCTCCAATATCTTCTCTAAGATGCTTAACTCATGGCACGAGTCTTCCATTTCACTTGGAATTTCTCCCAAGAATTCGGCACAGTCTTCACTATATTCACTTTCTGTAACAACTATCAGCAGTTGTCCCTTGTCCTGACTATCTTCAAGATTAACAGTCCATAGTGACTTTCCGGTACTTGCAAAATCCTCCACAACAGCACTCTGCAACTTCTCTTTTTCCTCCCTAGCAAGATTATGTGGACCTCCTTTCATCTCTTGAAAAACCATAATTTTGCTTTTCTTTTCTTCTATGATAACAAGAGATAGGTGTCCTTCTCCTTCATATCCCGCATTCACACACAAAATATTAGTTTTAAAACCATGAGTCCCTAAGGTCTCTTTTGATGAATTCATCACCACTTCTTCTTGTTGACTCTCATTTCCAAGACACACCATCAGATGCTCTTTGAGTTTTACATGAACTCCATCAATATTCTCAATAAAACTCTTTGTTTCACATTCACATGAATGAATTCCTTCCTTCTTTGTCAATCTTTGCTCAAGCTTAGCTTTCTTGATTTCTTCATTCTTCCAAACCATTGACTGTTGTCTTTGCTTCTGCTGCAAAGCATGCCATTGTATTTTCTTCTTTCCCACTATCCAACCAAAATACTGATCTTCATTACTTTCTTGAATCAGTCTCTCCAAATTACTAAATCTTTCCTTGAGATCAATAAATTCTTTGTCAAACTCCTTTTGACTTGCCCTCTGAACGCCATTCATTTGAACATCTTCCTTCACTTGACTGTAATTATTATCTAGATTTCTTGTATGGGCATGGATAGTCATCTTCTTTTCTGATTCCATGATAGTGCCAACTGACTGTCTTTCACCTCTCACATCTGAGCAACCTACATGACCACAATTAGTGATTTTCTCCTCTGCTTGTATGACAGTTTCAAATGACTGTCTATCATCTTCTAAGTTTGGACAACCTGCAAACACACACCAATCATTAGTTTCAAAATCATAAGGCCTTATAGCCTCTTTTGTTGTCTCAAACATCATCTCTCTCAACTAATTTTCATCTCCCCAAGGATTCCTGAAATCATTAGCTAGTCCCATATCTTCATCATCATCACTACTCTCCCCAAGAACAAATCCTTGTTCAGGTCTACATATACAAACTTCTTCTTCATCCTCATCCACTCCAAGTTCTTCCCTAATAATTGGCCTTTGCTTATGTCTCAGCTACAAAGTAGGCCATTTCACCTTCTTCTTTCTCAATATCCACCCATAGTAATGTTCTTCCTCGCCTCTTTGTAACAGCTCCATCAACACACTAAGTCTCTCCTTGAGATCAACAATCTCTTTGTCAAATGCCTCTTGACTCATTATCTTTATGCCAATGACTTTGGCATCTTCTCCTTCTTCACTGTGACTTCCTCTTGAACCCTCTTCATGACCATTAATAGTCATCTTCACTTCTCTGAGTTTCCTCAAACTCGTTGTGAGATGCACTCTTAGCCTCTACAGTAACAATTCTATTTCACCTTGCCACAAACACCTCACCAAAACTTCCCTCTAAGCTTGGCCTCTTGGTATTTCACTGGTTCTCTCTTTTCAGAACCTCTTGACCATTCAATGCTCCTTCTTAGGATTTCACTTTTGTAGTTCCCTTCTTATTGAGAACCTTACTGTTCCCCTTCCTTCCAATATTCAATTGGAATTTCAACAACACTGCTTTTGTTGCGGGTTCCTTCTGTCACACTTCTCCAACATAGATCTATCTTATCTCCTCATCACCATTTCAGAATTTAATATTCTTCCAGTTGTTATGATAATAGAAAATAGTGTAGGGACGTGTCTACTCGAGATATGCTATCTTACTAAGAAGTGGTGAGTTTCTATGTCAGAAATGAAATGATTAATACAAATTTCTTAAGATCTATATTCATCCATTAAACATTCATTAAGATCTAAAGTCATTTGAGGATTCAACTCAAGCATAATAAACAAAATTCAAACCCTTTAATGGAAAAAACTTGAATCATTTCATATTACACAAGGAATAAGATACATATTTACCATGGATCTTGGTGTGCATCATTCCTCCATTGCCATGAACTATCCTTTCTCCACCCTTGTCTTTGATGAAGATGAGCTCTCCTTTCTTCAAAATCTCTCCAGCATGCCTTTGCTCCTCTTTCTCCTCCTCCTACCATGCCCCACATGCCTTTCTTTTATAGCATTGGGAAATGGGATTTCAAGTTACTCTTTTCAATGTGGGATAATCATTTATTATTATTTTCTCTTAAAAAACCCACTTTCCATAGTTTATTAGGTTTTTTTCACAACTTAGCATATTTAAGTACCTTTTTAATGCATTTTCATGCATTTCTTCTCACTATCTGACTGTTAGAGCTTTGATTTGAGCCTTTGGTGAGCAGTTCAATCACTGAACTTTGTCTCTATTAAGCTCCTTCATTCTTTACTCAACCTTTCCAGTTATGGAAATATTGATCAGATCAGAGAGCATTGTTCTCTCTGGTACTTGTTCTTGTCTTCATGTTGCGGGCGAATGGTAAAAGTATGCTTCCATGCTCACTTGGTTAAGGGTGTTAATTTGATTGTTAACAGATGCCCCCTAATGTGTGAGGTTCGAAGCAGAGCTAAGGGATGAAATACATTACATTATTTTTATACTGATACTCTTTATCGATCAAAGCAAGGACGAGGAAAGGATAGTTCACTGATGTAGGGTTTAGGATCACACCTGTAAGTCAAACATAGCAATTTCTCAAATATATATAATATCTTCCTGAGGCGAGCATACCCATGCTCAGCGGTAAACAAGCATGGCCACGAACAATACACAGTGGATCCATGTCAAAAGTAAATTTTTCAGAAGTGTAAACATGCACTTTGGTGAGTGCGAGAACAAGGTCTTCATCAAACTTCTGACATGGTAATTTAATCTTGTGTAGCTCGGGAAGTGCATCAATGAGTGATACAATTTTTTTTCCCAAGGTATTCAATACAAATCGATGATAGTACGAGTTTATATCATGCGAATAAATGAGCTGATGTCAAGCATAATAAAACACCATCTAATTACCAGTCATTGATGTATACCGTTAACAGATGAGAAGAGACCCACCAATAATGATGATGGACTCTAAGGTATTGAGTACAAACTAGCAAGTGTGAATAGATGTTCTGAAGTCAAACACTTGTAGAATCAAACAATCAGGGGTCATTGATGTATACCCACTATCATTTGCGAGGAAACCTGCCACTAATGACTGCAAGATCCAAGGTACTCCTGGGTTTCTAGATCCATTTCCTAGATGATGATTTGGTGTCGATAGGAATAGATCCATCAAAAGGAGGGAATTAATGCATCCCACATCAACTGATATGAAATAAAGATCAATAGTCGAATATAATTTGGTAGAACTGCAAGATCCAACACTGTATACTGACGCAAGGAAGGCCGACATGATTGGTCAGGAATATTTGAGGAATGGCCAACTCTGTTTGAACTTCCCTTGAACACATAACACGACACAAAATGGACACTTGGCAACATAAGACTTTGAGTAACTGACTTTAATGAAATCCGCCAGTGCCAAATGCATTAACGGAAGCTCCATAGGTGACTAGAAGGATAACCCATCTGTGGAGGATTGCTCAAAATACTGGTATAGTTTCCTAAGACAAATGTAGATGGTGTACTGATAGTGGAGACCAAATTATGTGCCATGTTCAAGGGCAACAAGGACTAATTGTTTCCATTTTCTTCAATATTATACTATGAAATGATTCAAGTCTTTCTCTTTTTGGATTTTTGTGTTTTTTTATTTTTATGCTTTTTCATTTTATCATGTTGAAAAAGAATAAAGAATGCTATAATAAATGTGAGGGAACGAGTGTTTCATGGGCGTGCACCTATTATTCAAGGGCACGGGTCAGGCCAAGGCAAAGAATCATATTGTAGACAAGAGCTAAGCTAGTTGTGCACACTCTTACAGATGTTCCCTCCATGGGTAGGCTATCTAAAGCAGGATTATGTGTCAACGGACGATGAAGTAATACCATGTGACTAAGGGTATCCAATTTGGTAGAATGGCCAAGTAGGAAAAGGGGTTATATGGTGTACTTCATATTGAGTCTTGTGAAAAATGACAAAATCACAAATCACAATGAATCATGGTCTATCTCCAACTACCTGAATCAAATAGGTCAAACTGTCAAAGTCTCCAAGTCCTATAATCAAAAACCATTTCACTACCCAACTATTTAGTCAGAAATTAGTTCAAATGTGCATTTAATATCTAAAAAGATAGCTAAAAATGAGGAACGATGCATCTTTCTATCATTCAAAAGGATGTGGTCATACCTGTATGGATAAAAGATAAGTAAAAAATACTTATGATTTACCATATGCATTTGTAGTGTAGCCGATGTATGAGAGGAAGCATCCCCTTTTAGCTTGAATTTCTAGAAGCTGTGAACCTTTATTCTTTGATCTGCCAGTTGTGGGTTAGTTTCGATGTCGGACTAGAAAAATTTGAAACAATTTCCCATGTTTTCGAATTTTTCCAATTTTTTTCATTTTTTTATGATTTTTTTTTTGGGTGTTATCTGTAAGAAAAAGAATCAAAAAGAGAAGTATTTACACTATTCTTTTTGGTGTGTGCAAAATTTACACACTTTTTGGGTTATGATGTAAGTTAGGTTATTTCAATTTTACTTGTGTCCTTAAATGATGTGTTCAATTAAATTGGCCATGAAATAATGTACATGCTTGCTTTTTGGTATGATGTTAATGACTTAGATTCCAATCAAGTACATAGCTGGGCAAAGAATCAACCAAACTATTCAGAATTCTAGGAACGTGTATATATTCAATAAACTCGAACTGACTCTCTAAAAGACATACTCGTAGAAACTTTCTAAACTGTGTACGATGTCAAACCTGATACTGACCATTTAACTAGGATACAACTAATTCTGAGTCCAGTTTGACGATTATTTGTCGGATGCCAAGGGTGATAGCCTCGACAAGAAGCTCAATGATTGCGCTATATTCTGCAACATTGTTGGTTGCAGATCCGAGAAAAATGCCTCTTGAACTAAGAACTTCATTATTAGGTGTGAAAATGACCCATGCAACAGAAGCAATGTTCCGAGAACTACAGTCGGTGCCATCCACATATCCCAAATATGTGAAAGATTCTTGTGCCAACTGCCAAAGTGACAATGCCAAGCAAGATAAGTGTGTGCCCGAAATAACTAATGTACAAAAGTTTATACAAAGAATACAACATAATACAAAAAGTGGCATGAGGCATAAGTGCCTACGCGAAGTATTTCTTCAGATAGAGACCATTTCTGATCTCCGACATGGTTCCCCATCAAAATTGACCAATTCATAAGCTCCCTTTTTTAACACAGTTTTGACTACAAGTGGGCCAAACCATTTAGCTACAAATTTCCCTTCTCCTATTTTATCTTGGTTTTGGTCATAAACTAAAACCAAATTTCCTTTAGAAAATACTCGGGGACGGGTAGACTTGTCATATTGCATTTTAACCCTCTTCTTGTGTGCTTCTACATTTAGAGAGGCTTCCCTTCTAGTTTCATCAAGAGAATGGATATGGAGAAGCCTTTCCTCTTCTATAGAAGTGTTAGGTGGGAGTTCAACTGCTATTTTTAATGATGGGATTTCACATTCAATTGGAAACACAGCTTCTTTTCCATAAACCAGTTAAAAGGGAGAGAATTCGGTTGCGGTTTTAGCGGTCGTTCGGTAAGCCCAAAGAGCAGAAAACAACATCAAGTGCTAGTTATTCTTGTTTTTATTAATTGTCCTCTGTAACATAGTTTTCAAAAACTTGTTGATGGCTTTTCCTTGTCCGTTATCTTGAGGGTAATATGGTGAGGAAAATTCCTACCACAATCCTAACCGGCATGTAAGTTCATCCATAAAGGAATTCCTAAAATGACTTCTGTTGTTAGTAGTGATCTCTTTGGGTACACCAAACCTTGATATCACATGATTGAATAGAAAATATGATGTAGTTTTACTCGTGCAATTGAATGTAGGCATTGCCTCAGCCCACTTGGTGAAGTAGTCCACTACTAAGATGATGTAGTGGTGGCCATCAGCTGAAGGCGGGTTGATTATCATAAAATCAATAGCCCATTTGGAAAAAGGACCCACGGTTACTACAGGGTGTAAGGGAGCAGTATGTGTGCACATTTTTCTTGTGTAAATTTGGTAAGGGTGACACTTTTTGACAGCATTCATGCAATCTTTGAAAATTGTAGGCCAAAAGTATCCTGCACGCAATATTTTCTAGGTAGTTGCCAACCCAAAAAGATGACTGATACATGCCCCAGCATGGCAATCATTCAACACTTGTTCAGCTTCCTCGTGTACTAAACAACGTCTTAATATCATGTCTATTCCTCGACGGTACAAAGTATCCCCGATGATAAGGCATCTCCGATCTAGGTGTCGAATGCGATGTCGTTCAATGCTAGAAAACTGAGGATTGACCTTTGGGTTTGGAGATATATGATGAATGTTCCATACCAAGGATCAGAAGTTGCAATGAGGAATACATGTTCATCTGCCCAAGATTCAACAGATACAGTACACTCCTTCTCAATGGGTAACTCAGACATTAACTCAGCAAATGCCAAGAATTTCTTTGCTTTAGAATTTTTTAATTCAAGATTGAATTCTTGCAAAATTACTATCCATTTTGAGTATTTGCCACCAATGATGTGGTGGGACAAAATGTGTCTCATGGGGTGCATTTCAACCACTATGGTTGTTTTCCTTGGAAGTATGTAATGTCTAAGTCGTTGGACAACATGGACTGCTGCCAAGGCCAACTTCTCAACCTAGGAATATCTCAATTCAGGACCTGCAAGGCCCTTACTAAGATAGTAAATAACATGTTCTTGAGATGATTCATCCTCTTGTGTTAAGACCATTCCTATGGTGGAAGGAGATGCTTCCAAATATAGCAGAAAGTCTCTATTATAGTTCGGTGGACTAAGCACCAGGGTAGAGACCAAAGCTTTCTTTATTTCATCAAATGAACGTTGAGCTTGGTCATCCCATATGAATATTGCATCTTGTTTTAAGAGACACTTGAAACCTTTAGCTTTTTCAGCAAAATTCTCGAAAAATCTCCTCAAGTAGTTAGATTTCCCTTGAAGGCTTTGAAGTTGAGTGATTGTTCTCGGGGAAGGCAACTGAAGTATTGCCTCAACCTTGATGGGATCGACCATGATCCCATTTTGGGACACTACGAACCCAAGTAACCTCCCAGAGTCCACACAAAACATGCATTTATGTGTATTTAACCTAATGTTCTACTTGTGGCAGCGCATGAAGATGGCTCGTAAATGGGCACTATGTTTAGATCTCCTTTTAAATTTAGCTACCAAGTCATCAAGATAAACCTCAACGATTTTCTTAATGTCGTGCAATGCATATGACATAGCTCTTTGAAAAGTAGCTCCGAATTTTTTAAGGCCGAATGGCATTTTTCGATAAGCAAAGGTCCCCCAAGGGCATATGAAAGTTGTCTTATGTTGGTCTTCCTCTTTTATCTGGATTTGGTTGTAACCAGAGAATCAATCCATAAATGAAAATATTTCGTTTCCAGTACCTTCATCTATAATCTGATCAATAAAATGTGTAGGATAGTTGTCTTTGGGACAAGCAAAATTTAAATCCCTAAAGTCAGTATAGACCCGGATAGTTCCTTGCTTTTTGTTGACAGGAACGGGGTTGGATACCCATTCAGTTAGAGGAACAAGATAGATGAATCTAGCTTTCAATAGCTTTTTGACCTCGGCTTTAATGGTAGCGGACTTCTTAGGGTTCACTGAACGTAGTTTTTTCCGCACAGGTTTAACATTGGGATAGGTTTTGATCTCATGTTCCACGATACTGGGATCGATGCCTAGCATTTATTCATAAGAAGATGTGAAAACATCATGAAACTCGTTAAATAAAGCAATATAAAGTGGTATTTCCTCAGGAGAAAAATCCACACCTATGTTGATGTTCTCAACAATGCCAGGTTTTATGGATATGTCAATTGGGATGATTTTCGAAATGTTCGCCAAGTTTCCTTCCGAACTCACACTGTGGGTTTGGATAGGGAATTGGTATTTTCTCATGATATCATCGAAGTAAGGATTTTCAGGTTTAACTTCTAATGAATCGATATTTGGAATAAATGAGGATCTATGATGCATATCCTCCCAGGGTCGTTCAGAGATGTTCATGACTTCAAGGATGGCTTCATCCAAAGAAAAAGTCTGATCCAAGATGTCCTGAGTACTATGAGAGTTCATGGACCAGATAGGTGAAGTATAAGGATCATATTCCTCCATCTTGGAAGGGTTTTGATCCGAGTTTGCTGAAGCCATTTGAATAGCTTGATAAGAAAGCTCTAAGGAAGAAAGGGGGACACTAATCTCTGTTTCATTATTTTGCATAGAAGTCAATACATTTCCATTGTTCTTTTCAACTAATATGTCCTTTTGGGAGGCTACCTCTGATGAGGTGGAGCCAAATTCTGATATGGAATTAGAAAAAAAAATTAATGGAAAGTATACTTCTGATGTAATCGTGAAAATTAGAGCAGTGTTAGGGGTTGATATTGGTGGTGGAATTGCGAAAGTTCCCATGAGGGATGAATCCTTGAACATTCCTACCCCAACATCGTGAATCACACTTTGCGAATCCCCTACAAAAGGTACATTCGAGTGGAGACCAGTTTCGGGTGTGCAATAATCTAGTTGATTGATTGTGATAATCTTCCCTTGGTGGGGGAACCAAATAACTAGGAATATTGAAGACACTATAGCCATCATCTTATGTATCCAACTACGTCCCAATAGAAAATTTTAATCTATGGGTGCATCCACTACCTCAACGTCTACCTGAACTGTTTTGCCTCCCAGTTCAACTGGGAAAGCCATGATAAGTCCATGAGGTGGGAACGAATGACCATCAAATGCTTTGAGTATTGTATGGGATGGTACTAAGGTGGGTGATCTCAAAGCTTTCCAACATGTTAATGACATGACACAAGTTGAGGCTCCTTCATCCACAACGGTTTGAAAAATGTTCTTACCATGTGAAGTCACTTTGATTTGAAATGCAATTTGTGATGGAAGCCTACATGTGCGCCGTTCTAAGTCAAAAGTTATCAAATTGGTGTCAGATGGATTAATAGCACCAATAGCAGCCAATAGTGTCTTTCGTTGAGCAAGACAACTTTGCAATACTTCCAAGGTGGACATTAAACAAGGAGCTTGAGCTAAGTCTTCAACCACATTGTAGTTTTGAGCAGCTCTTGTGTTAGGATTGTGTGTTGTTCTACGGATAACCCCTTTTGGAGGTCTAGGTACTATGTCTAGGGTTGGTTTCTCAATGGTGATAGAACCACTAGGCTGAGATCCAGTTGTGTCTACCTATTTTGAAGGTATGTCATAAGAACGAGCCCTTGTATGAATGTTTATCTCATGTTCACCAATTGTGAAGATATTAGCATTGGGTGGATTGCCCCCTTGTGAGGGGTTCGCCTGGTTTCCTCCTGGTGGAGGTGTTGGAACTGCAGCAACCATCTATTGTTGCTAGGGAAAGGGTTGAGTTAGCACGACAGGTTGTTGGTTCCCTCCTCCTTGTGCCAACATTCGATGAATATCATCCAGATGAGGAAAAAAATGAGTAGGATGATCCCCTTGACGAATTTTGCAAGGGTATTTGTTTTTCCAATTTTCATGATTTCCTCCAGTAGGATTATTCACCTTAGGTGCATCTCCCATCTGAGGCTTGGCATTAGGATTCTTCTTCTGTTTTTTCTTTTTTCCTTTTGGGTTTGCAGTTTGAACCGTAAGTATTTCATAATTTTGGGTTGAAATTGCGGGTTGTTGTGTTGCCTGGCCAGCTGTGGGTTGCGAATTCTGAACTGACATATGTCCCAATTGTTGGTTGACTTATTCAAGTTGGTTAACAGATCCAATCACACCATTGGTATGAGGTCCTTTTAGCGGCCTAGCTAGATCAGACGGAAGTCTTACAGCATGAGGTATTAAGTCATAAAGTGTGCCCGATTAGGAATATATCAAATCTATTTGGTGGGCACTCTGAATGAGTTGTTCTTCAGTCATGGCTCCTGACATAGCTACATATTTTGCAAGAGTAGGTAACAGTGATTTTACGAACCATTCTGCTAGGAATTTATCAAGGATTTCAGCTTTAATAAGCCTTCGACGCCCCCTCCACTCATGGATATGATCCGAGATGTGAGTAGAAGTGGATTGCCTAAGGGAAGTCAAAAATTTTGTTCATGTCTCATAGCAGATAGGTAGCTGAAAATGTGTTAGAAAATCCATAGCCAAAGATGAAAATTTTGTAAATGTATTGCGTGGCAATTTAATGTACCATTTGGAAGCAATTCCCATTAGGGTTCGCTGAAACAATCTCAACCTAATACTATCATCAACTAGGGAATTGGATGAACACCACAAATCAAATGTCATCACATGATTTGATGGATCTTCCCCAGGTTTTCCATCAAACTTGGGTATGTCTGAGGGTAGTTTGGTTGGTATTGCTGTCCATCCATTCAAATGTAGAACAAGATCATTAGTCAGCCGGGATAAATCTGGTATATTCAACGTGGCCAGAAATGGTGATTTGACTGGTGCCGTAGAAAATGATTGATACACAGGTGAAGCTTGATGGTTCCATTGTTGTTGTCCTTGGGCTTGAAAAGCATTCCAAGAAGGATTACCCCATTGCATAGGTTGCATCCAAAAAGATTGGTTACTCCCTGAATGTTGTCCACTCCATTGTGGAACAGGTTGCATGTATGGATTGCCCCCTTGCGGAGGTATGTTCCAATAAGATTGGTTACTTGGTGGAACATTACCATTCCATTGCGGCATAGGATTAATGGTTGGATTTCCCCCCTGCGGAGGTGGGCCCTAATAAGATTGGTTACTTGTTGGAATCTGACCACTCCATTGATTGTTTTCTTGGTTTGGATAAGTGTTCCAAGGTTGGTTTCCCCCTTGCGGAGGTGGTACCCAAGAAGATTAGTTATTTCCTGTAATTTTCCCACTCCATGGAGGAATGGGGTTGTTAGGTGGGTTACCTACTGGTGTGCTACCTGTGGGGGGTATGGAATTTCCCCCATGATTCATGTTAGGAAATTTTGGATGATGACTTACCGAGGCACTTCCACTTACTTGTGGAGTAGGACCCCAATTGGCATTATTATTCCATGGTTGATTAATTCCTCCAGGGATATTGAGATTCCATAGTAAAGGATTCCCCCCAGAAGTGGAACTAGGAAAAATGTTTGGTATACCAAGAGGATTTTGGTTCACTCCTTGATTATTTTGACCTTGATTAGCCAAACTGTAATACCCCAATTTTGACCCTTATGAAATATTGGCTTTTAATGTAAATATTGTATACATGCGATGTATGTTTCCCTAGTGTTGAGCTCAAGGCCAAGGCCCCGCTAGTGTATGTTCAAATTTTATTTATAATGGACAAGTATTTGATATTTTATTACCCATGAGCTATTAAGCCATGGCATATTGTAAATGATGTAAATATTTGATATTGCAATAAAATACCAAAACTAGCTATGGAAGCAACAAATGAGAAGGGGCCATGTGTATTCCACTAGGGAGTGGTGAGGGGGTTGCGAGGATGAACCATATGCTGCCAAATGTCATCCTGTGAACCCATTTGACTTTCCTTGCTGACATTTAATTCTATTGAAAGGAAGTTGTTGAAGAATTCAGTCCATGGATTCAATGGAGCATGGGCAGCACAGAAATTTGTATGGCATGTATGGGCTCTATTTTTCTTGTACCACAAGTCACTCTACCTCATGAGAATGGGTTCTTCCTTATTCCCATTCCATTGTGGAAGATCCCAGCATCAGTTTTCATCCGATACACATGCCTAGCAATGAGAAAAAACAGAAATCACAACTTTGTAAGAACCCACATTTTGAAGTGCCATAAACGCCCAGAATTTGGTATTGACAGTGAAATCCAATGGGGGATTCAAAGATATGAACCTTGGGGCGAAATTGAGAGTATTAGATACCCCAAAATCCATTGGAAAACCCAGTTTCTACAGCCCAGAAATCCAGTGACGGGATTGAGTTATTTGATGACAGAATTGTGAGAAATCCAAGAGTGAATGACGGAGTAGAGGTTGGGAATGCTTGATAAACCCAGTGAAGGATGGAATCTCAAGGATTTAGCATCTTGGACCTTTCTATGCCCATCCTGAATAGCACTGGAGGGAAGGGACGCCTGAGAGACTGTGCGGCGGAGAAGGGGACCTTCCTTGTGTTGGGTGTAGTAGGTATTGTTGGTGCCTTGACTGTTTGAATTATCTTGAGATGCCTGTAGCTCTGTGGTTGAGCTCACTGGATTAGTATTTCCATCCTTTTTCTTTTGTATTCTTAATAAACCGACCTGTGTGTTGGATTAGCATAGTTTTTGAGTGAAACCATGGCCATGAATGAGCCCATTTAGTTCATCTTTAGTGGATACACAACCTAGCTCAGGGGTGATATCTCAGCTAAAAGAATATAGGCTGGACAGAGATCTATGGTTGGGTGGAACGTTGCTATCACATAGCTAGTTGTTTGAACAGCTTCATCTCAAAGATAAGTGTTCTCTGTGTTTAAATTATATGCATTATGTGTTCTACAATGTGTTAATTCTGAATGATAATTATTCATGTTAATGGGATTGATATGAAGTCTGTGCATAGCATGAGTAGAGTATTGACTCTTTGCATATTGAATCATCATCTACTTGTGATAGATATGTTGATGCATTACAATTGTGTGTGTGCAAATATGATTTAATTCCACTGTGTTTATATTGAGTATGAATTTGCACACAGAAGTTTTTATTTATTATGAATTTCTGAGTAATGTATGGGGCTAAGTTTACCAATTAAGCCCTGGAATGTCAATCATGTTCCCTCTGTGGTTTGGAATGACGGGAGGGGATGTGACAGAGTGTTATCATAGCCCATGTTGCAGCACTGGGGTTGCTTGAGCCAAACTCTGAGTTTGCAAACAAGCAACAGAATGTTTTAATACAGTATTGATGAAGTTTGGGCAGCATTTTTTATTGGAAAAATGGAAGAATCAGAGTTCTCGGGTGGGGCAGAGGATCCCACCATTGCATAGAGCTCTGTAAGAGATTTCCAATGGTACCAGACTTGTCTCATTTGGTTAAGGGACGAAGGAGATACGAACCTCGCACGTTGCAGGGATGGAGGTGTTCCACAGTTGCGGATTGCGGGAACGACGATTTCCAAAAATTGCGTTTTGGATTTCCGCAATTCTGCACCCACAATTTCGAATTTCGGATTTCGGATTTCGGATTTCAGGTTTCAGGTTGCGGGAACGAAATTTTTTTAAAAATTGTGTTTTGGATTTCCACAATTCTGCACCAGCAATTTCAGATTTCAGATTTCGGATTTCAAGTTTCGAGTTGCGGGAACGCAAAAATTTTGAAAATTGTGTTTTGGATTTCTGCAATTTCGGATTTCGGATTTCGAGTTGTGGGTTGTGAGAATGATAAACTTTTGAAAATTTCGTTTTGGATTTCCGCAATTCCGCACCCGCAATTTCGGATTTAGAATTCCGGGTTGCGGGTTCAAGGTGAAAATAAAAATAAAAATAAAATAGAGCCTGAAAAATTATTTTTGGATAACAGGAGCTTGCAGAATCAGAATTGGATGAGTTCAGTGGCATTCTGAGGCCATTAACGAAGCCCATGAATGAACCAATGAGAATCCTGAGCCCATTATGCTCTAATTCAACATAAAATTTGAATTAATGGTTTTTATAAATCGGTGTCCCGATGCTTGACAGAAGGTCAGATTGAGTTGAAACTGATATGGATCAGTCATGGAGCAGGTATGGTGTTAAGTTTGGAATTTTGGAGCCAAACTCCAAAGGATGTGGAGTCAGGGTGAGTGTGAAGGCCAAAAAGCACTATTCCGGGCCACTTTTTTGAGATTTTGAAAAGCTTGCAGTGGATGAAAGTGACCTTAGATGAAGGATTCAATAAATTTATTGAACTCAACATTTCATATTCTCATTTAAACAGACAATTCACTTTAGAAAAAGATCTTCCAGAAATGCACAGTTTGGGAGATAGCCATTTTCGGCCCAAAATTTAAAATTTTGGAAAAGTGTGAAAAGTGGAAAGTAGTCAAACCCATAATTTTATATAAGATGAATGGTGCATCGGAACAGAGATACGTGAGCTGCTGAGTGTTCCTTGTTGTATGGAATAACTTCTCCCGATAGAGAAGTTTTTGTGATTCTTCATAGATTTTCTTCCACATGTGGCTGAAGTTGGCAGTTCAGGATATTTTGCAACTGTGTAAAAAGTGCAGAATTTTGGTAAAAGTTGTCATTTTTGAAGTAATGCAATTTCCACACCCGATGTCGGAATGGAGTACGTGGATAGGAATTGGAAATCTTATCAAGCAAGGAACAATGGTGCATAACCAGAATTTGAATGAGGTTATGATACCCCATAGATAATTAGAGCAAAAAAGTGCCAGTGAATGTTTTGACATATTGTTGACAATATGGTGCATGACCAGAATTTGAAGCAAGGAACAATGGTGCATGACCAGAATTTGAATGAGGTTATCATACCCCATAGATAATTAGAGCAGAAAAGTGCCAGTGACTGTTTTGACATATTCTTGACAATATGGGCAATTTCCAAAATTGCATGAATGGGCAAAAGAAATGAAGACATATTAACTTTGTAAATGATTCCATGAGTTTGATTATGTTAAATATTGATTGTTTATGTTTCTATAAGCATTCCTAATATGTCTAACAAATATTTTCATAATGCACAGTGCTTGCAGCTCATAAGATTTAATAGTGTAGCAGAAGTAGCATATAAGGAAGAGAGTCTCCAAAGAAAAATGGTGACCATAAATGATGCTCAGGATCCTTATGAAAATAAAGAAGATGTGCTAGGAGAAAATGTGCGAGAAGAGAATGCTGAGACTAAATCTAATGGGAGAAGGGAGCAAGGAACTCAGAATTTGGTTGAAACCATGGTGAGATTCAATGAAAGATTGATGAAGGCTTAGGAAGAACAAAACCAACTCAATGTTGCTATTTTCCAAAGCCTCACTGATATGCAACAGAAGATAAACCTTGGGTCCAACCCAAGCAATGTAGGTGAAGAAGGAAGAGATGCAGAGAGTCATTATAGAGGTCATTCAAAGAAGAGGACTCCAAGCCCAAGGAAGAGTTCTGTGAGCAAGAAGCACAGAACACCTTCCTCTAGATCTTCTTCTACCAAATCATGTGACTCTGGAGGTTCTCAAAGAATTTCAAGGCATATGCCCAAGAGTTTTAATGGAAGAAAAAAGTTCAAATCCATCCCACAAGGAGAATTCAGGAAGGAAATACCTCCCACATTTGATGGAGAAGACAAAACTGGACAAGAGGCAGAGGCATGACTTCTTGGAATGAAGAAATATTTCAGAATTCAAGACTACTCAGGAAATGAAAAAGGTAGAATTTCCATTTACAATCTAAATGGCAGAGCTTCAATTTGTTGGGACAACCTCTTGCAAATGAAAGGGATCAGTGAAAGGAAGATCAATTGGGAGAGATTTAAGAAGTACTTCAAGGAAAAATACCTTTCTGTTATGTATTATGACTGCAAGAGGAAAGAGTTCAATGAACTTAGGTTGGGACAAAAATCTATGGAAGAACATGTCCATAAATTTTTGGAATTATTGAGATATGTGGATTACATTAAAGATGAGAGAGTAAAAATCCAATGCTTCCTTGGGAGTCTACCTCAAATTTTCAGAGATAGAATTGATTTTGTTAATCCACCAAGTCTTGATGAAGCCATTAGAATGGCAATGCATTGCTATGAACAGAATAAAGGAAAATCAGAGGTTAACCCAACATGGAAAGGAAATCAACGAGGGAGGTTTGATCAAAAGAAAAGTGGCTTCAAATCACCATTCAAGAGTCATCCCAGAACCTTTCCACAGGGGCAGAAAGAAAGGAGTGGATTCAAGCTAATAGTAGCAGCAGATAAGACATCAAAAAGGCCACTTTAGTGTTGGGGATGTCGAGAAAACCACATGCTAAAGGATTGTCCACATCGAAAAGGGAATCCCCGGAGCTTGCACAACTTAAAGAGAGCAGCAACAGTGGAGGACATGGCAAGGGAAATGCCTCGAATTTATGCAGCATTGGATAATCATCAGGAAGATCATCAATCATCAGTGGTGGAAGTTGAAAGTAAGATTGCTAAGCAATCTATTTTTGTTTTGATTGAACCAGGATCTACTCATAGTTATGTTTCTCCAAAAGTGGTTGAAGGTTGTTCTCTTAGAAAAGTGAAGCATCATCAATCTTGGTTGGTTCAATTAGCCACAGGGACCAAGAGAAAAGTTAGTGAAGTAGTGGTGGAGTGCCCCATAGAATTGAATGGACTCCACACACATACAGTTTTAAATGTACTACCACTAGGATCTTATGATGCCCTAATTGGCATGGATTGGTTGGAAAGACATAGAGCTAAGTTGGACTGTTATGAGAAAGCACTTGAATGCATTGATGAAGAGGGAAGACCAAGGTTGGTAAGGGGAATTCCCGAGCAAGTTTCAGTAAGACAAATTTCAGCCTTACAGTTGAAAATTTTTTATAAGAAAGATTGTCAATTATATGCAGTCCATATATCAGATTCATCAAAGAAAAAAAGACCAAGGATAGAAGACTTCCCATTGTTGCAAGAATTCCAAGATGTGTTTCCGAATGAAGTGCCAGGACTAACACTAAAGAGAGATATTGATTTTACCATCGATCTTATTCTAGGGGCAGCGCCAAATTCCAAAGCTCCTTATGGAATGAGCACACCGGAATTGGTAGAGTTGAATATGCTGTTGATGTATATGTAACTTCAAAATGTATTTCATCTATGTATTTTATATATTTTTATTGTACCCTTATAAGAGATGTGTTATTCCTCTATAAGGAAGTGTCGTCATGTGTATTGACAAGTGTCGCAAGTGTGTGAACTTGCCGATGGGTTATTAGACCACCATGTGTGGGGTCGGCCCTGAAATATATATTATATGGTTGATGTACCTAGCTAGACAAGTCGGCCCCATAAGGTCTCTGGGCAAACAGACTAGTATAAATAGAGATCGAGAGATCTCTATTTTGATCACTCGGAAACTCATACTTCTCTCACTCAGAAAGTGGCGCACTAGTGAGGAGGAGGATCATCTGCTTCTAGGAGACTATCTCTGTGTATTTTGGTTGTACTTTGGTTGAGCCATTGCTCTCTCTATCTCTAAGGAAGTTGTGGGGCTTTTCACCTTAGGGTTTTCCCCACAGAAACTCTGTGTCTCTTGTCTCTCATGCTTTTGATTCTTGTGATGATTGAAATGCTTGTTATGATTTATATGCATTGATATATTGTACATGTTATTCTCTCAATAAAGATCCTAGAGTATTGTGAATTAATGCTCAAAATTTAACATGGTATCAAAGCTAACCTGAGAAGAAGACATTGTGAAGTGACGGAAACTAGGGTTTCTTATTTATTTGGGTTTCTCTCCACAGATTTTGGAAAAGAAATATAGTAGATTGACTCTACTCATCAAGGGGAATCTATCTGTCCAATCAGAATTCAATTCTAAGCATTTTCAGATTTGGCCCTAAAAATTAGGGTTTCCACAAAAATAGGAATTTATGGAATCTAAAGACATAGCGGGAAGCTCCTTGGAAAAATCGAAGTTTAGAGCTTTTGATCGAGATTTTTGGCTGGGTATATCTCCAGAAAACTCAAACCCTAATTTAGGGCTCTCCTTAGTGAATATGGGAAGACAAAAAGGCAGTTTTGAAGGGTGTAGCTTTGTAGATCTCAAATTCTGAATACACCAAGTTGATCAGCTCATCAAGGCGCATCTTTCTATCCTTTCAGAAAGTTTAAATTCACATTTTGAATTTTTAGGGTTTTTTCGACAAACCCTAATCCAGGACTAGATCCATTTTTCAGCAATTCAAGTGGTAAGACCTAAATCTTTTTTGTTTCCATTTGAAGTACTCTTTAAAGATGTCTCACCACACCAAGCTTGAGGATAAGCTTGAAGGGGCTGATAACTTCCGAGCCTGGAAGTATAGGATTGGGTTAATCTTGGAAGAGAATGAGTTGGACTCATATGTAAAAGAAGACATCCCTATCCCAGAGGATGAAGAGGCTAAAATATTGCATAAGAAGAACTTGGTCAAGGCAAAGAGAATTATTGCTGATTCTATCAAGGACCATCTTATTCCACATGTGTCATCTCTAAAGACACCCAAGGCTATGTTTGACTCTTTGACCAAGCTCTTTGAAGGGAAGAACATAAATCGAAAGATGACCTTGCGGAATCAATTGAAAAGGGTCAAGATGTCGAATGGAGAAACCATTCAATCCTATTTCTCCAAGGTCTCTTAGATCAAGGAACAACTTGAAGCTATAGATGAAATGGTGGAGAATGATGAAATTGTTATGACCACTTTGAATGGCCTACCTAGGTCATGGGACTCTTTTATCCAAGGGATCTGTGCAAGAAAAAAATTAATCTCCTTCAGTAGACTGTGGGAGGAATGTTCTCAAGAAGAAGCAAGGCTTGTGGCAAGAGAAGAAAAGATGGAGAATGAAGATCAAGCTCTCACAGCACACACCAAGAAGGGAAAATCTAAAAGAGAGCCATCCCACTTCAGGGGATCTTCACATCACCATTCTCATAAGGATAAGAAAAATCTTAGATGCTTCACTTGCAATGAGAAGGGTCACTTTGCTTCAGAATCTCCCATGAACAAAAGGGATAGCAACAACAACAACAACAAGGGTAACAAAAGAAGGTACCATGCTCATGTTGCTGAAGATGATGAACCTCCAAAGAAGAAAGCCAGGGTAGAAAGTGATGATGACTCATCAAGTGAAGAAGAGTATGATCTAATCTCTGCTCTCACAGGTACTATCTCCCATGGTTGTAATGATTGGTTAATTGACAGTGGGGCTTCTAAACACATGATTGGGTTTAAAGAATCTTTTGTAAATCTGTCTGAACATGAATCACCCCATAAAGTGAAACTTGGGGCCGATTATCAATATCCCATCAAAGGAAGTGGTGAAGCCTCCTATAACCTAGATTCTGGAAAATATTTGAAGATGAAGGAAGTCCTTTATGTACCTGGGATCAAGAAGAACCTACTCTCCATCTCTGCATTGGATGCAAAAGGTATGAGGGTTGCATTTGTGGATGGCCAAGTCCTAATGTGGCCAAAGGGTAAGACCATAAATGATGCAGTAGTAATTGGAGAGCAAGAGGGAGGTTTGTATAAATTGAAAGGACAACCTGGACATGCCATGGTGCATGATTCCATGGATCCAAGTGAACTTTGGCATAGAAGACTTGCACATATGCACTATAGAGCATTACCCATTGCAAGTAAGGTTGTAGAAGGTCTTCCTGAAATCAAGACCAAGCATGAAGGTGTTTGCATAGGATGTGCAAAAGGTAAGAACATTAAGAAGGATTTCCCAAGCAGTGAAAAAAAGGCAAAAGATATCTTGGAAATCATCCACTCAAATGTATGTGGGCCTATGTCATCCAGTTCTCTAAGTGGGTATGTTACTATGTCTCTTTCATTGATGACTTCTCCAGGAAGACTTGGGTCTACTTCTTGAAGAACAAAGATGAGGTGTTTGACAAGTTCAAGGAATTCAAAACCTTGATGGAGAATCAAACTGATAAGAAGATCAAAACATTCAGATCCGACAATGGTGGAGAATTCACCTCAGGTGACTTCAAGAAGCTTTGCAGTGATTCAGGGATTAAGAGGGAGTTGACTGCTCCTTACAATCCACAACAAAATGGAGTTGCAGAAAGGAAGAATAGAACAATCATGGAAGCAGCAAGGGAAATGTTGCATGACCAGGATCTACCTATGCATCTATGGGAAGAAGTAGCTAGAACAGCTGTATATGTGCAGAACAGAACACCCCACAAGATATTGGACAACAAGACACCAGAAGAGGTCTTTTCTGGTAAGAAACCTGAAGTCAGCCATCTCAGAATATTTGGTTGTCCACTATACACTCATGTCCCAAAGGAAAAGAGGACCAAACTAGATCCTTCAGGAAAGAAGGGTATCTTTGTGGGTTACAGTGAAAGCTCGAAGGCTTATAGAATATACTTTCCAGGGTTCAAGAAGATTGATGTCAGTAGGGATGTAGCATTTGATGAAAACTCAGCATTCATCAAATCAAGGAAGGCACCTATCGAAGTTTATGAAGAACCTAAGGAAACTAGATTTCAAGACACTACCATGACTAAAGCAATTCCAGAAGTTGTTCGTGAGTTTGAAGATCCACAAGAACCTGTAGATCCACCCCGTGAGGATAAATCTCACAAGAGGAAACCTACATGGGTTAGAGAGCTCATTCAAGATGCAGAAAGATTTGGCATTCCAAAAGAAGAACACGGAGCAAAGAAGAGAACCAGATCACATACCAGCTATGTTGTTTTATTCTGTGACATTATGAATAAAGAACCTTCCAGTTATGAAGAAGCAGCGAAAAAGAAAGAATGGAAGGATGCCATGGTCGAGGAATACCAATCAATAATGAAAAACGATGTTTGGGATGTTGTCCCAAGACCTAAAGAGAAGTCTGTTGTGACTTCCAAATGGATCTACAAAATCAAGCATGCTGCAGATAGCAGCATAGAGAAGTACAAGGCAATATTCGTAGCCCGTGGCTTCTCTTAGGAAGAAGGAATAGATTATGAAGAAACTTTTGCACCTATAGCCAGATATACTTCCATCAGAATAGTACTTGCCCTGGCTGCAGCAATGAAATGGAAAATACACCAGATGGATGTCAAGACTGCTTTCTTGAATGGTGTAGTTGAAGAGGAAGTATATGTAAAATAGCCACTTGGTTTCGAAACACATGACAGGGAGTCATATGTGTGCAGGCTGAAGAAAGCCTTGTATGGCTTGAAGCAAGCTCCCAGAACTTGGTATGGTAGGATGGACAGTTTCCTATCTAGTTTGGGCTTTACCAAGAGTAAAGCGGATTCCAACCTTTACTACAAGGTTGAGGAAGGGAATCATGTGGTTCTACTCCTATATGTGGATGACCTGTTTGTAACTGGAGATGACAGATTGATTGCAGATACAAAGTGGAAGCTTGCTACTGAATTCGATATGAAGGACTTGGGGATGATGCACTATTGCCTAGGTATGGAGGTGTGGCAGAGTATAGATGGGATCTTCCTTGGACAAGGGAAGTACACTGTAGATATCCTAAAGAGGTTCGGGATGATAGATTGCAAGGCCATGGCCACACCTATGGCATCGAATCTGAAGCTTCTATTTAATGCTTCATCTAAGCCAGTTGATGTCTCTATTTATTGTCAGATGATTGGGTCCTTGACGTACCTGACTAATACGAGACCAGATATTTGCTTTGCGCTAAACACATTGAGCCAGTTCCTGATGGATACGAGGAGTGTTCACCTAGTTGCTGTAAAGCATATTCTGAGGTACCTGAAGGGTACAGTTGATTATGGGCTCAAGTATGAAGCGAATCAAAAGTTTAACCTGCAAGGTTATGATGATTCAGATTGGGCAGGTAGTGTTGCAGATAGGAAGAGCACATCTGGGTACTGCTTCAGTATGGGATCAGGTTTGATCTCTTGGTTTAGCAGGAAGCAGTCCTGCGTAGCACTGAGTACAGCTGAGGCAGAGTATGTTGTATCCTGTTCAGCTAGTTGTGAGGCAGTATGGCTCTGGAATCTACTGTCTGAGTTATTTGATCTCCTGCTAGAGGCTACTGGTATCTTTTGTGACAACCAGAGTTGTGTGAAGTTGTTTGAGAACCCGGTGTTCCACGACAAGTCGAAACACATAGAGATCCAATATCACTATATCAGGGATATGGTGCAGAGAGGATCAGTGAAGCTCATGTATGTTGCAATGGATGAGTAGATTGCATATGTACTGATGAAGCCACTAGCCAGGGTGAAGTTCAAGTACTTCAGGGAGAGGCTTGGCATTCTTCAGATCGACGACACTTCGAGGAAGAAGTGATGGACACATTTGTTGAAGCCATTCCAAACATGTTGGAAGGAGGATCCTTCACATGGCTATGGATGTAAGCGCTGGATGATGAGCATCAATACGATGTTTCAGTTACTGCTCAGTATATGCATCAGGATGATGCTGGATATGATCAGTTGGATCATTTATATGTATATGTATGTACGCATCATGTTGGATGTTGGATATGATCGGTTGGATCATTTGTATGTATTTTTGTATATGCATCATGTTGGATGCTTGGACCATGTATCTGTATATGTATCAGGTGGATACTATGTATGACCAGGTAGATCATGTATGTTGATATATATATGTTAGATGCATTGTGTGGATCATGTATCTAGGTACGTATCAGGTGGATACATTGTATGATCAGGTGGATCATGTATGATGATATGTATTAGGTAGATACTTGGTATGCATCAGGTGGATGTCTTGTATGATCAGGATGATCATGATGATGAGCTTCAGGATGTTGCTACAGATGATATGTACCAGGACGGTACAGTGATGATGATCAGTATGATCATGTGTACATCAGGATGATGTATGTTGAGTATCAGGTTGATACTTTGTGGTCGTGGACAGGTTGTGCAAAGGAAATCCTAGATTTGTTCTAGGTCACATCTAGTATGAAAAAAGACTAGTATCACATGTAAGACCTGGGAGATCCTATAGGTTGGAGTTGAGTACCCGTAAGAGGCTAGGATGCTCTTTCGAGGGTTTGTGATAGTGGACCACATGTAAGACCTGGGAGATCCGATAGGTTGGGCTGTGTGCCCGTAATAAGTCCTGGGATGCTCTTTCAAGGGTTTGTGGTGGGCTGTTACATGTAAGACCTGGGAGATCCGATAGGTTGGGCTGTGTGCTCGTAATGAGTCCTGGGATGCTCTTTCGAGGGTTTGTAGCAGAGGTCACATGTAATCAGTCCTGGAGATCTTGTCGTCGTGCTTAGGCACATAAATGTTCCTGGGATGCTCTTTAGAGTTCTTGCCGGTCATGCTATGCACATAAACGTTCCTAGGACACTCTTTTAAGGTTTTTTGATAGTCACATGTAATAAGTCCTGGAGATCTGGATAGGATGAAAAAGGCCTCAGATGCTCTTTAGGGTTCTTGCTAGTCAAGAGACTCTTTTAAGGTTTTGTGATGCATGTAATAAGTCCTGAAGATTCCACAGTATGGCCAGTGATGATGAAGACCTGCAGGTGGTGGGCCTACATCCAGTATGAAAAAGGACTGGCTCTGTAGAACTTCCTATGATGAATAGATTCAGAGATTGGTTGAGATAGCAGTAATAGTGACAGTGACGATGACGATGATTCTGAGAAGAAGACTTGAGCTAGCATATCTGTGTCGAGAAATACCTTCCTAGTTAAGAGGGAGTGTTGATGTATATGTAACTTCGGAATGTATTTCATCTATGTATTTTATATATATTTATTGTACCCTTATAAGAGATGTGTTATTCCTCTATAAGGAAGTGTCGTCATGTGTATTCACAAATGTCTCAAGTGTGTGAACTTGCCGATGGGTTATTAGACCACCATGTGTTGGGTCGGCCCTGAAATATATATTATATGGTTGATGTACCTAGCTAGACAAGTTGGCCCCATAAGGTCACTGGGCAAACAGACTAGTATAAATAGAGATCGGGAGATCTCTATTTTGATCACTCGAAAACTCATACTTCTGTCACTCAGAAAGTGGCGCACTAGTGAGGAGGAGGATCATCTACTTCTAGGAGACTATCTCTGTGTATTTTGGTTATACTTTGGTTGAACCATTGCTCTCTCTATCTTTGAGGAAGTTGTGGGGTTTTTCATCTTAGGGTTTTTCCCACAGAAACTCTGTGTCTCTTGTCTCTCATGCTTTTGATTCTTGTGATGATTGACATGCTTGTTATGATTGATATGCATTGATATACTGTACATGTTATTCTCTCAGTAAAGATCCTAGAGTATTATGAATTAATGCTCAAAATTTAACAGATGCAGCTACAAGAATTAATGGACAAAAGGTATATCAGGCCTAGTTTGTCTCCTTGGGGAGCACCAGTGTTATTTGTTAAGAAGAAGGATGGGACTTTAAGGTTGTGTATTGATTACAGATAGCTAAATAAACTGACAGTCAAGAACAAATATCCATTGCCAAGAATTGATGACTTATTTGATCAAATGAAGGAAGCTAGGGTGTTTTCAAAGATTGACTTGAGGTCTGGCTACCATCAAGTGAGGATTAAAGAGGAATACATTCACAAGACAACTTTCAGAACTAGATATGGTCATTATGAGTTCACTGTGGTGCCATTTGGTTTTACCAATGCACCTGTTACATTCATGTGTATCATGAATAGTGTCTTCAGCAAATATTTGGATAAGTTTGTGATTGTGTTATTGGATGACATTCTTGTCTATTCAAGGAATGAAGAAGAACATGAGGAGCATATAAGGATAGTGTTGCAAGTCCTTAGAGAACATTAGTTGTATGCCAAGTTAAGCAAGTGTGAGTTTTACCAAAGGAAGGTGCAATATTTGGGTCATATCATTTCTGAAGAAGGAATTGCAGTCGATCCAGATTAGATTTATGCCATCTTGGATTGGTCTACTCCAAAGAATGTTTCAGATGTTAGATTTTTTATGGGTCTTGCTGGTTACTACAGAAGGTTTATTGAAGGCTTCTCCAAGATAGCTCATCCCATCACTTCATTGCAAAGGAAGAATATCAAGTTTGTATGGTCTAAAAAATGTGAGAAAATCTTTCAGTAGTTAAAGGAGTTACTTACCAACGCTCATGTTTTGAAGATAGTAGATCCAAAGAGGGATTTTGTAGTGTGCACAGATGCTTGCATTGAAGGGCTAGATGGAGTTTTCATGCAAGAAGGAGTTGTGATTTTCTACGAGTCAAGGAAATTAAAAGAACATGAAAAGAATTATGCCACACATGATTTAGAATTGGTAGCCATAGTACATGCTCTCAAGATGTGGAGACATTATTTGATGGGGAGAAGATTCGAGCTTAGAACAGACCACATGAACTTGAAATATTTGTTTGATCAGCGAAACTTGAATGCCAGACAAGCTAGGTGGATGGAATTTCTTTGTGAATTTGATTTTGAAATTAAGCATGTAAAAGGGAAAGAGAATAAGGTTGCAGATGCTCTTAGCATAAAATTTCATGTTGTAGCATTAAGTGTGTGTAAATCAGATTTGAAGACAAGAGTTCTTGAAGCCCAAAACAGTGATGAAACTTGCCTTCAAATTAAAGAAAAGTTGCAGCAAAAAAATATAGATGAAAAGTGTGCGGGATATCAGCTTGGTGAAGACAATACCCTCATCTACAAAGATAGACTGTACATTCTAGATAGTACATATTTCAAGAAGCTAGTGATGGATGAAATACATCGAATTTCATACTTGGACATCCAGGATATTAGAAGACTATAACAGCAGCAAGAATGCAATACTTTTGACATGGCATGAAGAAGAACATAGCTAAGTACATTGCTAGGTGTCAAAAGTGCCAACAAGTCAAGGCAGAGCACCAACATCCAGCAGGATTGTTGTAACCCTTACCCATTCCGAAGTGGAAGTGGGAAGTGATCTCTATGGATGTTATAACTAGTCTTCCCATGACATTGAAGAAGCATGATTCAATCATGGTTGTGGTGGACAAGCTATCAAAGGTAGCTCACTTTATTCTAGTCAAGTCCACTCACAAGGCTAATGACATTGCAAATATTTTCATGAGAGAGATATTCAAATTGCACGGATTGCCAATGCAATAATTTCTTATAGTGATACTAAGTTCACTTCCAATTTCTGGAAAGGATTATTTCAGGAATTGGGAACTAGATTGAATTTCAGTACAGCATATCATCCTCAAACAGATGGCCAAACTGAGAGGGTGAATCAGGTTCTTAAAGACATGCTGAGAATGTATGTGATGGATAAACCATCCAAGTGGGAAGATTACCTACACTTGGTAGAATTTGCATACAATAATGGACATCATGCATCATTGGGAATGAGTCCATTTGAGGCATTGTATGGCAAAGGATGAAGGACTCCAGTGAATTGGGATAGTTCGGTGAACAGGGTGGTGCTTAGGTTAAAGATGATCAAGGAAATGGAACAGGAAGTTGTTTAGATCAGGAAGAATTTAAAGGCAACTTAGGACAGGCAAAAGAGTTATGTAGATTTGAAAAGAGTGCATAAGGAATTTTAGATTGGGGATCATGTTTATTTGAGAGTGACACCAAGGAAAATTTCTCTCAAGTTGGGGAGTTGTGCCAAGTTGTCACCAAGATATTGTGGGCCATTTGAAGTCCTAGATATGATAGGGCCAGTTGCATTGCCTGCTAACATAAGAGCTCATAATGTTTTCTATATATCTTTGCTTAAGAAGTATGTACATGATCCTAATCATATGATTGATTGGAATGTGATATAGGTGGAACCCAAGGGAGAGTTCCAAGTAGAGCCTATGCGGATCCTCAACAAGAAGGTCACTTTGCTCTAAAACAAAGCCATCAGGCAGGTAAAGGTCCAATGGGAGAACCTTAGTCCCGATGAGGCTACATGGGGGCTAAAGGATGCCATGACATAGGCATTCCCATTTTTGTTCAGTTTTGAGAAAATCGAGGACGGTGTTGTTCTAAGGGGGAGGGGAATGTAATACCCCAATTTTGATCCTTATGAAATATTGGCTTTTAATGTAAATATTGTATACATGTGATGTATGTTTCCCTAGCGTGGAGCTCAAGGCCAAGGCCCTGCTAGTGTATGTTTGGATTTTATTTATAATGGACAAGTATTTGATATTTTATTATCCATGAGCTATTAAGCCATGGAATATTGTAAATGATGTAAATATTTGATATTGCAATAAAATACTAAAACTGGCTATGGAAGCAATGAATGAGAAGGGGCCATGTGTATTCCACTAGGGAGTGGTGAGGGGGTTGTGGGGATGAACCATATGCTTCCAAATGTCATCTTGTGAACCCATTTGACTTTCCTTGCTGACATTTAATTATGTTGTAAGGAAGTTGTTGAAGAATTCAGTCCATGGCTTCAATGGAGCATGGGTAGCCAAGAAATTCGTATGGCAGGTATGGGCTCTGATTTTCTTGTACCACAAGTCACTCTACCTCATGGGAATGGATTCTTCCTCATTCCCATTCCATTTTGGAAGATCCCAGCAGCAATTTTCATCCATTACACATGCCCAATAGTGAGAAAAACCAGAAATTGCAACTTTGCAAGAACCCACGTTTTGAAGTGCCATAAACGCCCAGAATTTGGTATTGACAGTGAAATACAATGGGGAATTCATATATATGAACCTTGGGGCGAAATTGAGAGTATTAGATACCCCGAAATCCATTGGAAAACCCAATATCTATAGCCCAGAAACATAGTGACGGGATTGAGTTATTTGATGACAGAATTGTGAGAATCCAAGTGTGAATGACTGAGTAGAGATTGGGAATGCTTGATAAATCCAGTGAAGGATGGAATCTCAAGGATTTAGCATCTTGGACCTTTCTATTCCCATTCTGAAGAGCACTGGAGGGAAGGGACGCCTGAGGGACTGTGCAGCATAGAAGGGGACCTTCCTTGTGTTGGGTGTGGTAGGTACTGTGGGTGCCTTGACTATTTGAATTATCTTGAGATGCCTGTAGCTCTGTGGTTGAGATCAATGTCTTAGCATTTCCCTCCTTTGTCTTTTGTATGCTTGATAAACCTAACTGTGTGTTGGATTAGCATAGCTGTTGAGTGAAACCATGGCTATGAGTGACCCCATTTAGTTCCTCCTTAGTGGATACACAACCCAGCTCAGGGGTGATCTCTCGGCTAAAAGAATATAGGCTGGATAGAGATCTATGGTTGGGTGGAATGTTGCTCTCACATAGCCAGTTGTTTGAACAACTTCATCTCAAAGATAAGTGTTCTCTGTGTTTAAATTATATGCATTTTGTGTTTTGCAATGTGTTAATTTTGAATGATAATTATTCATGTTAATGGGATTGATATCAATTATGTGCATAGCATGAGTAGGGGATTGACTCTCTGCATATTGAATCATCATCTACTTGTGATAGATATGTTGATGCATTACAATTGTGTGTGTGCAAATATGCTTTAATTCCGCTGTGTTTATATTGATTATGAATTTGCACACAGAAGTTTTTATTTATTATGAATTTCTTTGTAATGTATGGGGATGAGTTTACCAATTAAGCCCTGGAATGTCATTCATGTTCCCTCTGTGGTTTGGAATGATGGGAGGGGATGTGACACAAACCATAGGGGAAAGCCATGTTTGTTAAGGCACACCCTTCAGTAGGGATTCCTGTAGACAAAGCGGATATACTTTCGGGATTGGAACCTAAAATTGTACCAATTGGCACTGAAGTGTTGGTTGAACTTGTGCTAATGACAGGTATATTGACTGGTGGGATTGATGTAGTGGTCAAATAGGAAGTATTGCTACCTTCTGCAACTGTTTTTGGTTGTGTTGACATAGTCCCTTGCACTCTTGATGAAGCCATAGGGGCAGATGTGGAATTTTGCATATTAGCCCAATATCCAATAAGAGGATTAATGTAATCAAGTGGTTCACTGATGTGAAGTACCACTAGGCCTGAAAGGTTTGTCAAAGGTGGGTTTACGTGATTAGCTATGTTGTTTTCTAGTGTTTCAATTTCAAATGGAGCAAGAGGATCAACAATTTCTATGTTTTCCTTGTTAGGTAATGTTTCAGTATTTTTTTGATGATGTTCTTCTCTATTGTTATTAATTGAATCTAAAATTTGTTCAGTTTCCAAGTCACAAGGTTGTGGTTTTTGTATTCGTCTTCACGATGTAGTGGGGCCCTCAGGTTCTAGTGACTCACGTCGCTGCCGCAGTGATTAGCGGATCGAGAGAGTAGCCACTTTGAAGAACTTGATAAAAGGATGTGCTTAAAAATATTTTGATCAAAAAAAGAATCAAACAATCCTAAAGCTGTCTAGACTCAACAAAATATAAAGAGTGTCCACACAGTAAAAATCCCTATGGATTCAAGCAAGCAAACTGACTTTTCTAAAGAATTGAGGCTCAATGAAAAGCTGGATTAGAGGGCCTTTGAAACTAGTAGCTGTTGAGGGGTCTCAAGCCTCAAACAATTGCTAGCAGCGAAGGTATGAGAAATAGTTACAATAAACATTAATCGCCAGGGGTGCAAGCATTGGTTCCTAACCAATCACCCTCCCAAGGAGTAAAGGCTCCAAAGTCTGTATCAGGTATTGCAATATTCCCCCACTTACAATATCCTATGTGATATCCTAGGAAAAGCCACTAAATTTACCACTTCACAATCAACGGTCAGGCGGAACAGTTGTAAGTCGATGACAACTCTCATAACCAGGCACTCTAGAAAAGTGATGTCACCTCGAGGACTTGTCACTTCACATAGAATTCCTTGATGAGTATGCAAAAGCGTATGTTACAGTTCATCAATATGATATTGTTCTTGATGTTACAATGATAAACCAAACAAAGGAGACGCTGCAGAATATCTGCTTGGAATTTTCTCCCATGGGAGATCTTAAACTGGTAGAACGCCCACAAAATTATACTCTAGCACCATAATCGAGGAAGCAGATAAAAGCTAATATAAAGGTGACTGCTGCTATAATTCCAGGATCTGCTGCCACGACTAGAAATCTGAGATCAATGCTGATGAGATTTAAAAATGACTCAGAAGTTTAAGAATGACTCTTTCATTCCAGCGATACGACAGTAATATTATCCCTCAGGTGACACTATCAAAATAATACCTATCAAATTGGATCTCAGCTAATTATGATATCACGCAAAGGGTGCAAGGATTTCAGATCTCAGTTGATGCTAACACGTAGAGGATTCCAGAATTCGGTGGTGATGAGTATAGGCTACCATCGTATTATCATATTAGAATGATTATCAGTGATCAATGTCGAGGAGCACAAACTTCATTCTGAACAATTACAAATTTAAAGAGCAGAGAAATGAGCTGGTCGTTGAGGTTTACAGATAGAAAAATGGTCTTGGGCATCTACCCGACCACTAAATCTCTGAAAAACACTACCAGAAAGATGATCCGAATGATCATTGAAACTTAACACAAAAATTCAATATGGTTAAGAGATTTTATCTTTGGAAATCTTTAGCAGGAGAAATCGATCTTTAAACAATCTCAATGATCAACAAAACTAAATACAAAAACTGAATTGAAATCTAGATAAATTTTGAAGCATTTTTGTGAATTAGGGGTATGATGAGGCTGGTTTGGATTCTCTTAAAGAGATCTTTAGGACACAAAGGAGTAGACCTAAACCTTAAGTTAATAATTTTAAACCCCATCATAAAGAAATAACAAAAGGAGTAGATCTGAAGAAAGAACACCAAAATATGAAGAAATGTCAAAAAAATTCAAAGATTTCAACAAGTAGTATGGTCGTCAATCTGATAATAGCAAATAGTGTAGGGACGTGTCTACTCTAGATATGTTATCTTACTAAGAAGTGTTGAGTTTCTATGTCAAAAATGAAATGATTAATACAAATTTCTTAAGATCTATATTCAGCCATTAAACATTCATTAAGATCTAAAGCCATTTGAGGATTCAACTCAAGCATAATAAGCAAAATTCAAACCCTTGAATGGAAAAAACTTGAATAATTTCATATTAAAACAAGGAAGAAGATACATATTTACCATGGATCTTGGTGTGTATCCTTCCTCCATTGCCATGAACTATCCTTTCTCCACCCTTGCCTTTGATGAAGATGAGCTCTCCTTTATTCAGAATCTCTCTAGCATGCCTTTTTGCTCCTCTTTTGCCTCCTTTTACCATACCCCACATGCCTTTCTTTTATAGAATTGGGAAATGGGATTTCAAGTTACTCTTTTCAATGTGGGATAATCATTTTTTATTATTTTCTCTTTAAAAACCCACTTTCCATAGTTTATTAGGCTTTTTCACAACTTAGCATATTTAAGTACCTTTTTAATGCATTTTTGTGCATTTCTTCTCACTATCTGATTGTTAGAGCTTTGATTTGAGCCTTTGGTGAGCAGTTCAATCACTGAAATTTGTCTCTATTAAGCTCCTTCATTATTTACTCAACCTTTCTAGTTATGGAAATAGTGATCAGATCAGAGAGCTTTGTTCTCTCTGGTACTTGTTCTTGTCTTCATGTTCCGGGCGAATGGTAAAATTATGCTTCCATCCTCACTTGGTCAAGGGTGTTAATTTGATTGTTAACATGTTACCTACCAAGAACACATACATATCATCTTATAAATTCAAATGATAAGATCATATTCACTTACCATACTTCCTCAACCTTGCCTTGCTGAAAGCCTTTTACTGTCTGTAATTTCCTCTATTGTGAACTCTTCACAAACCATTGTCTACAAATATCTCTTGCATAATTCTCCTTTGTTCTTCCTAGAGAATATTTTCCGCTCTGATACCACAAATGGTGCAGGCGGGAATGACCAAAATCCAAACCAACTCGCTTCCTAGGAAATATGGTGATCCCTTGAAGTCGGACAACCAACCTTAGCTTACAACCAGCCAGGTTCTTCTCAAATTGTGGCCCTCACATTCAAACTGGGATTTCTGCAAGGTTATGACAGTAAGAATTGACCTTCTGCAACAGTGTTGCGGAGACACCTTCATTTCGCAATCTTGGCGTTCTTCCACAATGCTCTTTTTGTAGTCACCTTCCCGCAACGACCCTTCTACATGCTCCTTTCCGCAGCTTGCGAATTACGGATTGCGGGTGCACCTTCCGTGCTTTCTTATAAGAGCCTTCACCAAAGATGCTTCTACAATGTGACTTCTGCAACTTCCTTTCCGCATTTTTCAGATTGCAGATTGCGAGCGTGTGTTTCGTGATTTCTTGAAAACACTTCCGCAATAACTCTTTTGCAACGTGGCTTTTGCAACCTTTCGTCATTATCTCCCGAGCTTATTCCTTCTGCAGAACGCTATGCAACCATCGATATATTGCGAATGGAATCTCGTCCATTGATCTGAGATCACTGTGAAACACCTCGCCTTGGCTTGCTGAGATGCTAACTCCGATCCACATTCACTTGATCAATTCTTTCCCCACCACCGATCTTCCTTTCGGCTTTGATCTAATTCACCAACCTCTGTTTAGTCCCTTCGACTGTGCTCTATGATTTATTCGTTGATTGATCATAGAATCGATCAATCGAGCTTGATCTTTGTCTAGATACGATGAAAAACTAAAGATGACAAGAAACTATTTCTTCTACGCATTAATGGTCTGCTTACAAAGGACTTGGGTGTTCTTACTATTCATACAAACACAAAGATACAGATTCATTCACACAGATATTAGGATAACATTCGCACACATCTTGACCTGATAGAATCTAGACTTATCTCTCATTCAAATGCACAGTAACACCATTAACACAGAGAACTGGCTAATTTCATTTAGTGAAAGCAAAAACATCTATACAGTCATATTTTCCTCTGATATGCAGGAAAATATACCACCGACTCTTCCTCACACAGAGCTCTCTCTCTTGCTCACTGAGCCGATCTATGAACCCCTACTGAGTTCATATCTTCCCCTATTTCATCCATTCAAAAATCCTCCCCCAAAAATGAATGGCTGAACAAACTAACTAATAGACTCTCCTCCATCACTAAAGGAGTCACTATCATTATTCAACTAACTGGTTAACTGGCTAACTATCCAGTCATCCATGTATACTGCAATAAATTTATGGATGTAATCCTTGAATTCCACAACTATTAGTCTTGAAAAAATTCTTGGTGCATTCTTCAAACCAAATGGCATCACCGTATATTGAAAACATCCCCATTCAATGACGAATGTTGTTTTGTGTCAATCCTCCTTTGCAATCTTTATCTAGTCGTAGCTGGAGAATCCGTCTGTGAAGGAGTATCTTTCCTGACCACCCACTCCTTCTAGCACTTCATCCGTAAATGGTGTTGGGAATGGATCATGTAGGCATGTGTCGTTCAACTTTCTTAAATCGACATAGATCCTGACTTCACCAGTTTTCTTATCCTGGACCACCATCGAGCTGATCCACTCGGATTCCTCAATTGGTTCTATAATTCCTGCTTCTAGCATTCTTTCAATCTCAACCTTCACCTATTCCTTATACCTTGGATTCGACTTATAAGGCCGCTGCTTTACTGGCTTCGCATCAAGTTTTAGGGAGATTTTCATCTCCCCTAGGTCCCCTGAAATCCATTTCATCTCCGAGAACTTTGTTAGAAACAAATCTTGAAACTCATGTAGCTGGTCAGTCATCTGTGCAATAGTCAAGTCATCCCAGTAGTCTCCAATGCTTGCGAACTTGGTATCATCTTCCAACCCAATTTTCACTTTCTTGATCCGTAATGGCTGCTAAAACTTGTCAGAAGGAATATCTGGTGCCTCGACACTATGGTTTCCTTCTGACTCAGGGATATACATGGCCCTTGGACCATCCTCATTGTCTGATTCTCCTGTGATGTTGTAACATTCCATCAACATTTGAGGTGTCGTAGTCCACTGAAGTCCCATAGGATTCTCTGCTGGAACTGCGTCGAATACTTTCTCGCGGACCTCTTGTAATGCGTTGTGGATGAAGTCCCATTTGAGGTGTCGTAGTCCACTGAAGTCCCATAGGATTCTCTGCTGGAACTGCGTCTAATACTTTCTCACAGACCTCTTGTAATACGTTGTGGATGAGGGGGTTTTCATTGGAGAAACTGGACGTTTTTCTAAATCCAATTTTCAGTTGTTCCCATGAGTTTGTTCCACGTTGCAGTTCTACTGCGACATACCAACTTTGCAGTACTTCATCCAATGTGTGAATAAATGCATGGACCCATTCCTGTTTTTCCCATGGTCCCCATTGGCTTTCACATGCACTCAAATGCTCCTTCGGATCTCCTCTTCTGTCATACTTCCTTCCTCAATTTCCATCAGTGTATCCGAACCTAACCGTCATTAGGTTTCAATATAGTGTCCAAGTAGTTATGGTGGACTTGTGTGTTTCCCACCATCACGCTGGTGCAGCCTTCGGGGCTTTTTCCAAGGCCAATAGTCACTGTGGTTCTGCCACTTTTTCTTCAAATTCAGTGAGAAAGGTGGCCAAGTTGGGAAATCCCTCATACATTGGTCGCTAGCACTCTTCCATAGCGACTGAGTGATCTGTGCGCATCTCCTAAATGACACTTCATGCAGTTGGTTCTGCCAATTTTCGAGTGCTTCACCCGAGTCTGACGACGCCAAGCTGCTACTGCGCCACCCTAACTCTCCATCCGCAGTCGTATTGATGTAGTCTTCGAAGATGTTGTATAGATTGTCCCATTCCTGGGTGAATTCATCCCTTGTTGGTTCAACATAACTTTTCCCCTCCGCGAGGTCAAGAGGTGCGACTACCCTTATCTCATGGTTCTCGAATGACATAGTTCTTTTCTTGAAGTTGATAATAGCTTGATTATCCATCACCTAGTCTATCCCTAGCAGCACTGGGTAGGAGCTTATGTTGTCAACAATCTTGATCACGTCAAAATTAACATATGTCCTGAGTCCCTCGATCTCGATGGGAACCTGGCATACTCGACCGATCGGGCTGACTTTACTTTGATTTGCTAGCCATAGCTATACCGGGGACCAATCCAGCTTGGGTTTCCCCATCATTTCCCATGTCTGTTTGGTCAGGATGTTTACATCTGACCGCAAATCCAAGATGATGGATTCGATATCGAATTCCCCAACTTGCGCAGTCATCCGCATTTCCCTTCCCATCTTCCTCTTGTGTATGCAATTTACCGTACGCTCCTGTTGTGCACCCTCCCGTCAATGCAGCAGGTTGGATATCGCCAATCCATCGTGATCCTTGGACAGCTTCGGGCAACTCTCTAGAAAGGATCTTAAGGTGTTCACCTTTTTCTACAAAGTTGTCGTGTCAAATGTTGGCGGCAAGTCATAAGTAACCTCTTGCTAGTGAAATGGTGGCTACCTCAATTGCCTCATTTCCTCCTATGCTTTCAAGAAAATGTCCCTTTCTTCTTCCGCATCAAATGTTACTTGTTGTTTTGCTGCCGGTCGGATGGTAGACTGTGACCTGTCGGCCCCTGTCACGGCTCCTCCACAAGTCACTATTCCAACAGTCACATTTTGACCTATGACCTCTGTTGATATCTTCTGCACTGCTAGTGGCAAGTTTTGATTCTGGGTCTGGTTTTGTGGAGGTGGTGGCAGGTTCTTAGTTTGTCATTTTGCGATGAGCTGAGGACATTCTTCGACCCCATGGTCCACAGCACTACAGTAAGTGCACTGTGGTGTTGGATTTAGGAAATCCCTATGATAATGCCCTTGCTGACCACAATTGTAACATATGATGGGTCCTTGACCTCATCCAGCAGCTCCTCCTCGGCTAACACCGGTGCCTCGGCCATCATGGAACCCCCCTCTGAATCCTCCTCGTAGTGCCCTGTATGGTGGGTACTGCAGTTGACTAAATTGCGGATGCAGATATTGCATTGGATCGTATTGCGGTTGAAATTGTGATTGAGGATATTGCGGTTGGCCAAACTATGACTAACCATTCTACGGTTGCAGGTTATATTGAGGCTGCAATTGATTATACTGCTACTATCGCTGTATTGGTGGCTACTCCTCCCCTTTCATGAAGAAAGTATCCGCAGTCCTCTCTTGGAGTAGGTCATAAGCTCTGCAGTCTTTCTCATCGTGGCTGACCGATCGACATAACTTGCAATACAAGTTCATGGTTTCGACACCATCTTCTACAGGTAAACACATTCTTTTGATCGATGTCCTCTTGTTTGACAAACGCGACACCAAGGAAACCCTCCCTGATTGAGGGGATTTGGTGCACCTGATTGCAAATATTCTCTGAATTCTGGGCATTGGTCCTTGTGATGCCCTTCTATCTTACATTTAGTGCACCATACGTCTTCGTGGGCCTCTTTTCCTTTATTCATGTCTTGTATCTGGATCATCAAGTTTTCCAGCTACGCTTTTATTCGATCCATTCCTAAGCCCGTTTCGCCGATTGGTGAAGCCTCCAGCTTCATTGCGATCTCCAGTGCTTATGCCTGAGTCGCTACCTTCTGTTGCATCATCGGCTCATGAGTGTGTGGCACCAACCCAGCAATAAACCATTCTTTATGTTGCATATCATTGATCCTGAAACTTACTTTCACCATCATTGTTTTGTATCGTTGGTCGAAGTCGCATACTGACTCGTTGGGAAATTGTTTGATTTCTTTGAGCTCAGTAATGTACTGCAACTCAGATTTTGTTTTTCTAAATAAATCGATCATCCCTGCCTTGATCTGTAGTAGTGTTTTACCTGGATTTCCCGTCGGTACCTTAGTAAACTTCATATACCAGTCTAGCGCACGGCCCCTGAGGGTCGTTGCTAACTGTCCCTTTTTTATATCTTCATCCTGGACCTTCTTCACGGTCCATACTGCTTTGCACAAAAACTAGTATTGTTCAGGATCCTCTGTCCCATTCCCCTAGAAGGTTGGCATCTTTTAATCGTCACCCACCATTCTTATACTCCTACTATTATTATTTACTGATGCACTACTCTTACTACTATTCTGGCACATATGACAACTCTACGAATAACTTGTATTTCCTCTTATAAAGTTTTGAGTAGCGCACGGAGTTGAAGGTACGTTGTGGCTTAGGGTTCATCCTTCTACAGCTTCTGGGGTAGCCTATTCACTTTCTTCTTTGTCGTAATAAGGTCGCTTCATCCCTTATCATCCTGTTTCACAGTATTCCATTCTATCCCCCTCAGGAGACTCTCTCTCATTCCTCCTCTTCTTCTCAGGCCACCGGAATATCACCCCACTCCTCAAGGTACCACACTCTTCATCAGCATCCCTTAAAAAAATTTCATCGCTATTGTCCATCTACCACGCATCTTTATACCGGACACGCATTCACGCAGTACCCACAACTTCTGCACACTGATCTTCTACTCATCGGAGTTCATCCTCAGTATGCCCTTTCCGTAGACAAGCATCTTAATCCACAGATTCAGCATAACAGGAATCTCCCTCTGGGTCCTTTGAAAAATTTCCTTTCTATGTCACCGTATGATTTGATCATGTCCACGACAAACTTAGTGATGTATCCCTCCAAGATACTGTCTACCCAGAAATCAATAGCACGTGGTACCTTATTGTCGACCCGTTTCAGCTATTAGATCAGTTTTGGAGTCTAGTGATCAGGGTCACTCTTTTGGCAATGGTTCTTCTAAAATGTCAACTGCGCCAACCACTCGTGCACCAATACCGGTAATTCATAGAAGAATATCTCGTGGATATCCGAATAAATATGCTTTTCGAACCAACTGCTTGTCGTCTACCCGGGGTTCTAATTTTCTCCTTCTGCAAATTCTTCTGCCTTCTTATTGAACCAATCATGGATCTCTGGTTTTGTCGGGTGCCACAACATGTCCTCTTCCTTCAAATTCAGGGTCCCAAAAAAAGAACCATTTGTTGACATAGTTATGTCGAGGGTTCACTTCGCACCATCGTCAACAAACACCAACCCAACACCCTTAAGCACTGGCCTAGAAAGTTTTTACCCTTTCTAGCAACACCCGCGAAGCGAGTGAAGTCTCACCCGATATGGTTAAGGGGGATGCAGGAACCAAGTTTCCGCAGTGGGGAAAGGACATGCATGTGCTCTAACTCTATCACATCATAAACCAGATATTTGCTTTCGCATCATACTTCGTAACTCAAACAGACATTCAACATTCACACATTAACCATGAATTCACCATTCACATATTCAATACACAATTACCATTCACATTAACAGGAAAATATCAGATATCGCATCAATGAAGCCTTACAGAAACCGACATAAATCATTCATAAAGAAAATATACAAAATTTAAATTAAATACTTTATTATAAAAAAACAATCCTTTTATTAAGTATAGTACAAAATTTAAATTAAATAATTTATTATAAAAAGACAATCCTTTTATTAAATTTTAATTTAGACATAGAGAATATGAATCAATTTCATATGATTTCTATTCATTTACAAGTATTTATTAATAAACTACATTTTCAATTTGAAAAGCCCATGAAATGCTTATTTTTCTTATATTGAGGTGACTTTCAGTTTTCATGCCATCTCCTAAGTTTGAACTTAGAATTTGCAAATTTAATAAATTTAGATAAGGCAACTAATACTAGACATGACTTTTAATGTTAATAGGTCTCTCTAGTTTATGAAAAAGATTCTTATTCATATATACTTTGTAAATTTTTAAATTTACAAAATAATTTATTATACCGGTTAATTTTTAAAGACTTTGATAAATGGAAAAACTCCCATTGATTAATGGACCACATCTTAAGGGACATTATACTTCAATTTATTAGCGTGAGCTTGAGATAAATCTACCAAAGTTGTAGGAGAGCTATATATGGTTATGTCCTACCATGTTTATCCTCTCTACTCAATATATTAAGATGTAGCTTGAAACAAACGTGTAACACCACTTGTGTATAGTGGCTTCTTTATGAATCTTGATTCATTGGAGATTACTTGTTGGATTCATTATTCTAGCTTTCCAATTCATCAATTGATATTAACTTACATTAAGTAATGAAACGCATAGGTTTACTTAAAAACTGTATGAGTACTCTCTTGATGGCACAAGATGAGAAGATTCTTCGATAGTAATGTTTGGTACTGATGTTACTTGTATGTACATATATTACTAAGGATGGTTATTGATGATGGTTATGAAGGAACGTGCCCTTATGTTTATTAAAGATTCCATGTGTTTAACTCCTTGAAAATTAGCATTGATGCTTATGTCATGGATGATTAGTATTCGAGATTGTTTCCATAATGAATGGTTATGAGTATTTCCTTGCATAATTATGGATGGGTATTTCCTTAATGTTTATTGGTGAAATGTTAATCAGTGGCTTTTTAATTAGAGTGATTATCATTAGTTTTTTTCACTAGATATGAGGAACATTGTTTCTATGAGATTTATCAACATTGATTATTAACTTTATGATGGTGTATATGTAATCTTAATATTGTACTTCTTCTTATGATGCATTATGATTTCATGATGTTATGACGGGTCAGGTTTTTATGTATATATGTGTGCATGTGTATTGGTATTATCATAAAATTATAACCTTATATAGTTTGAGACATTGATAAAGGGGTCAAGGAATAACATCCAAGGGAATATGTCTCATGCTCATATGCTTTCACCATCTAATCCTAGTGCCTATAAAACACTAGCAAGGGAAAATTGTTTAGAAAATGCTTAACAAAATTAACATGGGTTAAAATCCAAGAGTGAGAGCGATAATTAACCTTTTACCCACTTCTTGAAAGTTGTAAATATACTCCTAAACCCAATTTTCCCCATGTATGATCTAGTAAGGGAAATGGAAAGCCCATAGGACAATGTTAGGGATAGTTGAACTACACTTGAGAAATTAGAAAAGAGATGCCTACCCTTAGAGAGGGGTTGGCTATTGTTGGAACCTTGAGAATTTCTTCCTTACTCATTTGTGTCTAGCCACTGATTATTTACTTATTTGGGCCCCTTGGATGTCATTGCTATGTATGATTCCTAACCAATCAGGGCTATTCATCAAGGGGAATAGTGATAGTAGTATCCTTGCGAAGATATGCTACTACTAAGTATGATATTGGACAAACCAAGTGTATGCATTGATGGCTTGAGAAGTAGTAAAATAATTGAACACCATAACCCTTTGGGGTATGGTGGTATTGTAAGTATAGGAACCTCTCCACCATGGTATAACTGATTAGTTGGATTCCTAATTAATGAATTTCTTATGTTGGATAATGTTCATGTAAACCCCTAATTTGTGTTATGAGAATTAGTGAGTAAAAATGTTAAGTACATGGTGACTATTGGATGTAATCTGTCAAACCCAAGTTTCAACTTATGTGACCAACAAGAACCCCATAAGCATTGGCATCAATCAATACTCTGTGAACATAGTAAGGTCTCACTCAAGATGCACATAGGACTTACATAGAGACCTAAATCAGGGCTACACAGGAGGAACTAAGTTCTTTCTACTCAACATTCTAACAACTCAATTCAACACATACATCATATTCATAATTTGCATACATTAAGAAATTACACAACTCACAATCATGCATTCATGGAGGCAGTGCATAGGAAAATATACAGAAACACGGACTTCATTCTATTAATTGGAAAAAATTGCAGTATCATCATTGAGGAACATACACCCAGCTCAACAGCTTATTAATCCTTATCTCGCAACATTTCGTGAAAACTCCCTCACAAAATAGAGCCAAAATAAATCAATACCCAACCCAACCATTTACAAAAGTGAGCCCTATATAGGTTGGAGTAATGAAAACTGGAAGTTGTTGCTAGCGCGCAGCTACTAACTATTTTCTATTTGGAACAATTGATTCTAAATTTGATTGGTTTGGCATGCACCAATTGATAAAAAATTAGGCACCAATAGACCCCCAACTATTGATGTATATGTAACTTCAGAATGTATTTCACCTATGCATTCCATCTATGTATATTGTACTCCTATATAGATATTATTATTCCTCTATACGGACGTGTCGTCATTTGTATTGACAAGTGTCGCAAGTGTCGTAACTTGTTGATGGGTTATTAGACCACCATGTGTGGGTTCGGCCCTGATTAAGTTAACCATGGGTTATTAGGCTAAGGTAGACAAGTCGGCCCCACTAGTTTATTGGGCAGGATAGGACATGTATAAATAGAGATCGGGATATCTCTATTTGATTATTCACTTACTCACTCTTCCATCACTCGAAAAGTGGCGCACATGTGAGGAGGAGGATCAGCTGCTAGGAGAAGACTATCTCTTGTACTTTGCTTATACTTCGGTTGTATCATTGCTCTCTCTATCTCTGAGGAAGTTGTGGGGTTTTTCACCTTTATGGTTTTCCCCAGTGAAACTTTGTGTGTCTATTGTCTCATGTGATTGCTTGGTGTGATCGATATGCATTGTTATACTTGATATGTTGTACATGTTATTCTCTCAGTAAAGATCCTAGATTATATTGAATTAATGCTAAAAAATTAACATGGTATCAGAGCTTCCCTGAGAAGAAGACATTGTGCAGTGGTGGAAACTAGGGTTTCTTGTTTATTGGGTTTCTCTCCATAGATTTTGGAAAAGCAGTAAGATAGATTGACTCTACTCATCAAGGAGAATCTATCTATCCAATCAGAATTCAATTCTAAGCACTTTTAGTTTTGGCCCTAAAAATTAGGGTTTCCACAAAAATAGGAATTTCTAAAATATGAAGACATAGCTGGAAGCTCCTTGGAAAAATCAAAGTTTAGAGCTTTGGATCAATATTTTTGGTTGGGTGAAGCTCCGAAAAACTCAAACCCTAATTCAGGGTCCTCCCGAGTGAATCCGGGAAAACTAAAAGGCATTTCTGAAGAGTGAATCTTTGCAGATTTCAAATTCTGAATACACCAGGCTGATCAGCTCATCAAGGCGCATCTTTCTATCCTTTCATAAAGTTGAAATTCACATTTTGAATTTTTAGGGTTTCTCTGACAAACCCTAATCCAGCACCAAATCCAGATTTCTACAAATCAAGTGGTAAGACCTAAATCTCTTCTATTTCCATTTGAAGTACTCTTTAAGATGTCTCACCACACCAAGCTTGAGGATAAGCTTGAAGGGGTTTATACCTTCCGAGCATGGAAGTATAGGATTGGGTTAATCCTGGAAGAAAATGAGTTGGACACTTATATAAGTGAAGAGGTCCCTGTCCCAGAGGAAGAAGAGGATAAGGCTCTTCACAATAAGAACTTGGTCAAGACAAAGAGGATCATTGTTGATTCTATCAAAGACCATCTCATTCCACATGTGTCATCTCTAAAGACACCCAAGGCAATGTTTGACTCTTTGACCAAGCTATTTGAAGGGAAGAACATAAATCAGAAGATGACTCTGCGGAACCAAATGAAAGGAGTAAAGCTTCAGAATGGAGAGACCATTCAATCTTACTTTTCTAAGGTCTCTCAGATCAAGGAACAACTTGAAGCTGTGGATGAAGTAGTGGACAATGGTGAAGTTGTCATGACCACATTGAATGGCCTACCTAGGTCATGGCACTCATTCATCCAAGGAATCTGTGCAAGGAGGAAGTTGATCTCATTCAGTAGACTATGGGAGGAATGCTCACAAGAAGAAGAAAGGCTTGTGGCCCGAGAATAAAATATGGGGAATGAAGATCAAGCCCTCATAGCACACACCAAGGAAAGCAAGTTTAAGAGGGAGAGATCTCATAACAAGAATCATTCTCACTCTCATCACAAGAAGAAAGATCTATCTCATGTTTGATGTTTTGATTGCAATGAATTAGGACACTTTGCTTCAAATTGTCCCAAGAAGAAGAAAGATAACAACAAATGTTGGTTTGCTCTGGGCAGACCCGGGTTAGCCATACTTTTTAGACCAACATAACCCTTAGCTCACTGGCCCTTTCGGCAACAGGTCGCAGAAGCAACCTGAAGTCTCACCCGAAGTGATTCTAATGGGGGTGGCAGAAGACTCAAGTGTCCTCAGCCAGGTTCTGAGGCATCCAGGGTGCTTAAAACCCTCCTTAGTCCTCTCCAAAAGGGATAACTTCTCTATTTCTATTACTCTGGCTATACCTCTGTCTTATCGCATTACGCAGGCAGTGCGATAAGCCTCCTCCTTATATGATCTTGTCTAGCGATACTTAGGATATCGCAGATGCGATATCTCCCTCCTTTCTGTCCCTGCGGTATGTGACACTTAGCCACTTCCTGGTTTAATACGCTGACTCAAACACCCTTATCCACTTACTGAGAGATCTTAATATCACTTAGTGTCTAAGCATAATCCTCACTAATTTGCTTAACCCTTAATACTTCACAACGATGTGACTGTATAAAATATTACTTTAAGCAATGCTCTAACTGAACTCTTCATGCATTATACTCATTCAATACTCAAGCATTATCCTTTATTGAACAGAGATCTATTTCGCTAGGATTCAACTATGATTTTCACAATGGTTACGCATCAACCAGAACTAAACTGATGACCATATACATTACTTATAAACTGAAGGAAGCATTCATGTAACAGTAAAGATAAGCGAATAAGAGCAACAATCACACAAATGCAATCACACTACTCAGATATTTATGTGGTTCACTTCCAGGAGGGAAGCTACGTCCACGGGAACTGTGTTTTCTATTAACAACTTGAGAGAGTAAAACACAGTTCCGCCGTAACTCTTTGCAGCAGAGGTCTTCTGGGAAACTCCACTCCTGTGGGAGCCCTTCTCTATAGACCTCTCTTCTTCTCCTTCCTACTCTTCCACTGACTCTTACAATGTAATCTCTCTCTCTCTCAATCCCTGCGGATTGTACAATCTGCTCAATGAGCCGGCCTCTGATCTCTGGAAGATGTTCAGACTCTGTATGATCAAAGACTCGACTACTCTCTACTTAATAACTTTAGTAACTATGTGTCCAACCACTTTACATACAAAAGACTCCTATATATAGATGGCCCGAAGGTCTCATCGCAGTTACAAAACTGTGGGCCTTATCCCAACAGTGACTCAACCCTAACCACTTACAGTCAACTAGCTGTACTTTCATGGCCGCCTCCTGTCTCGTCGCCGCTTCCTGCAGTCCTTAGTCTTTAATGCATCGGCCAGTTGCTTCTTCTTTGGTTCAAGCAATGCTGACTGTAGTCCTTCTTCTTAATGAGGGTAGCTGAACCCTCTCTTCATCTTCAACGCCTTTATTATGGTGGTTGAGCTCTCCCTTCGGCCTCTTCCTTGTACCACGCGCTTTGACTTTCCTGTACATATCGCCGCAATTCCCGTCAGAATTTGCGCTACGGCGATATCTTTGCCTTGTCACCAAAATTGGTACTTTCTCCCCAAAAATGGTTATCTTTTCCAAAATTAGCAGCTTTCTAAATGCTGCGGGAGTTCTCTCCAACAACAAAAAATTCAACAAGAAGAAAAGGTACAACAAAAAGAGGTTTCATGCTCATGTTGCTGAGGATGATGAACCTCCCAAGAAGAAGGCTAGGGAATAAAGTGATACTTCATCAAGTGAAGATGAATATGTTCTAATCTCTACTCTCACAGGTACTATCTCTCATGGTTGTAATGATTGGCTTATTGACAGTGGGGCTTCCAAACACATGACTGGGTTTAAAGAATCTTTTGCAAATCTATTTTAACATGAGTCACCCCATAAGGTGAAACTTGGGGATGACTATCAATATCCTATCAAAGGAAGTGGTGAAGCCTCCTACAACCTAGACTCTAGGAAGTCTTTGATGACTATCAATATATGTATTGGATGCAAAAGGCATGAGGGTTGCATTTGTAGATGGCCAAGTCCTAATGTGGCCAAAGGTTAAAACTATAGATGATGCAGTAGTGATTGGAGAGCAAGAGGGAGGATTGTACAAATTGAAGGGACAACCTGAACATGCCACGGTACATGAATCCATGGAGCCAAGTGAACTTTGGCATAGAAGGCTTGCACATGTGCACTATAGAGCACTACCAATTGCAAGCAAAGCTGTCGAAGGTATTCCTGAAATCAAGACAAAGCATGAAGGTGTTTGCAAAGGATGTGCAAAAGGAAAGAACATTAAAAAGGAATTTCCAAGCAATGAAAGCAAAGCAAAAGGAATCTTGGAGATTATCCACTTTGATGTATGCGGCCCGATGTCATCTAGTTCTCTGAGTGGGTATGTATACTATGTCTCTTTCATTGATGATTTCTCTAGGAAGACTTGGGTTTACTTCTTAAAGAAAAAAGATGAAGTATTTGATAAGTTCAAGGAATTCAAAGCCTTGATGGAAAATCAAACTGATAAGAAGATCAAGACATTCAGATCCAACAATGGCAGAGAATTCACCTCAGGTGATTTCAAGAAGCTATGCAGTGATTTAGGGATTAAGAGGGAGTAGACTGCTCCCTACAATCCACAACAGAATGGAGTTGCAGAAAGGAAGAATAGAACTATCATGGAAGCAACACGAGCAATGCTGCATGACCATGATCTACCTATGCATCTTTGGGAAGAAGCAGCTAGGATAGCTGTGTATGTGCAGAATAGAACACCTCACAAGATATTGGACAACAAGACACTAGAAGAGGTCTTCTCTGATAAGAAACCTGAAGTCATCCATCTCAGAATATTTGGTTGTCCAGTATATACACACGTTCCAAAGGAAAAGAGGACAAAGCTAGATCCTTCAGGACAGAAGGGTATCTTTGTAGGGTACAGAGAAATCTTGAAGGCTTACATAATATACTTTCCAGGGTTCAAGAAGATTGATGTCAGCAGGGATGTAACATTTGATGAAAACACAACTTTCATCAAGTCAAGGAAGACACCTGTTGAAGAACATGAAGAACCAAAGGAAAACAGATTTCAAGACACCACCATGAATGAAGCAATTCCAAAAGCAAATCATGAAGTTGAAGATCCACAAACACTTGTAGATCCACCTCGTGAGGAGAACTCTCACAAGAGGAAACCTGCATGGGCTAGAGAGCTCATTCAAGATGCAGAAAGGTATGGCATTCCAGAAGAAGAACACAGAGCAAGGAAGAGAACTAGATCTCATACCAGTTATGTTGCCTTACTCTATGACATTATGAACAAAGAACATTCCAGTTATGAAGAAGCAGCAGAAAAGAAAGAATGGAAGGATTACATGGTCGAGGAATACCATTCGATTATGAAGAATGATGTTTGGGATGTAGTCCCAAGACCTGAAGGGAAGTCTATTGTGACTTCCAAGTGGATCTACAAGATCAAACATGCTGCAGACGGCAGCATAGAGAAATAAACAGCAATATTTGTAGCTCGTGGCTTCTCCCAGAAAGAAGGGATTGATTATGAAGAGACTTTTGCTCCTATGGCCATATACACTTCCATTAGATCAGTACTTGCTCTGGCTGCAGTGATGAAATGAAAGATACACCAGATGGATGTCAAGACATCTTTCTTGAATGGTGTAGTCGAAGAGGAAGTGTATGTGGAGTAGCCACTTGGTTTTGAGACACATGACAGGGAGTCATATGTGTGCAGACTGAAGAAAGCCTTGTATGGCTTGAAGCAAGATCCTAGGACTTGGTATGGTAGGATAGACAGCTTTCTATCCAGTTTGGGATTTACTAAGAGTAAAGTGGATTCCAAACTTTACTACAAGGTTGAGGAAGGAAATCATGTGATACTAGTCTTGTATTTGGATGACCTATTTGTAACAGGTGAGGATGGATTGATTGCCGATACCAAGAGGAATCTTGCTGCCGAGTTCGAGATGAAGGACTTGGGGATGATGCACTATTTTCTACGCATGGAGGTGTGGCAGAGTGCAGATGGAATCTTCCTTGGACAAGGGAAGTATGCAATAGAGATCATGAAGAGGTTCGGGATGATGGACTACAAGGCCATGGCCACACCTATGGCATTGAACCTGAAGCTTCTGTGTGATGCTTCATCTGATCCGGTTGATGTCACTGTGTATCATCAAATGATTGGGTCCTTAATGTACCTGACGAAAACTAGACCAGATATTTTCTTTGTAGTGAACACATTGAGCCAGTTCCTGACGGATCCCAGAGGTGTTCACCTGGCTATTGTAAAGCATATTCTGAGGTACCTGAAGGGTACAATTGATTATGGGCTCAAGTATGATGTGAATCAAAAGTTAACCTGCAAGGTTATGTTGATTCAGATTGGGCAGGCAGTGTTGTAGATAGGAAGAGCACATCTGGGTGTTGCTTCAATATGGGATCAGGTATGATCTCTTGGTTTAGCAAGAAGCAATCCTGCATAGAACTGAGTATAGGCGAAGCAAAGTATGTTGCAGCATGTTCGGCTAGTTGTGAGGCAGTATGGCTCTGGAAGCTACTATATGAGTTATTTGATCTCCCGCTGGAGGCTACTGGTATCTTTTGTGACAACCAAAGTTGTGTGAATCTGTCTGAGAACCCAGTGTTCCACGACAGGTCGAAGCACATTGAGATCAAATATCACTATATCAAGGATATGGTGTAGAGAGGAGCAGTGAAGCTCCTGTATATTGCGATGGATGAGTAGGTTGTATATGTGTTGACGAAACCACTAGCTAGAGTGAAGTTTGAGTACTTCAGAGAGAGGCTTGGTGTTCTTCATATTGACGACACTTCGAGGAAGAAGTGATGGACACATTTGCAAGAGCCATTCCAAGCATGGTGAGAGGAGGATCCTTCCCATGGTTGTGGATTCTCAGGATGATGCTCTAGTTACTGCTCTGTATATACATCAGTTGGATGCTTTGATCAGTTTGATCATGTATTTGTATATGCATCATGTTGGATGCTTGATATATTTGTATACACATCATGTTGGATGCTTAATATATTTTGATATGCACCATGTTGGATGCTTGATATGATCAGGTGGATCATGTATATTTTGTATATGTATCAGGGGGATGCATTGTATGATCAGGTAGATCATGTACTTATGTATGTATCAGGTGGATGCATTGTATGATCAGGTAGATCATGTACTTATGTATGTATCAGGTGGATGCATTATGTATATCAGATGGATTCACTTGTATGATCAGGTAGATCATGTATGATGATATGTATCAGGTAGATACTTTGTATGCATTAGATGGATATACTGTTTGATCAGAATGATCACAAATGACGAGCTTCAAGATGTTGCTCCAGATGATACGCATCAGGTTGATGCTATGATGACGATCAAGTTGATCATGTGATGATGTACATTAGGATGATGTATGGTGAGTATTGGGTTGATACTCTGTGGCCGTGGATAGGTTGTGCAGGTAGCATAGAAAAGGTCCTTTAAAATACAGACAGGTAGAGCGGTGTGCTCATAATATCCTGGGATGCTCTATCGAGATCCAGATAGGTAGACTAGGGTGCTCGTAACATCCTGGGATGCTCTGAGTAGGTTTTGCTACAGTTTTGCAAAGAAAAGATCCTTTAAAATTCGGACAAGTAGAGCAGTGTGCTCGTAACATCCTGGGATGCTCTATCGAGATCCAAACAGGTAGGGCGGTGTGCTCGTAACATCTTGGGATGCTCTGAGTAGGTTTTGTGAAAGTTCACATAGAAAATATCCTTTAAAATTCGGACAGGTAGAGCGGTGTGCTTGTAACATCCTGGGATGCTCTATCGAGATCTAGACAGGTAGAGCAGTGTGCTCGTAACATTCTGGGATGCTCTAAGTAGGTTTTGTGAAGGTCAACATGTAAAAGATCCTGGGAGATCCGATAGGTTGAGGAGTGAGCTCGTAATTAGTCCTGGGATGCTCTTTCAAGGTTTTGTTGATGCACGTAATCAATCCTGAGAATTCCACAGTATGGCCAGTGATGATGAAGACCTACATGTGGTGGGCCTACATCTAGTATGAAAAAGGACTGGCTCTGTAGAACTTCCTATGACGAGTAGACTGGATATTGATTGAGATAGCAGCAGCAATGATGATGACGATGATTCTAGGATGATGATTTACTAATGATGATCCATAGAAGAAGACTTGTGCTAGCAGATCTGTGTCGAGAAATACCTTCCTAGTTAAGAGGGAGTGTTAATGTATATGTAACTTCGAAATGTATTTCACCTATGTATTTCATCTATGTATATTGTACTCCTATATAGATGTTATTATTCCTCTATACGGACGTGTCGTCATTTGTATTGACAAGTGTCGCAAGTGTCGTAACTTGCCGATGGGTTATTAGACCACCATGTGTGGGGTTGGCCCTGATTAAGTTAACCATGGGTTATTAGGCTAAGGTAGACAAGTCGGCCCCACTAGTTTATTGGGAAGGACAGGACATGTATAAATAGAGATCGGGAGATCTCTATTTGATCATGCACTTACTCACTCTTCCATCACTCGAAAAGTGGCGCACATGTGAGGAGGAGGATCAGATGCTATGAGAAGACTATCTCTTGTACTTTTCTTGTACTTTGGTTGTATCATTGCTCTCTCTATCTCTAAGGAAGTTGTGGGGTTTTTCACCTTTATGGTTTTCCCCAGTGAAACTCTGTGTGTTTATTCTCTCTTGTGATTGCTTGGTGTGATTGATATGCATTGTTATACTTGATATGTTGTACATGTTATTCTCTCAGTAAAGATCCTAGAGTATATTCAATTAATGCTCAAAACTTAACACCAACACTAATGTGTGGCTCGTACCGAGCCACACATTTCACAACTCCATATGTGCTATTGATTGCAGGCCTATGTGTAGGTCACTGATGAAGTCCTGAAATCCCTTCGGAATTGGCTTGAGCTCACCCATGATGTCCTTAAGTCATGCAGTAAATGCATCAACATTGCCATCTTTTCTCTATACAATTTATGGTTTTACCTTATCTTCTACAGGAAGGAATTCAATAGCCTTCTCCTAGAGCTCAGATAGACTATCAAAGTGTCTATGTGCTTTCTCTTATGCTTCAGCAACTGCTATCTCAATGCTCTGTTGCTCTGCTCTACAAGCTGAAATTTTCTTGGTGAGCGCACTAATCTCAAACATCACTTCTCTCTTTGTGGACATCGGCAGCTATGCCATGCCAAATTTCTTCTCACTTACCAATGCATCCCAATTTCTGATTCTTTGGTCTACCTACTGCAATTTTGGTGCATCCTGTGGATGGTTCCATATATTAAACTATATTCAACTACCCCACCCAAGGTCATTATTGCTTGCTTGGTTTGATCTAATACTTGCACTGCATCGGCTATCTTCTAGGAAAGATCCAATTCCTCCGGGGATGGTTCTGGATTTATCTGCACCCAGAGATCAGTTACTTCTTGATGGAGAGAATCCATTGTATCTATAATTTGTGTAATCTTCTCCTTGGGCTGGATTGAATCGAGAATTGGATGGATAGGGCTCGGGAGTTCCTTATAAGCTCTGTCTACTTCAAATTATACCTAATGTCATGTTCAGACCTCTTCCTGATGTACCTTATTCAACCCTACATAGGACTGGATCAGTTTTGCATGGCGATCTCCTAGTTACTCTACAAATATTTCTAAGACATACTACCACAATTCTTGGGTACGCACCAGGCTTAGGTTCAGCTCATTGTAAGGAAGTAGGTGGGGGTTGGAAGTAACTGGTGGTTCAACCATTGTGATTGCCAACGGGTTCAATTTTACTTTTCAATGAAATACCTACTCTTTTTTTTTTAACTCCTTTGCGTAGCTTAGGTCGACGACATCATAATCCTACACCATTTCTTTCTTTAGCACAATGTGTAGGACCATTTGTAGTTTCTGGAGGTGGTCGCTACTATCCTTTTGAAATACTTGTGTGACCTCCAGGTTGGACTTGAGTTGTTGTATGATCTCGGGGACTATCTGCACAGTACCCTCTTTCAATGTGCTAGGACTCATGGGTTCTACCATCGGTTGTTGTGTCATCTACGGAGATCTCGACCCTTTCTCTTAGGTTTGCAGTTGCTTTGACTCTGTTGCAGTTTTTGGTGCTTTCTCTTGTTGGGACAGCTGCTAATGCTATTGTCCTTTCCCATTCTCTTACTGGGATAGGTTCTCTTGAACTTTCTCACCCGCTTGTTCAGGTGAAATATCTAGTGGGTTCCCAAACTATTGGAAAATATTCCTGCAGGAAGACCCAATTGGTCTGGTTCCCGGTAATTGTCCAGATTGTTGCATTTCCTCAACATATTCCTCTTCCTCTAGATCCTACTCAGGCGGTGGGGAAGGGGAAGTGTGTTGCTTATTATGAGATTCCTCGTCTTGTGGTGACTGCTGAGTCTCTTTATTTCGCTTCTCTTTCAAGTGTGGAGATTTTATGGGTGGGTTAAAACTACTTGTTTCTCCCTTCTGGGCCTTTTCTATATGTCAGCTTCCTCAAGGATTTGAAGATCAAAATCAACAAAAATTGTAGGTGCAATGACCACTGTACCACTACGCATTTGAAATCCTCAATGGTAATACATAATGAAAACATGTACTATACCTTTTCTTCTGTGTGCGATAGAATAAGGGCATTGTGGGATTCAACCTTAAATATGACTATGTCATTGAATCTATCCACAATTTGTTGTGGAACCCAGAATGATTCAACCATTTCCTTGAGCATTTTTGTATACCACATGTGTAATGTGGTCTCCACATTGAATTAATACTCTCTCTTTGTATGTTGGTGGAACACCAGGAACTTAGCTGCAACAAATTCATCTAGTTTTGGGTGGTCATAGGTGTAGTGTGGCGGGGGTTCCCAAACCACCATCGCAATTAGGAGTAGTACCTAACTATAATGGAATGGGTTTCCCTTTTCCTGTGCATCTAAACAGTCCTTAAAGAACTCCAGGCATGGGTATGGTGCCCATGCCAATGTCTTTCCTATGGTGCAATGTTCAGCTGCTGTGATCACGGCTGCTAAGCACTTATCCCTCTACTAAATTCCACAATATTTTTCATGCCAGGATTTGCATTGCAAACCGGACACAACACTTTGATTTTGTTGAAATGATGCAAACTCTTACCCCTCGATAGGTCTTATATTGCTTGTAGATCACATCTACAGATGCGTGGGCCATCGCATCTTGTGGATTGTCTCCTCTTATTAGAAGACTAGATACCAACCCGATCACCTTGTTTGTGATCTCACACTTCTTGTCCAGCCACCGATACCCTCCCTGTAGTGGCTCAGGAGGAACCGAGTGCAGGAACTGATATGTGTCCCTCGGCTGAAATGTAGGGAATCCATTAGGGACATTATCCTCAGTTGGTGCAATAGGCACACCCATGCCTATGGATACACACTCGTTGTGTCACCAGGGTTGGTTTTTACTTTGATGTACTAGGTCTTCGCTAGCTCGGGAAATTCTGTCTCATCCAGGATGTTGAAATCCTAGCACTTCATAAATGGTACCCTTCCCAGCACTTCCCCTTTGACTGCAACCTTGGTGGGGAGTAGCACCTCTAGCATTAGGTGTTCCTTAGGGTCGGTAACTTTATGAAACCCTTCTTTATTACAGGGGTAGTCTCCATCTCAGCGCACTTACACTATCAAACAAAAAATACTCTACACACTCGGATCTCTCTGCACAACTTCGCTCTGAACTGGTCACTTGGCTAACACACTAGTGCATCTATTCTTCCTCTCATCATCCCTTATCGATGACTCTACCCAGTTGACCTCTCCTACATCCTAAATTTATTCCCCCCCCCATCTCTCTTCTTAACTATTGGATGGGATGGAATCATTCTTTACCAAAATATTCCTGATCTTAGCGTACCCCTCACCAATTATGGACATGACAGCCAACTTGACACAAGCTCTCTCTATTCCTGTGTGCCATCTTCTTCACTCATGTGGGTTTCCTCTCTTTCTGTACAGGTTGTCTGACTTGTCTTGATAGTGACTCTTCTATTTCCTAGATGATGTTACCTTTTTGAGTGATCCGTCCCTGACATACCTTCTCTTTATGACAACATCCTTATTCAATGTTACCATATCAGGAAAAACATTTGTGACAGACACAGAATCTGATAGAATGTAATGGAATATGGCTAGCGGCATGATGACTAATGGCTAGGGTGTGATGATTTGATAACTAGTGAATGTGTGGTGATGAATCTTCATTAATGATTAGTATAATGGAGTGGAAAATGAATGACTTGGGATGCGCTATGAATATACACTAATAATATTTCCTAATGACTTGAATGTTGATAGGACTTTACTCAATAAATCTCATTCAATGTGGACATTAACTTATAACATGGATTTTTATGCATCACACTTGATGGTATTCATTGAAATTCAAACTAACTATACTGTGACTCACCCTATTACCTCATGATTGATTCAAGTAATGAAAATTTTATCTTATCTTTGTGTCTTTTCTCTCTTTTTTTTCATGTTGCATCTATCTTATAGGTTCTCTTTCCCCTGTGGGCCATAGTAGGGTTTAAGGTGATTGCCATTAATAAATCCCTTCTTTGTCTCTCTTTCCAAGGTGGAAAGCTCTTATGTGCCTTCTTTAGTGAGAAACAGGATCCTAAATGGACCTAGCCATCTCATGCACAGCTTTCCTAGATTCTTTAAAAAATTATTGTCATACATCAGTACCAGTGTTCCAGGTTCCAAGGTCTTACTCTTGATATTCCTATCATGCTAGGATTTATGTTGCTACTTCATAACTACCTGATTGAACCTTGAAATGAATTGGTCTTCTTCCAGTACCATAATATCTTCCACTATGTGCACAAGTGATTCATCATCAGTCATCTTTGTGGCAAGAGCTATGTGCAAACTAGGTATCACAAACTCCAACGACATGACTTCTTCCTTCCCATACACCAATCTAAATGGGGTCTACTTTGTGATCCTCTTATATGTTGTCCTATATGTCCACAGTACTGTTGGAATGCACTGGTCCCAGTCATCGTGTTGGATATTATAGACCTTTGTAAGTTCTTGTTCTAGAATCGTATTGAATGCTTCCATTGTTCCATTATCATGTGGTGTATCATGAACTCTTATATTCATGCTTGAATAGTCAAGTTCAATAAATGCATAGATTGATCACACATTAACACCTTTGGGAACCCAAACTTGGTAATAATGTGCTCAAATATGAACCTCACAGTTGTCTCTGCAGTACAATCCTTCACTAGCACAGCCTCTGACCATCTTGTCAAGTACTCTGTCATAGTGACGATATATCTGGTGTCAGTTCTATGTGTTGGTGGGTTGATTAGACCCACAAAATCAATAGCCCATTTCTTGAATGGCTCAAGTGTAGTGATAGAGAAGAGAGACATATCATCCCTATGTGATAGACTTACCCATTTGTTGGAAAACATCACACTACTTGCAATACATCTTAGCTTCTTGGAATAGTGAAGGTCACCATAGCCCTGCACATAGTACTGTATATGCAATAGCCTTCCCTGCATAGTCTCCTCTGGCTATCCATTCACGTGCTTCTTTTAGAAGAATCATTTTTTCATGATCCAAAACACATATGTGCAGAATACCATCAAATTCCATCTTGTAGAGTTGTCATGCAATCAATTGAAAGTATGTGCTACGTGTTACCAGTTGTCTGCTCTACACAATTATATACTCTACTGGTGCACGACCAGAATCCAATAATGTTGCAATCTCATTAAACTAGCCTAGTAAAGCCTCAATATGGAACAATTGTGTGTCCAGTAGGTCATCATCCAATCTACCTCCTTCCTCACCTGATTCAAGCCTTGATAAGTGATTGGGGCCAATATTGTGCTTGCCCAGCTTGACAACAAATTCAAATTCAAATTCTTTAAATGGGAGTAGCCATCAGTAGATACACCCCCCAACACTGGCTTGTTGAATAATTACCTCAAAGAAGAATGATTATTGATTTGTGAAAAAATTGAAGGAACTCCCCAACAATTAGTGTCAATATTCTATCATGTATATACCATCGCTAAGCCCTCCCTCTTAGTCATGATATAATTATTCTCGGTTGTGGACAACTTCCTTCTTTCAAAGGAGATACAGTGATCAATGTCTCCTTCCTCGAGTTGAGTTAATACTACTCCCAATGCAACTGATGATGCATCTACATGCACATGGAATATGTGTGTCCAATCAGGAAAGATGAGAATTGGCATAGTCACCAATTTCTCCTTCAAAGTTTCTAGCTCTTCCTGACATTCCTATGTCCATTCATACTTGACTTCTTTTCTCAAAAGCTCCTCCAACAACACTATTATGCTAGCATAGTTTCTGATGAACTTTCTATAATAGCTTGTATGTCCCAATGTTGCACACAAGCCTTTCACATGTGTTGGGGAAGGCAGATTTACTATCACTGCAATATTCACTGGGTCGACTAACAAACCTTCCTTGCACACAACATGCCCCAGTAATATGTCAAATGGGGTTTAGAAAATGCACTTCTTCATATTTAAGGAAATATGCATATGCCTACAGTAATCTAGCATGAGGTGCAACACCTATAGGTGATCTTTTAACAAACTAAACATTGTCCAATCATTAAGATAAAATTCCAAAAGCTTATGCATGAACTCTTTTAGTGCGGCCATAACTATCCTGGAGAACACATCAGGTGCATTCTTCAGTCCAAATGGCATAACATTATAGGAAAAAGAGCCCCACTCGGTTGAAAAAGTTGTTTTCATGTGATCCTCCTCAGCTATACACACCTGATGGTAACTAGAGAATACATCATTGAGCAAATAAGCTTCACGACCCCCTATGTTCTCTAACACCTCATCCGTAAAAGGTGTAGGGAACGGGTCATGTATACATGTTGCATTAAGGTTTCGCAGATCCACACAGATGTAATTTTTTATTGTCTTCTTGTCCTAGACCACCATTGGATTGATCCACTCTAATTCCTCCACTGGGAATATAATCCCTGCATCCAACATTCGATCTACCTCTTTGCACACTTACTCCTTGTACTAAGGGTTCAATTTGTATATCATTTTCTTGACTGGATTTCCCCCCTCCTTTAGTTGAATCTTCATTTCTTCGAGCGCTCCTGCAGTTTCTTTCATCTCTAAGAAGCTACACAAAAAAAAAAAAATTCCACTATTTGGGTGACTGTCTCTTCAATGATCCTAGTAATACCCTATTATGGCCATCTTAGGCTTATCCTTAGTACCTATATTATGTTTCTTTGTCTTGAGGGGATCTTGAAATTTTGGTGCAGTGTTGGAAGATGGATCATCCTGCACGTGTTCTCCTGCATTTTCCTTAATTTGTAGGTTGCATATGTCCTCTTCTTCATTCAGTTATTTAATATCGAATTTCCAACAATATATGGGTTTTTTCATCCTTTCCAAGTCCCGATGATAGGAACAAACGACCCTCTGCGTCAGATCCCGATGTCGTCTTTCTCCAAAGATGACCTGCTTAATTCTATGGAGAAATTTAACCATGTTCAGATCTCTAGTACTGAATCAGAATGTGGCAGTAATTTTGGTATACACTTTAGCCCAATATTTTTCCTGCTTTCTTCTCTCCTGTTGAACTACCAGATTCGCGATATAACCTCCAATGTATGATAAAATATATGTACGCATTGACTGCATGGTACATCCTTCGTCTCTCGTCTTTGCTGAAAAAATTCAAGTTGTTCGATGGGATTCTCAATTCCCTTGAATTTGTTCAGAAGTTCCATATCAACAGCAAGATGGAATATCTCTTTCAGACATGTTTGCACCACTTCCATGTTGTATAAATCTTCCTTGTGTGTTTTCCACCATCGTGCAAGCGTTCCTTGAGTGACAACATCCATTGCTTCTACTCGTCAATCCTCTAGAACTCGAGCTTGCATTTTTTTTAGGAAAGCATCTACCTTCTCTATTCCATCTAATATAGGTGGATAGCACAGCTTGATCCAATCCAACGCACTGAATTTGTAGTGCATGCACATATCCTTATGTACACCTCATATAGTTGGTTCTTCCATCAGTCCATTGCATCCTGCGAATCTCTGTCGAATGACCAGACACTACACCAACTAATCTTTCCATCCATTGTTGGGTTTATATAATCCTCCTTTCTAGCAGTCACATTGTAGATGTTTTATATATCCACACTACCAATGTCATCTTGAATTGACTCCATATACCTTTATCCTTCTATAGCATCCAACGGAGCTACCACACGCAGTTCCTCATATTCAAAGGACATGTATCTTTGCTTCATGTTTAGAATCGCATTGTTATCAAATTCCTAATCTATCCCCAACAACATGGGATAGGGATCAGTATCCTCCAATATCTCAATGACTTCAAACTCCACCATTGTTTTTACTCCATCAATATTTACTTCCACGTCGTTCAACCTGTTAATGGGAAACAATTTATACTAATTTTCTAATCTAAGTTGGATGGGAGACCACACCAATTTAGGCTTTCCCATCAAATCCCAAGTCTTCTTAGGAAACATATTCACATCTACCCACAAATCAATCATAACAATAGTCATCTGAAATCCCCCCAATTCAAGTGATTGAATGAATTCCTTAACAGTTCTTTTTCTCTTACCCACTCTGCGTGCATTCCTTTTAGGAAGCAATACAAAAAATAGGTTCTTTGGCTTCATCAAATATTAGAAACTTCACAATCATACTAGTTATTTTATTAACAGCAAGAGGATCATTTAATATATGTATACAACTTCGCAGGAAAGTACTTACTGGATCTTCTCGGTGACTTTTGTATAATCCTCTAGAATGTTCTTTGTGTTGATTGGTTCACATTGCATGGTACGCTTTATCTCCTCATTGCCAATGTTGTGCAATATTTCTTCTTCTCGATGTCTTCTTCTACGTTTTCATTCTTCCTCGCATAAGCGGCGTATGGCATCTTCTCATTGAGTAGCTTACTCAACTTCTCTCTACGCCTCTCATAGGATTTGTAACTAGTATTTCGCTTGAAACTTCGGTGGAGTTTGTGCAACTTCTAACCTTCTGCTCCGATGGTACTCTTATGCTGTAATCTCCAAGGAGGACTTCACCCATCTAAGAACCTCCTCGAGTTACTATGTTCACCTACATCTGTCCCTTACAGTATTCTCTTTCCTTGGTTCCATCATGACTAGGTTACAATGACCTTTATTCTCTTCCCATTTCTTGACAAGATCTGGGCATTCCTCTGTCACAAGTTTTGTACTATGGAAATATGCGCACAGAGCTCGTGTCTTAGTATAATATCTCTCCAAGTGGCTTGGTTCTCTACAATCGAAGCAAAATACCTTCCTTCCACCACCATAGCCTCTTTTGTGACCTTGAAAGCCACTGCACGCAGCTCCCTGCTGTCCTCGCTGGTCAAATTTCCTATTTTCTTCTGTAACTTGAACCCGGTAGACGTCCACTATATCATCTTTCATTAGTTGTAGAGTGCGACAATTGTTCACACCAATCCAACAGAATTGTAGATATCATAGAATGGTGCATGTGCAGATCTCTGATATTTCTGGAATGTGGGAAAATTAGGAGGTGCATACCCCTAAGCTCTATAAATCTTGCACCATTCAAACTTTTGCGTTTCCTCAAAAGGACTAGGTGCACCGGTACCCAGATAATTGTTCAATGTTGGGAATTCATTCATGTGATGTCCTTCTGTTCTACAGAAGCTACACCATATGCTTTCTTTGATTGTCTTACCCATAGATAGGTGTTGTAACTGTTCAGTCAATGCAGCAAGATGCATCTGAACATGCAACATTCTTGGTGATGCATCCCCTCCAGGAGTCACTTCCAACCTGATGGAATTCTCCATGGAATTCCACTGAGTGTTCATCTTCTGTTGTGTCAGAGGAACTTTGATATGCAATAGAAATCTCGCGATAAACCATTCATGATGTTGTAAGTCCATGATTTGAAAGCTCATGCAGTCCAGAAAAATATTAAACTACCAGTCATAGTCCCAAATAGTTTCTCTCACTCTCTACTTGATTTATTTAATCTCAGTGATAAACTACGACTCGGACTTTGGATTTTGAAATTCTTTCAAAAGGTCAATTTTAATTGTAACCAAATAATGGGGATGACATACGACATTCATGGTCTTATAATTCATGTACAATTTTAGAGCTCTCTATCTGAACGAGGTCTCAAGTTGCACAATATTAGCAACCTAATTTATAGCGTTCTCAAGTAAACTAATGTTGTTGTGCATCATATTTTCCCATCCCATGGAACTTGGGAAATCACAAGGTAGAATCTAATGTCATTTCCATCCTTGTGGGTGTAGGTTGATTTGTACGTCTACCTGCAATCATTGGACTTGGAATAGTGTTACTGCTCCTTGAACTTTGTATATATCGGTTAATTCCCTATGTAGGACTAACAAGAACTTCTCTTGATTTTGGTTCATCTTCGGGTCTTTCTTCCCTCACAATCTCAATTAATAATTGGTTTTCATGATTTGATCAAGAACGCTAGGGGGCTGGTCCAAAGGATGGATCACCTTCTGGCACATGCCTTCCAAAATTTTTGTTTTAATGGGAGTTCAAGTCTAGCTACGCAATATCTCTTGTTATGATGCAAGAAACTTTATTTGTCCATACTCCTTGTTCTTGCATATCTTCTTGATTCTTCCTTCCTTCCAACCTTAAGGGTTCAACATCACTATTTTTGTCGGAGCTCTCAATTTCTTCCATTCCACACCTCTTGGGAGTTCTCTCATCCTATGAGCACTCTTCTTTCCCATGCTCTATGCACCCTTCTAGAACAGAGGAACCTTCTGCACATTCTCTTTATGTCTTCCCATCTTTGACATTCTTCCTTCCTCTCTGATCTGACTTATCTTTCCCCTTCAACTTCCTCTCTCACTTCTTTCTTTTGACTGCATGTCTTGTTTTAGATTGTCTTTCATGTCTTTCCTCCCTTTGGATACTTTTCTCTTTTGGATCCATGGTGCGCTTACTAGTTCTCCCACTTCCTCATGCCCCACCCCCATAAAGTAGGGATTATGCTTCCATACTATCGGGGTGCATTGTCATTTTCCCCTTCTCCACAAACAACATCTTTATCCACAGTGGAATTAACTTCAAGAACCTCTTTCCTGGACCTTCCTCAAATATTTATTGTGCACGGTTATCTAATTCACTCGATCCTATAGCAAATTCTATGATATATCCTTCCTTCACATGCAAGAACCAAAAATCCACAGCTCTAGACCAGGTATTGTTTAGATATTTCAGTTCTTGTATCTTTTCCTTGGTCCATATTATTGGCCAAGGTACGCACTAGGAATTATTTATCTCAGTCTTACTCTTTACGCATTCATACAACAAAACAAGAAACTCGCAAAAGAAAATTTCATGCAGATCAGAGTAAATGTACCTTTCCTTCCAATCTTGGGACGAGATCCGCATTTAGTCTCTTTCCATGTGAATTCATCCTCCTTGATCTCCAAACATTGTTCAATATTCTCTTTAGTAGGTTTCCACCTCATCACTTCTTCCTCATGACATAATCCCTGTCAGGTCTCGGTAAGGAAACCATTGTTAGCTGTAGTTTTTCAGACCCGGAATTCGACTTATGTGACCAACAAGAACCCCATAAGTATCAACATCTATCAATACTCTACGAACAGAGTAAGGTCTCACCCAATATGCGCATATGACTTACACAGAGACCTGAAACAGGGCTAGGCAAGAGGAACTAAGTTCTTTCTACTCAAGATTCTAACAACTCAATTCAACACATACATCAGGTTCATAATTTGCATACATTTAGCAATTACACAACTCAGAATCATTCATTCATGGAGGCAATGCACAGGAAAATATAAAGAAACATGGACTTCATTCTATTAATTGTAAAAGTTGACAGTATCATCATTGAGGAACATACACCCATCTCAACAGCTTATTATTCATTATCTCTCATCATTTCATGAACACGTAGTTTTAGTAAAACCTTCTAGTATCAGCACTAGGCTATGCTACTAACAAAACTCAAAGAAACTATTACACATCAGAGTAATCCCTCACAAAATAGAGACAAAATCAACCAATACCCAACCCAACCCTTTACAAAAGTGGGCCTTATATAGGCTAGAGTAAACAAAACTAGAAGTTGTTGCTAGTGTACAATTGCTAACTATTTCTATTTGGCACAACTGATTCTAACTTTGATTGGTTCGACGTGAAACAACTAATCAAAACTTGGGCGCCAATAGTGACATACCCTACATCTCATTGAGTTTGAGCAATGTTCATGGGACAATACCTATATTTAGGTCACTACATCGATAGGGTGGAAATATGTTCCTTAGAAACAATTATCCCTTGTCGATAACTTAATGGTGATACATTTGTTTGGACTTTAGCAAGGAACATGACTGCAAGTACTTGTTTTTTTTTTCATTACTTGCTTGTGTTATTGGATGTTCAACTGGCATTTATTGTTGATCTTTATTAGTATGATTGTTTTTTTGGAGCTCTTAAATGATAATTGAGTTATTTACCTACGATTAAAATTATATTTATATATATAGAGATATATATTCTAGAAACAAAAGCTAAGTTTCAATCCATTGCTTTTGAGCATATTTATCGAGAACTTAATGCCAAAGTAGATTCTCTATCAAAGGAAGCCTTAACATTACATGAAACAACTTTTCACATGCAAGAACTCAGGGGAGATGATAGGCAGACAAATGTTTCTCTTCATCTGATGTAGTTGGTTTGAGTATTATTTTGTCTGACATAGCTTAAAATGTTATTATTGTCTTGATCTATTTCCTTCAGGGGATGTTATTCTAAATGGTATGTCAAAAGAGTTGGAATATTTTTTATTTTCTAGTTTGTTAGCAGGATCCTACAGTCTTGTTTTGGGTGACAATCAAAGCTTTCATACTCGTGTATGTATAATTTTATTTATATTATGAAATAAAAAATGTACCCTTTTTTACATGGGATATATATATAGATATAAGGTGTATTCATATGTAGTTAGCACCCTCTCCTAAAGGAGGGTTGTTACAAAGTGGTATTAAAGCCCAGTTTCTCATAGTTGGTTACCTTTGGGAGTAGTGACATTTCTTTTCTACTATGACATAGATAAAGGAACCCTTTGACCCTAAGCATGTTACACTCAAGGAAGGTTTATATATAGATAGATAGATAGATAATTTATTAGTTACTTAGTCTTTTTTTTTTCTATTTTTGTTTTCATTTGGTTTCTTCGTTTTTCTTTTTCTTACAATGAGCATGATTGTATTTCATGTTGTTCCCTATAAATTGAATGATTATGTTGTATATGGTTTAACTAGTGTAAATTGAATGATTATGTTGTATATGGTTTACCTTAGTGTAAATTGAATGATTATGTTGTATATGGTTTACCTTAGGTATGGCATACAAGACTTCATTTACTAGATGTTCAATGCATTGAATAATCAACTAGCAATAAACACAACCCTTCCTAGTATTATGATTGTTTTGATTCTCAAAATATTTGTTATTGTTTACCATTACATTCCTCAACTTCTTATTGTTGCAAGTTTTTTTTTAATCTCATGATGATATGACTTGTTGGACTCATTATTCCCACTTGATAATTCTTCTATTGATATGTTCTTACATCAATTATTGAGACCCAAATGTTTGCTTTGATGTACATGTATTACTAAGGGTGTCAGTTATTAATTATTGTGCCCTTAATGTCCATTTGTGATTCACTTGGTTACCTTATTAATCATCCTTATTGATGGTTATGTCAAGGATCATTAGTATTTGTGAGTATTTCCTCTATGACCATTATGTCCTTATTCATGTATATGAATATTTCCTTGGTGAATTGCAGATTGACATTTTCTTAATGTTTATTTATGATAATTTCCATGGTGAAATGTTAATCAAATGGTTTCTTAGTTACCTATGTTGATCATTAAGATATATGTGTTTACATAATGATTCATGAGTTTTTCTTTGATATCATATGAGAAACATTGCTTCAATAATAGTGATAAACATTGATTATTAATTCGACAATGGTGTGTATGTAACCTTAAAATTGTACTTCTTCTTATGATGCATGTTAAAGTTATAACATCATGAGTCATTCTCCGGGTCAATCTTGTGTGTCAATATTGAGCCTCGTGTGTCGAGGTAGTGCCTTATAGGAGCCGGAGTTGGACTCGGGAAACTTGGAGAAGAATCTTGAGTTGGACTCAAGAATGGTTAAGCTTCATGTGTTGAGGCAAGTGCTTTGTATGTCAAAGTGATCATGTTGTACAATCTTGCTATTCAAGGCTAGGGTCTTGTGTGTCAAGACAGATCCTCATGTGTTGCGGTGGTGCCTCATGTGCTGAGATGATGCTTTGCATGTCAAAGCATGTATGGTGTGTGATGTACAACTAACCATGGTTGAGCTATTAAGTCTCCCTAGGGACTGGACACCCCTAGAGTGAATTACTTTAGCATATAACCACTTGGAATGATAATAGGGAAATATGATCACATCATTGGGAAAATATACTTAGTATATTTGATATGATAGTTAAGCTAGCACATGTGGACCATGAAGATAAGACAAGAGATAAAGATAAGATGTCATAATATATGAGAGAATTTGAATTGTACATAAAAGAATTAATTAAGAGAGAATTCAAATTTTTAAACTTTAGTGAAGACTTCAGTAAATCAAAGGAGAACGTGAATTGTTCACTATAGTGATGTTAACAAGAAAGAATCAGTTAAATGGATTTAACTAAGTGATAACAAAGAAGATATAGTTAACTAAGTGTTATTGCATGATGACACTTATGTTAAAATAAAATATGACACTTATGTTAAACTAAAAGATGACACTTGATTTGTGACACTTTTATGATGACACTTAAGTTATCCACCTAACTAAGTGTGCAAGATTTCAGTTAAGGGGCGAGTTCATCTAAGACTCATTTTAGTGAGTTAATGCACTGCATGAGAAGTGGGGTGCTCTTCTTGATGCAAGATTGATACATCCAAATGGAGGGTGATTTATAAATGAATTCAGAAGATAAAAATAGAAGTCGATGCATGTGAAGAATATATAAATATGTTATACATGATTGATGAATTCAATTTGAAGCAAATTCTCTTCTTCCTTGAAGGAAAGGCGCTTCTATTTGTGCAGGATATTATTATGAGTCTCTCTTATTTATCTTTCTCTTGCTATGTAATTGCACCGGGGGTGCTTGATGTAAAATACATTCTCTGCTATCTATAAATATGCTAAGGATTTAGGTTTTGTTGGGGTTTTCTACCTCAGGTCATAGAGGGTTTCCCTAGGGTAAATTCATGTTCCGAATGTGATTGCTTACGTGTATTATTGTTATTTGATTTCAAGTACTATTGCATTTCCGAATTAAAGATACAAAAATTAGCATGGTATCTGGGCTCAGGGCGTGAAAGAGATAAGTTTAGCAATCAAGCTTGATCCTACATAGATCCTGAGTGTGCACAGTACTTGAAGAATTATGGCTTCAATATCAGTAAGACTAGAAGACCATCTTGAAGGAACTTTGAACTTCAATACTTTGAAGACCGGGATTCTGAATATCCTAGAAGAGCATGATTTGGATGAATATGTGTCTAGTGTTATTGAAGAGCCTACTTCTGATGCAGGGCACATTACCTTCAAGAAGAATCAAGCCAAAGCAAAGAGAATTATTTATGATTCTGTGAAAGACAACTTTATACCCATGATTACTCAATTGAAGACCACAAAGGAATGCTTCGACACTTTGACAAATATTTATGAAAATAAGGATCCTAGTCAAAATAAAGAATTAAATAACAAGATTTGAAATCTGAAGATGGAAAAGGACGAAGATGTGGCTTCCTTCTTCACAAAGATATCTCAAGTAAGAGATAAACTCATTAGCATTGGTGTGACAGTTGATGATGATGATCTCATTCAAACCATTGTCGATGGTATTCCATATTCATGGGAGACATTCTTGGATTCAATAAATGGTCGATAAGTGCAACCTAACTTTGAGAGACTGTGGCATGATTTCCTACAAGAAGAAGGGTGAATCTCTTGTTGTATATGTAACTTCGGAATGTATTTCATATATGTATATTGTACTCCTATAGAGATGGTATTATTCCTCTATGCGGGAGTGTTTGTATTCCTATAGAGATGTTATTATTCCTCTATACGGAAGTGTCGTCATTTATATTGTAAGTGTCGTAACTTATACTTGATGGGTTATTAGACCACCATGTTGGGGTCAGCCCTGTATAAGTCATGTGGGTCGAAGGGTTATTAGACCACTCTATTGGGGGTCAGCCATGTGGGTCAAAGGGTTATTAAACCACCCTATTGGGTGTCATCCCAGTCAGAATTTTGTTATGTGATTAAGTTGAGGCCGACCTAGTAAAGGTTATTAAGCAAGTCAAGTCAAGTATAAATAGAGTGCAGGAGGCACTCTATTTGATGATTCTATTCTCTCACACACTCTTTGTAGAGTGGCGCACTTGTGGAGGTGGATAATTTGTTGCTAGGAGATGTCTATCTCTTATGCTTGGGTTGTATCATTTCTCTATCTATCTCTGAGGAAGTTATTGGGGTTTTTCACCTTTATGGTTTTCCCCAAGTAAACTCTATGTCTCTTGTGTGCTTGCATTATTGTGTCCATGATTGATATGCTATAGATATGTTGTACATGTTGTTCTCTCAGTTAAGATCCTAGATCAGATTGAATTAAATTCTGAAAAACTAACATGGTATTAGAGCCAGGTTGAAAGAAGGCATGGTATGGCATGTATGACACTTGTTGCACTTGCGATGCTAGGGCTTGATATAGCAAAAACCAATCATCATAGAACTTTCGCTATAAATCCATTTTGGCAAAGTGTTCGGATTTGAAACTTTTACTGGTAGAGTATCATATCTCCATGTACCTTGCATCCAAAGGAAAACTTCTAATTCGTTGTACTTTGTGTTTTATGATCTGTACAATCTAGGGTTTCTGCCTCTTCCAGATCTGAGTCATAAACAGGTGACCTAGGAAAAAAGGTCATAACTTGGGCTAGGAAGCTCCAAATTAAATTTCGTAAAATGTGATAGGTAGTGCACGGAATGTACTTTCTTAGGTAACGTTTTCAGAGGCTGAAACTGAACCAGTGACATGTGGCACGCCGTACAAGTTCACTCTCTTGTTTTATCCCATAAATAGGTCACATTGCGACACTTGGCATAACTCTCTCTCAGAGAATCCATTTGAGGTCAGACCTATGGGGTTGGAAATATGATAGGTCAGGATACCACAGGAAAAAAATTTCAAACCCTGTGGATTGAAAAGTTTGGAGTTACACCAGAAACAATCAGGTGCATATTTCTGTCAAAACAGGATTTTTTTTAGCACCTTCATTCATGGCTCCAGGAATTAGGGTTTCAGAGAAAGTTGGTATTTTTGTAATCAGATACCACAGCTGAATGATACTCATCAAAATAGAAATTTAGAGACCAATATCAAATTTTTTGGTTGGGTAGAAGGCCAGGCTTGATCAAACCCTAGTTCGAGACTTTGATCAAAAAAATGGAAAATTAGGACTTCTGCAAAAGTTGGAATTTTTTAAGTCTGTGACCACGGTTGGAAGCTCCTCAGAAAAATCAAAGTTTAGAGATTTGGATCGAACCTTTTGGTTGGGCAGAAGGATGGGGTTTATCAAACCCTAGTTCAAGATCCTATCCAAAATATCCGGAAGTTTCAAAGGTAAATTTGAGGGGTGAAACTTTGCAGTTTTCAAATTCTGAGTATACCGGCTTGATCAGCTCATCAAGGCATCTTTCTATCCTTTCAATTTTTAGGGTTTCTCTGACAAACCCTAATCTAGCTACAGATTCAGTTCCTACAAATCAAGTGGATTGGGTTAATCCTAGAAGAGAATGGATTGGTCACCTGCATAAGTGAAGAAGTTCATGTTTTAGAGGGAGATGAGGTTAAGGCCTTACATAAGAAGATTACATGCAATCTCGACAGGTATGAATTATCTAGGTATGTTTTGAGATTTGTTCATGATTAAGTTTATGGTATGTTTGTCTTCATTTTATTACGGTTAGTACAATATTGATTAAATTTAGACTTGTCATATCACCTTAATAAAATTATGAATGCATGATACAAGATATTCATTGATTAGGGTGTTGACACTTATGATTGTACTAATGCATTATGGTGTTGTATGAGGTTTATGTTGTCCGCTAACATGAAAGGTACACCAAGAAAGACAAATCATGTTCTAGTTCAAGAACATATGATCATGGTGACATGAAGACAAAGATTCATCCATTGTCATGGATCACTTAGAAGATCTATTTACGAGGTATGTATAACTTGGTTCTATAATGGTTAACTTATGAGATATGCAGGTTACTAACACAAGTCGTTGAAGAGAACAAGAAGACATCATGTGGGTATGTTAAACTAGCTAACATACTAATCCAGGTATGTTTTTCCTATACCAAGTTAGAATCCTACCTTGTGATAGGATCTCTTATATAAGTATACATGGCATGATTGATAATGATTATTCAGAGGTTTGAATAATCATGGGTGTATGCATATTATGTTTCTTACCTTAATTGATGATATGACTAACCAGAAGAGTCATGAAAGTATAGGTTTGAGTAATCATGGGTTTAGGCATATTATGTTGCTTACTTTAATTTATGATATGACTAAACCATAAGAGTCCTTGAATACTAATGCTTATTAGTTCTGTTTGAAATGATCATGACTATACATGCTTAAGATTATTGTGTTTTGATAGTATTGAGAATATACTAATAAATGTATGATTATGTATGAGATCTTGAGGATATCACAATAATGATACTTATAAGCATGCATAGTGATCAAGGATGGATATAAGTTCAAGGACATGTAATCCAAGAAGCAAAGATCAAGAGGGAGCACACTCCAGTAGTTTCTGTAAGGATGCAGATATTCAGAGGGAGTCGACCACTTCTCACAATCCACATCAGAATGGAGTTGCAAAGATTAAAAGGAAGTCCACCCAACAAACAAACAAAGATAAGTATTTGAATTATCATTTCTTGCATATTTGATTGTTTAAATAATACTGTTCAATTATGTATATACTGATGTTCCTAGAATTAGGTTGTGTATTTTGGCATATTAGAATAATTGCATACTACTAATATGCATGTAATGGGTAAGTGGCCTATGGCACTGTACAACATTCCATTGCTACTTATCTAGAATGAAACCTCTTTGCTGACATGTTGGGAGTAGTGCAAACTCTTAGCAATGTTCTGGTAGAGATTGGAAGGCATCTAGAAAGTTACAGGATATGGATGAATGTTGTATTGAAGCATTGGCTAAAATAATTGCATGAGTGTACGACATATTTCTTTATGTGTAAGAATTTGTTCTGAAAACTATGAGATGTTTCTAATCATGCAATTTAACTTGTTTTGTAGGAAAGATCGTATACCATCACCTACAAAAGAAGGACTACAACATTTGTTCCAGCAACAAAGATATCTATTGAAGATATTGAAGATATTGAATATATTGAAGTTCCCAGGATTCGGGAAGTATGCCTTGATCGAGGAGTACCAGTCGATCATGAAGAATGATGTTTGGGATGTGGTCCCAAGACCTGAAGGGAAGTCTGTTGTGATGTCCAAATGGATCTACAAGATTAAGCATGCTGCAGATGGCAGCATAGACAAATACAAAGCAAGATTTGTAGCTTGTGGCTTCTCCCAGAAAGAGGAATTGATTATGAAGAGACTTTTTCTCCTATATTCAGATACACTTCCATTACATCAGTACTTGCTCTGGCTGTAGTGATGAAATGGAAGATACACCAGATGGATGTCAAGACATCTTTCTTGAACAGTGTAGTCGAAGAGGAAGTGTATGTGGAGCAGCCACTCGGGTTTGAGACACATGACCAAGAGTCACATGTGTGCAAACGGAAGAAAGCCCTGTATGGTTTGAGATAGGCACCCAGGACCTGGTATGGCAGGATAGATGGCTTTCTATCTAGTTTGGGCTTTACCAAGAGTAAAGTGGATTCCAAACTTTACTACAAGGTTGAGGAAAGCAATCCAGTGATACTACTTTTGTATGTGGATGACCTAGTTGTTAAAGGTGAGGATAGATTGATTACCAACATGCAATGGAAGCTTGCTTCCGAGTTCAAGATGAAGAACTTGGGTATGATGCACTACTTTCTAGGAATTGAGGTGTGGTAGAGTGTAGATGGAATCTTCCTTGGACAAGGGATGTATGTAGTAGAGATCCTGAAGAGGTTCGGGATGATGGACTGCAAGGCCATGGCCACACCTATGGCATTGAACCTGAAGCTTATGTGTGATGCTTCATCTGAGCCGGTTGATGTTATTGTGTATCGTCAAATGATTGAGTCCTTGATGTACCTAACGAACACAAGGCCATATATTTGCTTTGAGGTGAACACATTGAGCCAGTTCCTGACGGATCCAAGAGGTGTTCATCTAGTTGATGTAAAGCATATTCTGAGGTATCTGAAGGGTACAGTTGATTATGGGCTCAAGTATGATGCTAATCAAAAGTTTAACCTGCAGCGTTATGTTGATTTAGATTGGGCAGGCAGTCCTACAGATAGGAAGAGCACTTCTCGGTGTTGCTTCAGTATGGGATCAGGTGTGATCTCTTGGTTTAGCAGGAAGCAGTCTTGCGTAGCACTGAGTACAGCCAAGGCAGAGTATGTTGTAGCATGTTCAGCTAGTTGTGAGGCAGTATGGCTCCGGAAGCTACTATCTGAGCTATTTGATCTTCCGTTGGAGGCTACTGGTATCTTTTGTGACAACCAGAGTTGTGTGAAGCTGTCTGAGAACCCAGTGTTCCACGACAGGTCGAAACACATTGAGATAAAATATCACTATATCAGGGATATGGTGCATAGACGAGCAGTGAATATCCTGTATGTTGCGATGGACGAGTAGATTGCAAATGTGCTGACGAAACCACTAGCCAGAGTGAAGTTCGAATACTTCAGAGAGAGGCTTGGTGTTCTTTAGACTAATGACACTTCGAGGAAGAAGTGATGGACACATTTGCTGGAGCCATTCCAAGCATGATGAGAGGAGGATCCTTCACATGGTTGTGGATGTAAGCACTGGATGATGAGCATCAGGACGATGCTCCAGTTACTGCTATGTATGTATGCATAATGTTGGATGTTGGATATGATCAGTTGGATCATTTATATGTATGTATGTATGCATCATGTTGGATGTTGGATATGATCTGTTGGATCATTTATATGTATATGTATGTACGCATCATGTTGGATGTTGGATATAATCAGTTGAATCATGTGTATGTATCTGTAGATGTATCAAGTGGATACATTGTATGATCAGGTAGATCATGTATGTTGATATGTATCAGGTATGATCAGGTGGATTATGTATTTTTATGTGTATCAGGTGGATACATTGTATGATCAGGTAGATCATGTATGATGATATGTCTCAGGCAGATACTGTGTATGCATCAGGTGGATGCATTGTATGATCAGGATGATCATGGATGACCAGCTTCAGGGTGTTTCTCTAGATGACATGCATCAGGACGATGCAGTGTTGATGATCAGGATGATCATGTGTACATCATGATAATGTATGGTGAGTATCAGGTTGATACTCTGTGGCCGTGGATAGGTTGTGCATATGAGCATGTAAGTAGACCTGGGAGATCTGGACAGGATGAAAAAGGCCTCAAATGCTCTTTCGAGGCATTGCTCTGGGAGGACATGTAAGTAGACCTGGGAGATCTAGACAGGATGAAAAAGGCCTCAAATGCTCTTTCAAGGCATTGTCCTATGGCATGTAAGTATATGTAATATCCTGGGAAAGATCTGACCCAGATATTAACTCCACTTCAAAAACTTTTATAACTTTTACTAGTAAAATTTTCTGTTAAATCCTTCGAACCGAGCAGGAGGTAAGTGAGGGGTACTAAGGAAATGATTGAGGATGGTGGGATGAATATTTAATTATGGAAAATGTATGAGGTTAGGTGCAGCAGCAGGTCAAGGAGGTCAGATCATATTTTTCTCATGCACAAGGTACCTATACCATTCACTTTTCAACATAGAACAAGTCTATGTCTACTTCGAGGCTCCCTGGGTAGCTGGCATATGCATACTGGACAAGGGGGGGGGATACTAGAAGTTGATCAAAGATTTTATATCAGTCAAATTATGGCTAGTTATGTTCAAAAATATATTTTTTCAGACTTGTGAAAGTTTGGGAAGAATTGGGGTTTCTGGGCTCTCCAAGGATTGTTGAGCTAGTAATTTTCTTATCTTTACAAAACAAGGCTAAAATCATTTAAATTCTGGTTTTGTGGACTGATTTGGTTAATATATCATGTTATTAACCTGCTGAAAAATACGGGAGGTCAAATGGATGCACAGATTGCATTTTACAAAGAAATTAGTGAAACTAGTCTAGAAAAACCTTGCAATGAGCTAGTCTTGGATTTTGATTGAATAAATGGATTTCCTTAATTAAAATATCTGTTCATAAATATTTTGCAGCTCTTATATACTCCTATTAACAGTAATATAGAACATTTATAATAATAGAACCCTCATTTTTATTCCAATGTCTTTCTCTTCAAACAAATTGCCTTACAGGCTAGAAATTGCAGTACATTTGATAGAGAATATGAAAAGAGAAGAGATTTGTTACAGGGTATCTGTTTTGAAGTACTAATCATGCTCTATTCATATCAGTGGTATGATTTGGGAGTAGCCACTGCTGCAAAACTCTATTGATGCACCCTCCTTCTACTAGTTAACTCCACCAGTGAAAACACCTCTAGATTTGGCTATACGAGCCAGAGAAGTGAGAGATGAATAGGAGATTAGATCTGAACTTGACCTATGGACATGGAAGCCACTAATATCTGCTGATAAAAACTCCTATAGCTCACTGAATTTCTTGGGCATACTCCTCCATGAATATCTTCTTCTGCTAAAGAACCTCCACTAAAACTAGCTGCAATTCTTCTCCAAACATAGCCTCCTCCTCAATATGATATTAAGACTTCATGGCTGAACTGTACTGAAGATTACTGGCTATAATATAACTTGTTGTACCTGCATAACACTCTTAGATATCTCACAGAATCTTGGGGCACATCTCCCAAGAGAAAAGGTTGAGGCACAACACTCAACAACTGAGAAGCTCAAAGCTCTCATTCACAAATTCTAAATGATCAAAAGTTCTTCATTGGAGTTTGTTGGCTTCTTTTATAAACTTTATGATGACCTGCTGAGTAAGTTACTTAGCTTTGGTGACTTGTGAGATTAGGTTACCACTTTCCCATCCTACTCCAAGTCATGTGGGCACCTTCTTGGAATAATTAGCAAGTTTTGTCTTAGAAAAACTTGCCAACTTTTGTCTCTCTTCACCCAGATTAGCAACTGTGCCTTAGTTAGCTTTCTGGATGTTGCTAAATCTTTACTTATAGCTTTTCTTATTCTTTCCACTTTATTTACTTTCCACTTTTCTGCTTTTGCCAGCTTTTCTGTTTGCTTTTGCCAGTTTCTAATTTGTTTTCCTTGTCTTGTTTCCTCCTTTGGACTCCTTGCTTTTCCTGAGATTTGCCACTAAGGCAAGAGTGGTCCACATGACCAAATTCGACCTCCTAGCCATATTATCAGCACTTGCCAATCTTTATTAGCAATATTTATTAATAAAAATATTCCAAATCAGAATTAATTCCAAATTCAACATTTAAGCAATTAATTAATTCATGTGGTATAATTGCCTCAAAATTAACCCCTACTCCAATTTGGCAACATCTTCCACATGGGTGCCCTCTTGGTCCACTTGCTCACTATCCATTAATTTTATTTATCAAAATTACCTTTAATAAATAAATTTTCCAACTTAGGAGACTTAGGCCAAAATTAATTCTAAGCAAATAGAACTAATACCATTTAATTCCCTTAGGGGTTGATTTTGTCCCCTTTCACCCATGGTACTGGATGAACCAAAATTGGGGACATGATAGTAGACCTGGGAGATCTGGACAGGATGAAAAAGGCCTCAGATGCTCTTTAGGGTTCTTGCTTGGCAAGACACCCTTTTAAGGTTTTGTGACTGTCACATGTAAAAGATCCTAGGAGATCCTATAGGTCGGAGTTGTGTACCTGTAACAGCCTGGGATGCTCTTTCAAGGTTTTGTGACGCACATAATAAGTCCTGAGGATTCCACAGTATGGCCAGTGATGATGAAGACCTACAGGTGGTGGGCCTACACCCAGTATGAAAAAGGTCTGGCTCTGTAGAACTTCCTATGACGAGTAGATTCAGAGATTGATTGAGATAGAAGCAGTAGTGACAATGACGATGACTTGATGATGATTATCCAGTGATGATGATCCAGAGAAGAAGACTTGTGCTAGAAGACCTGTGTCGAGAAATACCTTCCTAGTTAAGAGGGAGTGTTGTTGTATATGTAACTTCGGAATGTATTTCATATATGTATATTGTACTCCTATAGAGATGGTATTATTCCTCTATACGGAAGTGTTTGTATTCTATAGAGATGTTATTATTCCTCCATACGGAAGTGTCGTCATTTATATTGTAAGTGTCGTAACTTATACTTGATGGGGTATTAGACCACCTTATTGGGGTCGGCCCTGTATAAGTCATGTGGGTCGAAGGGTTATTAGACCACCCTATTCCGGGTCAGCCATGTCGATCAAAGGTTTATTAGACCACCCTATTGGGTGTCGGCCCAGTCAGCATTGTGTTATGTGGTTAAGTTGAGGCCGACCTAGTAAAGGTTATCAGGCAAGTCAAGTCAAGTATAAATAGAGTGCGGGAGGCACTTTATTTGATGATTCTATTCTCTCACACACTCTTTGGAGAGTGGCGCACTTGTGGAGGAGGAGAAGCTGCTGCTAGGAGATGTCTATCTCTTATGCTTGGGTTGTATCATTGCTCTATCTATCTCTAAGGAAGTTATTGGGGTTGTTCACCTTTATGGTTTTCCCCAAGTAAACTCTATGTCTCTTGTGTGCTTGCATTATTGTGTCCATGATTGATATGCTATAGATATGTTGTACATGTTGTTCTCTCAGTTAAGATCCTAGATTAGATTGAAGTAAATTCTGAAAAACTAACAGAATCTAGAGCAAGTATACTTCCTCCAAAGAAGAGAACCTCGCTCTTGCATCACGAATGAAAAGAGGTAAGAAATATCACAAGAAATTCTCTCATCAAAAGGCGAACGATTTCAAGAACTTTTATAAGTCTAAAGTTAAAATTTTCAATTGAAATAAGAATGGAAATTATGCAAGGGAATGTCGTGGAAAGCAAAGAGGAAATTTCAAGGGTATGTTTCATGCTTCTACTACTACATAAGTTGAACCTACAAGAAAGAATTCATCTGAGAATCAAGAGACAAAGAAGGAGTACTATCTTGTCTCATCCCTTTCTGGATCCATTACCACTAGTGCTGAGACATGGCTGGTAGATAGTGGCGCATCTAAGCACATGAATGGATATAGGAGTGTTATCACAGATTTGAAGGAAAATAATTTTAATTGTAAGGTGGATCTTGGAGATAATACTACCTATTTGATCCAAGCCATTGGATCCACTTATTTTTAGTTGGATTCAGGAGATGTACTGCATGTGGATGAAATTTTGTTTGTCCCTAGATTGAAGAAGAAACTCCTATCTATTTCAATTCTAGAAGATAAAGGATTCATAGTTATCTTTATGGAAAACAAAGCACTCATGTGGCCTAAGCATGAAGACTTGAACTCTGCATTGGTGTTTGGATTCAAAGAGGGATGTCTCTACAAAGTTCCTGGAAAACTCATTCAAGCCATGGTCCATGACACATTCAAACCTTGTGAGTTGGGGCATAGAAGGCTTGGTCATCTCCATTTCAAAGTGCTACCCAGCTTGCAAAATATGGTGAAAGGTATGCCGATGCTTAAATCTGATTTTGATGGTGTTTATAGAGGTTGCGCTCTTGGAAAAAACATTAAGAATATTTTTCCAAGTAGTACCAAAAGATCCAAGGGGGTCCTTGACTTGATCCATTCCTATCTATGTGGCCCTATGTCTGCACCCTCCTTGAGGGGTTATTTGTATTATGTAATTTTCATAGATGACTTCTCTCGCGAGTCATGGGTTTATTTTCTGAAAGAAAAGAGTAAAACTTTCAACAAGTTTCAAGAGTTTAAAGAATTGGTTGAGAATCATACTGGAAAGCACATTAGTGCTTTGAGATATGATAATGGAGGAGAGTTTGAGTCCCATGAATTCAATTACTTTTTTCAAGATGCAGGAATAAAAAGAAATTTGATTGTACCCTACAACCCCCCCAAAAATGGGGTTGCTGAAAGAAAGAATAGAACCATAGGTAAGGCTGCAAAATCCATGATGCGTTATCAAGACCTTCCCACCTCCCTATGGGAAGAATCCTCGAGCATTGTTGTTTATATTTAGAATAGAATCCCTCATGCTATCTTGGGAGAAAAGACTCCTGAAGAGGTTTTCACTGGTGAAAAACCAGATATTGGACACTTGAATATTTTCAGTTGTCATGTTTAGATTCACATACCAAAAGAGAAGAGGACAAAGATGGATCCATCTGAAAAGAAAGTAACATTTGTTGGATATAGTGAATCCTCCAAATCCTACATAAAATATGTTCCAGGACAAAGAAACATTGAATTCAACAAAAATGTAACATTTCATGAAGAGGTTTCCTTTAAGTGCTCCAAATAACTTCAGTGTGATTCATATATGGAGGATCATGATAGTCTTATGATGGAGGATCTAGTTTTGATGGCATCTTTCCATACTTGTTGATTTGAGGCTTCGTCATAGGTAGAGGGTTCTAAATCACTGATGTGACTCATATATGCTACATATCCCAAAAATATTTCAGGTCTCTTTCACACTCTGGATGAGCCTCGAGGTTCACCATGATTTTATGCCTCTTGCATAATGTGATCTCAATGCCATGCATATCTCCTCTTACTAGGAGGTTCATCAAGAGATCTTTCTATCAGATCTTCAGGATCTTCAGGATCAAGCAGATCTATGGACTAATATGGATTCTCCCTCTCATCATATGAAAGGGGAGAATGGTAGAAGAATGTAAATCTATGATGAAAAATTATGTGTGGGAAGTGGTTCCTAAACCTTGCGGGAATTCAATAGTAATTTCCAAGTGGCTTTATAAAATCAAGCATGCAACCGATGGAAGTATTGAAAAGTATAAAGCAAGATTTGTGGCCCGTAGTTTCTCACAGAAAGAAGGGATAAACTATGATGAGACATTCTCTTTTGTGTCCAGGTACACTACTATCCGAACCATAATTTCCCTTTCTTTAGTTTTGGGTTGGAAACTTCACCAGATGGATGTGAAGACTACCTTCCTCAATGGTGAGGTCGAGGAAGAGGTTTACATACAACAACCTGAGGGATTTTTAATTCATGGGAAGGAGTCCCACGTATGCAAACTTAATAAAGCCTTGTATGGGCTCCAGTAAGCCCTGAGGGCTTGGTATTCAAGGATTGGCAATTATCTTCTGAGCTTGGGCTTCTCCGAAAGTGAAGATGACCCCAACCTGTACTTCAAGGTTGTGAAGAACCAACCATTGATATTGGTTCTCTATGTTGATGACTTGTTCCTTACTGGAGAGGAGTAATAGATATATTGATGCAAAAGAGAGATCATTTCTATGTTTGAAATGAAATACTTAGGTCTTATGCACTATTTTCTCAGTCTAGAATTTTGGCAAAGGAAAGATGAGATATTTCTTTCACAAGGAAAGTACACAGTTGATGTATTGCGAATATTTGGTAGGATGGACTATAATTCCATGTCTATTCTAATGGTGTCTAAACTAAATAAGTTGCATGAGTCATATTACGAATCGGATCTAGTGGATCCTACCATGTATAGATGGCTCATTGGTTGCTTGATGTATTTGATACATAGTAGACCATACATATGTTATCCAATGAATATGTTGAGTCAGTTCATGTCTGAACCGAGACATAGACATTGGGTTGCTGCCAAGCATGTGATTAGAGTGGTGGAGTGATGTTACTTAGATATGTTGAATCCGACTGGGGTGGTAGTATTGTCGACCGAAGGAGTACATCCAGATTTTGATTTATCTTGGTATCAAATATGATCTCTAAGTCTAGCATGAAGCATGGCTCTGCATCCTAGAGTACTACAGAAGCATAGCATATTGCAGCTAGTACCACCTGTCGAGAAGCTATATGGATTAGTAAGCTACGTGTTGGTTTGTTTGATGAGAAGCTTGAGACTACAATCATTCGCTTTGACAATCAAATTTGCATTAAGCTCTCAGAAAACCCTTTGTTTCATGACAGATCAAAACACATTGAGATGAAGTATCACTACATCAGAAACATGATCTAGAGAAGTGTTGTAAGACTTCAGTACCTTGCTACTAGTGAGAATATTGTAGATATGTTGAATATGACTCTATCCATGATGAAGTATAGGTACTTCTGAGACAAGCTTCGCATGGAATAGAATTCCTCCCTCACTGAGAGGGAGTGTTAAAGTTACAACATCATGAGTTATTCTTCGGGTCAATCTTGTGTGTCAAGATTGAGTTTCGTGTGTTGAGGTAGTTCCTTATAGGAGCCTGAGTTGGACTCAGGAAACTTGGAGAAGAATCTTGAGTTGGACTCAAGAATGGTTAAGCTTCATGTGTTAAGGAAAGTGCTTTGTATGTCAAAGTGATGATATTGTACAGTCTTGCTAGTCAAGGCTAAGGTATTGTGTGTCAAGACAGATCCTCATGTGTTGAGGTGGTGCCTCATGTGTTGAGGTGATGCTTTGCATGTCTAAGCCTATATGGTGTGTGATGTACTACTAACCATGGTTGAGCTATTAAGTCTCCCCTAGGGATTGGCCACCTCTAGAGTATGATTGTTCAATGTGATTGCTTATGTGTATGATTGTTATTTGATTTCAAGTACTATTGCATTTCCGAATTGAAAGATAAAAACAATAAAAATTCATTCTGATTTTATGATGTTATGATGGCTCGTGTGTGTGTGTGTAAAATGCTAACCTTCCATAGGTTGAGACTTTGATGAAGAGGTTGAAGGGTCACATCGAAGGGAATGGGACTCATGATCAATAAGTGTGATCACTTAATGCTATTTCCTAGAGATCCTTGGGAAGGGAAATGGATTGGAAAATCCTTACCAAAGTTAACTTCAGTAAAAATCCTATAGGGAGAGAGTTGTAATTCACCTTTTACCCACTTCCTGGAACATGTAAATATACTCGAATACCTAATTTATCCCATATGTGAGCTAGTAAGGGGAATGGGAAGACCATAGGAAATTCTTAGGGATAGTTGTTACACTTGAGAAATTACAAAAGGGATTCATACCCTAAGAGAGGGACATGCTAATATTGGAACCATGGGAATTTGTACCTCTAGCAAAAGATTCATGTTGATCATGAATTTGTGGGAGGAGATTGATAGCTACTTTATTCTTGTCTATATGGGTATATGTGGTCAGGACTATACCTGACTAACTAAGGGCACTAATGCTCATTTGCATCTAAACATTATTATTTTTTATATGGACTCTTGGGAAGGCATTTTTGGGTATGATGCCTAACCAACCAAGGGCATTAATTGGGAGCAATAATGGTATTAATATCCTTGTATATAGGTGCCACTACTAAGTATGATTCTAGACTCATATGAGGTACACATTGGAGGTCTAAGTAGTAGTAACATCTCCACACCATAACCCTTTGGGACATGTGAGTGTTGTGAGTCTAAGAGCCTCTTCACCATGTTCTGGCTAATGAGTTGGATGTTTAATCATTGGTTTCCTTATGTTGGACAGAGTGGATGGAAATCACTTATTTTTCCTATGAGAAATAGTGAGTAAACATTTTGAGTATGTGGCCACTTAACCTACATTGCATTGGTATTAAACATTTATTAGGGAAAAGCACCTAGGGTTAGGTGATTTCATTAGCTAGGTGAAAATATGTACCTTAGACAAGATCCCCCTTGTTGACATCTTCTTGGTGATATACTAGTTTCAACTAGTGGGTGGAGTTCAACAAGGCACATGATTGCAAGTACTTGTTTGGTTTTTCATTGCTATAATTTCATTGCTTGCATATTTTTTGAATGATCAACTAGGATTAATTATCAATCTCATTAGTATAATTATTGTTATAGAGGTCTTAGATGATAATTTAGTTAGTTAATAATGATAAAAATAAAAAAGAATGTGTGTATGTGTGTGCGTGCGCACATGTGTGTGTGTGTGTGTGTATGTGTGTGCGTGCGCACATGTGTGTGTGTGTGTGTGCACGCACGCACGTGCATGCGCGCACGCGTGTATAGGTAGTTAACAACCTCTTTCAATAGAGGATTCTTAGAAAGTGATATCAGGACCAAATTTCTCACAATTGGGTACCCTTGGGATAGTAATTTATTTTATTTTATTATGACATAAAGAAGGGAACCCTTTGACCCTAAGCATTAGTAGCAGCTGCTGCTGCTGCATCTATTATTATTGTTGTTGTTGTTGTTGTTGTTGTTGTTCTGTTTAGTTACTTTAGATATTTCTATTTTTGTTTCCTTTCAATTTATTCCTTTATGAGATTTATTAATTTAGTTACTTCGACATTCTTTTATTTTATTTTATTTCAATGAATTATTCCATTATCCTTAGTACTCAACTTACTAAGATGAAACTTAAAAATATGTAAAACCCCTTGTGTATATGTAAAACCCCTTGTGTATGGAGGTTGATTACTATTTTTATGCACATTGTGATGACATAATTTGTTGGACTCATTATTCCCACTAAGTTTTTCCATTATTGTCCTTAGTACTCAACCTACTAAGATGTAACCCGAAAAAATGTAAAACCCCTCGTGTATGGAGGTTACTTTATGAATCTTGGTTGATTACTATTTTTTATGCACCTTGAGATGACATAATTTGTTTGACTCATTATTTCCACTACTAATTCTTGTAATTATTTTGACTTACATTAAGTATTGAGACACACATGTTTACTTAATAACTATTATGAGTTCTCTCTTAATGAAATATAATGAGAAGATTACTTAATAGTAGTGATTTGTCTTTTAATGTAATATAATGAGAAGATTTCTTAATAATAGTGTTTTGTATGTTGCTAGTTCGATGAACATGTATTATTGAGGATGATTATTTAGGGTGGTTATTAATGAATGTGCCCTTAATGTTTATTAATGATTTGCTATGACTACCTCCTTCATGATTATTGATGCTTATGTCATGGATCATTAGCATTGGTAATTATTTATTTAATGAATCGTTAGGTCCTTATTGATGCTTATAAGTATTTCCTTGATAAGTTATGGATGGTTGTTGGCGAGAATTTCCTTGGTCAAATGTTAATTACTGTTTTATTAATTAACTATGATTATTGATGCTTATGCCATGTATCATTAGCATTGGTGATTATTTCTTTAATGAATTGTTAGGTCCTTATTGATGCTTATGAGTATTTCCTTGGTAAATTATGGATGGTTGTTGGCGAGAATTTCATGGGTCTAATGTTAATTAGTGTTTTATTAATTAACTATGTTGAGCATTAAGATATATATGTTTACATAATCGTTCGTTATCATGGTTTCTTTTTTGAAAATATATATTTCTTCGGTTGTAGTGATCAACATTGATTATTAACTTGATCATGATGTATATGCAAGCTTAATATTGTACTTCTTCTTATGAAGCATAATGATTTTAAGATGGCGTGTTTGTATAAATATTATTGGAAAATGCTAACCTTTTACAAGTTGAGACTTTGATGAAGATGGTGAGAAATCACATCCAAGGGAATGTGGCTTATGCTCAATAAGTGTGATCACATAATTGTAGTGCCTAGAGATCCTTGGGAAAGGAAAATGGCTTGGAAAATTATTACAAATATTAACTTGGGTAAAAAGATGGAATGAAGGATAGTTCATTTACTAGCAAATATCTAACATATTAAGGACAAAGAACATAAATCCATATACAATAGTAATAAATATAACTAAATATTATTTATGATAGAATGATTTACAATGACCATCGTGATGGTATATATGCACATTGATTGGTGTCATACCCCCATTTTGACCCTTATAATATTTTGGGCTATAATGTAAATATTATATGCATGTTATGTATGATTCCTAGCATGGAGCTCCAGGCCAAGGCCCCGCTAGTGAACGCTCGACCTTGAAGAGGCAAGTATTGGATATTATGCTACTCATGTGCTAGTGAACCATAGGATTTGTAAATATGCATTTTAATATAAATGCCCAAAACTAGCTATGAAATGCAACAAGAGATGGGGCCATGATGTTTACAAGGAATTGGGAGGGAAATATTCAAACCCTTGAGCCAATCAAGTCAAGTCAAGTGTCCAATCATTTGTGCCCATGTTGACTTTTGTGCCCAATCATTCATTTCTCCCAAGAGTTGGTTGAGGTAGTTAATTCCTTGGGGAATGGAGAGGTATGGTTGTCCAAATTCGAGTATCGGCAAGCCACCCTTCCTAGAAATTGGTGTTTTGCTTCTTGGGAAAGAAAGGAGCCACGAAATTGCTCCCCAAGCCATTATTCACCCATCATTTTTGCTATCTCCTTCATTTTTCGAGCTGGGAAGGGCATTTTTGTTTTGGTTAACAGTGGGGAAGAGAACAAATCGATTTGGGGGTTTTATAGAGGTCGTTTTGGCCCACTGAATGCTCATGTATTATGGGAAAAATCGGTTTTCATCCCTGGGGTTGATTTCCTCTTCCCACAATCTGTTTTTTGGGTGTGCCACGATTTGGGGAAAACCAATAGACCCTATTCTATGAATCCCATTGTTGAAAATGTGTATCCATGCCCATTTTTTGAGTTGTTGTGTGTAAGAGAATGTTGGGGTTGAGATGGGTATCCATTGCTTTGGTTGTGATGAGCTTGAGAGTCCCATTTTCCTTGTAGATATCATGCCCAGCTCGAGGGTGGTCTATGAGTACTGAAAGAATATAGGCTGGGCAGAGACCTATGGTTGGGTAGAACGTTGCAGCGACATAGCTAGTTACTTGGGACAACATTACATCAAGATGAATATTCTCTTTATGTGTTTACTTCTGCAAATGTTTTAAGTTGGTCATGTTTATCCATATGCTAGAAATTGCGTAGTATATGTGCGTGTAGAATATTACTTCTGTTGTGTTAAATTGAATGGCATAAGCACACATTTGGTTTTAATTCTGTGAATTTGATGAATGGGTTGAGTTTATGTAAAAGCCCCCAGAACTTAGTTACACGTTCCCTTCCTTGAATTGGGTCCGCGGGAGGGGACATGACAATTGGTCACATGGTGGAATAGTCATGCCCCTTGGTTATGCCATGTTCCTTAATTGAGATGTATCACTTTATTAATTATTGCTTTATTTAATTCTATTCTCATTATTTTTATTTTATATATATGTATGTATGTCATTAAATCAATTTCCCCTTTAGAAATACTTTGTCCTAAAACCATATTTATCAAAACACTTTTTCTCTTGATCTGTCTTGTAATGTCATTTGATATTTATTTGTTCTTATAGTTCCAATACTTAATGATAGAATATGATCAGATCTTCTATGTGTTGAGAAAAATTGTTGAGTTTTGAAAGGGTTTAGCCACCCTAATTCGATCTTCTGTGGATTTGTGTAGAAAAAAAAACTCAATTTTGAGACCAAATTGTATCTAAATTGACATTGTTTAAAATGTGGTTTAAATATTGTCATTGTAAGTCTAGGAAACATTGATACACAAATCAATTAAAGTATCAATTATTGTGGTTTGGGTGTAGATAAGGTGTCCTTGTAACATTATTTGTCATCTCATACTTGTAGTGCTTTCTTGACATTAGAGAAATTTTGAAGTAAAAAATGGGTCTCAAAACAAAGAAAATGTATTTTAAAAATCAACCAATCACATTTTAGAGGATGACATCATCCCCCATGGTTGAGGTGGCATTGCTTGCTTATTTTTCACATTTTCAATGGTGGATGAAAACCCATATTTAACCATACTAACGCTTCGAAGACATAAAGTAAAGTACTCATAATCAAGGTCCTTTCACACATTTTCATAAAATAATATTATTTTCATTTTCATTCTTTTTTAAACAAACAATACACAAGATTGAGATTGATTGATGGAATTGGGGCTCTAAGAAGTGATCAACTCTAACGGTTGAATGTTGGCTTTGGTGTCTCTGTGAAGGGCGAGCTTGGTACTGGGTTGTCTGATAGATTGTCGACGAGATGGTGAGATCACAGGGGAGGGGCCTCTCCCCTCCTCTCCTGCAAGAAAAAGCTAAGCAGAGTGAGGTTACGGCATTACAAGTGCAGGAGGAAGAAATCGGAGGAGAGGGTCGGAGTCCTCAGACGAAGAATCAAGAGGTGGTCAAAGGAGAAGTGAGACAAAGGATCTGTATCCCCAAATCAAACAACATCCCAACCATTTCTGTGAACCCCACATGGGTTAAGGAAAGAATACAGCACATGATGGACCATGCCCTAATAGGAAAATTTATGGGTCTATGGCCTACGGAGAAAGCCTTGACCTAGTGGATTCACTCGACTTGGAAATCGAAAGGCCACTTTGATCTCCTATTGGGATCAAAGGATTTCTTTACTGTGGTTTTCCTTAATGTGGAGGACCATATTGTTACTACTCTACTGGTCTATTCTTAAGAATGTGGAAGGATCATTTCAATACAGACAAGGAGGACCTCTCAATTGCCCCAATATGGATTAGACTCTACTCACTTCCAATGGAATACTGGGATCCGGACATCCTAAAATCTATTGGAGGAAATCTAGGGCATTTTTCAAGATCTCTGACCAAACTAAGCAAGGAAGGTATGTTTCATATGCTCGCATCTGTGTCTATATGAATATTTCTAAAACCCTCCCTGAGGGGATCACCTCTAAACTAGGAAGAATATGAATGGTTTCAAACCCTTTATTACGAACATATCCCTTTTCGTTGTCGGCAGTGTCATACCCATGGACATCTAGCCCGGGATTGTCAACTTAACCTCCCAACGGCTATCCCTGGTAGCATCACTCAGGAGCAGCACGATAGGGATGGTTTTGTTAAAGTCACTAATCGTAGAAGAAAAGGGATAAGACATAATGGCCCTAAGTTGGGGAAAAAGGAAGTTAATCCCAATAGTTTTGCTGCTCTGGATCCTGATCTAGCAGAAAACCCTTCCCCTCTGATTGCACAGGAATCCTCAAAGTTCGAAGGTGCTCCTACTGAGTTGGCTATAGAGATTGGTAAAACAAACAAATCTGCTAGAAAAAACCACCCCAAAATAGAGGGCATGGAAGAGGATCTGGAAGAAATGGAACTTGGGGACCTGCATCTCGATAGCATTGAAGAGGCTTGCAAAAACATTGAGGTTCATTCTATTCCCGATAAACAACTTCAACTATTGAAGGAAGCTATTCTGAAAACTAAACCTACTCCTAGCCTAGGGATTAGACCTTTGAAACTGAAGGAAAATAAAAGGGAGTTCTAAGAGGGGGAGGAGGTCGAATAGGGACAAGATCGGGGAGATTGGGGCAAGACTGGTCGACTCTGGACAATAACCGACCATCCAAGAAGCTCTTCTCTCAGCAAGATATAGTGCTTGATGAAATTTTTATCGTGGAATATTCGAGGGACCAATGGCCCTCACAAAATTAAAACCCTTAAGAATAAGATCTTGAAGGAACAACCTACTGTGGTCTTGTTACAAGAAACGAAGTGTTATGGAGCCCATTGGGAAGCTAATGCTCAGAATCTATGGAAATAGTGTAAAAGTATGGCACTGGATGCTACTGGTCATTCGGGAGGGCTGGCGGTCCTGTGGGATCCTAGGAAAGTGTCCTTTTATAACTTTCTTTCTACTACTTTCAGCCTTTCTATTGAATTTCATGTTATCGGATCAAATGTGAGAGGTATACTTACTAATGTTTATGAGCCTAGTAGTTACCCTGAAAAATGAAATTTCATTAAAAGTATGACCAATCTGAGGAGAATGTTTGAAGGAACCCATTGGATATTAGGTGGGGATTTCAATATGATTAGGTATCTGTATGAGAAAAAAGGTGGCAGAAGAGTCCTTACTCTTGCAAATACTATGTTTGATGAGTTCATTGAGGCTAGTAATCCAATTGATGTTGATCTTGGAAGCACGGTTTTTACTTGGAACAATAGACATGGAGGGGAGCATTTCGTGGCAACCAGGTTGGATAGATTTCTTCTGTATGAAAGCATCATGCTTCTAGGTGGAACTATGACTTCACGCCCTATTGCATCTTTTGGATCTGATCATTGGCTGGTGTCCCTGATGTGGAGCAACATAGGGACGAAAATGACCAAGCCATTTAGGCTCGAGAAATTCTGGTTAACTCATGAAGATTTTTCTTCCCATGTGGAAAAATGGTGGCATACTATTACTCCACCCACATGAACTAAGATGTATTGCTTTCAACAAAAACTGAAGGTGCTCAAACAGAGAATCAAGAGATGGAATAATGAGGTCTTTGGGAACATTCAGGTAGAAAAAACTAAGTTAGATTTAAAGATGGAGCATGTCCAGGAATGTATCATGTAGATAGGTGTGACCCCCGAGCTAGCCGTGGAGGAAAAGCATCTTACTGATCAACTTTCTCAAAGGTAGAGGCAAGAAGAGATCCCGTGGCAGCAAAAATCCCGTAATCTTTGGTTGAATGATGGGGATCATAATATGAATTTTTTCCACAGAGCTACCATTCAGTATAGACAATACAACTAGATCTATAACCTGTGGAATTGTGATGGGGTGGTAGTGGAATCCCATGAGGGAATTGAATAGGAACTGGTCAATCATTTCAAGGAGGTGGTGATTGAACCTCCTGTCGACCGTACCGAGGCTGGTAGGGAAATAAAAGTTGTCATTACTCAGCTTATCACTGAGGAGCAGAATGCGATGCTTATCTGACCTATTGAATTCCTAGAAGTTGAGACAACCATTAATCAAATGGAGGATGGGAAATCCCCTGGGCTGGATGGTTTTACTGCTATTTTTTTTCCATTTTTTGGGGGATTTAATCAAAAATGAAGTTTGGCAAGTGGTGGAAGAATACCGGAGAATGAGAGGGGTTCTCCTGACCTTGAACTCTACCTTCCTAACTTTGATCCCTTAAACTCTGATGGCTGAGAAAGTTGATTTTTTTAGACCGGTTTCCCTTTGTAACATCATTTACAAAATCATCACTAAAGTCCTTGCTAATCGGCTTAAACCCATTCTTCCCTCATTGATCTCCTTGGAATAGTCTGGATTTGTGGAAGGTCGACAAATTATGGATGGTATTATCCTTGCTCAAGAGGTTCTTCACTCTTTGCGGAGTACTAAGAAAGTAGGGATGTTGCTAAAATTGGATTTATCCAAAGCCTATGATAAACTTGATTGGATGTATATGAAATAAATTATGAGCTCCTTTGGTTTTAGTGATGTTTGGATCAAATGGATAGCCAACCTTACATCCATGACTTTTTTCTCCATTCTGATAAATGGGCACTCGTCTACTGTCTTTAAACCCTCTCGGGGTATCCAACAAGGTGACCCCCTCTCACCCTTCCTATTTGTGATTATGAAGGAAGGACTTGGTAGACTCATCTCACATTTAGTTGAACAGGGAAGCATTAAAGGTCTTCATTTCCTACCCTATGAGAAGGCCATAACCCACCAGCAATTTGTTGATGACACCCTGCTCATGGGTCACTCTTCTGCCCAGGAAGCTAAACATATCAAGAAAGATTTGAACATTTTTTTACGAGCCTCGGGGATTACTATTAATATGGATAAGTCTATGGTTTTTTTCTATAACACTCCTCCCATCAGTCAGAGGAACATTTTAAGAATTTTAGGGTTCCAAAAGAGCTCCCTTCCGACCAAATATCTCTATGCTCCATTATCAGAGGATGTTTTAAAAAAGGCCTCCTATGAAGACCTCTTAAATAGAATGAAGGAAAGACTCTCTAATTGGACTCTTCGATCCCTAAACCTCCCGGGCAAAGCGGTTCTTGTGAAATCTATGTTGCAAGCTATGCCCTTGTACCTGTTATCTGTTCTGGCTACCCCCAAGTCGGTTATGAAGGAGATCAGGAATATCCAACGTACCATTTTATGGGGAGGCATGGTGGACCATAGAAAGTGGCCTTTGGTTGATTGGGAAACACTGTGTAAATCTAGGTAGGACAGGGGTTTAGGTCTTAGAGATCTAGAGAAACTCAGTACTGTGTGTGGAACTAAAATATGGTGGCGATGGCTTACTCATTCCAATGAACAATGGGCCAGTTTATGTGGAAATAAGTATGTTATGTTGACTGATCAACAGGACTGGGTTCGGGATGATGGACCGGTGAATGGCTCTCACATCTGGAATATGGCACGGGCTGGCAGTGAGCTAATCAGGAAACACAGTTTCTGGGAGGTATGTGAAGGAGCTTCAGCGATTCTTTGGCTGGATGCCTAGAAACAAGAACCCTCTCTTTCCTCTCTAGTGACTGTTATCCCCAATGATTCCCCTATTTTGCACCATAATTGGATGGCAGTGAATCGGTACTGGCATGAGGATTCAAATGACAGAGGTTTTCGTGTCTGGAATCCACTGAAATGGTGGACGGATAACTATGGGGATGACATCAAAAGGAAAATCTATGACATATTGATGAACCGACAAATTAAAACTCAGAGGGGTATGAATATTCTACGATAGGGTTACCGCCCTAAAGGTATGTTCACTATTAAGGAATCTTATACTCTGCAGACAAACCCGACGAATCAAATGGTGGACCATATTTGGAAACATCTGTGGGGAGCCAAACTTTGGCCTAAAATCACATTTTTTCTCTGGTTGGCTTTGAAAGGTAGAATTTTAACATGGGATAATATCATGAAGAGAGGTTTTGAGGGACCTTCACTCCATGTCCTTTGTGGTATTCAAGGAGAAACGATAGCTCACATGTTGGATGGATGCAGTTTCACATTGGCTCTTTGGGATGAAGGAGCAAAGATATTTCGCATGTTTGATAGAGCTCGGAATGCACCGGGAGAAACTGTTAAACATTGGAGGGATGACCCCTTCCAAGGGAGAATTCTGAATCGGGTCTGGAAACTCTGTCCTAGTTTCATCCTATGGGAAGTATGGAAAGAGCGAAACAAGCGTATATTCACTAGAAAACTTAATACTTGGAAGATGGTCTGGGGGCATATATAGTGTGGGATCACTGAGACTCTGCAAATAACTATGTGGACCGAACATGATAGGAACATTCCAAAAAATGAGTTGCGCATTCTACATACTTGGGGTATTAAGGCACTCCCTCGTTTTGTCGGACACCTCCCTCCTATTTATAGTTCGCCTAACAGTCCGTGGTATGGTCTCCGTAATTACAGGGGTGGATTAAGCTGAACTTCGATGGGGAATTGAAAGGTAACCTAGGGAATGTTGGGTATGGTGGTGTTCTTCATGAAGATCAGGGCAAGGTTCTATTTAGTTACTATGAGCATCTGGGACGCGAGACCAACAACATAGTTGAATGTGAATCCATGTTGGAGGGTTTATGCATGGCGACCCGACATGGCTTAAGCTACTTGATCGTGGAGGGGGATTCGAACATGATGATCCAGATTGCCATAAAGCTTAATAATGAGACTCAGGAAGCCAAGCTGGAACCGTCATGGAGGTTGGCATGGTGACTGATGTGTCTTGGAAAAATCATCGAGTCTTTCAACTCCGTCACCTTATAGCATGTAAGGAGGAGTGTTAACTGTCTGGATGACGTACTGGCTAACCATGGCGCCAGTAACCATAATGAAGGATGGGAAGGGGTGGCATTGGAAATATCGTCGGGCACGTGTCGTAACAAATGCATGATGATTGCCAAATGTGACCAAGGTGGTAAGGTTCCCACAGCTGGTGGTAGTAGAACACAAAAACCCAATGGTATGTAATATCCGCTACCCTACTCAGAGTGGTTTGGACAGATGGTTTTCTAGTAACCTTAATAACTATGTCACTGCTCGGCCATCCGTATATTTCCCTTCATCTGGGACAATTATATTAGGAGATATGGCATGATAGAAGGTAATGGTAGATCGACCTCCTACGATTATGATGGGTAATACTGATAAGGGTTCTGCTAAGGTGATGAGGGAATAGGACATGAGGAATTATTACAGAGTTTGGATCATTATGATGGATGTAATGGCTATAAGGGGCAGCTTTCCTTTAAATTCTTTGTTCAGGGGCGGCAACAATAACGGTGGTTATAGTCTTTGTTACGCTGGTCCCTGGTGTAGTTGGTTTGTGTCCAGTTGTGGGGTGAAGTGTGAAAGTAAGGGTTCTGTGAGTCGAGCAAGACGGGCTCATGGTGAGTCTAGCAATGTTGTTAGGGGAAATTTAGCCCATGTTGGTCCCAGTCGGGATCAGTGGAGCGTTGCTGCAACTGCTATCTTCTTTCGCCATTTTTTCCATAAGATGTGTAGCGAGAGGTGGAGGAATTAGAAGAAAATTTGTGGCATATGGTGGGAGAGCAGGAGTTTCCTATGGAGGCTATTGCAATGTCTGAATGGATTCATGACCCTGGAAATACAAGGGGTCAGATGGCTCTGTCTAATCGGGTCGTTGTTATGTTGTGGGTGACTAAGACTCTCATAGCCCAGGTTATGGAAGCTCGCGTTGACGTATTATCTGGCTCTCAGAGGATGACCAAGCTGGAGGACCTTTGTAAGTACCATGCTGGAAAGACGAAATGGATTCACATGAAACTGGATGCGGTGGCGGCTGACATGGGGATCTCGTTCCTTACCCGTCCTAAAAAAGCGGAGAACCCGAGAGAGATTAATCTCTGTGGTAAGGGGGATGCTGCTGATGCGCCACCGGTGGTGATTATCGAGGACGAGGTCGATCCGAATGGTTAATTCCTTTCCCTCTGTGCTTGGTCTCTATATGGGTTTTGTTGTTTCGGTGTGGTGAATCTCGGCTGGCTTTGGTATCGGCTTTTCTCTGTTTTAGCTAGTTTCGGCATCATATGCTTATCCTTTTTCTGGTTATCTGGTGTTGGGTTTTTTCATTGGGTGATGTCTCTTCTCTCGACATCCTTCTTTTAATGGGGATTCGACTTTTGGAAGGTATGGGGGTTTGGGTTATACTAGTAGTTTTCCGATTGATGGTAGATTTCCGACTGATGAATAGTAAGGGGTTCCATCTTAATAGCTATGTTCAGGATTGTAATACTGTTGATCTCTGCTTTTGGATATGGGATTATGCTGATATGGATAGTTTTGATCTCTGTGGTGGCTACTTAAGCACCCAGTTTTTTGTAAAAATGATGAATGTACTTTTGATCCTACTTTAATAGAATGATGGTCTTTTTTGCTTAAAAAAAAAAGAAAGAAACAATACATATAACTATTATATTTGTGCATTTTTATGTCTCTAATTTCAAATATTATATTTATTTCATTTTATTTAATATGACAATGTCAAACTAATTATAAGCTTTTATATATATATATATATATTCAAAACAAATGAGAAAAAATATTATGCATATGAATAACCTTGCACTTCTAGGATAAATTAATATAGTATTGAAAATGTAAGAAAATAATATTTAAGTTATAATAATGTTTATGTGTAATCATTTCATTATATTTATGAGACAAGTACTAAATATAAAAAGTTAATATAAATTAAAAAACAACTCATAAAACGTGTATTTTCATTATAATGTATTTTTATTATTTAATTTCATTTCCAAGTTGAATGCATATAAATGTTAAAGGGTAATATATTTTTGGGAATTTACAGTTGAATGCTACTCACATCAATGTAACATTTTTTTATTAATTTGTTTCTAATCAATTTTGAAATGTAACTCAACCATGGTTATTTAGATTGTGCATAGAATGTAGTGTAAGAAGTGAGTTGTCAAATATACCTCCCCCATAAAATCCCCAACTCATAATTTTTTAATATATCTCTTAGGAGGCTCATTTTTTACATCAAAATTTCTCTAATGTTCACTTTTAGTATGATGTTTACTTCATGGCAACACTTATGTTGTTTTGTTGATCACTGAATATTTTTTGGTAGAGATATTTAGATTTAGAATCACTTGTACCTTGAAATATGAAGATACCCTTATTCCATTGGATTTGCATATTTAAGATATGTTATGTCGACTAGATTTGCAATGACTCTTGTCTCCCTTTTTTGGACTTTTACATTTAAGGACCTCTCCATTTCAATGAAGTTGGTCATTGATTCTTTATTGATTGTTGCTTCCTTCTTGGTAAGCTGCTCTAGATTCCCTATAGCAACTTCTTATCATTCTTTAGCTTCTTGATTTTCTCTAGTAAGCATTGATTATGATCCCTTAAATGAGAGATGTTCCTTATCTTTATTAGTGAAAGTCTTGTTGAATTCCTTTTGTACCTTTTATATTGACTTTTGATTATCCTAAAAGTTCACCTTTCATGTCTTCTAAAGATGGAACTTCTGAATCCGACTTCATCGTAACATTCTGCAATGATATCCTCTTTTTCTTATAGGAGAACAACATAAACTCTTTGATGTTGAAAATGAAGGTACCGAGTGTTTTTAGCCAAATTCAACAAAGAATTATGCCAACTTCTTCTTCATACATAGTTCTAGCATTGAATTAGGATATGAATTTATAATCATCGATATTTAGTTGTGCGTCCTTAATTTTATATTCATAATCAAAAGTTATTTTCTTTTTTATTCTACTTGGTTTTGAAATTAATAATTAATTTTCCAAATCAATATTTATATAATTTTCCTTATCATTTGAACACAAATAAATGTTGATAAAGTTAAAAAACTTTAGAAAAAAGTCTTCATTTATTTTAATTAAATACATTTGAAAATACTTTCAAAAATTAGAAATTACTCTTCCAATACTTTCTGGAAAAACTTTAAATAACCTATGTTCTAACTTAAGTGTTGACACTTAGGGTTTAGTATTATATCCCTTTTCCCTTTAATAATAATACTTATTTAATACTTAAACTTTTTCTTTTTGCATTGAGTGAAACGAGGTGCTCTACAGCCTAGTATGGGAGAGATCCTCTAATGTGATATAACGTTATAACGTTAGTAACAAAATAATTAAAAAAATTCATGTCGGCTCATAAAATAAAAAAATTATGGAAAATATTTTTTTTAAAAATCCATGTTGGTTCATAAAATAAAATATTATGAAAAGTAGTTAAAAAATAGATGTTCGTTTATAAAATAAAAACTTAAAACTTAAACCCGGATCTATCAATAGAGAAAGATCAAATTTCTTGAGTTTAAATTTAAAAAAAGAAATGCACCTCAAAAAATTGGATCCCTCTCGGTGCTTGATAGATACGAGTTTAAGATGGATCTATAATGGTTGTATAATATGACCTTCTATAATTATTGTTGGACTCGATATGGTTAGATGATATAACCTTTAGCGAATACACTATTTACACTTTGGTTCACACAAATTATATTTTAAAAAAAATAAAAAATAAAATCTCCACTATATATTATTTTCAATTGTAAGTGAAGCCTCATGTGCCTTGTGCCTTTAGACTTGATTTGTGATTACTCCAACTATGATCAACAACCAATTCAATATATGAACTCGGAATACAAAATAGTGTAATAATGGCCTTGTACGCTGATATAAAAGTATGGAAATATATATATATATATATATATATATATATATATATGTGGAAATATATATATATATATATATATATATATATATTACAGGTGGAGAAACAATATAAGATGAAATAAGCTAAAACCACAATGTTTTGCCTTTTTTTTCTTTTTTTTCTTTTTTTCTTTTCTTTTTTTTTGGCAGAGTTTTTCTATAAATCTGGCGAAATTCCAGGTGGGGGCAAAGTTCTATGGAACTGAGAAACTATGTTCCTGGGGTTTTGGCCCATTTTAAACCGACCCAGATGTTCGAAACATCGATCAGAGTTCTGGATCGATGAAAACTCTACCAAAATCAAGTTGCCGGATTCCAATCACTAAGGTGCAAATTATTGTGTTTTTAGACAAAAACATATAAAATGAATTTATATATATATATAATGAATTTATATATATATAGATAGATAGATATAGATATATAGATATATAGATATATATATATAATTATCACATGTAAACAAACAATATAAGATTACTTTATATATATATATGAATTTTAGATATTTTTGAGAGTGGCAACCATGTGCAAAAAGGTGCTTAAGGATTGGTATGGAACTATATATTGAATGAAAAGTATCCATCCATTCCAAAACCCATGATAGATACTTCTGGTTTTTGAAATTTTTTATTTTATTTTACTTTGTAAGTGAAAATATTGTTATTGTTATTTGCTATTTGTTATTTTTTTTAGTGATTTTTTATTTTTATTTTTTATTTATTTTAAATAAATTTACGATAGAAATCGTTAAATTCTTGAATGTGATCAAATGTAATGAATTCTTTGTTACACTAAACTTAAAATATATTAATAATGAAATCTCTTTTTTTCTAGAATGTTACATGTATAATGGTTATATAAATTCATATATCAAATGTATAACAAAAATAAACATTTTAGTGGAACCATAGTAGATCAACACACATTACACCAAACCAAACCATATTTCACAACACGATTTAATTTAGTGTATCTTTTAAACATAACAAAGTACTTCTTAAATGTGACGCAAAGTAACTGTGACACAGAGAAACTATGACATAGATTAACCGTGGCATAAAGGAACTGTGACACAAACAGTGTTATATTAACTGTGGCACAATGTCATTGTGACACAAATTAACTATGGCACAAACATTGTTTATATTAACTGGAACACAAGGTAACTGTGACACAGATTAACTGTGAGACAAGGTAAATGTGACACAAACAATATTATATTAACTGTGACACGAAGTTACTGTGACACAAACAATGTTTATATTAACTGTGACACAAATAATGTTTATATTAATTGTGACAAAAGGTAACTGTGACACAAATAGTGTTATATTAATTGTGACACAAATTAACTATTAAATTAATTGTGACACAAACAGTGTTATATTAACTGTGACACAAAGTCACCATGACACAAATTAACTATGACACGGAGGAACTATGACACAAACAATGTTTATATTAACTATGACACAAGGCAACTGTGACAAAAATTAATTGTGACATAGGTAACTGTGACACAAACAATGTTATATTAATTGTGACACAAACGGTGTTTATATTAACTGTGACACAAGAGTTGCGACACAAGCATTGTAACAAAAGCAATGTTCATATTAACTGTGATACAATGTCACAGTGACATAAATTAATTGTGACGCGGGAGTTGCAACACCAACACTGTGACACAAGCAGTGTTCTACACAATGAAACTTAGCTGCAATGAACCAATAAAATATAAATTACCGAATCAAAAGGATAGCTATAACTACATACATAAATATTCAAATACACTAAGCTTGAGAATGAATATCACATCCTTTCTTCTATCATTTAATGACTTATAAATTGTTCATTAAACATGCAATTTCAGCTATGAATAAGAATTTATTTTTTCATTTAAAACAGAGATTCAGTAACATTCAAACATTGACTCATGGGAAAATTTACAACAACTAAGCATAAAAATGTCTTCTAGCAAAGTGTAAAAGATTAGGCTTGACAAAAACGTTTTATGGAATGACACACAAGTACTGGGAATACAAAAACACCCCTGTGTATGTGTATGCATAACAACAAAAACTGGAATTGCCTAGAATTCATTTACACTTTCAAAATTTACAACTTATTCACCTATGAAAAATATATTTCCAAAAATATATTTCCAGACTTAGAAGTTTTGTCATTGCCATTATAATTTTAGATAAAACTTCGCATGCATAACCAACCCAACATCCACATCAAGAATTCAAACAAATTTTCATTGAATTCCATTCTATTAGAAAAACAAGATCACAGAAAAGATCATAAAATAAGATGCATAAATAAAACACATAAACGCAATACAAGAGAGACCCCAATATACATGGTTCACCCAATCTGAGCTACATCCATAGAGAAATTTCAAGTCCTTTTATTATATCATCCAGCAAATGAAGGGATACAGCCTGCAACACATTCGCTACAACTTCCTCTTCACTCTCTCACAATATCTCTCACATAATCATAGGTATCTTTACAATACTGCAACACACAGCCATATTACAATGCCTTCATTTCAAAGAGGGATTACCATGAGAAAATACCACGGGATACCCAATACCATGGGCTCATAAATCACTCATTATTTAACAAGTCATGACTATGAAATTACAACATTTTACAAGGCATTTTTTCCAAAATTTTCGCTATGGGGGCGTTTCCCCCAAACACCCTCTAGGGGGCTCCCAAAAGTAGTCGTCCCCCCCCCCTTGGACCCCCCATGGCGACTATAGTGAGGGGAAAATCCCCCCCACACCCCCCCGTCATGGGATGGGATCCAGACATGGCTGAAACAAGGCCTCTGAATCAGGACGATCATGCTCCACAACCAACACATTTATCATTGAGTTTCCCATAAATTGTTAAATAACAAGAAAATTTCATAAACATTTTAAATCGATACTCATCTAAGATCTCGATTGAATGGGAAACTAGCTCCGTGTGAGGCGCACTACACCCAACCATGGGATATTTTTCTCATTAATTTCTCAACAAAATTCCACCCCCAAGCTGAGACTCATGCATTCACCAAACATAAATCTCACCAGTCCCATAATTTTTCAGGATTAAACACTTGGAAATCAGGACAATTGGCTTAAATCCAATTCCATGCCAAACAATGCATTTCACCTCCTTGATTTCCTTATGACTGCACAACAGTGAGACAAATCACTACCATCTGTGCTCAGAATTCCACCAAGGAAGCTATCTACACCATTTTCCACTTCACTGGAATGACCAAAGGAAAAATAGATAGAGTTTTGTCAGAAATTCTCCAACAATTTGGTTCACGGGTTCAGGGATTCATATCAATTTCATTCTTAGGAAATCATTACCTCCCTTGTTTGCTCATACCTTCCCCAACACCCCATGGGAAAATTTGAATTCTTCTTTTGCATATTAATAATCTTCCCAACGCGGAGTCTCCCATGAGCCACATTTCTTCTTTTTAATTAAACACTAAATACTTCCTTAATCACACTTAATTCCCATCATGCCATTAAATAATTTTAAATTAATAAAAAGGAAATTCTTGCTTAAATCATGACTTAGGATAAACTTTAGGGACTTAAATATTTAATAGGGTCATAACATGTTTTCCTACCTAAGACATTTTAACACCCTTACCGTCTTCGGTGAATTAACTAAATAAGTTGTCACCAAAGCTATTGGACATTTAGCTAATTATTTACTAATAGATATTAAATTTGAAGCTCATTAGATTGAGAACACTAGTCTGTAAAATTCAAGCACAACAGATCTATGAAACAAGCACAACAATTACTAGAGATGAATGTGGCAAATAATATGTGAAAACATTGTGCAAAAGGTTTGCAGCAGTTCATGCATTATCATAAAATCATAAGATACATTGCAATGTGTAACAATGGCTACAATAAGCCAAGCAATTCGAATTCCTAGAGAGGTCATTCAAATTGAATGCATGAGAGTGGCTTACTTGGTAGTTAACACCACTCAGCACATCAGTTAACCACTTAACTACCAAAATACTTACTCAAACTGTCTAAATGAGTCTAACTGATTCAGAACTCAACTGATTGACCAAAAATAGGGGAAGGCGCCTTTTTGTCTACAGTTAACTGAATATTAGGTGAAAATAACACCAGATGAAGTCAACCATTGTAGTAGGGCTCCTTCTAGTCTCCAGTTGGTTGAATGAACTAGTAAATGTTGTCAGTTGGACTGAGTGGGGCGCATTAGTCATGCAAATCACCCCCTGAATGGTGGAGGACGCTCCATTGATGGCCCAGTTGGCTCCTAGAATGTAAGAGGAGGACCAGTTTACTGAAACTGTGATCTGGTGATGATGTAAGCACATGATTGAGTCAAAATACTTAGGATAAGTGGACAATTAAGTTGTGAGGCTCAAATAAATTATGTGTGGTTGGAAAATACTCCAACACCCCCCCTTAAGCTAATATCATGGAGGAGTAAAAAATAATAAAAGGGCCCTAGCAACAAAGGCCATAGGTCACGCAGTACATAAATAATCCAAAAATGCTAGAAAAAATCTAAGTGAGGAAAGAGAGAAAAAACCAGTGGGAAAGAAAACCCCCCCTCAAACTAAACACTGAAGGACATAATCTTTCCTCGCTATAGTAGAACTCACCCCCAGTAGTGAACGAAGGTAAGATAACTCCTTCTCAGTGAAGCTCTTGGTGAAGATGTCTGCAATTTGCTCTTATGTAGGGCAATATTGCAGTACAATGGTTCTGTAATGCACAAGCTCTCGGATGTAGTGCATGTGGATCTTGATATGCTTGGTCCTCTGTCTTTGAATCAGATCTGTCGAGATCCTGATAGCACTCTAATTGTCACAAAATATGACAGTAGAAGTGGTGCTACCAATATCAAACTCTGCTAGAATACCCTGCAACCAAACTGCCTGAATGAAAGCATTGACTTCTCCTCAATACTTTGCCTCTATTGAAGATAAGGAAATGGAGGCTTGCTTTTTGCTTGACCAACAAATAGGCCCTGTTCCAATCATGGAAACATATCTGTAAGTGCACTTCCGATCAATGCTATCACCCGCCCAATATGAATCAGTGAATCCAACCAAATCTAGATTGGAATCCGCAACATAGTGAATGCCAAAATGTCTAGTACCCTGCACATAATGCAAGATCCATTTTCCTACCTTCCAGTGAATCTCATGGGGATGTTGCATGTACCTTGACACAACACTCACAGCATAAGAAATATCAAGCCTAGAGTGTGTCAAGTATAGAAGACTTCCAATCAACTGTCAATAAAGTGTAGAATCCACCAATGGTGTGGAATCACCATCCTAAAGTCGGATTCCCTGAGAGGAATGGGAATGGTGTCGCTTTACAATCTGCCATATTAAACTTGTTTAGCAGGTTTGAAGAATATTTTGACTGAGATATGGTGATCCCATCAAAATTATGAGTGATCTCTAATCCAAGAAATTGCTTCAGCAGACCTAAATCACTCATGTCGAATGCTAGATGTAGTGCAGTTTTTATATTGTTGATAGAAGAAAGAGTGTTTCCTGTAATCAAAAGGTCATCAACATAAAGGAAAATGATCACCAAATTACCTTCATGCTGCTGTAGGTACACATTTGTATTTGATTTTCATCTTGCAAAATTTTGTGACAGAAGGAAGGAATCCATCTCTGCATACCAAGCTCTTGGGGCCTATTTTAAACCATACAATGATTTCTTCAATCTGCACACTAATGTAGGATCTGATATGTAGCCTTCAGGATGCTTCATTTAAATCTCTTCCTGAATATATCCATGAATAAATTCACTCTTCACATCCATATGGTGCACCTCCCAGTGCTTAAATTCGGAAATTGCCAAAACTAGGCTGATTGAATCCATTTTTGCAACCGGTGCAAAATTTTCTATGTAGTCCACACCATGAACTTGGGAGAAACTTTTTGCCACCAACCTAGATTTGTATTTTCAGCTTGATCCATCTGCAGAAACCTTAGTTTGTTAGACCCATTTTCATTGAACTAATTTCCTCCCAGGTGGAAGAGAAACTAGCTCCCATGTAGCATTTTTCTGAAGAGAACTGTACTCTTCATCCATGGCGATTTGCCATCTCGGATCTCGCTGGGAATGATAGTATGATTTAGGCTCTGAACCTATCATCAAAAACATTTCTCAGATAGTAATGGATCAGAATATGAAAGAGACATACCCTCTCTTTGAAATTCTGCCCGAGTTCTTCTTGGATCAACAAGATTTCCAATGTTAGAACCAGCAGAATTGAGAGTCTTTTCTGCCCACTTTGGAAACTGAGGGGGATCATCTGGATCTGAATATGAATCGGATATTTCATGTTCATTAATTTCTGATAAAATATCAGAAATATCAGAGCACAAACTTTCATCATCTTCTTCCGAATCTTCTTCTTGGAGAGGGAGCAATTCAGCAGTTTCTTCCTCCACTAGTTTTAGATCTTGAAGCGGTTCTTCAAATTTGAGACTTCGCTCGATGAATATCTTTTTGGATATGATATCCATTAGTTTTTATCCTTTTTATCCTTCCACATATCCAATGAGGATGCACTCATTACTTTTTGGTTCCAAATATCTTCTCTTCTTAGTCGGAATTCTAGCCCATGCAGTGTAACGAAAAACACTGAGATTGGACACATTAGGCTTGTGACCAGTGTAGGATTCAAAGGGAGTAGTACCTTTGACGGATGAGTGTGGAAATATGTTTTGAATGTATTCAGAAAAATTCATGGCCTCGGCCCAAATATTTGGATCCAAACCTTTCGAATCAAGAATACAATTGGCCATCTCTTTCAGTGCTCAATTTTTCCTCTCAGCTACACCATTCTGCTGAGGTGTGTAGGGGACTGTGTGCTGGAATTGCATTCCATTTTCTGCACAAAGTTGCAATAGCTCTGATTTGATATATTATCCACCATTATCATATATAAGAGCTTTGATCTTTCTCTCAATATCAATCTCAATAGAAGCCTTGAAATTATTGAATTTTTCTAGCACTTCGGATTTGTTCTTGAGAAAGTAGACCCATGTGAATCTGGAGAAATCATCAATGAATGTCAGAACATACCTTGATCCATTCATAGAGGTATTTGGAAGTGGAACGCTGATATCACTGTGAATCAGCCCCAAAATACAATAATCTCTGTTATCTTTTCCTCAATCAAACTTGTGCTCGGGGTGCTTCCCAATGATGCAACCCTTTCATATCCCTTTCGAGGATTTGATTTTTGGAAGGCCTTCAAACATGGATTTATTTTACAGGAGCTGCAAATATTTATAATTTAGGTGTCCAAACCTCTCATGCCATATCCGGCTAACCTCATTTCTATGAGTCAGAAGGGCACTTGGATTTGTATGTGGGAAAAAGTGGGAAAACTCATATGTTTTTGCATCATGATTTGCTTTGCCTACTGCAATGAGATTTCCGGTGGAAATATCAGAAATTTCAACATCATTAGGGCTAAATACAACCTTCTTGGGAAAACCAGTATGTGTCATATGATACACAGAAAGCAGGTTCGAAGCTAAAGAAGGAACATAGAGAACATTTTGGAAACTGCCATGTTCTTAATGAATAGTACCTTTTCCTTTAGATGAAATTTGTGAGTCATTTCCCATGTGGATGGATATGCAGCTGTCGGAATCCAATGATGAGAAGGAGTCTTTGCTTGCAACCATGTGATTCGAAGCTCCTGAATCTATAAGAAGAGTTGTAGAATTTGAAACACTTTCCATGAGTGCATGACCTCTTTTTGTATTATCATTATTGTCCTTCTTCCTTACGCCATCTGGAAGAGTAATGTTGTTTTTCTCCAAGAGAAGGGTCATCTGATCAATAGTTTTCTTCATGCATGAGATTTTGGGATGAAATCCATTACCATAGTAAGAACACTTTGTCTTCTCTTTTCCCTTTTGCTTGTCTTTCCTCGAACTTGAGGGCTTATCTAACTGCTTGGTCTTCTCCTTTTGCTTTGGATGATCAAACTTGGCCTTCTCTTTCTTTTTATTTCCTTTTCCATTCGTATATTTGGGTCCTCCAGCAAAAAGGGCTTGATCTTTGGAGGTTTTTATGGACCCCATCTGAACAAGCTGATCATGCTCTTTTGTTAAGGACTTAATGAATGCATTCAAGGTAGGCATCTTCCAATTCAGAGTGGTGAGTTTTCCTGAATAGAAGGTAGAGACAAACACTAAATAATCTGCTCCTAGCTTCATAAGGATTGAAAGAATCAACTGTTCATCTTTCTTCTCAACACCACATTGCTTCAACTACAATACCAAATGCTTGAACTTGGTGAAAAACTCATTGATGGTTTCGAAATTCTTAGGATTTAGGGAAATCACCTCATTATCCAGCTGATAAGCCCTCATCTCATCCTACTTACCAAAAATCATGGCAAGTTGTTCCCACACTTATTTTGGAGTAGTCAATCCACTAAGATGGAAACTTAAGATCCTTTGAAATATTGAGACAAAGAAAACCATATGATTCATCAAGCTTATTGAAGTATTTGGACTTCTCTACTGCAGAATTAGGCTCTGGTTCTAGGCCCATGGTGACTCTGTAGAAGCCATTAGAGCGCAACACAATATCAACATCATCCTTCCACTGATGGTAGTTGAAAGGAGTGAGAATATTTTGGGAATAGTCCATCTCTGCAGGAGCGAATGCAATAGGAGGGAATGAGAAACCTGCAATCACAAACAAACAAAAACTTTTTAGGTCAACAACCTGCACTTTTCAAGTTGCATCACACCCGACATAGACTATCAAGCAAGATTGAATATTTGGATCCACAATATCCAGGAATTATGTGGAAAACTTTCGGATTCTGGTGCAGTGTTGGAATATTTTTGAGCAATAGCTGCAACTGCAGAAAGTGTTGCAATTGTAGAAAACTGCTACAATATTTTTGAGCAAAGTTTCTCAATCTACATATGAAATCTCTGCAGAAGAGTTGTCTTGTCCCTGCAATGGATCTGATACCATGCAGGGAACATTCTAAGAACCCCCCCTAGATTTTTATGTATAATAAATGGGCTAATCCCCATGATATATAGGAAAATATGAAGGCTATTTTATCAATGTTATATTATGTATATATAATTTTTTGGCGAATCTTTCATTGAATTATATAATATTGTAAAATAATGGCGAATCTTTCACTAAATTGTAAAACCTTGTAAAATATTGGTGAATCTTTCACTAAATTATAAAACCTTGTGAAGTCTGGAAAAATATTTTGGCAAGTTTCTCCTTGGAAATTCATGCCCCCTTACCTGCCCAAATATGCAGCTATGAATGAAGTCCCATCTCCCTAACATGATGCCCCGCAAATCCACAAAAATGTTATTGTTTCATCGCCAATCGCAAGATTCACAATCCCCATGTTTCTTGGGGAAATTTTGAATCTATTGTGATGGGATTTAGAACTATCCTAGATGCAAATCGGTCTATATAAGACCTAATCGTAAATATCAACTACCCTTCTAATATGGAAATTAAAGAACTTGCAAAACAAGATTCAACCCATAAAATTTAGACGAATGTAACTCTGACTTCAATTTCCATGATTGATAGAAGGAAAAAGATCCCCTAGCAACTGGCATTTCTGGATATCGAGGAAGAATGGGAGTTTCTTAGCAATTTTCGTGGGTGATTAGAGGTTTAAATCCACTTTTAGAGGGGCTAAATTTCTTTATCTAGGATCACCTTTTTAAATTCGATGGGGATAACCTCCTATTCATTAAAAATAAATAAATAAAATGTGGGCTAATCATACCTAACGGGTGTTTAATAAAAAATTAGCCCACTAAAAATTTAAAACCCCTAAATTTAGCCCATGGACTAAGATTAGCCCCTAAAATTTTCCATGATACCATGTAAAATTAACCCACGACAGATCTATGAAACAAGCACAATAGTTACTAGAGATGCATGCGGCAAATAATATGTGAAAAAACTGTGTAAAAGGTTTGCAGCAGTTCATGCATTATCATAAACTCGGAAGATACATTACAATGTATAACAATGGCTACAATAAGCCAAGCAATTCGAATTCCTAGAGAGGTCATTCGAATTGAATGCATGAGAGTGGCTTACTTGGTAGTTAACACCACTCGACACATTAGGTAACCACTTAACTACCATAAGAATGACTCAAACTAACTCTAAAACTGTCTAACTGAGTCTAACTAATTCAGAACTCAACTGATTTCCCAAAAATAGGGGAGGACACCTTTATGTCTGCAATTAACTAAATATTAGGTGAAAATAGCACCAGATGAATTCAACCAGTGTAGTAGGGTGCCTTCTAGTCTCCAGTTGGATGAATGAACTAGTAAATGCTCTCAGTTAGACTGAGTGGGGTGCATTAGTCATGCAAATCACCCCCTGAATGGTGGAGGAGGCTCAGTTGATGGCCCAGTTGGCTCCTAGAATGTAGGAGGAGGCCCAGTTTACTGAAACTGTGATCTTCTAATGATGTAAGCACATGATTGAGTCAAAATACTTAGGATAAGTGGAAAATAAAGCTGTGAGGCTCAAATAAATGATGTGTGGTTGGAAAATGCTCAAACGTAGTCTACACAAATAAATTTATTAAAAAATCACATACATAAATACATATAATCATCCAGACTTTCTTTACACATAAAGATATAGGAACTCTATTGCCGTGAGTGTCTTAGTATGTGGATTTTTATGTGCATACGAGTACAAAATCTGGAGTACTTTATTTTCAAAACTAAAGAAGAATCTTATTGATGTGTTTTTCATTTTTTTTCTCATCCAATGAATCATATGGTATATAATTATGCATATTAAACCATGTAAGCATGTATATCGTTTCTCAAGGGATCAAAGGAGGTGTTGGTGATGTCATAATCCTGTAGAATGGTTGCACCCAGTTTAGTTTGAAATTTCCAATCAGTAGAGTGTAAATCCAAGTGCACCAAGGAGTACGCTCAGTTGTTGGATAATAGACAAAGGATCAAATCATCAAAGAATTCCTTATGGTCATGTCCAACCTTGATTGATGGCATTTATCCCTTACATGAGAGCTCCCAACCTTAAATTAAAGTGATAGTGGTATCCATCAATAAATAAAGGCAAGAGAAAATGTCATTAACTTTTAGAATGGATCAATGGAAAATGACCTAAAGGTGTGAGGTCGTTGGGTTTCTCAATCTCTTTATATCATCGTTGTCACAGATTTGTAATTATATAGAGATTTCAATGTCATATGGAGTGCACTCACTGCTATGGAAAAGGAAACCCATGAACAAGTTTATATGAAAGGAATATTCTTCCTGTCCTCTACATCAACAAGATAAAATGGAGGAAGCCAAAGAAATTTTACACCTAATTCTAGCAAATCAGAAATTCATCAAAAATACACATCCTTCCACCTTATAAACACAATGTATTTATTTATTTATTTATTAGCTCCTTCTCTAATCCCTAACGTGGCACACAAGCCCAAGCCATGGTTTCAAACCAATCACTATCACATTTGAGGAAATTTGCCACGGTTTTGCATTGATATTGCCACATTTTATCGTCTCAATTGCAACGATCATGGGCACGATTTTCCATGGAACCTGTTTCGTGGATATAACGATGAACATGGAAATCCGTTGCAATACAGACGAAAACTGGTAGCCACGTGTCTTCTATAAGGTGGTCTTAAAAATTATTTTTTTTAATTCATTTTTCTACAAACCGTCTCTCTATCGATGAAAATTTGTCCCTTTAACGATGCAAATTTGTTGAAAAAGCGTTGCACAGAAATTTGCTTCCACAAAAAACCGTCTCTCTATCGACGGTTGTTCGTCAAATAGACCAAAACAAAATTGGAGGTTGTGATAGTTTTGTTATACCTGCGACAATGTTTCGACGCAACTATTGATGAGCGTTCACCAAACAGACCAAAAGAAGGTAGGTTCCTTTCCACGGTTTACCTGAACAACCATCTCTCTATCGACGGTTGTTCGTCGAATAGACCAAAACAAAGTTGGAGGCTGCAACGGTTTTTCTATACCTGGGACGATGTTTCGGCACAACTATCGACGAATGTTCGTCGAACAGACCAAAAGAAGGATGGTGCCTTTCCACGATTTTGCTAAACCTTCGACGAACATTTGTCAATATGTCGACGATACCTGGAAGTTTAAAGAAAAAAATTAAAAACCATGGAAACTAATGTCTTATGAGTATAACCTAAATGTCCAATCCAAGTGACATTATATTAGTGAATTTTGGCATTGGAAAAGAGCTTATCATATTTTCTGAGAACAAAGATGATTAAATGAAATTGATGGTGAGTTTATCATGGTTTGTAGAATTTTCAAGTGCAAAAGAAGAGAATGAAAAAACAGATTGATTTAGTATATCTCCTTTGATTGATCTAATTGTAAAGTCAACAGATAAATGCTTCAACCTTTCATGAGAAAATGAGGTTGGAAATGAATGCTTACAAGTTACAACAAATTGAATGCAAAACTAGCATTAGCAGTGGATTTCATGCCCAAAACATTTCAATTTGGTGTAATCTTAAGTTGTTTTGGGATCTAAAATTGTCACAACAACACTGAAGTACTCATAATGTTCATAATCTTAAGTTGATGATCATTGCACATTATATGGCTTCCATTTGGCAAGCCATGCTTAGGATCTCTCAAGGACCTAAGCACACCTTGAGTCTATGGAATTTGGAGGATGGACTCAAGAGTAAATAATGGTTACTCCAAGCTAAGAAACATGTCCTAGGATCGGATTGCAAACATGGACAGAAGGAAAGCAGGCAGGGATGAAGTCTAAAAAGTGTGAATACAAATTGATTTATGTGACTCAAAGAAGATGCATATTGATAGGGGGAGCAATATGATTAGATAAAGGAAATCAAATTAAAGTGAATCGACATTGTGATATTGTCATTGATGCATGCTTACCTTTTATAAATTTAATAGATGACTGCTGATACATTCATTATAGCATCCAATGAACTAAAGAGGACATGAAGAAGCCACAACAAGAATATTTTTAACACTTATTAAGACTTTCTCTTTAGACTTTTTTTTTCTCAGGTAACCTCAATTTACAAAAGATGAATGTCAAATCTTGTGAAGGCATCTTAGTATGATTGCATCAACATTTGAAGTCACTATCTTGGTTGATCTTAGCCTAATCTCTGAGCTCGTGAATACTTTTGAAATGCCAGCAACAGTCCTTGTAAATGCTTACAGGACCTTGTGGATGATGGGAGGATAAAGAAATGAGGGCAAGTAATCACAAAATAACTACACGCAAGCATCAAGAATGAAATTCCCGCATGAAGGAATAAAATGCACGCATGGCCAGGAAAATGAATACATTAGAAAAGGAAATGTCCGCATCCAGTTAGAAGATGCACTCTATCCATGATGAATTCCCGCAGACACACCTAAGAACAATGAAAATATGCCCGCATACATACTGAAATTCCCGCAGTTGGTAAATACTCACAGCACATGAAGAACGCATGTCCATGAAAAATGAAATGCACACTATTTTTCTCTCAATGTTATTCTCGCAATCAAGTAAGACAAATGCCCTCCGAGATTGAAAAAATGCCTACAAACAATAAAAGCATGCCTGCATATGGAGAAGTTGAAGTTCTAAGTTTTTACAATGAAGAATAAGAGCTTGTACAGTATGAAAGAAGGCATTGGGTGAATATGTTCTATCTGATTATTCCTTATATACTCAATTGGAAGTGACAGAGATAGCATGATTTCTGTATAAGTTTAACAACATAGGGAAGTGGAGGAACAAGGTGTTTGGACTTGGTATTTTCCCTGACCTTTTATGCACGTTCTACAGGACAGATTGCCCACAAGTCTTAGAAAGTGCCTGCAGATGGAAATAAAAATGCCTACACCTCATCTAGAATGCCCGCCAATCTAAGTAAACAGTATTGTGTGATATTGAATGACGAATTATTTTGGACTCCTCTAACTCTGTATTATGAATAAAGAAGACATCCAAAGATATTTAAAAATACTACTCTTGCTGACATGATTAATGCTAACAAAGTTTGGGACAGTACTTGCAAAAATTTAGAATAGAATAAGAGTGTTGATTGACAGGGGGAGAGATAATCTTATTCCAGTACTATGATGCCAAACCACTGAGCTGGGAAAGTTAGGAAGAGTAAACAACTTGCTTTAACTAAAATATTATTCACGGCATTATATCATATAGGGGGAGCCAAGAAACAAGAAGAAGCAAATTTCAGTACAAGCATAGCATCAGAAAACCAAGAGAAAATTTGAGTAACCCTTTGTCATTAATGTCAAAGGGGGAGAGTAATTGAATATGTTGCCATCAATGACAAAGGGGGAGATTGATTAGCAAGGTTGTCATTGATGACAAACCATTAATGAAAAAGGAAGAAAAATATTGATGATATGGGAAATAGATGACATGGAAAGAAGAATATGACAAGGAGGACATGGAAGCTTGGGAATTGAAGCCATGAATGACTAAGGAGTCATAAATATTTATGACATGGCATAATATGGGCATTGGAACACCAAATGGGCCAAATGACCCATTTTTTGGTCATTTGAGGGTTGATGGGGTCATGAAACCCTTAGATGTTTTAATTCATGTAAACTATACTTGATCACACTCTTGTAAATGAAGTCCACCTGTACTTGTTCCTAGTAAGCAAAAAATGGAAAAACCAAGGACATAATGACATGACATAGCTAGAAGATATGAGGTTCTTGAAGCTCAATTGATGAATCTCTTGTTGGTGAGGATGGTCCATGTTACCACTTGATGATGTGCCCCATAATGTTCCTAGGAGGATGAAGTACTCCATGATAGTTTTTGTGCTACGAATCCCCATGTTTCATTTTTTTCTTTTCAATATGGTAACCACCTTTAACCAAAAGACATAGAAACTAGTTGGAAATTGTCGGAATGTTAGGTTGGGATCAGATTTGGTTCCTTAATGGAGGAAGAGATTCTACAATCATGGAAGTTGGAACAGGTTGTCACATGCATTTTGTACAATAAATTCCACTGGAAAAGTTTTTAATATTGTACATACATATAGGATATGGAACATTATAATGACCTTAACTCAACCCCTAGGGGAAAAGAGTAGTTGTTCACCTAAAAAATATTTGTAGGCTCTTTGTAGTGTCAACTGGTGGTAATTTGTTTTGAATTTGCACATTACTGGAAGAGATGAAAATGAAAAACTGATCCTTCTTATGCAACCACCTCAAGCATGGCCAAAATCGGTCAAAGCAGTACCAAATATGCCCAAAAGAAAAAGAAAAAAAATCACTTGAGCACATGATAGGAAAGAGACATGTTAATCAACAAAAAATTGACAACTTATTTCTATTATTTTACTATGCATGATCTCATATAAAAAAAAAAAATCATCATAGATCACCTTTTGGCATTGATCAGAAGCAGGTTGCACAGTTGAGCATGCAATTCGTAGTTTAGAAACCATACCATAATTTCCTTGGAGACACTCCTCATGAAATAGCATCACTTGATCTACTACATGTGAAGAGCTACTAGTGAGAATTCATCATACTACAAAAAACATAAGGTGCACTGAATTTGTCTTTATTTAAAAATAAAAAATAAAAATAAAAAAAATAACTCAACCCCTAAGGAAAAAGAGTAGTTGTTCACCTGGAAAATCTGTGTAGGATCTTTGTAGTGCCAACTGGTGGTAAGTTGTTTTGATGTTTCTCATTATTGGAAGAGATGAATATGAAAATTTGATCCTTATTATGCAACCACCTCAAGCATGGCCAAAATTGGTCAAGTTAGTATCAAATATGCCCATAAGATAAAAACAGTCCCTTGAACACATGATGGGAAAGAGGCATGTTAATCAACAAAAATTGACAACTTATTTCTATTCTATTACTAGGAATGATCTCATGTAGCAAAAAATTCATCTTAAATTACCTTTTGGCACTGAGAAGTAGGTTGCACAGTTGAGCATGCAATTTGCAGTTTAGAAACCATATCATAATTTCCTTGGAGACACTCCTCATGTAATAACATCACTTTATCTGCTACCTTTGAAGATCTAGACATATCAATTTATGGTCCACGTATGTGCCATGCAACAACTAGAATTTTATCATCACTATATAGGAAGGGTTCAACTTGGAAGATGTGATCCTCTCATCCTCATTTAGGTTATGTCGGAATCCGACTTTCAAAATACCCAACCAAGGGGAAACCAAACATGGAAGCACACTTGCACCAACAAAATTAGTGAACCAAGATAGCATAGTTGTAACATTAAAACATAATTTTCATCTCTTTCAACTACTCCATTAAAACATAATGTTCATCTCTTTCAACTACTCCATTAAAACATAATGTTCATCTCTTTCAACCTTAAAGTTGAAAGAGGTCCTTGTGTTAAAGTTGAAACAGATGAAAACTATGTGTTGAAATGGAGAACCCATGAATGAAGTGGTGTACATTGATGAAGAGTGTGGGAACCTTGGTCTTTATATATACAAATTCCTTAGCACCTAAAAAATTAGAAACCAATAACAAGGAATCATACTACCACCTACCAAGACATACCATGCTGCAAGACTACCATTAAATATTGTATGCGCCATTAAATAACAAAAAACACAACAAAATCACAAAACAAACATGTCAAAATCATATTTGATGACTTACCTGATGGGAAGAACCTTCCATTGTAGATGCAAAACTTTTCCAAACAATGTTTGAGTCGAAGTTGTAGAGAACAAAATTGCCTGAATATTACATCTTTCCTAACTCAACAAACAATATTATGGTCTCATCCATCTAGACTGTTGATTTTCCATCTCACAGCTGAATATTTACATCTTGACCAACAGTGAGGACTCCTTCTTCACTTACTGGTTGGCTTCTGATAAACCCAAAACCATAAACCTTCAAATTTTACAAATACATAAACATTACAATAATAAAAATCAATCATCACTACAATCCAAGAACTTATGTATCCAAATAGGAAATTTCACAATATAAAATAAATATAGAAGATGATTTGGCTAATACAAAAGAAATACAATAGCAAACATACGATACAAACATAAAAATTCAAAACATATTTGTGTGATTTTTTTGGGCTACTTTCTCATGCATTCCAATTGGAACTTTGATGACTAGTCTTTGTACTTGATGATGATGCAATTGGAATTCTCGTTGACCCCATTTGGTAATATTTGGATGTTAATATAAAATCTCTTTCTTTCTCTCTCACTATATTTTTAAACCACACACTCACAAGTGCCAAGTCTAATGATCACACCTCGATGAGGAATAGGAACAACTCGACCGCATGGAAACAAAATAACAAGAATCATCTATCATTAGGAAACTATGCTAAATGAAAGGACAATATATTGAAGGCAGTGTAACCTACCTATATCACCACCCCCCTATATTAATGCCTGCAACTCAGATGATAAATTCAAATCCTCATCCTCAAGTTTTCATTCATTTAAAAATGATTGAGATAAAAATCAATAGGAGTAAAGTGGGAAGGATGGATAAAATAAGGGTTGGAAGGAAGTCAAGGACATCATTGACATGATGCTAAAGTTACAAAGATACCAAGTTGCCATGGATAATGTTATGGTGAATAATAGAGGCAATTGTATATGAGATGAATCAGCTAGCCCAAAGTAGCAAGCTACCAACGTGATAGACAATCAACAAGCCTTGGTTTCTAATTGGGAGTAGTTGAAGGGTAGACATTCTCAAGCAGAGGTATCAACCAGCAAGAAGACCAAAAAATCAGATAATAAGTTATGAGCTCTTGGATTCTGACCTGCAATTCTCATATCTTTGTTATTTTGTTTTTAATTTCCTAAGGCATGACTGAGCTTCATGGGAGAAATAGAAACACCAAACTTGATGATACTCTCCCAATATTCCCTTTTTTATAATTTTTGAATTAGGTTGATTTGATGGCTTCTTGTGGTGTTGAACTTAAGTTAAATATAATACTTTTCTAGTTTAAATCAAAGCTAAAGGAAGAAAAGAAACCACATAATGCAAGCACTTTCGTTTGACTAAGATGTTACTGGGAATTGTAACCTTGGTAGGTGACCTAAGATACCCCGGATTTCCCATTAGAAAACATATTCTTACGTTACTAAGAAGAATTTTTGTTTTATGTAGAAGGTTGTCTCCTAGTTTGGATGATAGTCTAAAAGTAGTTATTTACTATTGGTTGTATCCCTTTTATCTTAATAGAATGAAATAGAATTTAAGGATAAAGACAAACACATTAAGGATAAAGATCACGGAAAAACCATTACCTTATCATTGTCCTTTCGCCAGATCCATTCGCCCATACAACTTGATAAGAGTTGTCCACGAGATGCATTTCCATCACCAAGACCCGCATAAATCATCAAAGACATAATTTTTATATGAGTAAATAATATATAAGCAAATAAACAGTCATTTAAATCCTACTACAAAGTCCTGTAGCAATCAATGAACCGTGAAATGTTAAATTTATTAAAAATATTTTAAGAAATAGACATGCATTTAAAAATTTACAACCATCTTTAATACATAATAATAAAAGAGTATTTATACCTTATTGACATCCTCTCTATTTCGAGAATAGTTTTATATTATCTACAGAATAGCGCCAACCACATGAAGGTGGAAGCTCAATTGCCCCCCCCTCACATCTCTCTCAATCCCCAATACCCAATAAATGATGTTGTTTACATAGAAAACATATAAACATTCATGCATAACTAGGCTAGTCATCAAAACATATAAACATACAAACATTGAAGAATAATGAGGTAATTCATATAAACAATGTTTTAGACTAACAACATTGATATACATCCAAATACAAGTCATGAATTTATACATCTACTTTTTCTTTGATTTCTTTTATTTTGCATTGTAATAACTAACTATTAGGGTATTATCATCATCATTTGGTGGAATATCTACACCGCCATGTTGTGCTAGTGTTTGATTTTCCATGCCCTTATGTATCATACTTCTTGTACGTCGTTGAGTAGGGCATGGAGGCAGTTATGAAGGGGCGTGAACTATAACAACGAAAATGGGCATATTGATATGTTGAAATATTATTGAAATTAATAGATCATTATTTTGATTAAAATTACAATATTTCTCTTTAACTATCTGTGTAGCTATGACAGCTGATGTGTTAATTATTTCTCTACTTGTTAATTCCTCTTACGGTTCACCCTCCTGAGCTACATGGTATTCCATTTAAAGAAGAAAATTTATAAATATACATCAGGAAATAAATATCTATAATCATAGTATATATTTCTATTTCCAAAGCACACATACCAGAATGTCTACTCTGCTCCCCACTATCATGGGACATGCACACCCCAACATTAGCTGGTATGTGCTGAGTAGCGCTAGATTCACTGTTGCAGTTGCATTGTTGCTTAAAATAAAACATAAAGATTTAGTTATGGGTGATATAATCAAAACTGAATATACTTTAATAGTATACTGCAATGATGTCCTTATTCATTTTATTTACCTACAAATGCGTCATTGGGGAGATTGGAGTCTACCCCAAGATTTTCTGATATTCAATCACTTTTAAAACAATACTTGAAACCAAGCTTTAGGTCTTCCTCGGTGGAAACATCTTGGAACGTATTTCCCTACAGTGCATAACACATTTAAAATTTCCAGTATCAAAAACCGATAGTTGTTCGCTACTGTCAAATAAATATTCCCCACAATTAATCATTTAATTCTTACAATTTGGGCCCTTAGTTTTCTATAGCCACCCTAGCCCAGTCTATGCTACCCGTGATTTTCCACTCTATCCTTAGTTGCTTTGGAGGTGTCAGGTAGCCTATATATGAAAATTTTGAAAAACGTTAGATATCAGAATTCTTACTTAAAACAAAAAGGAAAAAATATAAATGAGCATATTTCTCTAAAAAGATGATATGTGTTGTACCTTGCTTTTCCAGGCCGTGGTTGTTTTCCTTGTCTTTTTAGCAATTTCTCCTTTGCATCCTCTATGAGTGCCTTCCACTCTTTCTTTGGAACCATGGGAGGGCTCTCATGCTTGAGTTCAAGTTGCAATTTATCCCTATATTTGGCCCTAGTATTTTTTAAATTCTCTCCGACTAACTTTGCAACCACTTTCTTGTTGAATGTATTTCCAAACAAGTTTACCATATGGTCTATCAATTCATCTCTCTTTGCGCTATCTTGGCTATTCCACCGTGTGCGAATGGTGGGGCCAAACAGATCCAATGCTTTTTCATTCAAATTCTTGTAGAAAACATTGTTTCCTGCAGAAACGTGTGATCCATTAATTTATAATAATTTCAACGTATGTCCATTTCAATTTCATGATTAAAATGAATAAATTAATTAATAAATACTTGCAATCTTTTGAATCTTGATTGGAACATAAGCGTCATCCACCAGAAAGGTGAGATCTAGTGATCTAGTGCTTTTAACTCGTGTTGCTCCAAAAAAGTTTCCTGGTCATCTACAGTACGTTCATCTCCGGAGTCATGTGGAGTCCTAGGCTCTGTCTCATCATGCTCCGGCATGTCATGCCAATAAAAATCAGTGCCCTCATCAATGGATTCGAGGCCAACCACATGAGTGCCAAAAAGCATCATTCATACATTTCTTTGTCGACGTTGTTGCTACATTGGAGCATCACTGCTACCTATACCTGTCTCGGCAGTTTCTCTAGTCACGGGTTGTAAAAACTCCTACAAACGAAAAACTTTACTTTATCAAATCACTTGGAAAAATAGAAAACATAATATCAGATATGAAATCATGTCATAGCTTAAAACAATATGTGAAGATGTCACTTACCCCATAAGATTTCATTTGTTCTTTCAGCTCTTCAATCCTTGCCCCGATCTCCTGTGTCATGTGCCTTATGCGAGCCGAGGAAAGCATTTCTATGTTTTCCTTTTTCAAGTCCTTCTTTATAGTTTCCATTGGATCAATGGAATAGTAAATTTCATCCTCAAGATCCTCATCACCCAGATCAAGTGCACTGGACTAGATTCATCAAACAATAAAATTAAGCACAATAATTTTAACATCATTCAAACATTGTTATTGTAATGAAATTTAGTTACTATTAAGAACTAACACTTACCTAATGCGGTATTGTGGTCGGTGACTTCCCACCATCACCCTGTACTGATCTACTTCTAATGGGTGACTATCCACGGTCACCCTGGACCGTGGAAGCAGCAGGTACCTTTCCATGGTCCTCACCTTGACACGATAAATCAATCAATAATTATTCATAAGCACAGAAAAATGCAAATGTCAACAATAGAAATCGAATGTTAACAGAAAAAATTGAAACATTTAGTTATTATATTTAACACTTACCTGACAAGGCACAAAGTGTGACCTTCCACGGTCACCCTGGACATAGAAGCAGCAGGTGCCTTTCCACTGGCGCCACCCTGACACAATAAATCAATAAATAAACATTATGAAAATAATTGTAATATAATAAAAAATGAGATATTGCAATAATATTTATTTTTACATCAGAAGTAGAGGACGCGCATTATGTTCCATGACGAACATGGGCAAACCCCTGCCACAGTGTAATAAGCATATTGTCACATGGAAATATTTTGGGGTTGGATTTTCTAGTTATTGTAGTCATATTTAGTTACTATATTTAGTTGAGTCAATAATTGTAACATAAACAAAAATGAGATATTGCAATAATATTTACTTTTACCTCTGAAGGAGAAGATACATGTTCTGCTCCATGGCGATGAGCAGACCCCTGCCACGGTGTAATAAGCATGTTATAATTGGAAATATTCACAATAAGAACAAAAAAAGCGAATGGTAACAGTTAAAATCAAATTTTAACAGAAAAAATCGAAATATTTAGTTATTGTAGTCATATTTATTTACTATATTTAACATTTTCCTGACGAGGCATAGCTTGTGAACTTCCACGTCACCCTAGACCATGGAAGCAGCATGTGGCTTTCCACTGCCGCGACCTTGACAAAATAAATCAATCAATAAAAGTTGAGTCAATAATTGTAACATAAACAAAAATGAGATAATCATAACAGTGTAATAAGCATGTTATCACATGGAAATATTCATAATAAGCATGAAAAAAGTGAATGTCAACGATGGAAATCGAATGTTAATAGAAAAAAATCGAAACATTTAGTTATTATATTTAACACTTACCTGATGGGGCATAGATTGTGACCTTCCACGGTCACCCTGGACCATGGAAGCAGGAAGTGCCTTTCCACTAGCGCCACCCTGGCACAATAAATCAATAAATAGACGTTATGAAAATAATTGTAACATAATTAAAAAAAAGATATTTCAATAGTATTTATTTTTACCTCAGAAGTAGAGGAAACGCGTTATGTTCCATGACAATCATGGGAAGACCCCTACCACAATGTAATGAGCATGTTGTCACATGGAAATCTTCTGGGGTTGGAATTTCTAGTTATTGTAGTCATATTTAGTTACTATATTTAGTTGAGTCAATAAATGTAACATAAACAAAAATGAGATATTGCAATAATATTTACTTTTACCTCCGAAGGAGAAGATACATGTTCTGCTCCATGGCGATAAGCAAACCCCTGCCACAGTATAATAAGGATGTTATCATATGGAAATATTCACAATAAGCATGAAAAAAGAGAATGGTAACAGTGACAATCGAATGTTAACTGAAAAAATCAAAACATTTTGTTATTGTAGTCATATTTATTTACTATATTTAATATTTACCTCACGAGGCATAGATTGTGACCTTCCACGGTCACCCTGGACCATGGAATCAACATGTGGCTTTCCACTGCTACCACCCTGACAAAAATCAATCAATAAAATTTGAGTCAATAATTGTAACATAAAAAATGAGATAAGCATAACAGTGTAATAAGCATGTTATCACATGGAAATATTCATAATAAGCACGAAAAAAGCAAATTTCAACGGTGGAAATCAAACGTTAATAGAAAAAATCGAAACATTTAGTTATTGTATTCATGTTTAGTTACTATATTTAGCATTTACCTGATGAGGCATAGCGTGTGACCTTCCACGGTTACCCTGGACCGTGGAAGCCACATCTATTCGATTTAAGTTGTAATCGATCAACAACTCTTCACCTGGAAGTATTGTTTTTGTTGCACATACAAATATACGATGTTCTTCGTGTCCCTCAAATTCTCAATTCAGTTTCTTAGTTGTTGTCACTACTTGTGTACTATTTATAAAGCCAGCAATGTTTCCGGATGCTTTTGGTCTCCCATCAATATACATAGTTACCCCTTTGTTTTTATTGTTTTCTGCTAGTTGCATATAATTTGCGGAAACTCTGTATCTACGCATACTTCGAGTATATTGGACCAAGATCAACCAGTTATTGTATCTGTATAATGGTCCAACATACTTCATCAATTCAATGACAATACCATAGCCGACCTTTATGCCATCCATGGAAAATAGCCCCAATCCATGTAAGGACGAAGGAGCAATATGATACATCCTTCCATTGATGAAGAAATATGTGTCCACTTGAGGTAGGTTATTAGGTACCCATCGTTGCACTAGATGTCTATAACTCAAGGGAAACTCAATGTCACCTATTCTCTCAGCATCATAATTACATGACCCTCCGTTGGCAATAAAATATTGCATGCGTCTACGAAATATTTTCCTTACCTTTTCAGATCTAGTTGATATAGAACCGGTAGATCTAGTAAAACACGTCTCACTTTCAACGTCTCCGAGTATATCTTCATCATCACTCGAGGAAGATAGATCTAATAGATACCTATTTGGTGGTACCTATACTCGATAAAACAAGAATATAAGTTACCAAGCGGATATAATTGAGCGTGCAAATATATTTACTTGTAATGTTTTAATATCAAAAGTTATTTCTTCCCAAAAACGTTATCAAAAGCTATTTTTCTCTCATAGGTGTAATTTCTTTTGGAGTTATTTATACTTGAATTATTTTTAAGTATAAGACACGATTTTATTTGATTTGGAATTTGTTCACAACACAGATATAGAAGTGTGTTTCTTGAGCCACTAGACTAGTTAATGCATGCAAAGAGGTATGGGCTTCCCCTTCATATAGATCATGTTGGGGATTCAATTTGGAACAGGCGGTGGTCATATTGCTTCATTCATGGATTTCCCACTGAAACTCGGCGACGTTAGTCTAACACTCCCTCTTCCACAATGGTTTGATATGCAAGTTTCATCATGCAATGTACTCCTTCTCTAACTATGTGCTACATATGCGCAATGGTACTCTATTGTATGACAACGTGGTCACAAAGGTCCAACTCTCCTCCTCGACATAGGTCCTTGGTTCCATCACCAACCTCCATGAACTATCCTCCTCAACCCAAGCATCATCAAATCAAGTGTCCAACCTACAAGGTGTGTAGGTCCCAGGCTCTAAGGGTTAAGTTCCAAATGCTCCTCCTCCTAGGTAAGTACCTCCCTTGATGAAGCAATCAACTCCCCCATTGTTTGCACCCAATGTGTTTATCAACATGTCGATTAGGTAAAAATCTCATAAGGGTACGATGTCAACACACTAACCAAGGCCAAGCATCCACCCAAACCGAGACATTGATATGACCATGAAGCATCACAAGGGGCTAAGAGATTTATTGCTCCTCTACCGAGGTGATAACACTTTTGGAGTAATCCCAAAAGTTAACACATAGTTTTCCCTAAAATGAATAATTATATCTAAAAACTAGGTGGACATGTGTATTACTCAGTCATTATCCTTGCCAAAAATTTTAGGTGCATGCAATTAATACACATAAAATTTATATCATGTCCATAAAAGAAAAATGAGTATGGAGTAACATTATTCTCTACAAAACTTCTTTTTGCTTAAAAGTGAAATTCTCAATGTAGATATGAGTTTTGATTGCTTGAAGTTGAATGAAAAAAAAACTTTACAAATTTAATCGTCAACAAGCAAATGTATTTCCCATTTTCGTGTTTGCATCCTTATACCAACGGAGACAAACACATGAAAGTGGTGTCTTACAATAACATATTGGTTGATTGGTTGGGGGGTTAGTATGCTTTCTTGGTATACAATGTTAAATAGTTATAAACCCCTATAATATGGCACCTTAGAATAACTTAGAACGCTTTAACTTACACCAAATTTGGCCATCTTTTGCCCATTTTTTCCAAATTTCATGCAATTTCATACATGGAGGGAAAGTGGGCCCATGCACAAAATTGTCCAAAATTGGGCTAGATTTGGTCAATTTTGCAAAAAGCAGACCATTTTTTTTTAATTTCAAGCATGAAATGAGGTGGAATAGCATTGGGTATGACTCCCACTCCCTACCATGCATGTTTGAAATTGTAAAGGATTTGGAAAATTTTGGAACATTTTGTTAGTGATTTTAGCTATGGGGAGAGGGTTTAAATGCTAAGAATCAACCTTGGTGGAGGGGGAGGATTCTAGACATCATTTCCCCTCTCTCCATGCAAGAAAACTCACAAAAATTGGCGAATTTTTCCTCCCTCCATGCATGATTTTTTTTAAATAGGATAACATGGTGAAATGTCACCAAATTTAGACCAATTTTAGGTAGTTTTGAGTGGTTTTGCACATGGAATCGGATAGGGTGATGTTGTATCCTGAATCGTCTTATCACAACCCTGAATTGTCTTACACTACCCAATACCATTGCTACGGTGTTCTGCAACACATAAATCCTGAATTTGTTTGGTCGTGATTGTATGGTTCATGCCCGTTCTCTATCAAACGGGCGATGGATGGGTTCAGGGCTGGAATTTGATTGGGAAAAATGCCCGTCATGGGTCACTTTTTCCCTCAAATACGGCCTATATTTCATATAAACCCTCAGAAAAATGAAGTAAATAGTGAAATGTCTGTATTTAGTGTGGAAACAGTCAAAACCGTGGGATTTTCCCAAATTCCTACGTTGCTAGGGTTAATGGGCTTATTGAATTCATTGGGCCCTTTGTTATCCTCTGGACTGCCACCGGATTGCCTCCCCTGTGAACGTCGGTATCCTCTGGACTAGTATCCCCTGCTCCTCGATTTACCACTGCTCTGCTCATCAAATTACCAGTGCTCTGGATGTTGCTAATGAACTAGTGCGTGGGAGTGAACTTGTTCTTTGTTGTTTTTCTCTAGATCCTGCTAATGAGCTAGTGCGCGGGAGTCTTTTCCTTCTATCTTTTTTTGTTTTTTTATTTACATATTTTATATTTTGTGTTTTGTTTTGTTTTTTTATTTGCATATTTATTTTTTGTTTTTTCTGTTTTTTTCATATTTTATATTTTGTTGCATTTTAAATTAATTTTAGTTAAACAACTCTATGTTTTTAATTTAATTTAATTTAATTTAACTAGGATTTTGTCATAATTTGTATTGGTTGCATTGCTTATAGTGAGATCCTATACATAAGTCACTTCAAGGACGAATATGATGATGATGACTATGATCATGATGATCATGATCATGATCATGATGATCATGATCATGATGATCATGATCATGATGACCAGGAAGATGATGGTGATGACGACAACAACGACTATGATCATCATCATCATTATCATCTGTAACATCCCCATTTTGACCCCATTACATTCAAATGTAAATGATGTAATATTGTTATAAAATCATGGTGAGGAGCTCAAGGCCAAGGCACCGCCATCGATTTAGTGGTGCATATGTTTTACGTGCTAGCCAGGCACATTGGAATTTCAAATATCATGTAAATATGCATTTTAATAAAATACCCACAACTAGCTATGCAATGCAACAAGAGATGGGGGCATGATTTTACAAGGAATTGGGAGGGAAAACATTCAAACCCTTGAGCCAATCAAGTCAAGACAAATGTCAATGAGAGAACCCATGAACCCTCAACTACCCATGTTGACTTTTGTACACAATCGTTCATTTCTCCCAAGAGTTGGTTGAGGTAGTTAATGTCTTGGGGAATGGGAGGTATGGTTGTCCAAATTTGGATATGGGAAAGCCACCCTTCATGGAAAATCACATTTTGCTTCTTAGGAAAGAAAAGAGCCATGAATTGCTCCCCAAGCTAGGATCCATCAACGAGTTTCTCTCCCTCACAATTTTGGAGCTACCTGGGCGTTTTCCAGCCATTTTTTTCTCGTTTTTCTTTGTTTCTCTGCTAGGAGAAGGGCGTTTTTGTGTTGTATACCAGTGGGGAAGAAGGGGAATCGAATTGGGGGTGCAATAGAGACCATTTTGGATGTTGAATGCTTAGATACTTGGGGAAGAAATCGTTCCCCCCCCCCTGTGAATGTTTTTCCCCATCCCACAATTCGTTTTTGGCTGGAAACGATTTGGGAAAAAACCCATGGCCATCCTATTGGTAAATCCATTGTTTTGGCTGGAGTTTGAGTGCAAGCATCCAGGGTTCAAATGTAGCCTGATAAACCCAACTATGGACTGGCTTGGCTCATATGAAACGATTAATTGGTTGTGTATGAGCTTGAATGTCCCCTTTTCCTTGTAGAAATCATGCCCAGATCGGGGGTGGTCTCTGAGTACTGAAAGAATATAGGTTGGGTAGAGACCTATGGTTGGGTGGAACGTTGCAGCGACATAGCTAGTTGCATGGGACCATCTCACAATAAAGATAAGTGCTTTATATCTATGTGTTTTTCCTCTACAATGTTTTAAATTGATAATTTTTTTTATATGCTGAATGCATATGAGAACTGTGTGTGGATGATGTTTTTATTTCGTTGTGCATGTTTAATTGATTTGCATCTGCACACATTTGATTTAGTTGTATGAATCTAATGAATGGGATGAGTTTATGTGAAATCCCCATAGATTGGTATCATGTTCCCTTCCTTGAATTGGATAGATGGGAGGGGATGTTACATTTTGGTATCAGAGCAAAGGTTGCAACATTTGGGCCTTCATGGGCTACCTATCACAGTTACAGAGGTAAGTATTCCTCCTGCTCAACACTAATCCTTAAGAAAAGTTTCAAAAATTTGAAAATTTTCTAAGTGATTCTGAGTTTACTGCCAAAAACTGTGTCGGCGAATCTCATCGAGTTGTGCCGATGATATGGCGGCGATGCGTTTCGGCGAATCTCGCTAAGTTGCACCGAAACGGTAAGTGAATCTCGCTGAGTTGCAGCGAAATGGTCAGTGAATCTCGTTGAGTTGCGCCGACGAAGTTTGCCAAAGTGCCCGGGGAAAGGAAGAAATTTTTTTTTAAAATTCCTCAGTGTTTCAACGGCAAAGAGGAAATTTCGGCAGAACTTGGTGAGTTGCTCCGACTGGGCGAGTTGCTCCGCAACAAATTGGCGGAAAGTTATGAGTTTTGGACCGAAACAGATCAGAAAGAACTGGCGAGTTTGCGCCAAAGTGGTCGGTGGAACTCGACCAGTTGGTCTGAAATGGGTCGGAGTAGATCAATGAGTTTACCAATCAGCAGAACTCGGTGAGTTGCTCTGAAACAAGTCGGAGGAGATCAACGATTTTACTGATCGGCAGAACTCGGCAAGTTGGCCCGAAATGGGTTGGAGGAGATAGACGAGTTTACCAATTGGCAGAACTCGGCGAGTTGGTCCGAAATGGGTCGGAGGAGATAGACGAGTTTACCAATCTAGAGAACTCGGCGAGTTGGTCCAAAACGGGTCGGAGGAGATACACGAGTTTACCGATCGGTAGAACTCGGCGAGTTGGTCCGAAACGGGTTGGAGGAGATAGGTGAGTCCACCCATCGGCATAACTCGATGAGTTGGTCCAAAACAGGTCGGAGGCGAAACGATAAGTCCTCCGAAACAGAGAATTTCAGTTGTTTCCTGGGAGATTTTTCAGGTGCCAAAAGTGAAAAAAATGGCTTGAACTTATGCGCTAGAATGCGTGAAATTGAAAGATTTACAAAAAAGAAAAACAAGGGTGCTACCCTTGACCCGCCCTGCAGTGGCGCAGGGAAGCTATAAGGGGGAAAGCTCCCTTGACCCCCGTTGTCCCCCTAGAGATAGTCGCTGAATGTATGAAAGGAAATGTTGATAAGAGGGAAATTCCTCACCTTAAACCATTTATGTTTATAGCATAAAAATTGCATGTTTGGAAAATAGCAAAAATGAAGGTTATACACGTATGTATATATTGAATTGCTAATTCATGGGAAGATCATATCTAATGATTGCTTGTATGCTTGGTAGGAAAGCCAAGAAAAAGATCAGCTATGATGTGGAGGAGGAACTCCATGTCATGAGGGGGAATTGGAAAGGGAGAATTCCTTAACTCCTCTCTTGATATTGTATTTATATTTCCTGAGTGTTATATACTGAAAATTATGGCATAGGGATGTTGGAAATGCAAGAGAGTAATGCATATGAATTAGTGGGCATGATTAAGGAGTCATTGCATAGTGCATGTGAATTGCTTATGCATGAGCATGATGTTGCATATGGGTAAAGGTAGTGAAAGTTACACATGCAATAGCCCATTAATGGTATTGCCTATGGTTGATCACCAGTAATGTTGTTGATAATGGTTGTACGAATCAGACCATAGAAGCGTGATTGAAAATGCAAGAGGATAGATAGATGAAGTGAATATGTACTAGCTGGAATACTAACAGACATTGCATAGTGCATGTGAAAATGTTTGTACATGTATATGATACTGCATATTGGTAAAATAGTGAGGTTTTACATATGCAATGAGCCACTTAAGATCATTATGGTGGTTGCTAATAATTAGTTGTGTTCGCATTGGTTGTAGGACCAAAGAAAACCGAAGCATGGCTATGGATGAGGATGATGTTGTTGCATATGACCAACAACCTTATAAGGAAAGGATAGTTCAACAAATCTATGATCACAAGGTTGGAAAAAGGAATGTGTAGCATTGGTAAGAGACCAACTGATCAGGTAACATCAAGCGATGATTAATAACAGCCATGCGGGTAATGGTTATTTGTGCTTAATTGCATGAATGTTGAAAGAGGATTTTATGAGATACCTTCAACTATGCTTAAACTATGTTGAATTGTTTGCATGTGAGACTGAGTGCCTGAAGGTGAATATAATCCTACCAAATATGGTGAGGTGTGGGTAAGTAAAGGAGAGGAGCCTTGTACCCTATAGTTTCTTAGAAACCTCAATGCATTCATATGAAAATTACATCATGCCATTTGTGTATATTGGTTGTGAGTTTAACAACCAAATAAAGTAAAGACTTATAGTCATGTTGTGGTAGTACATGCCATATGAGACAGCCATGGTTAGGCCATAATATGTTGGAATGCATAGTATTCATGGATTAATGCAAGGTTGTATTGAGGGGTTATGCATTAAGTGAATGCACATCAAAATATTATGTAAATGTTGTGAATGTGTAGGTGCACATGTTGAGATGCATTGTGTGAATGCATGGTTGTGATATATATGTTTCAATGCAATTAGCTAATCGATGAAATGGTGAACCATTGTTAATATTGAGACCATTTCATGAGCTGCTGTGAATGCAGAAAATGATTGCATGAAGAAGGTAGACATGTTGACGGGCTACCAGAGTGCTCTGTTGGAATATGGTTGTGAAGTAATGAATATTGGAGTTTTATTTAAATTGCTTGGATAGTGTATCCATGTCTTGCAATTCTATCATGATAATGATGCATATATAGAGATATATATTTCATTGCATTTCAAATGTTAACAGCTGAAGGTGTTTGAATTATTGAGTGTTACAATTATGAGATCACTTCAGTGACTGTTGTGGAAATGAAAGGATTATATGCACAGATACTCACAACGTGTTTGGCTGACTGAAGTTTTAGTTTCAGGTATAAAAGTCTTTCGTATGGCAATGAGGATAAGTCCATAGTAAAGACCAGGATCTACCATGTGCAGAAGCCAAGGGTTATGAGAAGGTTCTCATGGTTGTAACTTATGCATGAAACAAACTTGAAAATTGTCTGATTTAAGTTTATGAGAATAATCTCATGGTTGCAAATCTAATTTCTGTAGGAAAATAGATTTGTAGATTTCAGTTTGAGAATTTGCTTATAATTGCTAATCGATGTTTGGCTTATATAAAATTGTGTCAGGAGGACATGTTGTAGGTGGATGTTCATGTATGGTAGCAAGGGTGAAACCATAATGGACAGAATGATACCACTTACAAGAGCCAAACGATATGAGGGTGGGCTCATGGTTAAACAAATCAATTTCTGTAGGAGACAGAATTGAAAATTCATGTTGAATTAACTATTAATGCTATTGATTGGTTATGGAACAATCATATTTGAAGCTTATTGCTAAATTTTGTTAACTATTTGGCTATTTGATAAGTGTGCCAGGACGACACATTGTAGGAAGATCATGTGTGATAGCCTGCAAAAGCCAAACTAGATGGGAAGGATCCCATGCTTTGGAAATGGGTTTTGGGTGAAACACCATTGTAAATGTTGATAATGTCTCAGCCGAACTACATGTTGGTAAACCATGTGAGTGAGACATTAAAATTATGCCAAGAAGGCATGTGTGGGTTATGGAACGTGAAAAGATTGGGGTGGAAAACTGAAGTACTGTTGACTCAGAGAAGGGAGCCCCCATTCTTCGCAAATGAAGGAAGGATACATCTAAAAAGGGATAAGTATTTTGTAACCCTAACTCAGAATATACATGTCTGGTTATTAGATTTAATATGCAGAACATGTTTTATTATTTCATTATTATTCCAGACTGCTTGAGTATGATTAGGGCCTACATGTCTCACATCCGAAAGGAAGTGCACACCTTTTTGGTGTTGGGTTATGATAGGGTTGTCAATATTGACTACACCCTAAGGGAATGGACGCATTCCTGGTGTTTCAATACTTCATAGTGAATGTTATGAAATATGGTTACAATTTTCGAGCAACAATACTGATGAGTCTGCTTATCCTTCTTGTGTTATCAGCTTACACAGATGCAATTTGGTGTTGCACATTAAGAGGAAAAGTGAAGAAAGGGTACTCAAGAGGATTGTATGAGCAGTGCTAACCTTTGTGTAGTGTGAGTGGGTATCATGGGTCCATGATAGCCTGTAGTCAAGAAAGTCACCTATAGAGTTCATAAAGGGAACCGTTGGTTTTCTCGGGAGAAGGAGTGCCATCCTTGTGTGGATGAAGAATTGTTATGCGCATGAAGGGTTGTGACACGTGTGAAAGGTTGATGCAAGCCTAAGGTGGAGTAGTAGATCCTTGACCTATAATGGTTGGTGGCGAAGTTTTCTTCCATTGGTTGATCATTCAAACGGATGTGCCAACTCGGAAATGGAGAGGGACAACCATGTATGGGAATCGTTGGGCACCACAAATGCTTAGTAAATCCAGTCGACGTGAAGGTGTACTGGTTGGAAAATAACTACTTGATGTTGTGGAGCAGCACGCGTGTTGGCCAAACATCCAAGTCCATAGGAAATCCCAAGGCTTGCAAAGCGAAGCAACACCCTATGGACCAAAAAGGAAATGCACAATACAGATAAGTATTCATTTTTCATTTAGTTCCTATTTGGAATAATGAAGATTTCAGGTATAAGTCTTCTAATAGCTAAGCTGATACACTATTGTTTCTTTGTTGGAAACCTTGGTCATTGCAGGAAATCAAGGACCCTAAAAGAACTATAAAATTCTTGGTAAACCAGAGAGTAACTTGTCGGGCGCCATAAAATTCTTAGTAAACCAGAGAGTAACTGGTCGGGCGCTGTAAAATTCTTAGTAAACCAGAGAGTAACTGGTCAGGCACTATAAAATTCTTGGTAAACCAGAGAGTAACTCGTCGGGCACTATAAAATTCTTGGTAAACCAGAGAGTAACTGGTCGAGCGCTATAAAATTCTTGGTAAATCCAGAGAGTAACTGATGCTTGATAAATTCAGAGAATAGTTGGTGGGGGCATTAACCACTTGATGTTGACATTGATAAAACCAGTCGACGTATTGGCCTGGCATTTCCATTCGAATGATTGTGGAGTAACCTGCGTGCTATCCCAACATTCGTTATTGTATCCACGGGAAATCCAATGCTTGTAAAGCAAAGAAGGAGCTTGTGGAATAAAGTGAAGACATCCAATACAGATAAGTGTTTGGTTATCTTACATCTTCTTGCTTATTTAATATGAATATACATGTGTATATTATTTGGTTATCATTTCTGAAATTCTCATTTGGAGATAAACCCTATGAAAATAAACTAAACATGTGAATTGATTCAATGTTTGAGTGTAGGTATTGTTGGAAGCAAAGACTATGAAGGCATCATAGGGATGCATGTGGAAATATGATTGTCCTAAAGAGCTCAATATGAGCAGTAATGAAAGATGGTGCTAGTGGAACTATGTGGGTCCTAGCAGCCAAGGGTTCTGTAGCAAACAATGGGGAAGGGTTCCCTGGTTGAAAATCCTTAGACAGACCCTAGACACTAAGTGTCATAGCCAAGAAAGGGCAATTCAAGCATTCACATTGAATTGAAAGAGACTAAGGAGCATAGAACCACAAGTGATGGTGTGGATCCGGATTGTAACAAGACTAAGAGGGGGAAACTCTTACTCTTCACTTTCCTTTTTGACTGATGCATCTTAAAAACAAAGGATTGTTGAGTGCATGTCATAACTGAAAATAGATTGTGTTTAATTGCTTGAAATGAATTGTGAATGTTGAATTAGTTATTTCCCTGTGAAAGGATGAACATGAATGAGTTCATGTGTATGTTGGGAAAGCATGAAAAATGTGGAAGTCTCATGAGTGAAGAATGGACTATCCACGTCAATGGGGAAAATAATTGACTGATTTTAATATTATGTTATGCATGTCCTAACAGGAATTGCCATGATGAATCTCACAGGTGAGAGATTGAAAGTCATTGATTGCAGTTGTTACTAGCAAAGTGTTGCTAGTGAGCAAAGTAAGAGCCAGTTATGCAGATTGATCCTGGAAGCAGACCAAAAGCTATTTGTTTTGGCTAAAAATATTCCTCAGATAGCTGCCAGGATAGCAAGAAAGATGGCATCCATGAAATTCCAGACTTGTAGATCAACTGGAAGGTAAATAAAATAAAGGGATCACTGTAGAGAAATGCCCACCTGCAGAGATGGAAGATCAAAGCCAGTAGGAGCAGTTGTGGAAGCCAAAGGACTTGGTCCTGAAAGCTCAAAGTAAAGAGATGAAATTCAGGACAGACCTGCCACCATTTGTGAATTTTGAAGCATGTATAAAGTGGGTATTTATTCCTAAGTATTGGAACACCAAGGATAGTGTTATTCCAAGGGGGAGGGAAATGTAGCGTCCCTATTTTGACCCCATTACATTCAAATGTAAATAATGTAATATTGTTATAAAATCATGGTGAGGAGCTCAAGGCCAAGGCCCCACCATCGATTTAGTGATGCATATGGTTTACATGCTAGCCAGGCACATTGGAATTTCAAATATCATGTAAATATGCATTTTAATCAAATACCCACAACTAGCTATGCAATGCAACAAGAGATGGGAGCATGATTTTACAAGGAATTGGGAGGGAAAACATTCAAACCCTTGAGCCAATCAAGTCAAGACAAATGTCAATGAGAGAACCCATGAACCCTCAACTACCCATGTTGAATTTTGTACCTAATCATTCATTTCTCCCAAGAGTTGGTTGAGGTAGTTAATGTCTTGGGGAATGGGAGGTATGAATGTCCAAATTCGGGTATGGGAAAGCCACCCTTCATGGAAAATCGCATTTGCTTCTTGGGCGATAAAAGAGCCATGAATTGCTCCCCAAGCCAAGATCCATCAACCAGTTTCTCTCCCTCACGATTTTGGAGTTACCTGGGCGTTTTCCAACCATTTTTTTCTCGTTTTTCTTTGTTTCTAAGTTGGGAGAAGAGCGTTTTTGTGTTGTATACCAGTGGGGAAGAAGGGGAATCGAATTGGGGGTGCCATAGAGACCGTTTTGGCTACTGAATGCTTAGATACTTAGGGAAGAAATTGTTTTCCCCCCCTGCAAATTTTTTTTCCTATCCCACAATTCGTTTTTGGCTGGAAACGATTTGGGGGAAAACCCATGGCCATCCTGTTGGTAAATCCATTGTTTTGGCTAGAGATTGAGTGCAAGCATCCAGGGTTCAAATGTAGCCTGATAAACCCAGCTATGGATTGGCTTGGCTCAGATGAAATGATTAATTGGCTGTGTATGATCTTGAATGTCCCCTTTTCCTTGTAGAAATCATGCCCAGCTCGGGGGTGGTCTCTGAGTGCTGAAAGAATATAGGTTGGGCAGAGACCTATGGTTGGGTGGAACATTGCAGCGACATAGCTAGTTTCTTGGGACCATCTCACAATAAAGATAAGTGCTTTCTATCTATGTGTTTTTCCTCTGCAATGTTTTAAAATGATGATTTTTTTTATATGCTGAGTGCATATGAGAACTGTGTGTGGATGATGTTTTTATTCCGCTGTGCATGTTTAATTGATTGGCATCTGCACACATTTGATTTATTTGTATGAATCTAATGAATGGGATGAGTTTATGTGAAAGACCCACAAATTGGTATCATGTTCCCTTCCTTGAATTAGATAGATTGGAGGGGACATTACATCATCATCATCATCCTTGTCGTCGTCATCGCCATCGTTTTTGTCGTCTTCATCATCATCATCATCATCTTCATAATCATCATCATCGTCATCATCATCATAGTCATCATGATCTTCTTCATAATCATCATCTTCCTTATCATCATCATCCTAATCATCATCTTCATCATCAACATCTTCATTATCATCATCATCATCTTGATCATCATCATCATATTCATCATCATCATCATCAACATCTTCGTCTTCATCATCTTCATCATCCAATTCATCATCATCTCCATTATCATGATCATCATCTTCATCATCATCATTTTCATTATCATCATCATCATCTTCGTCATCATCATCATATTCGTCATCATAATCATCATCATCATCATCTTCATCATCACAATTTTAGGGGGCGCTCAGTAAATGAAGACGTCTACATGATAGGGGGGGCATCCAGTTGAGTGAAAAAATAAGGATTTCTCCCGACACCCATTCCAAGGACTAATCTGACAATTCAATATGATCTAAGGAAGTAGTAAAAAAAATTACAACTTTTTGGGCCCTGTGAAGCCTCATGTTCTTAGATTTTTGCACATGAAGAATCAAGACTTATGGACCTAGTCGGGTGTCTTAAAAGAGGAAGATCCTAACTGAGTAGTTTGGTAGTTCTATAAAGTGCATTGTTTATAAGAGTGAATAATCACTCATAACCATTCTATTATAATGTTGTCCAAGCTCAGAATACTTTAGTGAATACCAAGGTAAATATCTTGTCATCACATCTTCATCATCAGCATCATCATCATCACCATCACCATCATCATCATCTTCATCTTCATCATCATCATCATCATCATCATCATCATCATCATCCTCATCCTAATCATCTCCTCATCCTAGTCATCATCATCATCATCCTCATCATCACCATCATCATCGTCATCGTACTCATCCTCATCCTCATCCTCATCCTCATCCTCATCCTCATCCTCATCCTCATCCTCATCATCATCATCATCGCTGTCATCGTCATCATCATCAGCTTCATAATCATCATCTTCATCATCTTCATCTTCATCAGCATCAGCATCATCATCATCATCGTCATCTCCGTCTTCCTATTCAACATCTTCATCATCTTCATCATCATCATCTTCATCATCATCATCTTCATCATCGCCATCATCATCATCATCATCTTCATCATCATCAACAGCAGCAGCAGCAGCAGCATCAACATATTCATGATCATCATCATGATCATCATCATCATCATCATAATCATCATCATCATCATCATCTTCGTCATCCTCATCCTCATCCTCATTCTCCTCCTCATCAGCATCATCATCGATATCATCATCATCATCATCATCATCTTCATCATCAGCATCATCATTTTCGTCATCATCATCCTCATCCTAGTCATCATCATCATCAGCATCATTATCATCCTCATCCTCATCATCCTCATCATCATCGTCCTCATCCTTATCCTCATCCTCATCATCATCATCGTTGTCGTCATCATCACCACCACCATCATCATTATCATCATCTTCATCATCATCATCTTCATCTTCATCTTCATCATCATCATCATCATCATCATCCTCATCATCTCCCTCTTCCTCATCAACATCTTCATCATAATCTTCATCATCGCCATCATCATCATCATCTTTATCACCACCACCATCATCATCATCATCTTCATCATCATCATCATCGTCGTCGTCTTCGTCCTAATCATCATCATCATGTTAATGATGATGATGATATTGATGATGATGATGATAAGGAAGAAGATAATGATGATGATGATGAAGATGACGATGACGTTGTCATCATCATCACCATCATCGTCACCATCATCATCATCATCATCATCATCATCATATTCGTCATCATCATCATCATCATTATCATCATCTTCTTCTCTGTCGTCATCATCATCATCATCATCTTCGTCATCATCATCATCATCTTCCTCATCTCCATCATCATCATCATCTTCATCATCTCCATCATCATCGTAATCATCATCATCCTCATCATTATCATCATCTTCTTCATCGTCATCATCATCATCATCATCATCATCATCATCATCTTCGTCATCATCATCATCATCTTCTTCATCTCCATCATCATCATCATCATCATCATCTTCGTCATCATCATCATCATCTTCTTCATCTCCATCATCATCATCATCTTCATCATCTTCATCATCGTCGTTGCCATCATCACCGTCATAATCATCTTCATCCTGATGATGATGACAATGATGATGATGATAAGGAAGATGATGATCATGATCATGATCATGTTGATGATGATGATGATGATGATGATGTTGATGGTGATGAAGATGGTGATGATGAGGATGATGAAGTTGATGATTATGTAGTTGATGATGATCATGACGCTAAGGAAGATGATGATAATGATGATGAAGATGACGATGACTATTTTCATCATCATCACCATCATCATCATCATCATCATCATCCTCACCGGATTCATCACCATCATCATCATTATCATCATCTTCTTCTTCGTCATCATCATCATCTTCGTCATCATCATCACCATCATTTTATTCATCTCCATCATCATCGTCGTCTTCATCATCGTCGTCTTCATCATCTTCATCATCATCATCATCATCATCATCCTCATCATTATCATCATCTTCTTCTTCATCATCATCATCATCATCATCATCATCATCATCATCATCATCGTCTTCGTCATCATCATCATCATCTTCTTCATCTCCATCATCATCATCATCATCATCATCATCACCTTCATCATATTCATCATCGTTCTTATCATCATCATCGTCATCATCATCTTCATGATGACGACGATGATGATGATGATGATGACGACGATAAGGAAGATGATGATGATGATGATGATGATGATGATGATGATGATGATGATGATGATGATGATGACGACGATAAGGAAGATGATGATGATGATGATGATGATGATGATGATGATGATGATGATGATGATGATGACGATCATGTTGATGATGATGATGATGATGAAGATCATGATCATGAGGATGATGAAGTTGATGATGATGTAGTTGATGATGATGATGATGAAGATGATGATGATGATGATGACAAAGAAGAAGATGATGATAATGACAAAGATGATGAAGACGATGATGATGATGGAGATGAAGAAGATGATAATGCTGATGATGACGAAGATGATGATGATGATGATAATGAGGATGATGAAGTTGATGATGATGTAGTTGATGATGATCATGATGGTAAGGAAGATGATGATGATGATGATGAAGATGACCGCGATGATCGTTGTCATCATCATCATCATCATCATCATCATCATCATCCTCATCACCATCATCATCATCATCATCATCATCACTGGCAAGAAAACTCTGTTTTAACTTGTTCCAGGAATCCCATTTCAATCTCTCCCCTTTCTGACTCCCCTCTCTCATTTCAATCATTTTCACTCGCAGGTAATGAATACCACTAAGTTGTAAATAAGAAGATAAATCCAATTTCAAAAAGAGCAATTAGTTGGCTGAGCATTAAATCCTGCGATAGACATAACAATCTACCGCTATTTGCATAGATAGAAGCTACTCTAGTAAGTGCACCACTCCAGTTTAAGATTAGTAAATATGATCAAGTTTGTGCATCGTTTTTTTGCGGTGAAAACAAGTACAGGGAATGGAAAAATGAACGTGGAATGGAAGGCCCAACTTTTATAGGAGACAAAAACTACTGCATTGAAAATTAAATTATCTACCCAAGTCAGTAGGAAACATATATTGGTAAACACAAGGAAATGAATATATACCAGTCAAGCACCCTTTCATGTCAAACCAGTAGATAAATCACATACATGATCAAATACTAAATTTAAAGATTGAACATACATGTAATACTGGACGACTACACATTAGGCTTTCAAAATGTGCCCAGCATTATATTGTCAAGCTCACTTGATTGCATTTCACAATTAATTTTTGTTAAGGACTTTTCATGGGAATCACTAAATTCTCTTATTGGAATGGCATGGAGGGTTGGAGCAGGGAAGATTTAGTCTTGAAATGGAGGAGGTTGTGCAAGGTTCTAGTTCCATAGATAGTGGCTTAGACTTTCAAAACCATAGTGACGAGAAGGTACATGCTCAGTGTCTGTATAATCCTGAAGGAAAGTGAATCAAACTTGAAAGGTTGTGATGCAGAGGCACTTGAGGATGATAATGGTATTAGGGGAAGCCTTGACCATGTCACATTAACCCAAGAATATTTATTAAGGGAATAATTACTCATCTTTCTCCCCCAACTATGGTCAATGCCTCAAGATCCATCCTTAGTGGTCAAAAACTCGTAATAGTGCCCATATCCTAGTCAAAGGAAAACGACCCCTATAGAGGGTATGTTTTGTGGTTTTTGTGATTGCTAATGATCCCTAATCATATCTAGAGGGCCTATGTTGTGGTTTAAGGTCATATTCTTTGCACATTATCCATCGATATCCATGCATGCCATTAGGCACTTGTTTTTCTCCCTCAACCATGGTCACAACACGGAAACCCATCTTTGAATTGCAAAACCCCATAATGGTGCCCAAATCCCATTTTTATATACACAATAGGGCTAGGCCCAAATTAAAATCAAGAAGGTAATCAATGTAATCAAACGCACTTCTTTTAAAAAAAATACTTCTTGGTTTAATTAATTTGCTTTGATAAATAGTTGTTAGCTAATTTCCTTCATTTTATAACATCTTAACTATTCCTTATTAAATTGACTCAGTTGGGCAATTTAAAATAAAAACTGATTTTAACATATACTTAATTTGGGCATATTCAGATTTCTGTGTAAAGCAGAATTTTTCTTCGACTTGGGAACTCACTTTTTCACACGTGTGACTACCAAAGAAGATTTTGATCCCATGGCTAGATGGAAAACTTTCCAAAGAACAGATCCACACCTTTGGATGAATTTATCTACACACCCACAATTGCTGGTGTGCAATGCAAATGCCTCTCAACCTTTAATTAGACAGAAATACAAAGTTTTTCTCATTTTGGCAAGCTTGTGTCTCGAACATGTGACCTCCATAGAAAATTTTGAGACCATGACTGGATGGCCAGATCTCCAAGGAACATGGCCATGTTAGCTGGAAAAATTATCAGCACAAGGACACTCTTTAGCAAGCAATTCCAAATTCCTTTTCAACTTTATGATTTTAACACTTAGCCAACTTTCTGTTGCAAAATAATATTTTTCTTACTCTTGGTAGATTGATATTTCGCACGTGTGAGCACCAATTAGAATTCTGACTACATGGATGGATAGCCAGTTCATCAAGGAACAGTACCATCCTAACTGATGTATTTTTTCATTATAAGGACAACTCCTTGCAGGCATTTCCAAATGGCACCTTAGCCTTGTACTGAATTCAACACTTAGCCAAATTTGTAAATATGCAAAACTATATTTTTCCTACTTTGGTAGATTGATTTCTTGCACATGTGACCATCACAAGGAAAACTGAAAGCATGGGTGGATAAAAACTTCAACAAGGAATAGATCTATTTCACCCTATGAATTTTATTATCACAAGGACACCTCCTTGCGAGCATTTCCAAAGGGCCTTTTAAACTGCTAATTCAACACTTAGACAAAAAATTGTCAAACCCTAGGGTAACATGAGATTTTATTTTCATCAAATTTGAAGTGTGATACACCCAATGGGTAGAGGCCAACAAGGTGATTCCATTAAGACCAGTTTCATCCTCTGAAGCTTCTTTCTCTCTCCTCGGCAGGCATTTTACTATAGTAGTGCAAATCTAGTTGGGAGGCACTTTTGGCAGATCCATACCTTCCTCCTCAGAGACTCTTTGGACAATATGAGACCATGGTTGGATGCACCAAACAACATTATATAAATCCATACTCTCAAAATTATTTAAGACATCAACCACAGGAAAGGGCGAGCATTTTACTAAGGTCACTTAGACAGTTTTTACCAGTAATCCTATACTTGGATAATGTTTGTAATTTCTAAAGTGGATTTTTTATTTCACCAAAATCCTGAACCAATGCCACTAGATGATGTATTACACATCATTGAGCACACCTAAGCTGATTTCACTCTCAGACTCATCTTCATTTTCCCTAGGCGGGCATTTTACTGAACTTGGTGCAAAAATGCCTAAAACCCTGTTTTGGAAGACCTATAACTTCCTCCTCAAACACTCTCAAGACAAAGTGAGACCATGGTCAGGTAGACCAATCAACAAGCTGCAGCCTTACCATATGGTGTGGGAATTTACTTTAACCTATGATTTATGGTGGGCATTTTATTGAGGCCACTTAGGCAATTTTACTGCCCTGGTGCAAAAACAACTTGAAACCCTGTTTTAGCAGGCCTTTAACTTTGTCATCAAAAACCCTCTTTGAAAACTAAGACCATGGTAAGATAGCCTCTTCAAAAAGATATGGCATGATAGTTTCAGATACTTTTTATCATTCACCTATGAGGTATGGTGGGCATTTTCCAAAGGCCAGCTGGACCAGTTTTCCAACGCTTAGCCATTTCTTAGGATTTTTCCAAGATGTATCCTAAAACCCTATTTTGTCAGACTTGTAACTTTCTCCTCATAAATGATTAAGGCAAACGGAGACCATGAATAGATAGCCACTTCAACTAGCTATGGCCTAATATGATGGTGTGTGCATTTTTCTCAAACCATGAATTATCGTGGGCATTCTCTTAGAGCAGTTTTGACTACTTTTTCCATAGTCAAATTCCAAAGTTTCACAAACTTGTCATACTTTTCCATAATGATTTCAGATTGCAACACTGAATTTATGAAAGCACCAGAACACCGTCATGTGTCTTTCTAGCGTCATCACACATGCCACATCATCATACTTTCCATGTCATCACTTCCTTTGTCATTCATATGTCTTTCACTGAGTTTACCCTGCCATCATGTCTTTGCTTATCCCTTTGTAATTCACTGAGTTTTACCCTTACATCATGTCTTTGGTTATTCCTTTGTCATTACTAAACTCCTTTGACATCAATGACAATCACATTCAACAGATAAATGGTGCTTCATTGGCATCGAAGGATACATTAATTTGGGATGCATGAAAGACTTCATTGATTTGGGATAGCAGAAAGATATATGATTTGGATCATACTCCCCACATTGAAAGAAATATGAACCTTATAAAGTTGAGATAACATTTTTTGAATTATTTTCATAGAGTATGTCATTAAGGCATGACCCATATCCCATTTGTATTATTTAGGATGACAAATTTCTTATGATATTGATTAGTCCACTTAGCACTCATTGCATCGAGTGAGTTGAAAAAGCTTTATCTCAACAATAAATTTACAAATAAATTCTCTAAATCATCGTAATATTTCTCAAACTTTCATACTCCAAAGTTTTGTGTGTGGCCAACATTTTCATTTTGAAAATTCGATGCTCACTAATTTCAAAGCATTCCCTCTTTGATGTTTAGTCTTCCTCCTCAACATGTGTTTCTCAAAAATCATCTTAACCTAGAGAAACATGATCTCCACATTTTTTTACTAAGCAACTTACCTCAATCTATATAAAATTTATCTTCTTCCTTGGAGCTATGCCCTTTAACCATCACCATCATCGTCATCTTCATCTTCATCATCATCATCATCATCATCCTAATCATCATCATGATAATCATGATCATCATCTTCATGATCCTCATCCTATTCATCACCATCATCATCATCATCCTCATCATCATCATCCTCATCATGATTTTTCTCAATTTGGTAGGTTTGTATTTCGCACGTGTGAACCCCAGAGAAAAATATGAACACATGACTAGATGGCTAGTTCATCAAAGAACAAGACCATGCCAACTGATGAATTCTCTCAGCACAAGGACACTTCCTTGCGAGCATTTCCAAATGGCCCCTTAGCCTTGTGAATTCAACACACAGCCAAATTTCTGAATATTGAAAACAATATTTTTCCTACTTTGGCAGATTGATTTCTTGCACATGTGACCATCATAAGGAAAAATTAAAGCATGGGTGGATAACCACTTCAACAAGGAACATATCTATGTGTCCCTATGAATTTTATTATCACAAGGACACCTTCTTGCGGGCATTTCCAATTGACCTTTTTAATTGCTGATTTGACACTTAGACAAATTGTCAAACCCTAGGTCAACATGATGAGATTTTTATTTTCATACAATTTGAAGTGTGAGACACCCAATGGGTAGAGGAAAACAAGGTTATTCCATCAGGACCACTTTCATCCTCTGAAGCTTCTTTCTCTCTCCTTCGCGAGCATTTTTCTGGAGCAGTGCAAATCAAGCTGGGAGGCATTTTTGGCAAATCAATATCTTCTCCTACAGAGACTTTTTGGACAAACCAATGATATGGTTGGATGCACCAATCAACACTGTAGAGACCCATACCCTCAGAACAATTTAATCCATCAACTACTGGAAATGGCGGGCATTTTACTGAGGTCACTTAGGAATTTTTACCAGTATTTTTATACTTGGACAATTTGTGCAATTTCTAAGGTGGATTTTTTATATCATCAAAATATTGAACCAATGCCACTAGATGATATAGTATACCTCAATGAGCACACCCAATCTGATTTCAATCTCAAACTCATCTTCATTTTCCCTAGGCGGGCATTTTACTGAACTTGGTGCAAAACTTCCTAAAACCCTGTTTTGGCAGACCTATAACTTTTTCCTCGGACACTCTCAAGACAAACTGAGACCATGGTCAGGTAGAAAAATAAACAATCTACATCCTGAACATATTTGTGTGCATTTACTTTAACCTATGAATTATGGCATGCATTTTCTTGAGGGCACTTAGGCAGATTTACTACCTCTGGTGCAAAACATCCTGAAACCCTATTTTGGCAAGCCTTTAACTTTGTCATAAAACACCCTCTTTGAGAGATGAGACCATGGGAAGATAGAATCTTCAACAAACTACAACATGATAGTTTCAGATCATTTTTACCATTCACCTATGAGGTATGGCGTGCATTTCCCCAAGGCTACTTGTACCAAATTTCCAACAGCCATTTTTCAGAATGCCTAAAACTGCTTGAACCCTTGTTTTGGAAGATCTATAACTTTGTCATAAAGAAATATTTTGAAAACTGAGACAATGGTTAAATAGCCTATTCAACAAGGTATATCCTGATATGATGGTGTGGTCATTTTCTTCAAACCATGAATTGTGGCGGGCATTTTCTTAGAGCGGTTTTGACCAATGCTTCTATACTTAGTCAACCTCCAAAGTTTCACAAACTTGCCATACTTTTCCAGAATGATGTCAGATTGCAACACTAACTTCATGATAGCACCAGAACACCATCATGTGTCTTTCCAGCCTCATCACACATGCCACATCATCATACTTGTCATGTCATCACTTCCTTTGTCATTCCTTTGTCTTCCATTGAGTTTTCCCTGCCATCATGTCCTTGGTTATTCCTTTGATCAACCATGCCACTTCATCATACATGTCATGTTGTCAGGTCCCAAATTTGTAATTGGGTCACAATGGCCTAATCACATTGCCCATATTCATTAGAGTTTGTAAAATTGATGTTAAGGGTCAAATAATTGCCAAGCAGGGAAATTACTAGTTTCCTAGGTTTGGGGTGGAAGCTTTGGGATTGTGAATAATGTGGATAATAAATGATGTTGGAAATTTAGGATGGAATAAATATTTAATAAAGGAGATAAATAAATATATACAAGTTAAAATCAAAGTGGCATTTGATCATGAAGACACATGCAGGAAGTGGGACCCACATAAGCTAGAATGTATGTGCCACATGGCATCCTCTTCTTGAAATTTCAAATCTATGGAAGCCTAATGTTCTTGAGATGAGTTATAAGGTCAATGATACTTGTCATGAGTCAATGAGGTCAAAATATAGAGGAAGAGTAACTCCCATGGAAGAGGAAGAGGCAATTTGGAGCTAGTGAGACACTTGGGCTAGATTCCCTAGCTCTATGACAACAATGATGAAGATGCTATGACACCTATGACACAAATCAGACTTGAAGGCTGACATATGACATATATGACATGCAAGGGCTAAAAATAGACTCCAAGAGGGCGCTCAAGGGTGTTAGGGAAGCTAAGATGCTTCCACATGTGATTTGGTGGATGTGGGAGACTAGGAATTGTTGTACAAGTGGCGTTCTTTGGAATCTCTTCCCAACTTGAGTTGGCATGAGTCTCTTGGAAGGAATTCGACCCATGGAGGACATTAGAAGTTTATAAATTTCAATAACAAAGAATGAAACCATCTTTTGATCATTTGTAGAATTTGCAATTGCATTTGTGAAGAGGGAGAGCTAGTGGATGACTAGTTTCTTGCCTTAGTCAATTTCGAGGGTGAAAGATTCCCATCCAAGTTGGTAATTGGAAAGGCCATTCAGACCTTTCATTTGGAGCTTTAATGGAGTATTTATTGTCAAGTGTAAGCTACAGGGAAGCTCATGGTTTCTTCTGTTGCAACTCACTCCTTCAACCATTTCCAGTTTTGATGGCATATTCTTGATCCTTGAGGGAGGGCATTTTTGGTGAGATATTGTACTCTTTGGGGGAGATTATAATGCCCCTTTTCTTTTTTAATATGAATTAAATACTCTTTTATTCATCTCCAAAAAGTTTCAGGTTGAAATTCCAAGTAGAAATGTATAAATCTCAATTTTAATGAAAGAACAGTGCCATTTCCCCACTACATTGATGTATAGCATGATAATGCTGATGATTTCGAATGAATGGATGGTTCTATGATAAATTTATGATTAATAGACTGACATGGATGTATTTTACAAATTTCATGTACTTTAATTGAGCATTTGAAGTATTTTTACTCAGTTTAATTGCATTGGGAGAAGAAATAGTGCCATTTCCCCAAGGGTCGAATTGGTGATTTTTGCCACTGAATGGGAGAGGGTTGGAACAGAGATAACAATAAATTAATGATGCACATGAGACATTAATAACATAATTAATACATTCCCTACCTCTATTCACAAATTTGAGTGGTTTTGGAGGCATTTGGGAAGCCATTTTCAGTACTTACCCTAGGGGGATTTGAACCCCAAATTACTAGTAAAATTGCATACTTGGTCTAGAATATTAAGAGAGTTTGTAGAGGTATTTTGGTGGCCATATCTCATCCCCTAACATCATATTCAAGTCCTAATATCATTTATACACCTTCCTTGAAGATTTGAAGGCATTTGGAGTCAATTTGAGACCTAGAGACCAATACTAGTAAAGTCCCCTACATTGGCCAGAAGTGAAAGAGGATTCTCAGAAGTATTTTAAAGGTCCAAAATCATCTCTGAAACACATATTTATGTTATAAAATCATCCATATACATTCTCAAAATATTTGGGAGCAATTGGAGCAATTTGGGGACCTAGAGCTCAAAACTAGTCAAAGGTCTAACTAGGAAAAAAAGTGAAAAATTGCCATTTTAATAAAATTCCTAACAAGGGACATTACACATGTCATCATATATTTTTCCATTCCTTTCCCTTCCATTGAGATTTCCCTGCCATCATGTCCTTGGTTATTCCTTTGTCATTACTGAACTCATTTTACATCAATGACAACCACATTCAACATCGTAGGCTTAGGGTTCTTTATTTTGGGCATGTGTGGTGGTTTAACACATCACACATGGCCCATGAGTCCCTAAGGAAACTTGTATGTCCTTATACTATGATGTTTGATCCTAGACCATGAGAGCATCCATTGGCATAGTTATTATTGAAATGGCCACTGTATCATACAGGGCATGTGTGATGTCTTAGGGCTTCAAGTGTGGACCATGAACCTCAAAGGATAATGTTATTTCTTAAGGAATGTTATGTATGCTTAGGGAATTCAATTTTCTAGTTGTGTGTTGATGGTCTATTTTTATCTAATAGAATTCAAGGTACATGGCCACATGACCTTTGGTATATGATTTCAAGAAGCTTCTTACTTTGGTCTCATTCTTTGGGGTTGGACATCTAGACATAGCTTTGATCTTATTAGTGTGTATCTTTAATCCTTCTTTAGATATGACAAGCATGATATATTTAATCTCCTTCTTAAATAATTTTCATTTTCTTTACTTAGCATATAGATGGTATTCATGTAGCTTCTACAACAATAGGAAGAAATATCTTCTCCTATAGAGACGTTTTGGACAAACCAATGATATGGCTGGATGCACCAATCAACACTCTAGAGACCCATACCCTCAAAACAATTTAATCCATCAACTACTGGAAATGGCGGGCATTTTACTGAGGTCACTCAGGCATTTTTACCAGTATTTTATACTTAGACAATTTGTGCAATTTCTAAGGTGGATTTTTTATTTCATCAAAATATTGAACCAATGCCACTAGATGATGTAGTATACCTCACTGAGCACACCCAAGCTGATTTCACTCTCAGACTCATCTTCATTTTCCCTAGATGGGCATTTTACTGAAGTTGGTACAAAACTTCCTAAAACCCTGTTTTGGCAGACCTATAAATTTTCCCTCAAACACTCTCAAGAAAAAATGAGACCATGATCAGGTAGACAAATAAACAATATACAGCCTAAACATATGGTGTGTGCATTTACTTTAACCTATGAATTATGGCGTGCATTTTCTTGAGACACTTAGACAGTTTTACTACCTCTGGTGCAAAACATCCTGAAACCCTGTTTTGGTAGGCCTTTAAGTTTGTCATAAAACACCCTCTTTGAGAGCTAAGACCATGGTAATATAGCCTCTTCAACAAGCTACAGCATGATAGTTTCAAATATTTTTTACCATTCACCTATGAGGTACAGCATGCATTTCCCCAAGGCTACTTGGACCAATTTTCCAACACTTAGCCTTTTTTCATAATGTCTAAAACTGCTTCAACCCTTGTTTTGGAAGATCTATAACTTTGTCATAAAGAAATATTTTGAAGAAATGAGACCATGGTTAAATATCCTATTCAACAAGGTATATCCTGATATGTTGGTGTGGGCATTTTCTTCAAACCATGAATTATGGCAGCATTCTCTTAGAGAAGTTTTGACTAATGTTTCAATACTTAGTCAATTTCCAAAGTTTCACAAACTTGCCATACTTTTCCAAAATGATGTCAGCTTGCAACACTGACTTCATGATAGCACCATAATACAATCATGTGTCTTTTCAGCCTCATCACACATGCCAAATCATCATACTTGTCATGTCATCACTTCCTTTGTCATTCCTTTGTCTTCCACTGAGTTTTCCTTGCCATCATGTCCTTGGTTATTCCTTTGATCAACCATGCCACTTCATCATACATGTCATGTCATCATATCTTTTCTCATTCCTTTGTCTTCCACTGATTTTTCCCTTCCATCATGTCCTTGGTTATTCCTTTGTCATTATTGAACTCCTTTGACATCAATGACAACCACATTCAACATCATAGGCTTAAGGTTCTTTATTTTGGGCATGTGTGGTGGTTTAACACATCACACATGGACCATGAGTCCCTAAGGAAAATTGTATGACCTTAGACTACGATGTTTGACCCTAGACCATGAGAACATTCATTGGCATAGTTATTATTGAAATGGCCATTGTATCATAAAGGGAATGTGTGATGTCTTAGGGCTTCAAGTGTGGACCATGAACCTCAAAGGATAATGTTATTTCTTAAGGAATGTTATGTATGCTTACGGAATTCAATTTTCTAGTTGTGTGTTGATGGTATATTTTTATCTAATAGAATTCAAGGTACATGGTCACATGACCTCTGGTATATGATTCCAAGAAGATTCTTACTTTGGTCTCATTCTTTGGGGTTGGACAACTAGACATAGCTCTGATCTTATTAGGGTGTATCTTTAATCCTTATTTAGATATGACAAGCCTCATATATTTAATCTCCTTCTTAAAGAATTTTCGTTTTCTTTACTTAGCATATAGACGATATTCATGTAGCTTCTACAACAATAGAATAAATATCTTCTCCTATGGAGTCTTTTTGGACAAACCAATGATATGGTTGGATGTACCAATAAACACTTTAGAAACCCATACCCTCAGAACAATTTAATCCATCAACTACTGGAAATGGAGGGCATTTTACTAAGGTCACTTAGGCATTTTTACCAGTATTTTTATACTTGGATTTGTGCAATTTCTTAGGTGGATTTTTTATTTCATCAAAATCATGAACCAATGCCACTAGATGATGTAGTATACCTCATCGAGCACACCCAAGCTGATTTCACTCTAAGAATCATCTTCATTTTCCCTAGGCGGGCATTTTACTGAACTTGGTGCAAAACTTCCTAAAACCCTGTTTTGGCAGACCTATAACATTTTCCTCAGACACTCTCAAGACAAAATGATACCATGGTCAGGTAGACAAATCAACAAGTTACAGCCTGAACATATGGTGTGTGCATTTAATTTAACCTCTGAATTATGGCGTGCATTTTCTTGAGGCCAACTAGGCAGTTTTACTACCTCTGGTGCAAAACATCCTGAAACCCCTTTTTGGCAGGCCTTTAACTTTGTCATCAAACACCCTCTTTGAGAGTTGAGACCATGGTAAGATAGCCTCTTCAACAAGCTACAGCATGATAGTTTCAAATAATTTTTACCATTCACCTATGAGTTACGGAGTGCATTTCCCCAAGGATACTTGGACCAATTTTCCAACACTTAGCCATTTTTTAGAATGTCCAAAACTGCTTGAACCCTTATTTTGGAAGATCTATAACTTTATCATAAAGCACTCTTTTGAAGAAATGAGACCATGGTTAGATATCCTATTCAACAAGGTATATCTTGATATCATGGTGAGGGAATTTTCTTCAAACCATGAATTACGGTGGGCATTCTCTTAGAGCAATTTTGACTAATTTTTCCATACTTTGTCAATTTCCAAAGTTTCACAAACTTGCCATACTTTTCCAGAATGATGTCAAATTGCAACATTGACTTCATGATAGCACCAGAATACCATCATGTGTCCTTCCAACCTCATCACACATGCCACATCATTATACTTGTCATGTCATCACTTCCTTTGTCATTCCTTTGTCTTCCACTGAGTTTTCCCTGCCATCATGTCCTTGGTTATTGCTTTGTCATTATTGAACTCCTTTGACATCAATGGACAACCACATTCAACAAAGATGATGATGACAATGATGACAACAACGATGATGATGAAGATGATGAATATGATGATGATGATGGAGATGAAGAAGATGATGATGATGATGACGAAGATGATGATGATGATGGTGATGACAAAGAAGAAGATGATGATATTGATGATGATGATGACAAATATGATGATGATGAGAAGGATGAGGATGAGGATGATGGTGGTGGTGGTGGTGATGATGATGACAACGATCATCATCATCATCATCTTCCTTATCATGATCATCAGCAGCAGCAGCAGCATGATGATGACGTTAGGGAAGGACTTAAAATTCAACGCAAATTGCCTGATCTACAATACTAAAAACATGCCTCAAAGAACCATTTTGATCTTCTCTTGGTTTCGAGAATAGTTCATGCTCTACTAAATAGGGGCAACCATGTGAAAGTGGAAGCTCTAATTATGCCCCCCTCCCCCACATCACTCTCAATTTCCCCATACCCAATTTGAAATATTAAAGAACATGCAACATACTCTATTATACAAAATAAAGATAGACATATTTCATAGATATAGAGACGAAAGTTCGTCGAAAATTAAAAAACGTCAATATTGCCACGGTTTTTCCGCCATGATTAAAAAAAATGAAAAGACATCTTAAAGTTCATTGTATTAATCCACGAATGTTCAAAATGTGGAAATATTTCATGGAAAAATCCGCCCGAATGTACTAGTGATATAATATTGTCCCAGTTATGGAAAAACAAGCGACTATTAGAGTTTGCATCGATTATAGGGACCTAAACAAGGCCTATCCCAAGGACAATTACCCTTACCCCTTCATCGACCAAATTATTGATAATTGTGCTGGAAGTATCATCTTCTCATTTATCGATGGCTTCTCTAGCTATAATTAGATCTAAATCCTCCCATCTAATCAACACGAAACAACTTGCATCTGCCTATGGGGAACTTTTGCTTATCGCAAGTTACCCTTCGGTCTTAAAAATGCTAGGGCCACTTTCCAATGGGCCATGTCATATGATTTTCATGACATCAATCATATTGTAGACCCCTATCTCGATGATCTACCTACTCATTCAAAACATCAATAAGATCATCCAAAGCATCTTAGAGCAATATTTCTTCAATGTTGTCATTAAAATATGCACTTGAACCCACACAAACGCATCTTTTGTGTCAAAGTCGTATACTCTTGGGCTTGATAGTCTCAAAGGATGGGATCAGGATTGATCCTTTGAAGGTAGAGGCTATTTTTACCTTACCTTTGTGAAATTCTAAATCACGACAAATCATGGAGTTGAGTATACCTCACAGAGAAAGAATGAGCAGAAAAGATGAATTACTGTGAAAATTGCAGTAAAAATGAGCAGACAATTAATCATGCATGAGAAATCAAATAGGAACAGAATAATGTCACATGATCCAATAATCAGTATAGTCAACAATGATGTTACATTGGAGAGAATTCGAGTCTCAATCTATCTAGCATAGGAATTGTCACCACTGGAGTGCTCTAGAATATCCAAACTCAACTCAACTCAACCAAAACTCAATTTACCGAAGACACAGTCAGTTAACTGACCAAGAAGGGCACATTAGTGAGTTTTTCATGCAAATCACTCAGAAAAGGGCGCATGAGGCCACAATCAGTGGAAATTGGAGCATAAACAACCCACAAGAGTCAGCTAACTCAGGTGGACTGAACTGGAACACTGAATTGGATCCTAAAATATAGGAAACTGACTCAAGTGGTCCTAAAATGATGCATGCAAGGCGCATTAGGTGATTTATGGATCCTAGATGACATTTGCACACCACTGTTAGGATATTTAGACACTTAGGAGTTAGTTAAGATCAACTTGTGTAATATATCCGTTAGGGATAGTGTGTTTCTTTAGTATGCATTAGTATGCATTTGTAAATACTTAATCCGACGGTCACAATATGTTTCCGACATAGAGTGATCCGACGGCTCAACTTCTCTTAGATCAAACCTAACCTTGATCCGTGGCTTAACACCCGATTGGTCCATGATCTCTATTTAAAGAGCATGGAGGGTCATTGTTTAGTTGATCGATTATGAGAAGCTCATTTGTAACTTTCTTTCTTTGCATAATAAATTGTCCCGTAGAAGCTATTTGGCCGGGGCCGTGGAGTGTTTCCCTCAAGAGGGTTTAAACCACGTCAAAACATCGGTGTGTTGATCTGTGATCTGTTTGTGTGAAGTGGTTGCTCTTGGTGTTCGGTCCTTTGGTAGTACCCTGTGTACCCGAACAACCACTAGGGGGTAAATGGCATCATTAGCTACTAGGAAAAATAAATAATGCTAGGTAGGACAAGGATGGAGTATTAATTATCCTAACACCCCCTTGTTGAGATATTGTAACTTCAAAGAATATTATATTTGTACTTTATTATTCCGGAGATGTTTCATTCCTCCATGAAGATCTTATTGTATATCCGGAGATGTTTATTCCTCCGTCAGAATGTGGTAACTTGGGTTATTAGACTTCCCTAGTGGGGGTCGGCCCTGTATGTGTTATGTGGGTCAAAGGGTTGTTAGACCACCCTAGTGGGGTCGGCCCAGTCATTTGTAATGGGGTATTTAACCTAATGGTTAAATACGAGCCTACATGATTTGTGTAAAAGAAAAGTCGGAGTAGTGTGTAAATAGAGGAGGTGTATTCCTCATTTAACACACACTCACTCACTTGAGAGTGGTGCACTTATGAGAGAGAGGTCTGCTATGGAGAAGGAGGAGCTTATGCTCAGGGTTACATCTTTTGTATTTGTTGGTCATCTATATTGAGGAATCTTTGCTAGGTTTTCTACCCCATGAGGGCTTCCCAGGATAAATCTGTGTCTCTTGTGTTTATGCAGTGCTTGTTGTTTCTTCAATGATCCTGTATATGCTATTATTGTGAAATGGAATGTAATGCTTCTATTTTCTGTCTTAGCATATTGAATTTTAACACCCCTCTTAATCCAAACTTGTCCATCCTAGGCCCTGGTTACTAATACCAAAGGTCACCCATATGTTGTAGAAATTTCTCCCTACGGATAGGTGGAAACTCTCTTAGGATAAAGCAGGATGCACTGACTCTATGCTAAGACAAAAAGGAAACAAATGCTACCTTGAGTTCTTAAACTAATCTTCACAACAATATTAAATGCATTCAGAAGAGATGAAAGACATAACTCACCTTCCAATTCGACGTTTGTCCCGCTTCTATCTCTTGATCCCGAAGCTCCAATGTAGAACCTGTTGAAATCAAACAAAGGACAAGCATGCAATCTTCCAAATACCTTGAAGCAAAGGTTAAGCTCAAATCTAAACTAGATACATTTCATATCAAATATTTATACAATACACATGAAATGGGAAAAACAAGACAAGTTATATTATATTACAAACTTGAAGAGTGCTTACAAAGGTTGCTTGATATCCAAACCAATCCTCTAGCTCCTAGTGCTTCCTCTAGCTATCTCTGCAGAAGTCTGAAGATCATAGGTTTGATGCCCCCAAAAATCCTCCCTTTGGCCCATGGAAAGCTTCTCTCTTATAGCACATGGGGAGGTTAACCAACAAGAGAGAAGTGTGGATCTATGGAGGGTTTAGTGGATCAGGACAACTAAACAAAGAAGGAGTTAGGATCGAACCAAAGATGGTAATCCCAATAAAATCTCCTCAAAGGTTGAGATCCCAAAATCCAAGGCAAAAAGGCTAATTTCAGACTATCATGCCCCTATAACTGAGCATAACGCGGTAGTACCGCGCCCCAGAGAAGGAGCAAAGCATGGTAGTGCTGACTACCACACCCCTATAGATGTGCAGGGAGCGGTAGTGCTCACAAACAGGGCTAAGTTGGGCTAGCAGATGGCAGAAAAAGGTTTTTCTTTCAGTGTTCAGTCAATGGTTTTCATTCTGGATGTTCAGATGATCTTTAAGGGAAACTGTCGTTTAGGTCGGTAATGCAAGGATGCGACACTAATACGTAATGTGTAATATTGAGGTATAACACCATACAATCAAATAAATGATGAAAATAAAATAATTTTCCATGAACAAAGGAAATGGGGAAAACCTCATGGGAAAAAAACCCCCTCAAAATAGGACAGTAGGGAGCTCAAACAGCTTTCACACCAAGAATATATCTAATATAAAATAATCCCTTATGAGTGAAAACCTTAGTGAATATGTTTGCAATCATCTCCTCTATAGGACAATAATGCAGTGATATGGTCCTGTTGTGCACTAGCTCCCTGATGCAGTGCATGTGAACCTCAATATGTTTGGTCCTTTGCTTCTGACCTGAGTCACTGGAGATCCTGATGGCACTTTGATTATCAAAAAAAGGTCTATTGAAGGAGAAGTGTGAATGCCAAACTCTATCAGGATCCCATGCAACCAAATTGCCTGGATAGTTGCATTCAAAGCCCCTCTATACTCTGCCTCAGCTGAAGAAAGTGTGAGTGTTGCTTGCTTCTTGCTTGACTAGTAGATTGGTCCTAATCCCAACATGAATACATAACCTGAAGTAGATTTCCTATCAGTATTGTCTCCATCCCATTCTGAGTCAGTAAAACCAACCAGATCTAGTTGAGCACCAACAGAATAATGAATACCAAACTCTCTCATACCTTGCACATAGTGAAAGATCCTCTTAGTTTCTTTCCAATGTAGCTCATGTGGCTCCTACATGTACCTAGCCATAGCACCAATAGTATATGATAGATTTGGTCTCGAATGTGTCAAATACAACAAGCTACCAATCAGTTTTCTATGAAGAGTGCTATCAACCAAGGGAGTAGAACCACCTTCTTCCAATCTAATTCCAGATGGGAAGGGAAAATATGTGGCTTTTCAATCATCCATGTGGAACTTTGTCAGTAAATCAGATGCATACCTTGACTGTCAAATCATGATCCCTAAAGAATTTTGAGTTACTTCAAGACCAATGAATTGTTTTAATAGTCCTAGATTTGTCATAGCGAATTCTTTTTTCAAGGAAGAATTGATGTGCTTCAACCCAGTAACAGATCCACCGGTGATGAGCAAGTCATCCACATACAAAACAATCAACAGTAGACATCCTCCCTTCTGTTGCATGTAAACATTGCAATCAGATTTTCATCTTTCAAAATTTTATGACGGTAATAAGGAATCCATCTTTTCATACCATGCCCTTGGGGCTTGCTTGAGCCCATACAGTTATATCCTCAATCTGCATACCAAGGAAGGATCATCAGTGTGCCCCTCAGGCTGTTTCATGTAGATCTCTTCTTCTAAGTCACCATGCAAGAAGGAACTCTTTACATCCATGTGATGTACCTCCCATGCATTCAAAGCTGCAATGGCCAAAACAACCCTTACTAAATCCATTCTTGCTACAAGAGCAAATGTCTCAGTGTAGTCCAAACCTTGAACTTGTGAGTAGCCCTTTGCAGCCAACCGAGCCCTGTGCTTGGTTGTAGATCCATCAGATGCAAGCTTTCTTTTGTAGATTGATTTGCACTGAAATAGTTTCCTCCCTTGGGGAAGAGAGACAAGATCCCATGTCTCATTGTTGTGCAGTGACTCATATTCTTCATCCATGGTTGATTTCCATCTCGGATCATGCAAATCCTCTCTGTAAGACTGTGGATCAGACCCCGCCATCATGAAGCACCTCTCAGGGATAAGTGGATTTGTATGTAAAAGTACAATGTTTGCATCTTCGTATTGAGATCTTGCTCTTCTGTAGTCAGATGGATCTCCAGCAATGTCCCTAGCTACCTCAATAATATTTTGAGCCCATTTAGGATTTAGATTGGGAGTAGGTGTTGGATCTGGATCTAGATCTACTAGATCTCCATACTCAATATCTATATCTAAATCATATTGATCTTCTTCTTCAGAATATGAATGTGCATCACCTGTAGAAACACCATTAGGAGAAAATGGAATAGGTAAATCAATTATACCTTGTTCTTCAACTGGTTTTAGACCATGCAATGTATCCTCATTGAATCGAACACTTATTTCAATGAAGCATCTCTTGGTTGCAATCTCCATCAATTTGCAAGATTTTGCATCTTCTGCATATCCAAGAAGAATGCATTTGCTACTTTGAGGTTGAAGTGCTTTCCTCTTGTCGGAGGGGATTCTGGCCATGCCTTGGATCCAAAGACCCTTAGGTGAGAGACATCAGGTTTGTGTCCCTTCAATGCTTCGAATGGAATGACCCCATCAACATATTTTTTGGGTACCCTATTATGAATGTATGTGGTACGGTTCACTGCTTCCACTCGGATATTTGATGGGAGATCTCTTTCTTCAAGTAAGCAGGTAGCCATATCTTTAAATGACCTATTCTTCCTCTCTGCTACACCATTTTTATGTGGTGTGTATGGGACTGAATGTTGCATTTGAATACCTTCAGAAGCACATAGATCCTGCAACTCCTTCTTGATGTACTCCCCTCCATTATATGATCGGAGTGCCTTGATATTTCTTCTAGTAGCGTTCTCAACTAAGGATTTGAAAACTTTGAAGATTTTGAATACCTCATATTTATGTTTGAGAAAGTAGATCCAACAGAACCTAGAGTAGTCGTCAATGAAGGTCAAAAGGTATTTGGATCCATTCATTGAAGCAGTGGTCATAGGTCATGAATCATCACTATGAATCAGATCAAGTATGGAGGAAGCTCTCTTTGCCTTCCCAACATCATACTTTCACTCTGGGTGCTTACCTAGCAAGCAAACTTTGCAGATTCCTTGAGAGAACTTTATGTCCGACAAACCTTCAACCATCTCTTCCTTGTGCAACTATTGCAGGTATTTGAAGTTTAGGTGTCTGAATATTTCATGCCAGAGTCTTCTTGTCTCATTTTCATGAGTCAAGAGAGAACTTTGATGTGAGTATGGAAAGAAGCAGGAGAACTCATATGCCTTGGAGGCATGGTTTGCAACTCCTTTGGCTATCAGCTTCCCAGATGAGATCTCTTCGACCTCAACTATGTCAGGTCCAAATACTACTTTCTTTGGTGAACCTTTGTAGGGCATCTGGTAAACAAACAACAAATTAGTTGCTCGATAAGGCACATATAGCACATTATTGAACTTTCCATGCTCAAGTTGTATTGTGCCCTTCCCTTCAACAAATATTTGACAATCATCTCACATGTGTATGCTAGGGCCATCAGTGAGATCTAATGAATAAAATGGCTTTGTGGAGGCAACCATGTGTTTGGAGGCTCCACAATCAATAAGAAAATATTGGGATTGTGAGAATCCATCCTTCAATGCATGGAATCTCTCATGATATTCTAACTTGCCACCTGGATCAGTCTTCCTTACCCCTTATGGAAGGGAAATGTTGTGTTGTTCAAGGATTTTTTCAATTTGATATATATGGTCTTCTTCATACAAGAAATCTCAGGATGGTTACCCTTCTTGCAGTATGTACACTTGGATTTCTCAAATTTATTTTGCTTGTCCATATTGGAGCTGGAGGCTCCTTCCGATGGACTAGACTTGGCACTCTGCTTGGGTTCAAATTGATTCTTCTCTTTTCCCTTTTGCTTCCCTTTTGCATTCGCGCTTTTTGACTCTCCATTGATAAGAGATTGATTTTTGGAGGCCTTCAAGGCCCCCATATGAATCAATTTGTCGTTTTCTTGGATGAGAGATTCAGTGAATACATCTAAGGATGGAATTTTCCAACCAAGGATTGGCAATCTCCCTGAATGAAAGGTAGAAACAAATATGGAGAACTCGGGAACAATCTTGCTCAAAATGGATAGCACCAACTGTTCATCCTTCTTCTCAATGTTACATTGCTTGCATTGCATGACCAAATATTTGAATTTGGAAAATAATTGTTGGATGGTTTCAAAACTGTTGAGTTGAGGAGAAATCAACTCATTCTCCAGAATATGGCCCCTTAGCTCATCTTGTTTTTCGAAGAGGATCTCCAACTTCAACCAAACCTATTTTGGAGTCTTCAATCCATCGAGGTGGAAGAGTAGATATCTGGAAATATAAATACTGAAATGAAACCAAATGCTTCATCCAATCTATCCAGATACTTGGCCTTCTCAGCAACTACTTGAGGTTCGAACTCCTTTCCCATTGTTACCTTGTACAATGACTTGTTGTGCAACACCATATGCATATCATCCCTCCAATCAAGATAATTGAAGGGTGTTAGGATCCTGGGAGAGAGAGGAGCATTTGAATTCTCCATTAGAGCTGTTGGAGCGAATACAATGTGGTATTGTTGTTATTGCTGCACTGAAAAACTTTCAATATCTTGTAAAAAACTCTCAATTTTGGAGATAGACTACTACTAAGCACTTCTTTAGGAAAATAGGCACATTTTTTTAGATCCTTAACACCTAGATAGACCTCAAAGGATTTCTCCAATGAATTCAATGCAATGGAACCAATATTTGATGTGGAAATCCAGAGGCTTCTAAATCATAGAGATCATGGAGCTGAGTATACCTCACAGAGAAATAATGAGCAGAAAAGATGAATTACAATAAAAATTGCAGTAAAAATGAGCAGACAATTAATCATGTGTGAGAACTCAAATAGGAACATAATAATGTCACATGATCCAATAATCAGTATAGTCAATAATGATGTTACAATGGAAAGAATTCGAATCACCTAGGAGAATTTGAGTCTCGGTCTGTCTAGCATAGGAATTGTCACCATTGGAGTGCTCCGGAAGACCCAAACTCAACTCAACTGAACCAAAAATCAATTAACTGAAGACATGATCAGTTAACTAACCAAGGAGGGTGCATTAGTGATTTTTTCATGAAAATCACTCAGAAAAGGGTGCATGCAGCCACAATCAGTGGCAATCGGAGCATAAACCCCACACAAGGGTTAGCTATCTCAGGTGGATTGAACTCGAACACTGAGTTGAATCCTATATGACATATGCACACCACTAGGGGGGAAATGACATCATCAACTACTAGGAAAAATAAATAATGCTAGGTAGGACAAGGATGGAGTATTAATTATCCTAAATACCTTCCCCCAACAACATACCCCAACTTCAAAGTTTGCAAGGGAAGGAAAACTTCTTGCGTTGTTTCGATTGTAATTTTGTGGAAATTACACAAGGATACATGTGATTGTTGAAAAAGAATGTCCCTTTCATTTGGTATGACCAAGCTCAATGTTCATTCGATAATCTCAAACATGATTTAATGCATGCACCGTTGTCACATCCACCTGAATATACACGAGATTATATCCTATACCTTGTCACATCTGCCTCCACCATTGGAATGGTGTTGGTACAAGAATACTACGATAGGCAAGAACATGTAGTTTACTATTTAAGTAAAAGTCTCACCAACTCTAAAACCCATTATTCACATTTTGAGAAGTTGGATTTGGAAGCTTTCATCCTTGTCCAAAGGATTCGCCATTACATTTTTCTCCACAAAACTAATATTATTGTAGATTCTAACCCCGTGTACCATATCCTGACTCGCCAAGTACTGGGGGGGGGATATTCTCGTTGTATTGTTATCCACCAAGAAATTGATTTGGAATTTGCTAAGTCTAAATTGAAGAAATCTTTGATTTTTACCAATCTTATATGTGATATTCCCCATACTAATGGAGAACCTAATCGCATTGACTCTCTTCTTGATGAGTCATTGATCCTCATTAGTACGCCTGACCCATGGTATGGAAAAATTGTTTTGTATCTCTAGACCCAACGTTTTTGGCCTGAACTATCTCGTGATGATCGTCATCGAATATGTGATAATGCGAAATATTACATCATCGTTGGAAACACTTTATATCGCCATGGTAACGATTATGTTTTACGACGATGTCCAACCCATGAAGAATTTGAACGTGTTTTAAATGACTGACACTCTAGAGCATGTGGCGGTAATCTCTCTCGGATGGCTACGGCCCAAATATTTTACGAGTTGGATACTTTTGGCCTTCCATTTTCAAAGATTGTATGGAGGTCATTAAGAAGTGTCCCCCTTTCCAATATTTTTATCCCAAAAAGCGCTCTCATCCTGCTCTGTTACATCAAGTCATTGTTGTCGGCTCTTTTCCAAAATGGGGCATTGATTTCATGCATTGTAATCCTACCTCAGTCGGAGGGCATGGTTATGTTATTGTCATTGTTGACTATTTTACCAAGTGGAATGAGGTTATGCCTACATATGCTAAATATGGTAAGACTACTGTGCTATTTGTTTTCAACCACATCATCGCTAGGTTTGGAGTCCCATAGTCCATTATTACCGATAATGGTTCCCATTTTAGGAATCATATGATGGCCGAATTAAGTGTCAAACTAGGTTTTCATCATGGAAATTCATCTCCCTACTATCCTCAAGCTAACAAACAAGTAGAGGCCATCAATAAGGTCTTTAAAACAATGATCCAGCACATGGTATGGATGCATAAATCCAATTGGAACTTGATTTTTTTTCAGCTCTATGGGCCTACAGGACTTTAGTAAAAACAACAACCAGATTCACACCTTTTCAGTTGGTTTATGTTATGGAAGTCATTTTACCTATCAAGTGTGAAATTTCGTCTCTTAAGCTAGTTATCAAACTCTTACCTAATACTTCTACAGAAGAAGAACGGTTCTTATATTTAACCAAACTCCATGAAACTTGTCGTGATGCTACTCTTTCCAATGAAGCACACAATAAATGCACAAAGATCAATATGACAAATTCATTCAACCTCAGACCTTTAATGAAGGTGACATAGTTTTAGCTTATGATTAGATGCACGATAAACTAGGAGAAGGAGAGTTCAAATCCATGTGGCATATTCCCTACATCGTCAAGTGCATCTTAGAAAGAGGGTCCTACAATCTAGTTGATTATGACGGAGTGCCTTTAGGAGAGCCTCGAAATGGGATCTACCTTAAAAAGTATTATGCTTAGGATCTCCCTGCATAAGTTCTTCGTATATATGTACCATAGTTGGTGTGTTTTTGGTGTGGTGTGGTGTGAACTTGTTTTTTCTTTTGGTGTGTGAGGATCTTGTTCCGTTTACGACTAATTATCATGCTTTGTGCTTGAATGCGCATATGTCAGTGTATTTGAGATTCGTGGATGGTGTTATCCAACATACCCAAAATATTGCCTCTGTAGCTTGGGTAGTTTATTCCCCCACTGATGAGTTGGTTAACTCAGGTGGAGTTTGCTTAGGTCTAGTGACTAATAACATCGTTGAATATCATGTCGCAATAGGAATATTGACCGACGCTTCCTATTTTGGCATATGCCATATTATCATTTACCTAGACTCCCAACTTGTGGTTTCAGAGTTGAACTGAGTCTATTCCATTCGCGACCCTATGTTACTTTGTATTTTCCGGAGAATACATCTTCTCAAGAGATCATTTGATTTCATACAATATTAACATATCCGAGAGAATTAAACACAATCACTGACTCTTTAGCTAATTTCATATTAAATTTCCATATCACGCATAAATGAACATTTCACCATTACGAAGTGTACATATGAAAATCACAAAACACTATGATTTAAATAACACATAGAGAAAATAAGTAGTCCAAACAAGATCTGTGTACATAGCATACCAAAATTGTGTCACATCATATTCCAAAAAGTACACGAGGGAAAAATGGGGCTATATTTCCCATACATCATGTAAGTGCCACAAAAACTAAAGAGACTAAGTGGCCAGCAAAAATCATAATCCTCATCACGAGGTGCATTATGCTCATGGTAGCACATGAATGCTTAGACCACTTGGTGTAGGAAATGACCAATGCTCTCGGGCACCCCTATGGTGTGCCTCTGCAGGTGATAGGGTACCTCATGCATCCTCATGGGAGGGATTCCCATAGATATCCCTTGAAGTTTTTGTTCCACATATTGTATCCCACCGGATTTGGCCCCCTCCACTTGATATTCCTCCCCGCGATGTAGCGGTGATGAACCCGTTGGCCTCAATGGTCATCGATTTGCGACATATAACATAAAAATGTTTAGATTCCCTTCTGTACAATAAAAAATATATAAAATACTTAAAAATCCAAAAACACATATTGATCCAAGGTTACATTTTCTAGAGACATACCTGTATCATCCCACTGTGCTCACTCTGGAAGCACTAAATAGTTGTCTCCACAGAAATCCAACCTGGAATAAGGATAGTCCTCTATCATAGGCATCTAGTTCCTCCACCATATGAAGAAACCAACATCGTAAGAGAGTATTTGAGGACCTCCAAGTTGACCTATGTGGCTGTTCCACCTTTCCATCTGTGGTACGGATGAGGGAGGGACATCTGGCATATTGATCTATAGATGTGATAGTGGTACCCTCTCTAAGAAGAATGAAACCAAGAGAGTTCCATATCCACACATTTTCTATCTTCTCGTCGTTCATTTAGTGATATGGTCCATCATGTCGACCAACACACCCCTACACCAGTTGAAGACTCTAGCCTTGAGACAATCAATGGCATGCGCCATTTTTACCTTAGTAGCATGGTGAGGCCCTGTACTCCTAGAAAATTTTGTAATGGTAAACAAGATAAACATAAAGGATGATCAACTACATCCTTAAACGATATCTTGCCACTACTCTTTCGGGTTCTTGACCTGCAATATTGTGCTATATATCCCTTTGTACTCTCATCACTGTTCCGATGACCAGTCAAGTTGATTGGTGTTCCTCATTTAGAGATCCTAGTTAAGAAATAGACGTCCTCTAATTCGATTTCAAGAACATGAGGTCCCACACTAAAATCTTGGTTATCGACATCCCGCATGTTTATCAGATGGATTAAGATTGGGAGTGATTGTTTCCTCATACTCTAAGTCTTAAAAAACTTCAACAACCCTCAATTTTTGAGTGCATCTAGGGTATCTTGGTCATGGAGGGCATCCATGTCATCAAGTTCATGCTCCCTCTCTTTCCACTCAATCATTGTGACCTTTTGGGTGAACAATCTACTGTAGATCGCCAAAGAGAAACATGGTTAAATTTTGAGCTTGAAATCTTGCAAGATCAATGAGCAAGAAGCTTAAAATTTTCCCTTTCCATGCTATGCCGCTCCCCCACAGTGGCTTACAGGGAGAAAATCTCAAATTGTTGCTACCCCACAATTACCTACAGAGAAAAAATTCCCAATTTTTTGCTCCTATCAACCTTATAGGGGAGCGATAATTTTGGGAGGGCGTTTTTAAAGCCCTATCTTAGCTCAAACTCCCCCAAAACTTGCATGAAAATGAAAAACAAGGCCATGAATGGAAAGAGCTAGGTGAGATATATAACTTGGTTCAGACAGAACCTCGAATAGTGTCTTGTATCTCCCACAATCAGCAGTTGAAATTTGGCTTCCAAAAAGGGAAAAATCTCCTTTGAGGTAAAAATGTGAATGTTTTTACCAAATTCCCTTTTTACTCGCATACAAACTGGTTTTTTTTTTCACATTAGAAGCCTCTTTTTCAAGATATTTTTATTTAGTTTAAAATCCCATGATGAGATTCTAACACGGTTTCTGGTAAGAAATGATTGTTCCTTGCAGGATCATGGGAAGAAGATATCACAAGTTTTAGTGACCTTGTACACGTGTGTATGCTTTGAATTTTTCAAACACATTAAAGACAAGGAAGAATCGTCTTTCGAGTGATAATTTATCCATTTTTTCCCTTGTTAAAATAGTTACAAAAAAGGAACCTCTCAGAGTCCTCTTTAAGCCCTTTTCAGACTCCCTAAATATGAAAAGATTGTCGAGCAGACTTGTTTCTTTCACGCTGTCAAAGTATTTGAAAGGAAGTCCATTTGGTGATAGTTTTCCCCTTTTTCGAACCATTTGGACTAATTACAAAAAATGAATACTCTGGTCTGTCATTGACTAGAAGAGTTCTCTCTCACATTGTTTTATCATTTTTCTGGTGAGGAGACTAAATTTACGAAAAATAACCATTTTGGAGTCTTATTTAGATTCTTTTTAGACTCTCTAAATGTGAAAAGATCGATGAGTTTACCTTCCTTGGACTCATAAAACAATGCATCGAAGGGCCCATATGGGAACAAACCACTCTTTCTTTAGGTTCATTAAACATGTGATGAGAGACTTATCTAAGATGAGTTATACCGAGCATATGTTATCCTCCTCAAGCTTGTTAAAAAACAAAGTGGTACTCATCGATCATGATGGGGGAAAAACTGGGAAAAATGGGTTAGTTTTGTTGGGAAGCTTTATGGTAGCTTATTGTCACCCTTGTACATGGCACTTGTTTGCGTCTTGCCTTACAGTTGGGTAATATTCTTTCCTCCAAGTTATACCAAATTCCATGAGTAATCTTACTCCCTTGGTCCATTCGAATAATGCCTTAGCCATTTTCGCATTATGTTTTGGTCTCTACTTCGTTGAGTCAATGCTACCAAGTCACTCGTCATGCCATCCGATGTTCAAGGGAAGTTAATCTGACTCAGTCTTTCTGCAATTCTATCGATCTTCATCCTTATGTCAGTTTATGCTCATTTGATCCATTATTTTACATTACTTTCCTATGTTTGTTTTGTGTTGATGATATGGGATACATCATGGCCCTCCTTCGATGAGTCTATTCCTGTCAACTCCAACACATCATCCTGGAATTAGACTCATAAACCATTTAGTACCTTGGGTCTTGCATGCCTCAATGGTAGGTTTCCTCGTTTCTGACAGTAGGTTTGCATCATTGACCTATGATCGTATGATTCCACGAGTGTTCAAATTCATCTCACTTACTCATATTCATTGGAATGTAGTAGGGTACTTTGGGAGTCATTGACATCATTGGTGATTTCCCTCGCACTTGTTAACAGTTTACATCAATGAATGATAATCAAGTGGTTTCTACCATATTCGACTTCAATACCTTTATTCACATGGCTAGAATCGTATCATTTCGAGATCGGGTTGAAGACCCTAGGGACTCTTGTTATGTACTTTACCAAGGTTGTGATGGAGATTTTTTGAGTAGGTTCCTATATGTACATCATGTTGGTACTAATACGTATATTGTCACATGCGCTTTGTATTGGTCTGTGGTTGTGTCATTATTATATCATGGATCTACTTTGTATTCTTGTAGCCATGATATTTTTCAGTCATTTAGGTACAGATCCACATTGTATGTCGGTGGTTGTATACTAAGTCAATATTGTCATGGATCTGCAATGTATTGGTTGGCAGCCATGTCTTGAGTCAATTTGTTCCAAGCATGGGTATGCTCGCCTCAGGGGATGATATAGATATACTTTTTGGTCTTTGCTTGCATATTTTTTCCGGCTCTCTTCCAGACACTCCTTTGCACCTATATCTTGGTAAAGTGTTTCGACCATCGGATCCCTTCTGACATCACACTTTAAGGGGCACATGTTACACCTCAAAATGTTACATTTATGTGTCCTCCTTGAGTTGAATATTTTATCACCATGAAAATGTGATTGTTGTGCTTCCTAGAGGTGTTCTAGAGGGAAACCTAAAGCCTATTATGGTCATGTTTGGGAGAGAAACCCATCATTAGGAGGTCGAAATCCACTTCAACCAACCCCATTTTGGGCCATGTACAAGCATTTTCGCCCCCTTCCCCTTGTATAGGGAGCGACAATTCCCCTTTTGTCACTATGTGGCCTTCTTTAGGGAAGCGAAAATCTCCTCCAACCACTCTTCCTTGAGTTTGGGATCAATATTTGAGAGGGATATTAGGATATTAGGTTGACCCTTCGAAGCCTCTCCTCCATACCATCCTAATTATGTCAATCCTCTCAAGATCCATGATATCCTCTTGTGATCCAAGCATTTATCCATGGTGGTTTGGGCTCCCAAATCCTATAAATGAAGCTCCTACATTGAATCCCACACATGGAAAGTATGCTTGGAGATGCCATCCTTATGTTAGCTTGATTCTCAAAGAGTATGGAAGGGAAGCTTAGAGTAAGTGTTGCCGTAATTCGGGTGTACCATTGTACATACTTCTTTATGGCTTTCCATTAATACAACTTGGCCTATTTCTCCCATATATGTGTTCATTTACATGTATGCTTACTCTTGTTGCATTTAAAGTAAGTAGGCTTCTTTATGCTTAACTTGTAGAAGGAAGGCAGTATTTTGCATTATCTCTACAGGTTCTACTCATCTTTTGAGTTTTGGACATCAAGCCTAAAGGCTGGAGCAACGAGGAAAATCGTCAGTAAGGAGGTAAGTCATCTACTCTCCTTCATGCTTCTTCCTTCTTGTCTTGTTGCATGCATAAATCCTAGGTCTAGGAGAAAGTTAGAGTCCATTTGTTTTTCTTTTGTCTTGGATTAGGGATCTAGGGAACCTTCACATGTCCAAGAGGGATTATACCTATCTATAGGGAGAATTTCCTACAACAGTGAGCATCACCCAATGCAATGAGTGCTAAGTGAACTATCCATAGAGAGAATTTCCTACAACAGTGAACATCACCTAATGGAATGAGTGCTAAGTGAATTATACTCATGGGATATAGGTCATATATTAATGACTTACACTACGTAAATAATCCCAAAAATGGACTGGGCACACAAAAGCATCGACATATTATCTTATTTCCCCTAGGAAAAGAATCCCCCGATTCCCTGAATTATCACTGAGGAAGAATTCAACAAACATGGGCCCTAGGATTTTTCGATGGGGCTTCCCAAAATCAGGTTTGTGGCGGGGCTGCAATGTTACACTTGTCTGTCATTTCTTTAAATTACGAATGGGTCTTGGTTGTGGGTCGAACAATTTTGCTTGCGGAGCTCTATGCTCTAAAACTACGACTATGTTTTGCTAGAGAGAAGAACTGCACACACCTTCAGATTTTTGGGGACTCCATGATCATCATTAAATGGATAAATAAAATACAAAAATGCCACAATATTTTTCTCAATACTGTGTTGACAAATGTGATGAGACTCTTGGAGGACCTTGACTCCTTCTCTTGTTGGCATGTTTACAGGGAATGGAATGTTGAAGCAAACCAACTCTCAAAAAAAGGGTTAAACATCCCACACGGACAATGGAAGATCCTAGAACAGAACAATGATACTTTTCATGAGTACTATCACAAACCATTCATTGATGGAATGGCCCATCCCAGATCAACACACTCTGATTGATGATTTTTGGTATTTTTGGTCTTTCTTGTATGTAGAGGTAATTACTTGCAAAGTGGTTAGTCTCCGACTACTATTCAAACTACCTTTGAGATTCCCTTGGGGAACTCGGATAACTTTCTTTTTTTACAGTCCTAATGGGACTATGATCCAGTGCAGTGTAAATTGACTGAAATGATATCATTTTTGGAGCTAAAAAGCTAACATCAGGAAGAGGCTCATAACATCCTTTCTGCAATATGTAATTTGATTATACTTTAATTAAATTACATTTTTTTCCTTGGAAAAAAATAATCCCAAAAATGATATATCATAAGTATAAAAGATATTTACAAGTATAATGAACTTTGTAATTTAAAAAATGATGATATGCTTGGGAGGTTGAGGTCATATTTATAGAATACAATGATGTTCCTAAGAGGTTAAGGTTAAATATAATAAAATACAAATTATAATGATGCAATGAGAGGAAGTTCAAATATGGGGATATTACAATGATGTTTACGGGATTGGATTCAATATAGAGAGTGCAATGATGCAATGGATTCTCTTTCCCTTAATTATAATATTTGATAATAATGGTTTTAATGAGTTCTCTCGCTCTTCAATATAATATTTGACAAAAATGGTATATACATAGTGTGATAATGTTCATCAAAGCTTGGTAAGAGTATAGTGGTGCCATGAAGTTGAAGTTGATGTTAAAGATAAAATGATATATTTGTTTTTCTTTATATTTATAATAATATCTAACAATAATAATTAAATGAATTATTTAACACATTTTATAAGTATTTTACAATAAATCAATAATACGCACTCACTTATACACATTTCTTTACTTATTTATTGTATGTATTCTAATATCATCTATAATTATTTAGAACTTTATTGAACATGGTATTGAAATGGAAAACTTCATAAATGTATATTAATTAGGGATTAAAATTTAATTCATCTAATTTAATACATCACACAATATATATTGATTGAAATTTGAGATTTAATTCATCTAAATTAACATTGAATACATCACACAATATCACAATATCTTTTTTGACCAAAGTTCTCAAAATGGCCACAAAATGAATCAAAAACTCCCTCAACAAGAAATTTATATTAGACTTTGGACATTTTGTTATCATTTTAATTAAGGGTAAAATATGTTATAAAATTTTGATTGAATATTCACCCATTTTATTACTCATTTTACTTATTGTTGGACACTCCATTTATAAAAAAAAATATTTCAACAACATATAAATACTTACAAATCACATTTAAATACCTTCAATTTATATAATAACCAATGCAAACCTCTTTAATCACCAAATGCCACACGTGCATCCCTATAATTTATGGATGGACATTGAAACACCTTCAATTCCCAAGTCACGTGTGATAGCTTATAAGAACACAAGACAGAGGTATGATGTTGGGGAATGGATTATATATCTTTGTTCTGGTTTTTTAAATAGGCATCAGAAAAGAGTAGGTCATCAACATTTTTTTGGTAGTTTTTGACGAGCGATGGTGAGGGGGAGGTCGTCTGAAACCTTTGGGTGTGCCATTATTGTGTCTGAAAGCTCACGTCGTTTGCCGGGAACAGGAGGATTGTTGGTTTTGGCGACCAAAGATTAGAGCGGCTAAGTATTTTTCCGTGTTTTCTGGCATTTGGATGGGTTTCATCTTGGTTTGTGCGATGCTCTCTCTACCCTAGTTGGGTCTTCCCATCGACTTTGGCACCCTCTACTCTGGGTTCCTGTTTTTTATTGTATCTACTGGGTGCATTGGTCCTAACAAGACCTGACACAAATGGTGGTGGTGTCGGGATTTCCTACTTCTAAATCTTGATAAACTTTGATGTCAGCATTGCTAGGATTTGCGACTTGGCATGGGGTTTTATTTCCTGTTTGGGCTCTTTGAGGTTATTTTGCTAATCTTTTTTCTGGGCCGGTAGTTTTTTTGGTGGGTTTCCGTCTGCCGATGGATTTTCGACTGCCAACCATTTTTTGTGCCGTGGTAGTCGTTCGTGTTCCGTTTTCTTCTTTTTTCTGGGCTGTGTTCGTGTGGGGTTTCGCCCGTCGGGGGGTTTCCCTGGGCCGTTAAAGGTGCTGGTCTCCGGGCACCAATGGGTTTTGAATGGCTCACATTTCTCAAAGCTGTGGTTGCCGGTGGCTTGTGCGGGGTTTCGACTATCCGGTTTTTTACCTTGGGTTTTTTTTATGCTATCTTCTGGCCGTCGGTAGGGGATCTTTGTTTATCTATTTCTAGGCCGGCTGGAAAATGATTTGGTGGGGTTTTTCTATTCTGGGTCATCTCTCATTTGTGTCCTCATTTGGTTTGGATGTATCTCTCTCCCCTTTCCAACGACAAGCTTGTTTTTTGTTAGCTCATTTTTCTGGGTGGTTAGGGTTTGACTAAGCCGGCTCCACATAATGTCGAGGGAACAAAACAAGGTATACATGTCCCAGTCATCTACTGACCTGTGGCTTGAGGAAAACAGACTACTTAAGCCAAATGAGTTCTATAAAGAGATGCTCAAGGGAAAGAGGCTGCTGGTGCCGAGTGTTGTCCAGGTGGCAAAAGACCGACATGCTCCTCAACTGGCTCAATCGGCTGCTAGGCGTCAAAAGTTTTCAGGTACCACTCATCTCCCCCCGGCCGGCGTTGGGTTTAAGCAGTCCACAAAAGGCTCGGGTCCTATTTGTCCATTTGCGCGCAATTCAGCTCGACGTCTTGAGAAGTGGGGTTGCCGGCCTAGTGAGACTTGGTTCACAATGGGTTGTGATGTGGGTTTATCGGAGCTAGTTGAATACAATATGACCGCACTGGTTGGCCGATTTTCTTATATGGCCATGAATCATCGGGACATCGTTCATTGGGTCTTGGAGACCTGGGGTCCTATGCTGGATTATGTTTTGAAGGTTTCAATCCTTGCTAAAGGCTAGTATGGATTTAAATTTAAGGAGGAGAAACACACGACGATGATCCTGGACAAGTTATGGCTTACTGGGCCCGGGAGCCTCATGCTTCAAAGGTGGCAAACTGATTTTGATCTGGACAGGGCTTCCATTCAGTTCCGTCATTTATGGGTTCTTCTCCCGGGGTTCCCTTTGGCCATGTGGAACCGTGGAGCTTTTGAGGCAGTCGATAACTATTTGGGACGGTTTTTGCACTTGGAGGATAGTGTTTTGGATGGGGTGGATAAACGGATGGGGCGTTTACTTGTGGAGGTGGACATTTCTTTGGGCCTGGTTGATGTTTTACACATTGATTGGCGTGGTCGTAAGTATGCTCAGACTATTGATTATTGGGGTAATCCCGGTGAAGCAGATTTGCTTTGGTCTTCTGAGGAGGGTAGTGACCTGGAACATGACGCGGCTGGGGCATTGGATGGATACTCGAACTGACTCCCTCCACCGGGATTGGAGAATTTGGACACTATGGGTAAGCTTGAGTTCTATGATCCCTCCTTTTATCAATCTCTTAATGAATTGGAAAAATCATTTATTAGAGATTTGGACATTAAAAAGAAAGATGCTGAGATTAGTAGTTCATCCTCATTTACCTCCACTATCCCTTCTTGTGTTGTGGGGGGGGCTATTGATTCAAATGTGCCATTGGATTCACTGGTCGATGTTGGTTGTCCCCTCGGGGGTGCGGGTGGGGTTGTTTCTCTATCATCCCAGTCGGACTCTAAGTCCCTTCTATCACTACCTTCCTTGTTGGACACTATCTTGGTATCTTCGGATCATTCGTCCATGTGGGATGGGGAAGGCACTCTCCCCCGGGTTGTTGTTGACAATGTGTCGAATCCTTCTATCCCTCCTGACTTTCCTTGTGGCCTTGTTGAGCTGCTGGGTGATTTTGTGTCTACCGAACTTTCGACTTCCACTCCACAGGTACTGTTGATCCCGTCCTATTGCGATATGGTAAAGAAGGAGCCCATTCCTACTTACTTTAAAAACCGTAAGGTCGATGAAGGATCTCTGGTTGGGCCGAATGATCCTGTGGGTCCGGAGGTGGACCATAAGAAACTAAATAAGGGGACCCGTTTTGGTGGCCTGGCTTCAGACCTCTCCCCATTACAGACCCATAGTGCGAGGAAGGCCAAAGGTTGTATCCGGTCAAATCAGTCGGTGGTGGTTGTTGTTGAGGATTTGACACCTATTATCACTTCTCCAAACACTGGGGCGCTTAGAGGCATCAAATCCCTTAGAGGCATCAAAGGCGTCAAACGTTCGGAGTACTAAGGAAAATATTTCAAAGCGTTTAGACCGTTTTCTTATTTCTAGGAATCTCTTGGTTAATCTATTTAAATATCGGTCTTGGATTCTACAATCCAGAATTAGTGACCATCTCCCCATTATTCTACAAATTGATATCGAGATGTCCCATCAAAATTATCCATTTAAGTTCAATTCTGCTTGGCTATCTGATGATTCTTTCAAACAGGCGATGGGGACTCATTGGGTTGTGATGGATGTTTCGGGTGAAATATCGGTTGTGGATAAAATGGTGGCTAAGCTTAAAGGGTTAAAATCCTTTATGATTAAATGGACTTGGATAAAAAGGAAAGAGATGGCGATGGATTTGGTTAATACTGAAAATGATAGTAGTGAGCTGATGGACAAGTCATTGAAAGGCCAGCTGGGTCATTATGAATTGGTGGCTCTTGCAGATTTGGAAAGAAGGAAATTGAAACACCTAATTTTTCTAGAGGAAACATGGCGTTTAAAGAGTAGGGCACTCTGGATTAAGGCAGGTGATGAGAACACAAAAAAAATTCATAAATTTGTTGATGCCTGTCGTAAACAAAATACCATATGGGATCTAAATGACAAATCGGGCAAGCGTATTTCTGGTCTGCTGGAACTACAATCTGAAGCCATTAATCATTTTCAGGACATTTACTATGATCCCAAGTCTGCTACTATGATTGACCAGATTAAGGTGATCAAAGAATACCCTCGCCTTTTTTCTAATGAGGAGGGGGAGGAGATTTTCCGAGCAACTACTCTTGTGGAAATTGAAGGGGTTTTGCGGGGTTTTGCTAAGGACAAAAGTCCTGGTCCTGATGGGTGGTCGGTGGATATTTTTATTGAGTTCTTTGACTTGATGGGGCCTGAATTATGGGAGGTGGTGGAGGACACCCAGATTGGTGGGGTGATCTCGGGGGCCATAAATTCCACGTTTATCGCCCTCATTCAAAAAAATTCTCACCCTGAGGATTTTGGTGATTACAGACTTATCTCTCTTTGTAATCTGATCTATAAGGTAATCGCCAAAATCATTGCTATCCGTTTAAAACTTGGTTTGTCGAAATATATTTCTTCGGAGCAGTTCAGTTTTCTTAAGAACCATCAGATCCTGGATGTTGTGGGTGTCACTCAGGAGGTCTTTCATAGTATTAAAACGAAGAATATCAGTTCTCTTTGTTTAAAATTGGACTGGTTAAGGCCTATGATCATGTGAATTGCACTTTCCTTCATTTTATTTTGGTCCAAATTGGCTTGCCATGGTCCATGGTCAAATGGATTATGGCCTGTGTTTCTTATGTGAATTTTGCGGTTATCATCAATGGTCTCCCATCTGATTTCTTCAAGAGCTCAAGGGGGATGTGACAGGGGTTCCCTCTTTCACCCTTATTATTCCTGTTGACTATTGAAGGCCTTAGCAAGTTGATTCTGCAGGCTAAGCGAGATGGGTGTATTTCGGGCATCAAAATTACTGCTCAAGCTTCAGTCACCCATACTTTATTTGTTGATGATGTCATGCTCTTTGGCCCGAACTCCATATAGGAATGGTGCTACTATAAAAATATGCTTGATCTTTTCTGCCGTGCCTCCGGGATGCTGATTAGCCCTTTTAAATCCTGGTTTCTGGAACATAATGTTGATCTGGAAATTAAATCTCAGGTTTGCTCTTTCCTTCCTTTTAATTTCAAGGATATCATGATGGGCACTGTGTATTTGGGATTCTTCCTGAAGCCGACTAATTATCTTATTTGTGACTGGTTGTGGTTGTTAAAAAGTTTTGACAAGCGTATCAATCACTGGTGTTGGTGTTGGTTAACACTGGGTGGCAGGCTCACTTTGGAAAGATCCGTACTTCAAAATCTTGATGTATACTAGTTATCTCTGTGCAAGATCCCCAGGTCTATATTGCATGGGGTTGTGCAAGCGTATTTTCTCCTTTATTTGGACTGGGGGGAGAGATATTTTCAAATTCCACCTTGTGGACTGTAAGTCATTGGCACGACCTCAACAACTTGGTGGCTAAGCTATAAAAAATTTGCATCAATTTGATTTGGCCCTGAAAGCTAAAAGCCTTTGTCGTGCTTTGTTTGGGGATATTGCTTGAAGTACCCTCATTCAAGGAAAATATCTAAAATCTATTTCTATGATTGATTGGATCCGACAGGGTTCACATACGACAAATGTCGCTTCAAATATTTGGAATGGTCTGAAGGGTTCGTTGTCCATTATTAAGGATTGGTTGGCCTGGATTCCTAGAAATGGTCGAGATATTCGGCTAGGTGTTTATCCGATTGTTGGGGGCCATCAAACCCCTATTTCTATGTTGATCTCACTCAGTTATTGTGGTCCAAAGGATATTATATGCTCTCCCATGTTTTATACTGGAATGACGGGGGATGGTCCATTTGGATCTCGGTAGGACAACTTGGACTTCTCGGTGGGATGGCTCTAGAATGGACCTCTTTTATGCAATGTTTGAAGAACTCTAATATTTCTCTTTTAACCTCGGAAGACCAGTTGGTTTGGTCATGGAATCCAGGAAATGGGATTGTTACTGCAAAATTAGCCTATGAAACTTTTTCCATTGATGATCACCCGAATGAGAAGTGGTGGTATACTAAATTGTGGCTTTTTCACATGCCATTAAAACTCAAATGTTTTACCTGGTTGATGTTGCGGAATTGCATACTCACATGGGATAACTTGTGCAGGAGAGGTTTTTGTGGACCTGGTTGGTGTGTGTTTTGTCATTCCCAGGGGGAATCCATTGAACATTTATTCCTTCGTTGTCCATTTGTAATTGCTATTTGGTCAGCTATCAGTAATATATGTGGACGACGACTCTGTTGGGGTGACCAATCGCTAGTGGATGGCCTGTGTGCATGGGGGAGTATCCATAAGGAGTGGCACGCACTTCCATGTTTCATTTTCTAGGAAGTTTGGCAAGCCAGGAACTCTGTCATTTTTGATGAAAAACTTCTGGATGTTACTTTTCTGGGCTGTAGAGATTTGGCTGCTTTTCGTGAGTTTTCTGGTGGGAGTACTGTTGTTGCACCTTTGGCTTCCACGGGCCCGGGATTCACTCCTTCTATTATTGAATACCCTTGTGGGTTCTTCGATGGTGCTTCGCAGGGTTGGGATGTTGTAAGTGGGACCGGCACGATCCTCCTTGTGAATCAAAATCGGAGATTCAAATTATGGTTTAACTCCGGGATGGGATCAAATACTCGTAGTGAGCTTTTGGCTCTCTGGTTATTACTTCGCTTTGCCTCCTCTCGGTGGTTCCATTCCCTTTAGATTTGGGGTGACTCTCGTGTAACGATTGATTGGGCCAATGGTGCAACCCCCATCAGGGTACTACTGTTATCCTTTTGGCTCCAGGAGACTCGTTCACCAATTGATGGTTTCAACTGTATCAGTTTCAAGCATCTTCCCCGTATTCACAATCAATTGGAGGACGACTTATCAAAGCGGGCCTTGTCTTACCCTTTGGGACTTATTTTCTGGGAGGATTGGGAGGATGACCTACTGTTTTCTACGGGCTCTATGGTTCACATGTTGCTATAACTTTTTTGTGGGTACATATTTATCGGCTCTTTTCCTTTGCAGGTTTTTAGTTTTCGATCCATTTGGCCAACCACTGGTTGGTTTTCGTTGTTTCCCTTGGATCAGCGTTCTGATGGTACTTCTTGTTTGACCGGTTCGGTGGCCTCTTATGGGAGGTTTCTTTTTTTTGGGCCGGCCTTTTTGTGTGGTGCTTTGGGCACGTCTCGACATTTAGGTTGTTGTTTGGTATGTTTACCTATTTTGTTTTTATGTTCTTGTTGCTATTCGTGGATTCTCCTCAGCGGCTGGGATGTAGCCGTCTTATGATTGATGATTATTACTGTTATGTGTGATGGTTTGTTTCATTTTTCTCTACCTAGCAGCTGGGATGTAGCCGTAGTATTTGGTGCTTTGGACATTTCTGACTCATGTCTCTATTACTATTTGCCATTATTAATAGTAAGTTATTTTTCTTTTCGTATGAAAAAAAAACACACACACACACACAAACACTTTCAATTTCCAACCAAATTTTCTACCATAAAAGTATTTCATGCGATTGTTATTCTACACAATATTTTGATCCATTTAACAATAAAATAATCTTTATTTACTTTAAGATATTTATATTTAAATTTTACTTAATTTTCTACTAAATGACACCAATTCAATTTAGTAGAAAATATTATTGCGTGCATGATGCAGTAATTTGACTTTTCTATTAAATACATAATCAAGTGTAATTAATTTAAGTAAATAAATTTAAAATTAAAACAAATTTGAATTATTTTTTCTTATTTTTTACATTGATCATTATAATAAGATAAATTAATGTTGATATTATGACATCTTCAAAGATGAATATACATACCATTTTTTGTTTTTTGGAATCTAATTGGGGAATTGAACTTGGATCACCTTGCAAATGAAACCCACACCTTAACCGATTGAACTAGAGAGAATTTACTTCTATTTTTTTAATTCATCTTAGTCTAATTATATATGTTTGAATATTTTTAAAATTTTAATATAAGTATAGTTGACTTTGAAATTAAAATGAATCTAAATTATTTTATTAGTTTAATTTATATATTTTAATATAAATATATATTTTAAGTTTGAAATTAAAACATATTTAATTTTTGTTCACTCATTATAATACTACAAAATGTAGTGTTTAAATATGGATATGATGATGTTGGTGCTTAACCTCCACTTAGATCAATTTTGGTTTATCCTATCTTAAGAAAGAAAAGTAAGAAACTACTTGGTTTGCTTTAGAGTTTTATTTATGTGCTCAAAAAACTTGGAGATGAGCATTCCCAAATTACTATAACTTTGATGAGATAGAAGGTTGGGCGCGTTTGTATTGTAACAAAAAATTTGAAACTGGGATCTTATGTGGGTGTACACGTGTCAATAAGAGGAAGTGCTTTTTATCATCTATACTCATAATCTCACAAAGATGACAGATCCTTTCATCCCCGGAGTTTTAGAAAAGGTCCAATGCCATGTTTCACTATGCATCACTATGCAGAGCATAAGAGTTCATTCGTATTTTAGCTATGTGGATCTTATTTTTTACGCTAGTTAAAACAGAGAGATAAATTATGTGCTTAGACTATCTAATTGTTTGCCTTTTTTAATTTTGATGTTAGATAATAAAATAAATAAATAAACCTAAAAACTTGAGAAAAAATCACAAATAGAAACCATACATCTATCCAAAATCTCATGCTTAAATTTATGTGCTTAGAAGTATGATTACTATTGAAAGAAGTTTAAAAAATGGTGTAAAAAACTCCCAAGGTTTAAAGAATTCCCAGTTTTCATCAGTTGGGGCATTTGGAGGTGTAGAAACTCTCTTATGTTTGAAAATATTGCACCTAATATCTATGTACATTGCACCAAAATTCTGGTTGTCTTCTTTGAATACTTCAAGGATAAGAAGATTAACAACCCTAGGAAAATTATTGTGCCTACTTTTCTAGAAAATTTTATTGTTGGCTATTTCAATGGATCATTACAAAATGGAAAGTGTGGTGGGGGAATGGTCTAACAAATAGACAGTTCCCATTAGTACCATTTGTGGCTCAGTTGTGGAAAAGGAACAAACACTAAAGTTGAACTCTTGGCACTATGGAGTCTACTCTTGTTAAGATTCAATATGCTAAGATAGATAACATCAGTATTAATTCAATTTCACAACAATAGCATATACAGGATCACCGAAAGAATAACAAGCACAGCATAAACACAAGAGACACAAATTTATCCTAAGAAACCCTCTAGGGGAAGAAAACCCAGCAAAACTTCCTCCATATAGATGATCAAAAGTACAAAGACAAAACCCCAAACAAGTGCTCCTTCTCCTTGCAGATATCTCTCTCTCTCTCTTCTATGTGAATTACACAGGTGAGTGCGTGTGTCCAAATGAGGAGCACATCACTTCTATTTATACTTTATCTTCCACTTGACTTTTTCCCTAACTTGGTCGACCCCAACAACTTAACCTAATGTTGACTGGGCCGACTCCTCTAGGGGACTTAAACACCTCATTACATTTGAATCAAAGGGGATCTATTGCCCTGACTTACAAGGGAGGATTTACCTCAATGACTTTACATAATCAAATACAATAGTAACATCCCGACGGAGGAATAAAAACTATCCGAATAAATTACAATAATAAAATACAATAGAATATTCTTTGAAGTTACAATATTTCAACACTCCCCCTTAATGAGAAGGGTATTCTACTAACAACATCAACATCAACTGTAGGAGCAAGGAGAGAGAGCACCATCAACAACATCAAGGTGATACATCTATAAATCATTGGAAGTTTTCTTCATCGGCATCAACAACTAGAACATCTTCAATATCTTCAACATCTTTAGTACTGGAGCATCATCTTCTACAGCATTGTGTCCTCATCTTTGGTCTTCATCTTCTGCAGCACTCGATCGCTCGATCATCTACAGTAACACTTGATCTCTCGATCAGCAACAACATCTTGATCTTTTGATCAGCAACAACATCATCTTGATCTTTTGATCAGCAACATCATCTGCAGCAATATAACCTGCAACACACATGATCCAATTACGGGATGATCAATCCCTCTCACTTTAGGACATAAGTCCAAAGATGATGCAATCATATCCACATTCTCGAGGACAAAAGTATCTGGATCAGTTCTGGATTGAAGTCCAGGGATGATACAATCCCACCACATTCTCGAGGACAGAAGTCTCTGGATCAGTTCTGGACTGAATTCCAGGGATGATACAATGCCACCACATTCTCGAGGACAGAAGTCTCTGGACCAGTTCTAAATTGGAGTCCAGGGATGATACAATCCCACCACATTCTCGAGGATAGAAGTCTCCAGTTCAGTTCTGGACTGGAGTCTAGGGATGATACAATCCCACCACATTCTCGAGGACAAAAGTCTTTGGATCAGTTCTGAACTGAATTTTAGGGATGATACAATCCCACTGCAACATCATCATCATCTACATCACGGGGACAAAATTTTGTGGATCACTTTAGGACTCATGTCCATGCATGATACAATCCCACTGCAACATCATCATCACCACATTCTCGGAGACAAAATTCTACGGATCACCTTAGGACTAATGTCCAAGGATGATACAATCCCACAGCAACATCATCATCACTGCTCCCCCTTTCGAGGAAGGTCCTTTCGAACCACACCAATCTTGTCAAGGAAGTACTCAAACTTCAGTCGAAACAGAGGTTTAGTCAACACATCAACAACTTGCTCATTAGTGCTCACATACTGGAGCTTTATAGCGCCCTTATGTACCATATCCAGTATGTAAAAATACCAGATTTCTATGTGCTTTGACTTGTCATGGAACGTTGGGTTCTCTGTCATCTTTATACAACTCTGGTTGTCACATAGAGTCACCGTGGTATCCAACTCTGGGTCAAATAGACCTGAAATCAACTTTCGGAGCCATATGGCTTCACAACTTAGCAAAACAAGCTGTTATATACTCTGCTTCAGCTTGTGCTGAGAGCAACACTGGACTGCTTCCTACTAAACCATGAGATCATGGCGGATCCCAAACAATAATATCCACCTGAAGTGCTCTTCCTGTCTGGGACACTTCCGACCCAATTTGCATCTATATAACCATACAATTTGCATTCATGATCTCCAACATAGTATAGACCAAATTCTATCGTACCTTTCAAGTACCTCATCACATGGTTTGCAGCTACCAGGTGAACACGTCTAGGATCAACTAGATACTGACTCAGAGTGTTCACAGCAAAGCATATATCTGGCCTGGTATTCGTCAAATACATCAATGAACCAGTCATCTGTCTGTAAACTGTAGAAACCACTGTCCATCATCCCAGATCCCTACTTCACATTTTCCTTGGCTAAGGAAAAATCTCATATGATCTCAGCCACATATCTAATCACAAGAATCATGCCAAGATTCTTTAACTCTGAGATCTACACCCTCTGAAGTGGAGTTTTCTACATATGAGTATTGTCCTCCCTCTGTGACTGAACATCATTCACACTCTGCATTGAGTGATCTTATGCATATCTATGGGTCTACTGATATGAGCCTCAATATCACTCGAACTCTATGGTGAGTTCCTTCTTGCATGTCATCTGTATATAGAAACCATCTTCAACCTTGTAGCAAAGGTTGAAATCCGCATCACCCGTGGTGATCATCAATCTTGTCTTGAATGACTATTGATCATGGGTACCTATTGAACCCGTACAAAGCCTTCTTCAATCATGTGATTCTCTTTCAGATCTTGGAGTTTGCTCGATATGCACTTCTTCTTCAATTATACCATTCAAGAGAATGGTCTTTTCATCCATGGGTGTAATCTATCTCTGGAAGTGCATCTAGCCGCTAGAGAAAACATCTCATCATGATCCTCTCCCTCTTTCTAAGAGAGTCCTCTAGCCATGAGCATTGCTTTGTACTTCTATAGTATGTTTGATTTGTAAGTCTTCTTGTTGAACAGTCATCACTTGTTCTTCGGAACAAGTGTTCATCATCCTTCTTTTGTAGATCATAGCACATGATCTTACCTACAAATCAAATTCAATTACATGATTAGTAACACTTCATAATTATCAAATCATGTTGACATTTCAATGATAACCTATTATGCATACTGATATGATTCACATAGTTATGCAACTATCTTGACCAATACTTTGGCACAACACTTTTCCATATCCTGTATGCATACAGTGGCTATCTAGATGCCTTCCATCTCTACCAGAACATACTATCAAGAGTGTGCACAGCTCCCAGCATGTTAGCAAAGAGGTTTCATTCTAGACAAGCAACAATGGAATGTTTGTCCAACTTACCCATCATATGCATATCAGTAGTCTACTGTTCAATGCTATATGAATGCTTACACTATGCATGATATATTTCCTGATTCTAGGAATACAAATATGCATACAACTATTACGAGCAATATCATTAACTATTCAGAGATTCAAAAAGTAATTCAAATAACAACTCAAATACTTATTTTTTATGTTTGTGTGGTTGCCTCCCTCTTGATCTCTATTTTCCCTTTATGATAGCATCATGATTATATGTCTTTGAACTTCTATCCATCCTAGATTACTATGCATGCTTAAGTGTGCACTAGTTTCATCATTGTGTCATCCTCAAAATCCCATACATAATCATACATTCATTAGTATAATCTCAATACTATCAAAACATTATAATCCTAAATAATCTTAAACATGTATGGTCATGATCATTTCATACACAGGTAATTTATCACAAGCGTTAGTATCCAAGCTTTCAGGGAGTACTTCTTTTACTCATGCATATTCTTATTTGACCATAGGACTCTTCTAGTTTGTCATATCATTAATCAAACAAGAAACATAACATGCATAAACCCTTAATTACTTAAACTTCTAACTTCAAGAATAATCATTATCAATCATACAAAAGTATACTTATCTAAGATCCTAACACAAAGTAGGATTCTTACTCGATATAGGAAAACATACATGGATTAGCATGATTTATAGTTATGTCTAACATACTCAAACAATATCTTCTTTGTTGTGTTCAATGATTTAGATATCTTGTGCTAGTAACCTGCATATCTCATAAGTTAATCATAGTAGAACCAAATCATACATACCTTGTAAGTAGAGCTTCTATGTGATCAAAGACTATGGATGAGTCTTTGTCTTCATGTCATCATGGTCATATATTCTTGATCTAAAACTTGATTTGTCTTTCTTGATGTACCTTTCATGTTAACAGACAACATCATCCTCATACAACACCACAAGTGCATTAGTACAATCATAAGTGTCATAACCCTAATCAATGAATGTCTTCTATCATTCACATGCATTCATACTTTTACTAAAGTGATCAAACAGGTCTAAAATTAATCATGATTGTACTAACCTCAATAATATGAAGACAAACATATCATGAACTTAATCATCAGATAAATGAAACAGATTTCAAAACATACCTGCATTTCCTCAAGTCATACATGTCGAGATTGCCTGTAGTCTTCTCTATAAGGGTAAAACCCTAATCATCCAAGGTAGATCACTTGTAAACATCTTATATAGGTTCATGGTGCTAGGATGATAGAATATCAGTGCCATTTAAACCTCATTCATTGCTTCCCTATGAGTCTTCCAACTTTGCTAGGGTTTCTTCTTACTTAGAAACCCTAATTTTCAATTTCCTTCCTCCCACAACATTTTGATGGAAGATTAATATCTATAATGAATGGATTCCAAATCCATTTTCAAAGTTTCCAATGTTTCATCAGGTGTTTCCAACATTGTATCAGGTCATGCCATACCTGAAAAACTGAAAACCCTAAGTGAGAACTTCTTCCTCCTCTTCTTTGATTTCCTCCATTGAGTCATTTTAGATGTGCAGTATTGTTTCTGGTGTATCTCTGAAATTTCGGATCCTCAGGGTCTGAAACTTCAGCCTGTGGTATCCTGACCTGTTAGCTTTCCAACCCCATAGGTTTGAGATTCACTGGATTTTCCATGAGAAATATATGCTAATTTTCCCAACATGCTAATTTTCCCAACATGACCTGTTTATGGGATGAAACAGCATAGCAAACTTGTACATAGTGCCACGTGTCACTCTTTCAACTTCGGCCTCTGATACTCGGACCTATGAAGCTACAGTCCGTGCCCTAACTTTCACTTTTTACAGAATTCCATTTGGAGATCCCTAGCCCGAGATATGACCTTTTTTCCCAAGTCACCTATTTAGGGATGCATTCTGGAAGAGGCAGAAACCCTAACCTGTACAGATCATATCTCACAAAGTAAAACGAATCTGAGGCTAAAACTCGGACAAAAGGTACATGAACATTTCATCTTCGGCTTGTCCAAGTTTCAGATCCTGAACCTTCGCCACAAGTGATTTATAGCGAAAATTCCAATATGACTAGTTTTTGCTATACAAAGCCCTAGCTTTCAAATTGTCGCAAGTGAAACAAGTGTCGTAAATGCCATACATTGCCTTCTTTCAGGCTAGCTCTGATACCATGTTAAGATTCAATATGCTAAGATAGATAACATCAGTATTAATTCAATTTCACAACAATAGCATATACAGGATCACTGAAAGAATAACAAGCACAGCATAAACACAAGAGACACAAATTTATCCTGGGAAACCCTCTAGGGGAAGAAAACCCAGCAAAACTTCCTCAATATAGATGATCAAAAGTACAAAGACAAAACCCCAAATAAGTGCTCCTCTCCTTGCAGATCTCTCTCTCTCTCTCTCTCCTATGCGAATTACACAAGCGAGTGTGTGTGTCCAAATGAGGAGCACGTCACTTCTATTTATATTTTATCTTCCACTTGACTTTTTACCTAACTAGGTCAGCCCCAACAACTTAACCTAATGCTAACTGGGCCGACTCCTCTAGGGGACTTAAACACCCCATTACATTTGAATCAAAGGGGATCTATTGCCCCAACTTACAAGGGAGGATTTACCTCAATGACTTTACATAATCAAATACAATAATAACATCCCGACGGAGGAATAAAAAATCTCAGAATAAATTACAATAGAATATTCTTCGAAGTTACAATATTTCAACAACTCTTATTTTCACCTAGAAGTGGTGTTCTTTCTTTACAGGTCATGGGTGATTGTAATATCATTATTGGTTGGGAAACATATAGAGTTACACTACAGGTAGTTTTACTTGAACATTGGTGTTCCACAGTGAAGTTTCTTCAATCTTTATTCAATGACATATCCTACAAACATATATTCAAGCAATTCAATGGCACCACTGAAAGTTAACAAAAAAACAGTGGACTATGAGGTTGGATGGTTACATTATGAAGAATTTATGGATTATGAAATGAAAACTTAGGCATAAATCAAAGTTTTCTAACTATGTTATCGTTGGTTATGGGAAGCATATGAGGTCTTAATGCCTATTGAAGACTGTATCACTTTTTAGCTCATTTTTGTGCATCATTGATATGTTGAATGTTGTATATTTGACATAGATACTAATGTATTATTGGCAATTTTTGGGAAAGAATTGTTTCCTTTCAGAAGTTGTTATGTAATGGTTTACTTTGATTCTGAATTGAATAATAAGAAACCGGTTTTGAAAAAAAGAATAATTGAATATGTTTACAATTCGAACAAAATTATAGTTTCACTTATCCAAAATTGTAATTTTGAATTTATATGTGTTATTAGGTATGATTGAACATATGTACAGACTTTTTCCCATGGAGTGTGAGTAGACGGTGGTTCTCATGAGCCTGCGTTAATCCACCCGACCTCACTGGACAAATGGCTCACGGTACAGGATATGTGGAGATGATGAGGACACCTAGCATGGGGAGAGGTCTTTTCCCACCTCACAAGGCAATAATGAGAATGCAATCCAGTAGAGTAAGTGGAGTTCAATGGCGTGGGTTGGGAATGTTGTTAAACCAAGCCACAATCATGAACTGGTTCCTTCCACCTGTAATCATCATGGCATTTTTACACTTAAGCACTAGGAATTTGAAGGCCAATAATAAAATGTCTCGAGGGGAAGATACTCAAGACATTGTGTCTCAGACCTTGTATGAGTCATGCAAGTGATTAAATGGTCAAACCAAGGAACCACAGGAAGTTCTAGGAGATTCTATGAGTCTACTTTGGTGGAGAGCTTGTCTGAAGAAGCCTCCCCCATTGGGTGTACTTGCTTCCACAGTGGTTGTCGACATTGCGGGAAGAACAAAGTGATGTTCGATGGCTTGAGATTTGGACCTAGGGTAGGTTCTACCCACAACAAATTAAAATGGTGAGGGGCAAGAGAAGCCAAGGTAAGAGAAAGAATTAGGGTAATACCCACATGTCGCGAGTGATTCAGGAGATGAAGGTGTCCAAGGCAGCTTACAATAGGGTCGTCTCAACCCCCTACCCAACAACTGAAAGATAGCATGGAAGAATGAATCAAGTTGGAACCGATTTGAATGCAATTTAGGTTGAGGTTGGTCAACTAATTGAGGATGTAGGAACATCCCAAACTCAAGACACCAAGATGATGAAGACGGTAATTCTCCTTTATTGGTAGATGAAAACCCTCCTGGGAAAATCCATTGTGGACAACAATAAAGAAAGAAGGAGATCCTCCTTGAGTTGGAACTCAAGAGCAGATTCACTAAGGGGAGACCACTCTGAAGCTGATAGCTAAGGTGCAAGTTGAGCTCGGAGCTATGCTAAACATCATGGCTGAAGAAACCACATGGATAGTGTTTACGGATCGTGCTCCTTTGGTACAACCAAACATAGCTCTGGTGGTGCCCAAGGTGCCCTCTATTGTTACCATATCAGATGATGCTTAATTCTAGTTAATGGATGTTTGTCTAGTTTTTTGTTTATATAGAAATAGTTGGTTTTGGAAGCCATTCAATTAGATAGGTATGTCATAGTAATTAGTCTAATAGTGTCAATAGCATAGACAAGTACAACTCTAATTCTACCAAATAGTATGATAGATTTATTTACTTTTACAATCAATTTGTTAAATTTTCTAATTTTGAACCTCTAATGAATAATAAACTTTGGTTTTAAAGTTCATCTTATTTTTCCAACACAATTCAATCACAAGACTATGCATCTTTTAATTTTCTATTAATATAAATCATAACCTAATTTAAAAAAAAAAACATACATCTTTTACTTTTCTATTAATATAAATCAATACCTAGCTTTAGAAAGAAGAAGAAAAACGTATAGATTTACATCTCCAACAACAATATACCTTCAACTATCCAAAACTATTAACGTGGAACTTGTATGCTTCACATGGTATATAACAACAGTAAATAAATATAGACGATTTGTACATTTTCTATTAGTTTTTATTGGAATATGAGGACATTTTTTATTAGTTTTTATTGGAATGTCACTTCGAAATTGCTGAAATTACAATTTTGGTTGTTAGAATTGCAATTTTGATTGCAGTGATGGATTCAACACCCTTGATTACCCTTGGAGCATTTAGATTATGCAATTCCAACAACCCTAAACTGAAATTTCAACAATTTGAATATAATTTTAGCCATAATTATTGCCAGATTCTAGGTGCAAATTGTCTAAAGTTTAGCTCACTCCTATACCTCCACCTATCCAAAATTATAATTTTTTTATCACTAAAAAATTTAGATCTTCCTAAATACGAACATGGATTTTAACCAGAATTATTGCATTCTGGGTGCAAATTGTCTAAAGTTTAGCCCACTCCTAAAACTCCACCTATCCAAAATTATAATTTTTTTATCACTAAAAAATTTAGATCTTACGATTGCATGTAGAAAGCTGTATAAGGGTTTACTAAAACACCTTACTTCCCTGCCGAAATCTCAATTTGGAGTGATCAGATCGCAAGTTCTACACTCTGAGTAGTTTTAAAATTGAGCAATTAGTCCAGAACAAGAAATCCCAATTGTAAAAATTACAAAATTGGAGAAATAGCAGCAAAAATTTTAACCAGTTTTTATCACAAAATTACCGGAAAAGCGCGGCCTTTTAGTTGTCTTTTATCCTACTCGTTGCATGTATATTTACATAGCAGTAGTACATAAATAAATAATAATAAAAGGAAAGATGTTCGTGCTGCAGCCTGGAAAATTGGTACTGTGAATTTATACGCTCTTAAGTATGAGTTGTACATTTCAAACAACAAACAAAGATGTGATGTGAAGTCGTTTACTTCATAATTATAATTGAATAAGAGAACAACTGCTTTCATGAATTTACGTGCTTTATAAGTATGCTTAATATATTTAACATAAATAAATTTAAATTTAAAGATTAGTTTAATTGGTTATTGTTAATATTGTTGTACATTCCAATTAGTCAAGTATTTAGATAAATAGTCAAGTATTTAGATAAAATCCTATAAATAAGGCTAACAAGTTTAATATATATATATATATAAAATAAACAATATATATATATATATATATAATAAACAAAAGAGTTTTTAACTTTTTAGGAGTCAACCTCAAGAATATTAATTGAGTAGAGCCTCTGGAATGATGGTTAAATATGATGTTCATGAATGACTGCTAATGAGGAACAGGGTGCATAATTATTATTCTTAATCTATAAGAGAGTGCAAGATTTGCTGCAAAGCATTTGTCAGTGAGAAATGTCTGTAGGTGGAGGTATCCCCTCAAGCTGGATCTGGGGTTTTCAATCTGTTTTTTAATATGCTCAGTTTAAGTGTTGATAGAAGATTACCAGGATATGTCTTAGTTATTCAAATTTAAAGACAAGGATTGAAACTTACAGTTTTTTATCATATTAAAAAAAGGACATATGTGCATTTAAAAATAAGTAAAAGATTTAGAGAGTATGCCTCAAATACTGGAGGCTAAAGTCAAAGATTGGAATCAATGTTTCCATATTTTTTAACTTGTTAAAAATAAAAATAAAATACAGACAACTGTGCATGTGAAAAAGAGGTAAAAACCCTCAGAAGAAGCCTGAGTTATTGAGCAGAAGGGCTTTTTGGGGAAATATGTGGGACTCTACCACATTATACAGGAAGGATTGATGTTCTCTAGCTCAGGAGTATGGGTTGATTGTCCCCCTGACCATCTTTCGATTATGGAGCTGAGGGAATAAGATTCTGGAGATGAGGGCTTATTCTGGAGTCTGATTTCCTCAAAATGAATTTCCAAATGCCTGGGCCATTTTGGAGAGATTGGGACGGGATTTGGTTGACAGCTTCACTAGTATGACTCCCACACTCTTTGAGATGCCTGGGCCATTTTGAAGAGATTGAGATGGGATTTGGTTGACAGCTTCGCCAGTATGACTCCCATACTCTGTATTTGATGTTACATTAAAGACATCCATTATCCCTGGTCCTCAATGCCAGATGAGTGTCCATAAATATATATGGAGGAAAGATATATGGAGGAAAGTTGGGTGTATTCAAGTTTAAGCGGCAGAGATTACAGACTATGCCTTAGTTACTCCAAGTTTGAAGTCAAAAAATGGAATCAACTTTTTCATTTCATTCATTTAACATATTTAAAAGAAAAGACAACCATGCATTTGAAAAGAGGTAAAAGATTAGAGTAAGCACTACCCACTCAAGATTAAAGTCAAAGATTGAGACCAATATCTTCATTTCTTTTCTTAAACTTGTTAAGAATAAAGACAACTATCAATTTTTTTAACTTATCTACTGCCGTTGAAAGTCAAGAAAATGGAATCACTTTCATTTATTTTCTTTAACCTACTTAAAAAGAGACAACTATGCATTTGAAAAGAGACGATTATGCTGTAACATGACCTGACCTGGAGAATGTGGTCTTTCAATACCTGGGTAACACCAGTTTTAAACCCCATGAAAGTAAATGCAAATGAACTTATGGTTATTGAGAATATTGGTAAGATAAGTACCTCATGGACAATATTTCTCCATGAGATTTAAAGATTCAGACATGACAGTGGGGTCCATATGCTCAAAGTCCATAAATTGACTGACTCTTGAATTCATTGCCAAATATTGATATACAGGATTGTACATAAATGTGTGGAAAACTTGCCACACAAGAAAGGCAGGCTTTCTGTGCGTAACAAGCAATCTACAGGCTGGATTAGGATTACTCACATGCATACGCCAAGTCCTTTTCCTTACTATACTGTACTTGAATGCCATATATACTAATAAAATACTAAGCATATGCGTAATCTTTACAACCACATTAAGCAACCTGCTTCCTGGTGCTAGGATTAAAACTGCATTACCAGTTCCCTTGATCTCCTCAACTCGTCCTCTACAGGAAAAACAAGGCATAGTCTGCAAAGAGGGCAGGTCATATTTTCATAATCCAGAATCCATTTGTCCACGCAAGTCTTATGAAATATGTGACCACAGGGCAGACTCCGAATCTTCTCTCCTCCATGAAATTTCCTTAAGCACACCACACAGTCACGAACGCCATCACCATCAGAACAAGAACAAGAATCCCCATCACCATCAGAACAAGAACAAGAAGATGACAAGGACGACGACGCCGCTTCAAAGAGTGAAACAGGAAGCCTAGCTCCAATTTCTTCAGCAGTCATGGCAAGCTCTGCAAGCCCAGAGCCGAATTCAGTAACTTCTTCTTCAGCATATGCATATGACCAAGGTGATTGCCCTAATTCTGGTTGTTCTGTGATCACTTTGAAACCCATTCTTCGGAGAAGTGAGATGAGAATGTCTCTAACCATAGCTATAGACAAAGCTGTGCGAATGATCAAAGATGATATCAATCCCCCTTCAGATGCGTCTGGAAACCTTGAAAGACCCATCTTTCTCTGCTCAACAGCAAAAATACCAAGATAAACCCAATAAACCCAATCTTGTGCCAGTTATGAATAACCACCACCCACAAATTCTTATATATACCCCATGTCAAAACACCGATTTCATGAATGAATGATCTTAAATCTTGCATTTCCAAACTAAAATCAAACAACATGAATGAAAGCTCTCCTCACCTTATCACCGGCTCCTTGTAAATATCTCCACAGCTGTTCTCGAAATGTGGTCTGATCCTTGCAGCCTCAGCTTCCAGGTTTTCCAAAAAAAAATGGGTGACACGCGGAACACAGCTCCATCCATCCAGATTCGAAATAAATAAACCCATGCTGCCAACAACGAAAGACTCTGGCAAGATGACGTGGAATATCAACTGTCACGTCATGAGGGGATGGACTTGCCATCACACTGCTCACCGCCCACGTGTCGCACTAAAGAAATTGTAAGAAAAACCGAATATTGTACATTCCGAAAGGACCACGAGCAAAACAAATTAATCGCTAACACGTGGATCATTCTCCCACTTGGCCAGTTTCATCTTCGATGTCTGTTTGATCGTTTGTGAAGATAGAGACGCGTGTTTCACCTGCAGACATTGATTTTGACGTCCCAAGGACGTATTTGACGACGATGAATCTGGCCAAAATTGTTGGTATAGTGTGATTTTGTGTTAGGGATTTTGTCAGTGTAAACAACTTTATAAATTATTAAAGTTAACTTTAATCAAGTCTTTTAGTCAAAGAGTATGGAGAGGAGTTAGGATTATGGTTCTTTTGGTCCCTTAGGCTGTTCAGTCTCATAGACGTTATTAAAATCATTCATTCATTCAATCAGAACTTTGATTTTATGGATTTCTTGATTTCGATAGAAATGGAAAAGATTGCTACAAGAACAAGGGGGGGAAGATTGTTACATAGAATAGACCAAAGACAATATTATAGAGTATGATAAACTAGTTGTCATCTGATCAGTTATAAAAACTAAAAACAAGAAAACAAAAGTGCCCATACTAGTTGAAAATCCCTCGCAAACACTTCAACGGTAATAGGTTTGGAAGGAGCCTTTAGGAACCAACAAATGGTCCTTGAATTCTTCATAAAATAGGATGGCTTCCCCTGTTCTTATGGCCTTCTTAGAGAGACAGTCGGCCTTATCATTGAACTGACGATACATATGTTGAAATGATAGGGCTAGAAAGGCACTTTGCATTGCTTTGATCTTGTTCTTCCAATGCTCAAGTAGTAGAACCTATAGTTGAGCTTTATCTGCCGCCCATTTCACGATGACCCTTGAGTCCCCAACAAACCCCACAAAAACCAACACACCCCACAAAGCCATAATCTCCAACTTGCTATTAGTGCTCACGTCCACATCCATCCAACAATAGAAATAATGGTCGTTGCTAAGTTTCAAGACCATACCAGCTCCGTCGAATCCCCGCTGGGCTGCCCCATCGAAAAACCCCATCGGGTACACTGAAAAAATAGGGGGGTGAATAGTTTTGGTCGTAGGCTTGTCCTTGCTGAGATGAAATTTAGAAAAACAACTGATAATCCTTGAACTTAAATTAAAATATTGTTTCTTCCCGTCTTCAAAGATCAGGAAATTTATGAACTTCAAGATGTTCCATATAACAAATAGAGTCAAGTTATTCTGATTTGACTCTTCTCTAGTGCATTTGTAAAGACAGTCCTTGAAGGTAGAACCTTCCCTACGAGTAGAAATCTTCAAAAGCAATGATACTTCCTTCCAAATAAGTTTTGCAAATGGACAGATAACGAACAAATGATCTGTCATCTCCTATGCACAGTGACATAATATGCAAATTCTAGGCCCCAAGAAGCCTCTTTTTAACATATTATTTCATGTCAATATCTTGCATTCCAAGGCCAACCAACAAAATCGCTGAATTTTCAGCAGGGCCTCCCATTTCCACAAGGTCTTATGCCACCATTTGCTTTTAATAACCAGAGAAGAATGAGTAATGTCTTCATAGGCTAACTTGGCACATACTTGTCCTATAGTCGTGTTCCGGGACCAAATAAGCTCATTCGGACAATTCAAAACTCTGATGCCACAATGTAATAACCTCTTGGTATACGCATCCCATTCCTCTGCATACGTGCCTTCAAGTCCTAGATCCATAAAGCAGGCTCAGTATTGTGGCAGCAGAACCCTCGTTCTGTAACTTTATATGAGCTAAATTATAGATGCCAATAGACTTCAAGTAGTCTTTTCTTCCAACTTCAATTATATAATCACCATATATAATTTGTAATTTTGAAATTGGAGTTAGAGTTGGAAATGTGAAGTAAAACTTATAAGTCCTAAATTTAAAGATATAAATTTACATCCGAGTTGGTGGTTTCTCAATGTACATTTTGAAGGCAGTTCTTATGCTTAGATATTCTATGACTTTAGTTTTTACATCTCCCATTTCCAAATTTACATATAAGATTATAGTTCATTTAGAATGCAATTTTTAATAAGTATTGTGCTAAATTATCAATGTAAATGTTTCTTAACCACCTCCATTGTAATATCATCCTTTCAAAGAATTCTAGCCTCACGCCTTAAAAAATTGAAAGAGAAACCATGATATATGCACTGTTTGGATCTTTATGGTTGTTGTCAAATCTACTTTCATTCATATAGGTATTCACTCAATTAAAAGCTACTTTTCTTTCTAAATGGATGGGTTTTCATATAATTATTCATTCGATTAAAAGATAGCTTTCTTTCTACATGGATGGGTTTTGAAGTATGGTTCTTAAAAGATAAAAAGTAAATTTAGTTGGATTGTTTTTTTTTTCATTTTCATATTTAAAATTTTAATGATTATGAAAAATTATTTTTTTTCGTTATTAATTTAGGTTAAAGAGTTTGTACTTTGCATTAATTCATTTTTATGTTATAAAGTTTTCTAATGTTTTTGAATTGGTTAAAGAAGATATCAATGAAACCTAAATCCATTGAATGTGATTTTATTTTTAAAATATGGAAAATAAAATTTAAAATGTTTAATGTGAATATTTTTAAAAGTGTTATGTGGCAACCTTCACATGTCATTATTGACTTTTGTTTACTAAAAAACAAAACAAAAAATGTGGTTGTCACTTTTCATGTGATGTTATGATTTTTATGAGACAAATTCTATATATTAATATTATTATGAGAAAAATTAGTTATCGATATGACAAATTTTATAAAAAAAATTATGTTGTTATGGTTTCACATCTACTTTCACAGTTTGTATATTCAACTTAAAGCTTATTTATTTTATCATTTTCTATACTAAACTATATATGGTAGTGAATAGTCACTCTGTGACATGTTTCATATATTTATTTAGTTTCTTACTAATTATGTTGAAGTCGTTTTTCCACTGAGGTCGGGTTTCTAGGCACTATTCCAAGATTCGTCGTCCCTCTGCCCACTCCATGACTACCACGTGCTCTCTCTCTCTCTCTCTCTCTCTCTCTCTCTCTCTCTCTCTCTCTCATGTGTGCATTGAGGGAGTTTTCCTTTACTTGGTTCTTTATTCTGTATTCAAGGAAGTTTGTCTACTTGGGCCTAATTAATTAACCTGTTGGAGCATGCCTCTGAGATGCAAATAGCTTGAGCTCACTCCTGGTATGGTAGGATACATTCCAGTTATACCTAATACGAGCTACAAGCTAATCATTCCAAATCGTGGTTTTGCTTCCTATGCCCAGGTTCATAAGGTCCTACTATCAACTATAATAGATATTTCCCTACCTCTATATTAGAGATGGGGGTCCAAGGTTCGAGGCAAAAGCAAGGGATGCAAGTTCATAGGTTGAGTTTCATTTTTCCCCTCCACTTCGTCTACGTCCAAAACCATGGATAGGTTATGTTTCCTCTTCCAATCATCTTAACTAAGTTTGGTTGGGCTTGGCTTAGGTTTGTCTAGACCCCAAACCTTTTGGACTGGCTAAACCAATGTGTCACTCAGGGCCAAACATTATAATACTTCCTTAAAAATAGCTTTGAAAACAAATGGTTACTCCTTCTTGGGGATATAGAATCCATTTTATATTCGACTAGCCTAAAGTCTTCAATCTATACATTTCAGTTATGCATCACTCGTAGATTTTTATAAACATGTGTCCCACTGATCTCACAGATGACCACAATCATATTGTCTTTTAGATTACTTTATGTTACATAACTATTAGTTCAATGCAAGTAACTCATTGAAGGCGGGGTTCAATCATACAATTTAGCAAGCCTCGTAACTAAAAAGTTGAAAAGGAGGGATCCAAGATCTCATATTCATCTTCCCAGGTGCATTGGAATGGTGGGGATATTCTCAGGCTTAACATCGACCAGGGTCGATATGCAATCTCAGGCTTCATTTGTGTGTATAGCATGTCAACTTGTCCATTGTCTTTTTAAATAACCAAAAATGTACATGCATTTAGGTTTTTGAGGAAGTTGTAACTTTTCTATCTTTCTTATAAAAATATTTCCATGCTAAATTAATGGAATTTTGTTCAATCCCATAAGGAAGTACTTTATCAAGCATTGTTATGTCATTCAGGATTGAAATTATTGCAAGCCTGAACTGTTTCACTAGAGCACTAGCTTATATCGGCTCAAACGAAGATGACTAGAAGGATTTTGAAGCAAGTAGTAGCCAAGAAAATTACTGGGATTTTGTTTAGACCAAATGCACACAGTTTGTCATGAATAATTTTCCATTTTATGTGAATGGATTCAACACATATTGATTGATGTTGCTAGTTGTTTAACCCTCTACCAAATCCAAAGTTAGCGATGTAATCCAATAGGTAGCCTCTATCGGGCTCACAGTAGGACAAACATGGGCTTTCAATGATGGAGGATGGAAGGCTCTTCAAAAATTCCAAGGCGTTTATGACAAGGATGTCTTCTAGGTGAGATTGTCTATATAAATTATCTTAGATTCCCATCAATAACCTATCGATCTACAAATTATTAGTGGTATAATATTCCTACAGGCGTAATACTTTTACATGTAGTTGGATTTTTGGACATATACATTCCATATTAATACTATGGTGCTTCTTGTTATTTTTTATCAACATGGACCATCTATTATTAAAAAATGGATCTATCAACATATTGGCACCTAAATATCTAGCACAATATAATAGATAAAAAGATTTGTTCTTTGCCGAGCTTTAGATTTTGTAATTGGCAAGGCCCAAAAGAATGGCATTTGGCTTATCTTGAGATTGTCTAATAACTAGGAAGCATTCAAAGGGAATTCACAATACATGAAATGGGGAAACAACACGAGTTTGGACTCGATTTTTGAGGATGCATTCTTTTCTCATGTCACACTCAAGGATTACTTGAAAAAACACATCAAGGTGCATGTTCTTGGATATATTGAGCAGTTTGCTTCACAAAAATTTGTCAAAGTTCCTAATAACCTGAATGTTTTTCTCTGATTTATACACCTAGGAAAGGATTCAAAACCACCATATTCACTCTTTTATTTTGAAAAACGATTTTACTGATATCAAACCACAATGGCATGTGCACTAAGTCTTGTGCTATGATCCATAGTGCTTTTCAACATAGACTTATTCCATGATATGATACTACCTTATTGTAGATGACATCCTTATGGGCTCATATGCATACATTTAAACCATGAACCATGATGTTGTAAATGGATGTAATAAAAGTACTTAAGCATACATCCAACATTACTGAAATTGAATAATAGAGAAAATGTTTACATACAATGTTATTATTTCTTCAAGTGCAAAGAGCACACCACCAATTGGCTCACTTAATGTCGCAACCACGCCAGCAACATCAACACATGTGACAAGGTCATGCCTATATTGATCATTTTGAAGTACATTAGGCATCTCCATGTTAGATGATAATTTTTTGAGCCATTGTGTCCCAAGAGCGATGCTATGCAAGACCTAATGTGTCTTAGAGGACCTTCCTTCTAGTGTACACGGCACATATACTTCCAAATTGCTATACCTCAAATTGTCCATTTGAATTTCGAGTCTTCATGTCATATCACCATGCAAAACCTAATGGTCCTACCACCTAGCAAGTGTTGAGACTCATTTCCACCTTGTTGGTCCCCTACCTGGCCTTCCTTGGAGGCAAATCCAACTATTGATAGTTGAATGCCACCTCATTGAGCCAAATGCCATCTCATTGAGCCCACTTTACCCTTATTTTCGCGCCCTGCTAATGGTGCAAGGCGCGAAAATACAACATTTTTGTGCCCTACATGCTTGAAGGGGCGCGAAAATATCAACATTTTCGCACTATGCTCAGTGTTGAGGGCGCGAAAATTCCTTAACAACCTCTTTAACTTGGATTGTGGATCTTAGATCTGGCGAGATATTCTTGGGATTGGGATTGCCTTCGAATCTCACCTCATCTTCCCTCTTTAACCTAGTTCAAATCCTTGATCCACCATTTACTCACCTAGATCCACCTTCCTCTCTTAGTGGTTGGCCTCCCAAATCCTATAAGAAAGAGTCCATCCATGAGATAAGGGAAAAGCAATTGGAGGCATCAAACCTATGGTCTTAGGAGTTTTGCAGAGATAGCAAGAGGATAAGCTTGGAAGGAAGTGCCATTTCTTTGGACATCAAGGTGAAAATACTTGTAATTATCTTCTTTGGTTTCTCTAATAAGATAACTTAGCCTATTCTTCCCATTTCATGTCTTTAATGGTGAATGCATGAAATTGTTTATGTTCCATAATTAGATCTTGGTTTATATATATACTGCTTTGGAAAAGGTATTGTCTTCTATTCTTTAACAGGTTCTCAAGTCCGTGATCAAATATTGGAATTGGACCAATCCGAGAGAAACAAGGACAACCATCAAGTATAAAGGTATGTCACCTATTTGTTTCTCCTTCTCATAGCTCTTTAGTTTATGTATGAATCATATTTAGGAAGAATCTAGTGTCTATTTGTTTTTTTTGTCATAAATTGAACACCTAGGGGTCTATTTTGATTTATGACAGGGTTTAACTATCCGTAGGAAGAATTCTCTAGCACAGAAATTGGCAACTCCACTGGGGATCGAACACAAAATATCTGGTTTGGCGACTCCACTGGGGACATCCCAGTTTTTATTTGGTTATCAAATCTTCATTTTTGATCTATTTTAGCTATTATCTCTGCGTTTTATCAGTCCTTGACCTTTATTCATCAGTCTAATCCTCATAGTTGAGTTCTCTGGGTCTGTAACCTTTAGAAATTTCAAAGTTTCTTCTCAGACCTTCGCCCCTAGCTCATCACAGAGAAATTTTGCACCCCTCCTATATACCACAGAGCAAAAATCTTTATATTTTCACGCTCCTACAGTGTACTAGAGCGCAAAAATTTCCATATTTCGCACTTGGGTGGTCTATTAGGGGGCGAAAATTCCCTGTATGGTGCATCAAAATTTTGGTTTTTGCTTGGTTGATGCTTGTTTTTTTAATTTTTGGCTTGACCTTAGCCCTCTGATTCTCATCAAACTTGTGTGATCTCAGTTTTATTCTTGCACTTTTGGATTTGCTTTTAGAACCCTATTTGGATTATAGAGTGAAGTTGTGAAGTTCTTGGTGAATCGAAAATTAGAAGACTGTCATAGTCATTTGCACCATTCCCATGACCTTCTTTTACCTCTGCATTTGGTCTGATTACTCACTCTGCTCCTGATCTGCAAGTCTAGAATCTGGGATTGGTTTGCTTGTTTGTTCATTTATGGTTTGGATTTCTTGAGATTGAAGTGACAAAGGTAAATTTTTTACTTGGAATCTTTAGTTTTATCTTGCAAAAGTGATCATTTTGTTAAAATTCAAGAGCATTGTTACACATTCCTTTGCATTCTTCAAAAAGTTTTGGAAAATCTTATTGCTTGTTAAAGAGTCTTTGCATTTTTGTTCATCAAATTTGTTTAGAAACTTTTCAACATCTCTTTTCCTCTTCACTTAATGAGTAAAACATTTTTGCAATTTTAGATCATTTTTTCATTTATTTGTCACCTTTAAGCTCATTTGAAGTAGAAAGAAAACAAAAGTTTGTTTTTTGAGTTGTTTTTGGATACATTGCTGTGAAAGAGTATCTCATATTTTGATTTGGCATACAAAATTGAAAAGAAAAGAAAAAAGTGAGCATTTTTCTTTTTTTTGACATTTAGTGTTTCTCTCATTTGGGAATAAGAAATGAACTCTCCTTCCCATAGCTAGATAGTCATCGAAAGAAAAAGTTGCATTGATTCATTCATAGATTCATGATTTGAGTCAAGTCTTAACACCACCAAATTGCACTTCCGCCACCTTTTGAGTAAAAAAAACAATCCCTTAAAATTAATTCCCTAACTAAACACATATTAACTGCATTTGAGGACATAAAAGAATTGTGTAGTTAGGTAGGACATCGGGGATAGGAATCCAAATAATTCCCCCTCTGTCACTTTACATTTGAGACATAGTTGTTTTCCTTTAGGGTGCTCAAATCCTCTTGTATTTTTTGACACGGTTATACACCAATTTGTTGGGGGGCCTCCCATTCCACGGGGGTAAGCAACGAGGACTGGTTCCGGATGGATTTTGTGGAATACCGCACTTCACTTAGTGCCTAAGGACATCAATCCATTGTCTTCCTTGTATTTTTCGGCCTCCATACTAGTTGTACAAGGGTTCAAAGGAAGAAGCTCCAGTAAACCTTCCCAGACGTGTCATGAAAGAGGTATCCTAGTGACCTTCCTTCTAGGGCTCTTTTACTCGGGATCCCTTTCGGTAGAGGGATATCCCTTCATCTTTTGGCCTCTCACTTTGTATTGTCCGACTTGGATTTCATCGCCTGTGGAGGATATGATCTGTTGAGGTCTCCAAATCTTAGATAGGAGGATTGCTTGCTATTATACCTTATAGAGTGTCTTTTATTTTTTAGTGCTGCTTGTTGGATTTCTGGCCTTTTTGTTGTAGCTCACTCACTGTGACATTGATATCAGTATAGTTTTTTGAGCTTGCTTTTTGGCCTGTGTGCCTCTTCTTTCTTCTAGCTCCCCTTTCGCACGCTCAGTTTCCTGAGGGTTTTTGAGTTCTTTTTTAAATGAGACTTCCCCCAGATCATTTAGTCTTGTTCCATGGAAGACCAAAGGAAATCACAAAGACAATATGGAAACAGTCCCGAACCCATGCCTAGAACTAATCGCATGCCACCTTCACGCATACCCACTCCCCCTACTAGCAGAACAGCTGGATGGGGGACTTTCCCACAATCAACCAGTATGACACCACCAGTTTCTATGGTACCCCAAACTCCTAGCACAATCCCAGTAACTAGTGCAGTACCATAAACAAGTGTAGTACCATAAGTTAGTGCGACATTGGAAACCACTATAGCACCTAAGGTTAGTGTCTCTCCACAAGCCGACATTGTGCCAGAAGTTGTTATCACTCTGAAAACTAGCATCGCTCCGATAATTCCATCACAAATTGATCTCCCTGAAGGATATATTGATGTTATCGAGGAATTCAATCCTTTCCCCTCTACAACAATCTAGTTCACTGCAAACTTTAACCATCCTTTAGTACAGTTGGTAACCCCACCTGTCATACCTGGTTCTTTAGTTATGCCTAGCTATGAATTTGGATCTTCCAGTAATAGATCATTCAGAATGCCTTCTCCTGATCTCCCTACGAGCCATGAAATCATGGCATCCATATGAGCATAACTTGTTCGTTTATCCCAAGAATGTGTGGTGACGGACAAATTTAGACGTGAAGTTGTGCAAATAATGGCTTCGAGCTCACAATTCCCACCAATATCCATGTCTCAAGTGGTAAACCCTCGTGATTCCAGAGCCCTCCAATCCACCTCATACGATATTACCTATGGAACTTCATTTGTAGGTCAATCTGGACCCACAAATTGGATCTATTATGAACCTTTCCCTGATGATTTGGGGACAACAAACGTCTTTGATCCATCTTCATCATTATGGAACATGACTCTGGGCCAAGCCCTCAATTATTTCCGCACTTTTCCAGTACCTATGCAATTAACGCCGGAAACTCCCCTTCAACCTTCCCCTCATCTACTACCAAATGAAATATTTAGTTCTCCTTAAGGGAACATTTCAGGTCAGGGGAAAAACTATACTTTCTCGCCGCTACCCATATCATCTGGAATTAGTGCACACTTATTTTCACAAATCGGTACTAGTAATTCATCCAACCAACTTGCACAATCAATCTCTTCCAATGATTCCGTTGGAAGGCCGTCTATTCCTACTGTTAGAACACCCGTTGTGACTGGAAGTCAATCTTCATCCACGATCTACACTATCTTTGGAGGACAACTGTTTATTGGTGCCCCAAGCGGAACCAGTAACCAACCTCCTCCTTCAGGGCCATCTGCTATGTGGGGACCACAAACCCACCTTTTGGAGGACAACTGTTTATTGGTGCCCTAAGCGGAACCAGTAACCAACCTCCTCTATCAGCACCATCTGCTCCGTGGGGACCACAAACCCCACCTATTAGAGGACAAACTTTTTTTGGTACCCAAGCGGTACCAACAACCAACCTCCTCCATTAGGCCCACTTCCTTCTTGGGGACCACAAATCCCACCTACTGGTGGGGGACATGCATTTGGTAACCAAAATCCTACTGGGGAGCACACAAATCAACATCAATATTTTTACCCCCTAATCTGAATCCTGGATTAACTTATCTTAGTGTCTCAAACAATCAATGGATCCCACCTCCTCAAAACCCGTCTCTCAATCAACGCGAAACGAACAATCCATGGGATCCACCCTTTCAGACACCTCCCCCTACTCAAGGTGCAGTCAATCCACCCCATCGAGGATTTGGGAACCCTACATGGGTCCCACCACCCCATGTATCTACACCATTCAATCCCACCCATCAACATTTTCAACAATCGGTATACAATTCGATTCTGAATCAATTGGTAAATCCCATGATTCCCAACCAACAACCGATTAACTCGATGGTCCCCAACTCACAGAACTTCCAACAGTACCTTGCGGGTAACATGTATGGATATAATATGCAACAATATGCAGTGCAGGGCCCGACAAGTGTTCCAGCACCCCATCAATATTATTCATACCCGCAACCTAATAGGTAACTCCCCTTCCTGGAAACATTGGACCTTCCCGATTTGTCAAGATTGATAAACGATCCCATTTGGCACGAACCACATTGGCCACCTATTCCTTCCAAGCTACCATCGGATATCCAAAAATTCGATGCTAAACTTGGGAAAGATCCAAAAAATCATGTCAGGACATTCCATCTTTGGTGTTCCTCAAACTCATTGATGGATGAATCCATATGATTAAGGCGCTTCCAACAAACACTCACCGGAACGATAGCTAAATGGTATATCAAGTTGCCACAACACTCTTTCAGATATTTTAACTCCCTTGCCATGCAGTTTTTTACTCACTTCCAACTTCACATCCGATATGAGACTAGTACGGACCTCTTAACTTCATTGCGGAAATCCACTTCCACTCACATATCTGATCATATTCATGAGTGGAGGAGACGCCGAAGATTAATTAAGGCTCCTATTCCCGACCAATTATTGGTTGATTGGTTCACAAAGTCATTACTGCCACCTATTTCTAGGGATGTTGCAATGGGTGGGGCTATTACAGAAGAGCAGGAAATCGCTCGTGCTCGGTATCTAGATTTGGTTTATTCCCAATCTAGAACACTATATGAACTGATTCCTCATGCCCTTTGCCCCACTGTAGATCCATCTAGGCCTGCTACCGAACCTACTATCGATGGTGTATTTGGTTCTGTGAAGGCCCAGCCTACAACCAAATCTAGTGGACAACAAAACACTTATGCTCCACCTCAAAACCAGGTTGCATCCAAAAACACTGCTTCTCCTACTCAGACCTCCGAGATGAACATGGTTCAATCCTCATCACAACAATACAAAGGAAAAAAGAACAATAACAAAGTGAAACCCAAAAAATCTTTTCCTCAGCAGGACAATCCCAAACCACAACAAACCAATGTTGATAACAAACCCAAACCACAACAAACCAATGTTGATAACAAACCCAAACGGAAAGCTAAGTTTCCCTGCCTTATATGCAAGGAAGACCACTATACAAAAGACTATCCTTATAAAGAGGAAGTTAATAAAATTTTCAAAGGATCTTACCACCCGAAAGCCTTAACTAACCCTTTCCCACACCAACAACAACAAATCATCGCACACACCCCCCTGCAAGGGGGCAACCAAAATAATCCCACCCAACCAGGGACATCCTCATGATGAGTAACAAGACTATCCATATATCCACTCGATCAAATACGTATGACTTTGTTCCAAGTTCAAACAAGAATGGGAATTCCAAAGATAAAAATCCCATGGAAGATCTTCCTTCTACTCCTCCTTCTAGAGGATCTCTTCATATCAAGAGGCCTATTACTGACACTACATTGCACCCACCAAAGGCCACCATTCGGAAAGCAACATTCAATCCAAACACACGAGCTGCCCAAAATTACAATATTGTTGAGGACTTAGCTCAAGCACCTTGTGCAATGTCCACTCTTGAAGTTCTACAACACTGCCATACTCAACGTAGAAACTTATTGTCATCACTCAGATCTGTTGACCCAGACTCTTCCAACACGATTACGTTCAATTTGGAATATTTTAAGACGAGACTCTCTCATCAATTGGATTTTCAGATTCATACCAAGATTTATGGAGACAACATCCATTGTACCGTTTTGGACGAAGGTGCTTCCATTTCTATCATGTATTTGTCTTGCTAGAGAGCCATTGGCTCTCCAGAGCTAACTCAGTCTCCTACTACTTTGAAAGCTTTTGACAGCCGTGGTTTCCAACCTTACGGACTCATCCCATCACTCACTGTAGAATTAGGGGGGAAAACTGTATCTATCCACTTTGAAATCATAGATGCTCCATTGGATTACAACATCCTACTAGGTCGCAATTGGTTTTATGCCATGCCTGCCGTAGCATCTTCCGTTTTCCGTTTGGTCCAATTTCCTCATCAAGGGAAAATTGTCACCATTGATCAATTAGACTTTTGCACTCCATATATTCATTCCAACACTACCAGCAATGTCCTGCTGTTGACACAATATTAGCATCACTATGAAGACATTGGTGTTGGTCTTTTGAAAGATTCCTCCATCATTGGAGTATTCCCGGAGCTCCCACCCCCAATATTTTTTATCAACATGATCTCTTCGAGTACTTTTCAACCCCACGAACCTAACGATTCTTGGGTTATACTGAGTCCTGTCGAGTGTGAAACCATCGGTGATTTCATGCCTCTGAACATCAATCAAGCAACATACCATGTGATTCAATCCACTTCTGATTGGATTGATATTATCGACCACCATACAGTGGCACCTCTCCCATCTCGGATCAATTCATCCTTTACCTCTATTGACTCCCTCTCACAGACTTTTCCTTTCAACGAGTCTATTATGGAGATCATGAGCATTAATGAACCACCATGGAAAGATCACCATCATCGGTCATCCTTCCCTACGATCCATGCAGTAGAACCTAACACAAAATCCACCGTTTCACTGGATATTTTCCAAACTAAGATTCCTATCCTTACACACGATGTGTTTTCCAAAGGAAATCTAGCGAACAACATGGAAACTATTCCAATCGACATCTCTGTGAAAATTGGTATCGTGGAACATATCCATTTAAAAAAAACCTGTATACATATTGAGCTGGAATTTTATACTTCCTTATTTAAGGAATTCCGCGATGTTTTTCCCTGGAGTTATGAAGAAATGTCGAGGATAGACCCCTCTATAGTGGTTGTTACACCTAAAATCTTACCATCATGAGACTTAGTGTGAACATCCCTAAAGTTTCCTTGGCTAAGTAATTAACCTGGAAGAGATGAAAATCCATTTGTACTAGGTTTTGAGAGGTCGTTGCAGGTTGTCCTCATGCAACCTACAACGTCGCAACTTGTCTTCTTGCAGACTGCGACAGTGTCAGTTAATGGACTAAAATAGCTTCTTCGAGCCCATTCTCGAAGCTAGATGACATGGATCCCTATCCTTGACCTTTGGGAGAGCTGACATTTGGTTCCTAACCTCTTGGAAGGATCCCCTATCTCTCTCCTACCATATCTCAACCTACCCTATCCACTTAGTCCTATATAAGTGAAGCTCACTCCCATTCCAAAGGGAGGAAGTCTATAGTGTCTACATGCTGGTGAAATTACCTTAGGAGAGATCTATATTCATCTATTGGGAGACTCACACTTCCTTGGGAGGCTTTGGCATTGGCTTGATCAGAGGAGGATTGCTACGTTAAGTCATCGGTTGTAATCTCTTCATCCTATGTATTTCCCATTCAATACAGTAATATAAGTGCTTTCCACCAAAATCTCATTGTGTTAATGATGTCTTGTGTAGTTTTCCTACTTAATTGCTTACTTAGATCTATTATTGTGTAGATGTGTTTTACTTGTTTTGTTGTCTTGTTGTTTTGACAGGTTTTGCAGCTCATATCTGAAGATCGTCAAGCTTGGGGAAGCATTAAAGGAGAGAAGGATCAACGATCTATAAGGTAAATGTATCTAGTTCCTTGATCCCTAATTAGATCTAGGAGAGTGATTTATATTCTGTCATATTTGTTCTAGACTCGCGTTGAGCTAGGGAGATCAGGCCTCAAGTCCGCTCTTGGTAGATTGTTCGTTAAACAAATCTAGTGACCATACCGGGGAACACTAAAGTTTGTAGTTTTCAATTTGAATGCCATTTTTAGTTGATTGCTTTAGCAAGCCATCTAGAATCTTATTTACCTTCTAAGCCTTGTTTCACCATCAGATCTTCACTTTGAAGAGTTTGTAGTCCTCTTATGAGTTTGTACTCACCATTTTTAAACCATTTCATTGCTCATTATTTGGATATTGGTTCATTCTTGAACTTGGACCTCACCTGTCGCACCTAGGCAGTGGAGCCAGAGAGACACTGTGTCATTTCTTGATCTCTGTTCTCTGTCTTTTGGCTTATCGTCGCAACCCATTTATTAGTGAACTACGACATCGTCGCATTTCCCGCATTAGTGACCTGCGACAATCGCTCTGTGTACAAACACAGACTGCATCGATCTGTCAAAACTGACATAAGGGCATCCTCTCTCCATTTTTTGATTTGAGGTTTGGTTTGGTGTGCAAACCCCCTCTGTGCTGCAAGATTCAGTCAGAGACCCCATTTTTTATTTGTGTGCTGAAGTGTTTGGTTTCGTTTGGAGTTGTTTTGGGTTCCGTCTTGGACAAGTCTGAGATTTGGTAGTGGTGGACACTTTCGTCTCCCCCACCTGCATCCACTCACCCTTGCATTCCCTCCTCTCCATACTGGATCTGGTCATGGTATTAGATCGGTTTCTAGACCTCATTTGCATACATTTTTTAGCTTTGCTTGCTTTAGTATTGCTTGCTACTGATTGATTTTTGAGTGTTTTGTGTATTTTCATTCCATACGAGTGCTTGTCATTTTCTTGGGATTTTCTGAGTCATTGGAGTGCTGCAAGTGATCTTTTCATTTCAGTATTTATGTTTAAAAGCATCGTTGTCATCAAATTGTTATTTTGATACATCCATTGGAAAATAAAAAGTACTTTATTTCCATCATTTTTCAAGTTCATTTGAAAAATTGTACATGTGTTGGAATGTCTCATTTGTAGATCTTTTGGAAAAGTTGAAAGAAAGTTAAATTATTTTTGTTTTTCACAAATTATGAGTTGCTCATTTTCTTGAAAATTTTGAGTAGATATCAAGTTTGCAAAAGTAGTTCCATGCTTAGAAAGTTACATGCATCTTTTAGTTCTTATGCTTTTAGGCCATTGTAGTGAAAGTGAAAAGCTTGCATACTCTACTTAGAACCTCTCTCTTTTCATCACTTAGCATCATTTTTGTTTTGAAAAGATAAAAGAAAAAAGAAAAAACATGTTTTGATTTGGCTTAGTAGTGTTGTGTTATTTTTCATGTTTCGCTAAAAAAGAAAAGAATACTTCATAATCATTTTTGGTAGATCTGGGATTGTGTTGCATTGTGTTGCTTTGGTAAAATCATTGGAAAGAAATTTCTCCCTCCCATACATAGAGTTCATCAAAAGAAAAGTACATTTTTTGCATTTAGTTAGGGCTTGCATTATTTTCACATTTATGTACTCACCTCATGCATTCACCTAACCGTCCAAATAAAATTAACGGTAGAACTAGGGTGAAATTTTAAGTAACTTGTGTGTAAGTTAGAGGCGTGTTCCGATGTCTTTAAGCGTGGCAGCTGTCGTTATTTGCCAGCACTGTATCCTGGGGGTATTGTAGTCTTCCACATACTTATCGATATATCGAAGCTCTTTCACGTACCAACTAGGTATATCAAAGCTCTTTCACGTACCCACCAAGTACTTCAAGTACTTGGCGTATATCGAAAGGTGTTTCACGTACTTGGCATATATAGAAAGGTGTTTCACGTACTTGGTAGTATATAGGAAGGTCTCGTACTGTACGGTTTTGCATTAGACATCATCACTATGGATTTGAGCTCCCACGTACCTTGCGTATATCGGGAGACACCATTAGGATTCCTGAGACCAACTGAGTTAACCTTTTGGCTATCTTGGCGGAGCAATACACCAAGAACAACACTCGAGGAGATTACTACGCACATACCGTCTAGGTAATCAGGTATTCAGGCAAGGGTACGGTCCCAATCCTCCTTGTCGCGTTTTACTGTTGGACCCTACGGTATATAGCGATTTGCAAAGCCTTAACAATCCTGTGAGGTTCCAGACCTTTGAATTCACTCTTATCACATAATTTTTCTTGTGGCCTTAGTTTGTGTAGGGTTTTTTCTGATTTTCTTTTCTTTTGTTTAGCTTTCCTTAGGAGAAACTTTTGTTTCAATCACTCTAGCTGACTTTCCTTGGAGAAGGTCCCATAGGATTCAGAACTTGCCGCCCGAATATCCCCGTAACCAGGAGGTAATTTCGAAGGTAAGAATGGACCCACAAGCCATGGTTGTGTCACTTGAAGTGGAAAACCCTACATTGAATGTTGGAGCACATATGTTTCCTCTAGATTCACCTGCCTCTCATCCACTGCAGGGTGAAGAAGCACAAACTTCTACTTCACAAGACCTACTTCCCATTTTACCGGGAGAGCCTAGATCATTGGAATGGATAAATTCACCACAGGACGGCCCTTCAGCAGTTGTTGGTCCAACAACAACTTATTGGACATCATCTCTAGGCCACCTAGTGGCTCATTTTTCCATTGCATCACCACCTAGTTGGGCTACTCTCGGCGATCGCATGGCACCTTATCATGAAAAATTGGCCAGGTTACGAGCTATGGCCACACAATTTACAAACCGGATCCTTGCACGGAGGGCTGAAGACCCAACGTTACCTCCTTATCAACCACTCCCAAGTCGTTATTTGTCTTATGATTCACCAGAAGCATCCACGCAACACGTGACCACTTCTGAGGCTGGTCAACCATCAACTCCTGCACATCCATCTCCTAAATAGGAGACCAGTCCTATACCTCAAATGACCCGACCTGTTGAAGAACAACAGTCCAACACACATATTACCACCACGGTTACGTCACCTTCTCCTCCCCCACCCCAAACTTTGCGGGGAGGATACATTTTACCCCCTACCTTCTTTACAGGTAATGGTAATCCTACGGCGGATAATCAACAACCAATGTTGGGTCAACCTTTACTTAGTGATCAGCAAGTTGTCGTTGGAGGGCAACCCCCGTCTCTTAACCATATTACTGCAGCAGGAGTTCATCAGTCCTTCCGTTGGAAATTCCTTACCTCTCGGACCTTCCACTACGGGATTATCCCATGTCGGGGGACCGTCCAATGTAATTGAACCACATCGATTTAAGCGTATCTAGGTCATCTTAACCCTATGTCGGGACAACATAATCCAAGAAACGCACTCTACGGGGTAACCTACCCCGTAAATACTTACACTCTATGGGGACAACAAAATGTTTTACAACATGGACCCCGACTTACAGTCCCTCCACCCCCGTTTGGTCCACCCCCACCTCCCATTGGAGGCGGCGGGCCTCCACACAACTCTGGAGGAGGCGGACCTCTAACTTCTAGCGGAGGACCACCTCATTCTGGCCATCATGGCCCAGCCCCTCCTGGCAGCGGAGGTGGAGGACCATCCCATCCTAGTGGTGGTGGTGGAGGACCATCCCATCCTGATGGTGGTGGTGGTGGACCATCCCATCATAGTGGTGGTGGTGGATGGCCATCCCATCCTAGTGGTGGTGGTGGAGGACCACCCTACTATGGTGGAGGTAGCGGAGGAGGCCCGTACCCTTCCGGTGGCGGTGGTGGCCCACCACCCCCTCCCAGCGGAGGTGGTGGAGACCCACCCTACTCCGACGGTGGTAGCGGACCACCACCTCCTCCCGATGAGGGAAGTGGCGGCCCATCCTACCCTGGCAGTGGTGGCAGATCCTCGCCATTTGGAGGTGGCCCACCCCATCCCGACGGCGGAGGCGGGCCCCCTCTGTTCGGGTACATAGGGTACTCCCAAAAGACCGAACACCTAGAGCAACCACTTCACACAAAAATATCACAGATCGATACACCGATGTTTTGACATGGTTTAAACCCTCGAGAGGGAAACACTCCATGGCCCCGACCAAATAGCTTCTACGGAGAAATTTATTATGCAAAAGAAAGAAAGTTACAAATGATCTTCTCATAATCAATCAACTAGACAATGACCCTCCATGCTCTTTAAATAGAGATCATGGACCAATTGGGTGTTAAGCCACAGATCAAGGTTAGGTATGATCTAAGAGAAGTTGAGCCGTTGGATCACTCTATGTCTAGAACATATCGTGACCGTCGGATTAAATATTTACAAATGCATACTAATGCATACTAAAGAAACACACTTTTCCTAACGGATATATTACACAAGTTGATCTTAACTAACTCCTAAGTGTCTAAATATCCTAACATCCCCCCTTAAGAACAACTTGGGATAGGATTAAAGGATTTACACAAGTGACACTATTAGGAGAAGGAAGGAGGCAGAGCCTATCCCCCCTTAATGACAAATTCCTGAACTCCTAACATAGATCGAAGTTTAGAAAACTTCGCTTGTGTAAGAGACTTGGTGAAGATGTCTGCAACTTGATCATCTTTAGGACAAAAGAGCACTTCAAGAACACGATCATGAACAAGATTTCTGATGAAGTTCATATGTAGCTCAATGTGTTTGCTGTGTTAATGTAGGACTAGATCTTTGGCAAGCTTGATGGCACTTTGATTGTCGCACCAAAGTGGAGTAGGCTACAGCTGCTTGAATCCAAACTCTGAAATGATCTGTCGAATCCATAAAGCTTCCTGACTGGAATTAACCGCTGCTCAATATTCTGCCTCTGCTGAAGAAAGAGCAAGAGCTTGTTGTTTCTTACAAGCCCAAGTGATAGGTCCAGATCCCAGACTGAAAACATAACCTGTTGTAGACTTTCGATCATTAGGATCGCCGACCCAATCTAAATCAGTGAAACCAACCAACAAAGGTTTTCCCCCTGTACTGTAATGAATCCCAAACTGAATTATACCTTGAATATATCGAAGTATTCTTTTAGCTACTTTCCAATGACTTTCATGAGGTGTTTGCATATAACGGGCAACACGACCAACAACAAAGGAAAGGTCAAGATGGGAATGAGTCAAGTATAAGAGACTACCAACAAGCTGACGATACAAGGTGGAATCTACTTTAGGTGAAGTACAAGTGGTAGAAAGTTTGACTCCAGACTGGAAGGGAAAAGGGGCTGATGTACAATCTTCCATGTGAAAGCGACGAAGGTCACAAGCATGCTTAGAATGAGAAATAAAGATTCCTTCTTTGGTTTGCAGGACTTGGAGACCAAGAAAATAATGCAGATGTCCTAAGTCTGACATTTCAAAATTTTGCTTAAGACTGGATTTCACATGGGTTATAAGCTTAGGGTCACTACTAGTAAGAATAAGGTCATCAACATATAGAACAAGTATGATGAGATGGTTTCCTACTTTCTTGGTATAGACATTAGGGCCAGAATGGCATCTAGAAAAATCAGTGTTAAGGAGAAAGCTATCCATTTTGGCATACCAAGCTCTAGGAGCTTGCTTAAGGCCATATAAGGATTTCTTAAGGCGACAGACAAGGCTAGAGTTATTCTGAACATATCCAAGAGGTTGTTCCATGTAAATTTCCTCCTGTAAATCACCATGTAAGAATGTAGACTTGACATCCATTTGATGGACTTTCCAGTTATGTAAGGCTGCAAGGGAAACAACAAGGCAAATGGAGTTCATTTTTGCGACAGGAGCAAAAGTTTCATTGTAGTCAATCCCTTCAACTTGGGAAAAACCTTTGGCAACTAACCTTGCCTTAAGTCTTTCAACACTTCCATTTGATGCATACTTAGTTCTGTAGACCCATTTACATCTGACAAGTTTTCTTCCTTTTGGAAGAGGTAAGAGATCCCAAGTATTGTTCGCCATTAAGGAATGATATTCTTCATCCATAGCTACATCCCAATCTGGATTTCCTGAAGCTTCTGCAAAAGTTTATGGATCATGATTCTCATAAACCTGAGGCAAAAGAGAAGAGGCTCGTTGAAACTGAGAACGTGTTAGACGTTGATCTCTAGGATCACCGGCAAGATCACTAGCTGCTTCACATGTTGAACGAACCCATCGAGGAAGCACTTGTGCTGGTGCAACTGGAGGAACATGAGCAGGCGGAGGTGGATTTTCATCCTCACTGTCATCATCAGAAACTGGAGTTGGAAACCTATCAAGGAAGTTGGAAGAAAAACAAGGCACAATCGTCGAAACAGGCTCACAGGCCAAAGATGGCACAATCGCCGAGTTAGGCTCGCAGGCCAAAGATGGCACAATCGTCGAGTTAGACTCGCAAGCCAAGAGATTTTCAGCAAATTTAACATCTCTTCTAATGATTATATCATGAGAATGTGGTTGAAGAAGTCTATAACCTTTTACATCTTCAGAATATCCAACAAATATGCACTTTTCACTTTTAGGCTGCAATGCTTTCCATTTTTCATCCGGAATATGAGCCCATGCTTCACTACCAAACACACGGAAGTGACTTACATCAAGTTTAGTTTTACTCCATGCTTCTTCCGGTGTGATACCCTCCATCCCTAGAAAGTAATGCATCATTCCCTAGTCCTTCATCTCGAACTCGGCAGCAAGCTTTCAACAATCAATCTATTCTCACATGTCACAAACAGGTCATCCACATATAATAGGAGTATCGTTGGATTGCCTTCCTTAACCTTATAGTAAAGGTTGGAATCCGCTTTACTCTTGGTAAAGCCTAAACTCGACAGAAAGCTATCTATCCTACTGTACCATGTCCTAGGCGCTTGCTTCAGGCCATACAAGGCTTTCTTTAACCTGCACACATATGACTCCCTGTCATGTGTCTCAAAACCAAGTGGCTTCTCCACATACACTTCCTCTTCGACTACACCATTCAAGAAAGATGTCTTGACATCCATCTGGTGTATCTTCCACTTCATCACTGCAGCCAGAGCGACTACTGTTCTGATGGAAGTGTATCTGGCTACAGGTGCAAAAGTCTCTTCATAATCTATCTCCTCTTTCTAGGAGAAGCCATGAGCTACAAATCTTTCCTTGTATTTCTCTATGCTGCCATCTGCAGCATGCTTGATCTTGTAAATCCACTTGGAAGTCACAACAGACTTCCCATCTGGTATTGGGACCACATCCCAAACATCATTCTTCATGATCGACTAGTATTCCTCGACCATGGAATCCTTCCATTCTTTCTTTTTCGCTGCTTCTTCATAACTGGAAGGTTCTTTGTTCATAATGTCACAGAACAAGGAAACATAGCTGGTCTGTGATCTTGTCCTTTTCCTTTCTCTATGTTCCTCCTCTAGAATACCATACATTTCTGCATCTTAGATGAGCTCTCTAGCCCATGCAGGTTTCCTCTTGTGAGAAATCTTCTCATGGGGTGGATCTATAGGTTCTTGTGGATCTTCTATTTCACGATCCACTTCTGGTATTACTTCATTCATGGTGGTGTCTTTTGTTCTGGGTACCCTTGGTTCTTCATAGTATTCAACAGGTGTCTTTTTGGATTTGATGTATGCTTAGTTTCCATAAAAAGTCACATCCCTACTGATGTCAATCTTCTTGAACCCTGGAAAGTAGATTCTGTATGCCTTCGAGCTTTCACTATACCCTAAAAATATACCCTTCTTTCCTGAAGGATCTAACTTTGTCCTCTTTTCTTTTGGAACATGTATATATACTGGACAACCAAATATTCTGAGATGGCCAACTTCTGGTCTCTTACCAGAGAAAACTTCTTCGGGTGTTTTGTTGTCAAGTATCTTGTGTGGTGTTCTGTTTTTTACATATACAACTGTCTTAGCTGCTTCTGCCCATAGGTGCATGGGTAGATCTTGGTCATGAAGCATTGCCTATGCTACTTCTGTGATTGTTCTATTCTTCCTTTCTGCAACTCCATTCTATTGTGGATTGTAGGGAGTGGTCAACACCCTCTTAATCCCTAAATCACTACACAAATTCTTGAAGTCCCCTGAAGTGAATTCTCTGCCATTGTCGGATCTAAATGTCTTGATCTTCTTATCAATTTGATTTTCTATCAAGGATTTGAATTCCTTGAACTTATCAAACACTTCATCTTTGTTCTTCAAGAAATAAACCACAAGTCTTCCTAGAGAAATCATCAATGAAATAAACATAATATACATACCCACTCAGAGAACTGGATGACATTGGTCCGCATACATCAGAGTGGATAATTTCCAAGATTCCTTTTGCTTTGCTTTCACTGCTTGGAAATGCCTTCTTTGTGTTCTTTCCTTTTGCACATCCTTTGCAAACACCTTCATGCTTTGACTGGATTTCAGGAAGACCTTCTACTGCTTTGCTTGCAATTGGTAGTGCACATGAGCAAGCCTTCTATGCCAAAGTTCACTTAGATCCATGGATTCATGCACCATGGCATGTTCAGGTTGTCCCTTCAATTTCTACAATCCTCCCTCTTGCTCTCCAATCACTACTGCATCATCTATGGTCTTACCTTTAGGCCACATAAGTACTTGGCCATCCACAAATGCAACTCTCATCCACTTTGCATCCAAATATGATATGGAGAGGAGGTTCTTCTTGAGTCCAGGTACATATAGAACATCTTACATCTTCAAAGACTTCCCAGATTCTTAACTTGTAGGAGGCTTCACCACTTCCTTTTATGGGGTATTGATAGTCATCCCCAAGTTTCACCTTATGAGATGACTCATGTTTAGATAGATTTATAAGATATTCTTTGAATCCCATCATATATTTAGAAGCCCCACTATCAATAAGCCAATCATTACACCCATGTGTAACAGTACCTTTGAGAGCAAAGATTAGAACATATTCATCGTCACTTGAAGAATCTTCACTTTCTTCTTTAGCCTTCTTCCTAGGAGGCTCATCATTCTCAACAGCATGAGAATGATATCTCTTATTGTTCTTCTTGTTCTTATTGTTGTTGAAGTCTCATTTGTTATTCGGACAATCTCGGGCAAAGTGTCCCTTCTCATTACATGTGAAGCATCTACCATGAGAGGTATCTTTCTTAAATTCCCCCCTTTGATGATTGTGAGAAGATTTCCTGGTATTAGGCTTCTCCTTCTTGAACTTGCTTCTTCTAGTGTGAGCAGTGATAGCTTGGTCTTCACTTCCCATCTTTTCTTCTCAGGCCACAAGTCTAGCTTCTTCTTGTGAACATTCCTCCCATAGTCTACTGAAGGAGATTAACTTCCTTCTTGCACAAATACCTTGGATGAAGGAGTCCCATGACCTTGGTAGGCCATTCAAAGTGGTCATGACAATTTCTCCATTCTCCACAACTTCAAGTTGTTCCTTGATTTTAGAGACCTTAGTGAAGTAGGATTGGATGGTCTCTCCATTCTGGAACTTTACCCTTTTCAATTGATTCCGCAAAGTCATCTTCCGATTTATATTCTTTCCTTCAAACAACTTGGTGAAGGAGTCAAACATCTCCTTAGGTGTCTTTAGGGAAGACACATGGGGTATGAGATTGCCTTTTATAGAATCAGCAATGATTCTCTTGGCCTTGACCAAGTCCTTCTTATGTAAGGCCTTAGCCTCAACTCCCTCTGGAACTGGAACCTCTTCCTTTATATAGATGTCCAATTCATTCTCTTCCAAGATTAACCCAATCCTATACTTCCATGCTCGGAAGTTATCAGTTCCTTCAAGATTATCCTCAAGCTTGGTGTGGTGAGACATCTTAAAGAGTACTTCAAATGGAAATAGAAAGTTTTAGGTCTTATCACTTGATTTGCTGAAAACTAGATCTGGAGCTAGATTAGGGTTTGTTAGAGAAACACTAAAAATTCAAACTTTGAATTCCAAACTTAGGAATGGATGGAAATATGCACCTTGTTGAGCTGATCAAGCTGGTATATTTCAATTTTGAAATCTACAAAATTTGACCCCTCAAAATTTCGTTTGAAACTTCTGGATTTCCTTGACAGGATCCCGAACTAGGGTTTGATATTGCCCGGGGTTCTACCCAGCCAAAAAGTTCGATTTTGTGCTCTAAACTTCGATTTTTCTGAGGAGCATCCAGTAGTGGTCACAGATTCCAAAAATTTCAACTTTTGCAGAAACCCTAATTTTCCACCCTTCCGATCAAAATCCTGATTTAGGGTTTGATGAAGCTCGACCTTCTGCCCAACCAAAAAGTTCGATCTTGGTCTCTAAACTTCTATTTTCTTGAGGGGCATTTAGTCATGGTCTCGGATTCCAAAAATTCCAACTTTCTTTGAAACCCTAAGTTCCGGAGCAATGACGAGCCAAAAATTGAAAGTGCTCAAAATTGAATTCTGTCTCGACAGATAGATGCGCCCTTCCAAGGAGAGTCAGCCTAGCCTCCTTCCCTTGATGATCTGAGGAGAGAAACCCAAATATTAAGAAGCCCTAGCTTCTGCACCTACATAGAGTCTTCTTCTTAGCACGTCTCTAATACCATGTTAATTTTTCGATAAATGCATTCAAACATTATCTAGGATCTACTAAGAGAATAACAAGCACAACATAACAATCATAAACATAAGAGACATAGAGTTTCCTCGGGGAAAACCAAGAAGGTGAAAAACCCCGCAACTTCATCAGAGATAGAATAAGCCACAATACAAGATCACAATGATCAAACCCAAGATAAATAACTCTAGCAGCTACTCCTCCTCCACTAGTGTGCACTCCTCTCTCAACTAATGCGAGTTGGATGAGTGAGTGAATAAATAGAATGAGACACACGCACTCTCTATTTATACAATGACTTGACCTGCCAATAAATTAATAGGGCCGACCTCCCAAGGAGGTCTAATAACCCAACCACATAACTCAACTAGGGCCGACCCCACACTGGTGGTCTAATAACCCATCAAATATAAGTTGCGACACTTACAAATACAAATGCTGACACTTCTGAATGGAGGAATAATACATCTCCATCATACATATAACAAAGTATAAGTGTAATACATAGAAGAATATCTTCCAAAGTTACAAATATATCAACATTGCTAGTTGTGTTGTCAAACGATTTTGTCTAGTACTAGCTGAAACAATTGTTGTCTGAATTGCTCTACGTGCAGCACTGATATCTTTCTTCCTGGATTTTTCAAATTTTTTTGTTGCATCACCTCTATTTTCTATCACATTATGTTTCAATTTCGACTCTTTTGTCACCTTGTGAATACCCAATAATGACGTAGCACCTTCTAATTTCTTGGACACTAATAAACATCTCAAAATTTGCACATGTCCTACTATTGAATAATCCTTGAGAATATCATCATAAAATTTTTTAGCATGATATCATGCAACATGTATGGGTATTTTTTCTCCATATTTGTCGCAATCAATGTCTTCTAACATTTCATCATCAATGGTGAAAGTACCTATACATCAAGTTAAATTTAATTTAACATATATCCAAAAATACAATTCATTATAAAAAATGAATTTGAAAAATACATGATATATACATACCAGGTCCAATTTCTGGATCTTGAACTTGATCTTCAATATTGACTTCATCGACATTAGCATGTAAATCACTATTTACATCCTCAACAATGGTCTCTTCAACTTCAATTTGTTCTTCTTGTACTCTATTTTCAATTTCCATTTCATCAACATTATCATGTAAATCTGTATTTATATCTTCAATAATTGTCTATTGCGTTTCTGCAACCCTTGTTTTTTTTGCATGATATCTAAGTTTTTATTTTTCTCTATTAGCATCATCATCACGTTTACGATCACTTTTTTTTTTACGATATCTCTTACTGCCCATGATTGTTTAATCTATAGATGATAAATTAAAGAATCATCACTTTATAGTAAAAAAAAAGTTAAGATTTAAACACAGTTACGAAATTTATAAAAACATGAACTGAAATTTGCTTCACCTTATCAAAATCTTGTAAGAGTTTTTTGAAGAAAAACTCCTTGGAAATAAATTTCCTTTGAAAAAAAACCCTTGAAAAGAAATCTCCTTTGAAAAAAACCTTCTTGGAAAGAAATAAGAACTCCTTGACAATAAATCTCCTTTGAAAAAACCCATTGGAAAATAATAAGAACACCTAGTAAAGAAATATTCTTTGTAAAAACCACTGGAAAAAAACTTCTTTGAAAAATTAACTAGGAAAAAACCACTTGAAAAAATACTTTGGAAAAAAAAGCTCATTTGCAAAAATATCTTGGAAAAAAAACTCTTTGAAAAACCCCTTGCAAAGAAATAACTCCTTTGCAAAAATACCTTGGGAAAACAACTATTTGAAAAAACCATTTTCAAAGAAATAAGAAGGAAAAATACATCTATTTTGCAAAAATACCTTGAAATAAAAACTTCATTGCAAAAATGCCTTGGAAAAAAAAACTCTTTAAATGCACCCCTTGAAAAGAAACCTTCTTTAAAAAAACCACTTGGAAAAATACTTTGTAAAAAAAACTTCTTTGCAAAAATATCTAGGAAAAAAATACTTTGAAAAAACTCATTGCAAAGAAATAACTTCTTTGCAAAAATACATTGGAAAAAAACTCTTTGAAAAAACCCTTTGCAAAGAAATAAGAAGTGCAAAAATACCTTGGAAAAAAAACTCTTTGAAAAAACTCCTTGCAAAGAAATAACTCCTTTGCAAAAATACCTTGGGAAAACAACTCTTTGAAAAAACGTCTTTCAAAGAAATAAGAAGGAAAAATACAATTCCTTTGCAAACATACATTGGAATAAAAACCTTTTTTGCAAAAATACATTGGAAAAAAAACTCTTTAAATGCACCCCTTGGAAAGAAACCTTCTTTGAAAAAACCACTTAGAAAAATACTTTGTAAAAAAAAACTCCTTTGCAAAAATATTTTGGAAAAAAAATACTTTGAAAAAACCCTTTGCAAAGAAATAACTTCTTTGCAAAAATACATTGGAAAAAAAAACTCTTTGAAAAAACCATTTGCAAAGAAATAAGAAGGAAAAATATCTTGGAATAAAAACTCCTTTACAAAAATGCCTTGGAAAAAAACTCTTTGAATGTACCCCTTGGAAAGAAATAAGAAGAAAAATACCTTGTAAAAAAAACTCCTCTTGCAAAAGAAATCCCCTTTGAAAACCCCTTCAAAAATATTTTGACTAGCCATATGCGAAAATAAAATGTACGAAAATAATGAATCTATTTAGTTTTATTTATACAAGTATATACAATGTAATTTTTTTTTCCCGATCGACGAAAATTTTTTTGCGTTAGGTTTTTCGGCCGAACAACCTTTGTTGTGTCTAACGATTCCGTTACGGAAAAATATTATTCGGCCGAATACTCTCTGAGACTTGAAAACTTCACGGTTCTGCACAGTTGTCAGGTTTCTCCATTTTCAGAAGGTAAAAATAGTCTCTTACACTACAAATCAACTATCGGACTTGATACCATTAGTTTCATCATTGAATCTACTTTCCGTATGTATAGATTTTGATGTGTATTGGTAAGATCTGATATTTTTAATTTTTTTTTTCTTAACATGTGTCAAGTTTGGTTTCATCTCTTTTAAAATGCGGAGAAATGAAAAATCCATAACTTTAAAAATACACCACCCAAAAAATTGAAAAAAATATGGTGTAGTTATTGGCGTGTCTACTTTAAAATGGTATTCATAGATTTTTTATTTTTATAGTCAATTGAGAGAAAAGTGTTGCAACACAAAACATGTTGAAAACCGACAAGGTTTCCCCATTGATCGAATTCAAAAAAATATAATAATTAATATATAGATCCATTGGTTACAAATTTATAATCATGCAGTATTATATTGTGTGTAGATTGTTGTAGCATATTTTGTTTTTGCAAAAAACAAGTTTAACAATGATTTTACGGTTGCAACAAAACATGACTATTTTGTAGTCCTTTCATTTTATAAGAACACACTGTCAAACATTTTCCAAATCAACATATCAAATCTCAATAAAAAAATTGTAAAAATTATGAATAGAAAGCTAACATAATTCTCTAAAAGTTTTATTTTTACTGAAAAGTGAAATTCTAAACAAAAATATCACTTTTGTTCGCCCAAAGTTGAAAAACATAAAAAAATCATATTTATTTTCTCATAAGACCCCCAAAAATAGACACCCATCTTCATGGATTCATCTATTGGTGCATTTGAGAGAATGTCGCACCGATGCGCTTATAAGAAAATACTCCTAGTGCAACATAATTAAATTAAATAAAATATATATATATATATATATATATATTCCAATGCAATGCCTACAAGCATTTTTCACCAAATAGAAAATAATCATCAATGCATATGATCTTATTAATTGAATCGATGTTTTTCTCACAATGTAGCATTGGTGCATTTGAAGGAATGTCGCACTAGTGCGCTTATAAGAAAATAGTCCCGATGCAGCTAAATACTTGTTGCATGCCTCATAGATGTTTCTACCATCATGCCCTGGTGCACTACTTTGTATTAACCACACCGTTAATTTTAAAAATATAGCGACAACCATCGTCTCCAACTTTACTAGTGTGTTTTCCTCTAGTTATCGTATCGGTGCTTTTTAATAGTTCGTAAGCATTGGGGCATTTTAATAGTTCGTCTGCATCGGTGCAACATGTAATGTAAAGCACCTGTGCTTATATTGTTATAAAGCACTAATCATGATTAAAATTTGGTATGCACTGGTGCTATATGTATTTTCAAGCATCAGTGCACAAATTTGTATGTGCACTGGTGCGTGTATTTGTTTGAAACACACCTATGTGTTTTACCTGTATTTACATCAGTACGTTTGCTTCGATAAAGCACACCAAAAAGAAAACCTCCACAAAAACCTCCGACCACCGATTTTTTTTTAGTTATAATACATTTCCCTAAAAGCTTCCACTAAAACATCTAGTGTATTTGCAGAGGTTGTAGCATAGGTTTTTTTGAGAATTTTGACCAATATTGTAACACTAAAAACCTATGTTATAACCTCCACTATAGGGCCTTTTCCTTGTAGTGGTTTTTGTTTTGTAGGTTTCAATGGAGCAATAGAAGATGGCATTGCGAAACAAAGACATGTAGGAAAATGCATACATGAATTAGACTCCAAATATCATTGAAGGATACTTCCTCTTGCATACTTGAAGCATGTGGATCCAAAGGGAGATGAAGAAAAGTTGACCTTTTCAAGGAAAATATCTAAAAGAGATAAAGTGGCCCAAGCTTGTGCATTTTAAATCAAGAGAATGAGTGTTGAAATGTCATTCATCCAAAGAGACACTACAAGACAAAGCAGTTTCTATGAAGTGTTACTCCAATACAAAGTTTGAAGGAGAGAGAATACATTCTTAAAACTTGCCAAGAATATTTGCCCAACAAAAAAATATAGAGAGAGGAAAATGAAGGATATAAATGAGAGATTATGTTGTATTATCATTATTGAAAAGGAATGTTCTCTCCTTTAATTTTTTGAGTGAGGACCAATTATAAAATAGTTTAATTAAATAAATGGGGGACCAAGAACCATAAAGTTAGAAATTCAAGAGTTGGATAAATTATCTTAATACAAAAGAGGTTTTTCACTCTTGATTGTAAGTTATATTCATGTGTGAAATAGAGGAATTGTTAGCCTGTGCACTATACCCTTGTAAGATTGATGATAGTAATAAGTTATCTTCACCATTATTCATTTCCTTGATACTTGTGAGTATGAACATTGGGTCTGGTTGATGTTGTGGCATAAAGGGAATTCTATTAATTCTTAATGTTCATGATTGTATATATTACACTATGTTAACTTCTTGTTTGTGTCTCTCAAGAAACATAAGATATCTTTGAGTCCTTGAGTAATTTTGGGAGTAATGTGCAATGGTAGAGGTAAGTTATCTTTCATTCTTTTTCAGATGGCTTTCCTTGAATCATATTCAACACTTTTGATGTGAAGCATGTCCTTTTTATCAGTGATTGAAGCTATCTTCATGCATGCATAAAAGGACCTAATAAGATCATGCTAAGTTGTGATAGTTGTAAAAAATATTTTCCATTGATCGCTTTCTTATTTAGCTGGTTGGATTAGATACCCACTATAGCATTAATCTATATTCCATGTTCACCTACCCTATGTTTCATAACAAATTGGTTATTTTAGTGCATGGTCCAAGCCTGGATAGGATAATCGTTAGATAGGTTAGATAGAAATAGATTAATCCACATATTACATTCGAGTCTTAATTATACAAAACATAAACACATTTAAAAACCATGGATAAACTAGGCCTTAATTGGTAAACACACACTCAAAGAAAGAACCAATGTGGGCGGTTGTATCTAGGGGGTTCACCATTTGAATGGAAGTATAATTAGACATTCTCATTGAGTGAACATGTGTTGTTGACTCAAGTCATTTTCCCATATCAACACAACCTTAAAAATTGATTTCATAGAATTGTTAATGTAAATAGTATTGGTTTAGAAAACTGATTTTTAACAAATTCCGTGATCCATTTTAAAAAAAGACTAATGTTTAATTGTTTTAGGTATTTGACTTAGAAATAAATAACTTTTAGAATAGATTTAATATATATTCCACTTTAATCACATTTTGTTTGGTCTTTATATATCATTATAATGGAATTGAATTCAGATGATACCACCTTTATTTCACTAAAAATATTATTACATCAATTTCATTATTTGCATCTAATTAGAATGATACTAAATGACATCAAGTCGCTAAAATATTATTAGAACAAATTTATTATTTACCATATGACATGTTATGTTTACTTCAATATTGGTCGTCAGTCACTTTATGAGTCCAGCTATACATATATTACTTAAAATTCAAATCTAAATTCAAATATGAAATTAAAATGAATTTATAATACATTTTCTGTTCTTATTTTGTGTACCATAATAACAATATGGAATGAAATCTTCAGAGATGAATACACAAAAACTTAGCAATGATAATGAGAACTTAGAAATATATAAAAAATAGTAAATGTTTGCATTTTTATTTTTATTGTTTTAATGTATAAAATGAGAATTCGTACATTTTTAGAAAAAATTACAAACAAAAATATACCTACAACTATGTATTTATAAGTATGATATGTTTCAAACAAAAATATACCTACAATTATGTGTTTATAAATATGATATGTTTCAAACAAAAATATACCTATAATTATGTGCTTATAAGTATGATTTAATGTTGACAATTATATAATACAAACAACAGTATACTTCGTAAACTTATATATTTCATATATATAATTGAGTATATATACATATTTATTGATATATTTTATCAACTTATATATTTCACATATATATATATATATATATATAACATAAATACATTAAATAAACACAAAGGAAAGTTGTTCATTGTAGCAACTACTCTAACTTAAGAAATCCAATACATGAATTTGGAATGCTTTGCCTAGCCCATCCCAACAATTTCTTTTTACACTCTACTTAATTTGCCCTTGATAGTAGCAAGATGCTCGTCAATTACATCCCTTAATTAAGTACAAAATATCTTTATAAATTTTCAATTTAGAAATATGGGTAACGTGCCCAAGAGGTTGAATTTATATGTAAAGTATATTGATGACCTTAAAAGGCTGAGGTTAAATATAAAGTACAATGATTTATATGAGAAGTTGAAATTTGAGGTTAATTATGTAAAATACAATGATTCCCATAAAGTTGAATGTAGATATGATGCACATCACAAGTTGGTGTCAATTAACAACTTGTCAATTATGTAAAGTACAATAATGCCCAATAAAGCCCATGAAGTTGGATGGAGATATAGAGAGTACAATGATGTAAGGTTTTTTTCTTTGTACTTAATTATAATATTAATAATGATGATGTCTATGAGATTGAGGTCAAATTTAGAATACATTGATGTGATTGGTTCTTTCTTTTTCATATTTTAATATTTAAATATAATGGTCTATATGCAGAGTATAATGGTGCCTTATGATTGAGGTTAACTTTAGAATACAATGATACAAGTTGGTCCTATCTCGTGTTTATTATGATATTTGACAATAATGGTTAATATGTTGAGTACGATGATGACTATGAGGTTGAGGTTAACAAGGCATCTCTATAATAATATTTGACAATAATGGGTTAATAATGATCTATTTAACATATTGTATATATCCTCAATTATAAAATCATAAAATCATAGTTACTATTTCTTTAATTTGTACATTACTAAACAATATTATTATGCAGTTTGACATTTTGAGTTAATGCATATGGGTTAATCTAAAATATTGTGGTGGATTTGAATTTTGTGTGTGTGTTTTTAATAAGTCAATAAGACACTCACTCATACCAATGCACTTAGTCACTATTCTTGTTCAATGAATACCTCAACACTTTGGTGAGAAAAGTCAGTATACCAACATGATAAACATAGGCATAATTAAACCTCCAAATTAATTTAAGTGTACGATATCCATGCATTTCTCTCCTTCCTTATTGTTTGTATTCCAATATGTTTCTCTAATTTAGTTATTGTGTATATTCTAATATTATCTAAAATCACTTGGAAATTTCAACTTTATTAAATGCAAGTATTGAAAAAGAAAATTTCAAGTGTACTTTAATTAAGAATCAAAATTTAATTCGTCTAGGTTTGTTCTCATAATATCCCCTATAGACAAAAGCTACCAAAATGGCCACAAACTTGACCAAATGATTTCCTTATCAAAACTTGGTATTAGACTTTACCTTAATTTAGATTGGACACTTTATCAATAGAACTACAACTTACAAATTTGTCATTTTAATTAATGATACAATATGTCATGGAACACACATTTAACACCTTCAATATTCACCCTTGAATGGGGTGTTGGGCATGTATTTCCCTTTCTCATGATGTCCAATATATAGCCAGGGAGATTAAATGAGGGATGCACTTAATGTTTGGGTTAAGGGAGATGTTGTTTCCACCACCATATGTCCACTAGTTAATGTCTACACACTTGGTATTGATAAGGAATGCAAGATGAAGGGGATGTCAATGAAATTTCCCACTCATAGACATGAGGAAGCTAGGTCGATGAGGCGGAACAACGCTTCCCTAGCTCATGTGGATCCATGGGGGACTAGACAACCCCCCTTTTCATATGATAGATCATATTTGGTATCAATTGGCCTCGCAGATAGCCACTAGGGTGTGTAGGAAGCATAGGAGAGGATAAATATTAGTCAATGTATAAATTTAAAGGGAAATAGATCTCAAAAGGCATGGTTTGTTTTACAAAGCACTCCTAGATCCCAGGAACATAGAAGCATAGAAGAAGGCTAAGGAGAAACCTCCACATAAATTCATTCATATTGACAGAAGCAATAGAAATAGTGTCATTGGAAACAACCAAAGAAAGGTAGGAGGTTGATAGAGGCACATATGATAGACTGGGGTTTTGCAAAGGGGCATAAGCCCACAATATCCCGATACCCATAAAAAATGGAGGAAGAGGCTTAGGTGACAAGATATAATAACAAATCCAAGATAGATGCATAGATAGCTAACATTGTGCCAAACACATGCTTTTCAAGAATTTGCAAATACCCAATCCTCCCTCAGAATTTGACATCTACTGGAATTCCAAAGAAATTGTGGTAAAGCTCCTATATGAGAGAGAGGAGTTCAACAAAAATGTTATACATCTTTGTTGAGCTAAGTAAGATCAATAATAACTACCATATTCTCTTATAGGTTATTCAAGGTTCAAATCTAGCTACAAAGGAATAGGATACTCATGATGGTGCAAACCCTTCCCACCTAGTTTCTCTGGATGATACAAAGTACTAGGTTGTCGAGACTTTGGGATCCACCAGACTTCACATATATGTTTTTATTTTTATTATTATGTGTAAAGTTGTTTTTGGTTCTGGAGGCCACATGGTAGAATCATATGAATTTTGTTTTTTGGGCTAAACATATAGGTCAAGGCTCTTGGCTAAGTATTTCCATATTTAATTTGTTAGCAATATTTTTAAGAATTTATGTTGTTCAAGTTATGATTGTGATAGTTTTTTGTTATGAAAGTATCCTAAGACTATAGTTAAACAAGTTGAATCACAAGATCCATACTAAGGCCACTCGACTTAAACCCTATCCATTGTGTATTTGTGAATTATTTTTCCTATAATATAAATATATTCCACTTATTTACACAAAAATAAGGTACCTTCAATACTCACCTCATTCTTGTTGCCTAGTCTTACTTAATGTTATGCACTCCATTCATTGAACAATAACTTGCGCAACTTAAAAGATCTGCAGGCCACATTTAAATTCCTTCAATTATGTAGTTATATACCAACACTCTCAAGCACCTACGGCATATGTGAATCCCTTCAATTGATGAAGGCACATTCAAACACCTTCAATTTTCCAAGCCATATCTGAATCCCTACATGGAGGCACATTCGAACACTTTCAACTTTCCAATCCATATGTGATTATATGATTGAAAGTAAATTATACCATTCTTTTCATTAAAATGTTGATAAAACCACTTGATGTTAATTATTTTATTAATGTAATTATATATTTTTTATTTACACCAATTTTATTTCATGTAACTAGTTATATATATATATATATATATATATGAATGAATGAAGATAGATATGAAATTTAAATGATTTGTTTTTTCATGATTATAATCAATGTAGAATGAAATCTTACAACATAGATATACAAAACATGAATCGGCAATGAGATCTCTCACAAAAATCTAAAGAATCAATTATTCACAAATTCTTGTTTTTAATTTTAATTTTTAAATTATAAAATTGATCATATATAGTCTAAAGAAAAAATTATTTATAAATACATCTCAAACAAAGATATGCATATACCCATCCAAAATTCTCACTATGAAATTATTTGCTTAAATGTATGATTGAATATTTTTATAATTGTAGATCCCAAACAAAGGTATACTTCCACCTATCTATAAATATCAATGTGAATTTATGTGATTTAGAATATGCTATCTTTGTGATATAAGAAATTAGAGGACCAAAATCACTTTCTCTTAAAATACTAAAATCTTAATTTCAAAATATTTATTACCAGAAGAATTTCCTACCCATCCAAAATTGTCATTGTAAACTTGTGTGCTCATAAGCATGATTTAACATGTATTTAAGGTTGCATTTCGAACAAAAATATACCTCCACTTATACAAATTTGTTTATGTGCTTCATAATCAAACCACATATTTACATCTCCAACAAAGATATACCTCCACCTATAAAAGATTGTTAATCTGAACTTATGTGCTTAATAGATTTACATATCAAACAAAAATATACCTTTATCTATACAATGGTATACATGCATCTATCCAAAATTGTTATTATGAACTTATTTGCCTCATGATTGAATATATACACATTTCCATAACAGTACATAACTTTAAACAAAAGTCTCTCTTCAAGGAAGGTTTTTCAAGGAATAAGTCTCTCTTATAGAATTTGTTTGATCTTTATATTGAATTTTAGTTAGTGAAAGTCTGTTAGTTGTTATTATCCAATTCATCTTGATGTTTAAGTTTTTTCTAGTTTGGAAATGATCCAGGATACATATATCGTGAATGTATTTCGGTTCCATAAAGTATATTAGGTTAAACAAGGAAAATGCATCAAGGATAATTGTAATATTTAGCATAGGAAACCCTTATGGATATTTTTATATAACAGATAAAAATGTAATTAATAGTTGTTAATATCAATCTTATAAAAAGAGAGAACATACAAATATTACAAATAAAAGTTATCCACATAAAAATAATTACAAAAGAGCTTGGAGTTCAATAAACAAATAATTTCTCTTTGACATCATTGTTGTAAATGGTTGTTATGTTTTCATATCCAACATTATAAAAATATTATAAAAAGAGACAACATGCATATCTTACAATTTAAAAGGATTAATAATTCATTAAAGGCCTTGGAGTTTCACCATTTTTAATTTTTCTTCAACGTGACGATTGTAAATGGTTGTTAACTTTTCATATCCAACATCATAAAATGAAGAAAAAACAAAAATCAACAATTATATATAGATACCCATAATAAAATACCATAGCCATAACATAAGTGTCCTAATAAAACATGTACATATCATTATTCGTTGTCATCACCATAATTATCTTCCTAGCTTGGCATGATAATATTGTTATTCTCAAAAAAAAAAAAATCATCTCGGATCGTGTCTTAGTAGGAATCACCAATCCATATCCAACATATCCGGATAAAAGAACACTTGGTTGCAGTGTTTTGGGAAAACATAAGGTTCCTTCTTTTCATCCCACATATTTTTAGAGTTGATACATATTATCCCACTATCATGATATTCATTCCTTTACATTATTTTGGTGGAAAGTATCCCACCACTTGCACCTTAAAATAACACATTTGAAAGATGAGAAGGACACTTGCATGATCTGTTGTATCTTTCTGATGTAACCTAACTTCCCCTCTATTACATCGTGGCCTATTGGAAGCAATCCTAATGGGAAAATACAATTGGATAGGTTAAGATGTTAATGTCGAGGAGATGGTGGAATAACTTGTATTTATAGAAAAGTTGTATGGGCTTGGTTCAATAGCTTATGAGTTGTATTGGACTTAGAATTAGAGTGGAGAGTCTCATAGGATGAGCAATTTGTTTCCAGGAGTTATTTTTCCATGTGTTCAGTATAGTAGTTTGGAAGAGTTCAATGTTTTATAGCTCTAGAGCAGAGTTGCAGCTATTGATCATGATGGATAGCATGACTAGATGGGAACAAATGCACGTCCATCATCGGTATCCTCATTATGAAAATGATGTACATACGCCCTCATAGATGGGAACAAATACACTTATAAAAATGTGAATAATGGATGTTGTCATATGTCTAGAACCCAAGCATTAATAAAAACATAATACATGCTATAATTAGAACATGCATTAAAAAATTAACAATGTAAATAGAGAGATTATTACAGAGTTGCTTAACCCAATCCCTATGTTTATTGCATCCTCTTCACCACATGGGTAACGAACGGGTGCGCCATATTTCTCTCTGATTTGGCCAGCCACCCAACTATTGGGATAGATCATTGGCATAGTTTCTCTTAAATGATCAGGATAAGGAATGATTCTACCATTCAATTGTTTGAATTATTTCCTGTCATTGTCCCATTTCCTTGTATTCTCTTCATACAATGCAAAATGTGATTGCATTCCCTCCACATTGAAAATAATAAATGTATTGATGGCATCAATTTTTGAATCCGTTGATTTATTCTTGAAATGAAAATTTGATTAGTATGAGATCAAATATATATTATCAATTTCATACATGTGAATAGTTACTCTGTAGAAAATTGACAAAAGATAAGTGACTTACTCTTTATCATGTGCCCTTCTCTTTGTTTGGAGTAGCTCCCCTTCGCTTTTGTCCTCATCTCGTTGGTCATCTCAAACCACTCCACTTAGTGTGTCATCGATTTTCTTGATGTATTTAGTAGCATAATAGAATGACTCATATACTATGTACCCCTCCACCATAGACCCCTTGGTTTTTTCCCTTTGTCAAACAAACCCCTTCAAATTTTTCATGTACCTCTCCAAGAAGAACATCCAATGACATGAGAACACCCTAGCTATATCAACCTCATCATCTAGGTGAACTAGAATATGGGCCTATAAGTCCGTGAAACTCGTGGGTAGTTCCTTCTCAAACATACACACAATCTCAACAATATCTCGACATCATCGTGGAATGTTATCCATATGAATCTCCTTTTATGTAATCCAACATACAAATGTAGATCATTTATATATGAATCGTTGTAGGTCCTGGGGGAAATCATGGTTCACACAACCATGCATAAGCAAAGGATAATGACACTACAAATAAGCACGTACAAAATTAATTGGCATAAAACTGTGACTGAATATCATAATGTAACCTACACTACAAGAAAAGAAGCATGTAATGAACACACATACCATTAGAAGGTCAGATGGTCATGCGACTTCAACCTCAAAAATTGTCCTTCTATTGTGAAGTGGCATCATAGAGTTGATCGGTATAATGAGGTGCCTTGACTCTCAACATAACATATTTTTCCAAAGAGAGATAAGATTTCTTCAAAATCCATGGGACATCACCTTATTTAAAAGAACAAGAGGGACTTACTTCTCCTCTACTTTATTTTCTTCGTCAATGTTTCTTTTTAGTATTTGAAGAAATTATATCTCTCCTAATAGCCAATGTGTCACTTTTTTTTGATGATATGTGCCTCCATAAGAGGATGAAATATTTTTGAATATATGCATGGGATATAATAAGTGGACAATCTTAAGATGTTCAAAATATGGAAGGTCATAAAACACAAATTTCATTTTCATCCCAATGGGAATTTTCTCAAAATAGGTGTCAAAAAATTATGGATCATCGAACATAGGTTCCCCATTTGAATTGAAAAATTCAGTAATTTCCCTCTCCTTCTCTGTCTCATATGCCCTAATCCGATCTATCAGTGTCATTATTTCAGGTCATTGGGTACCATTGAAATAAGATGTTTCTCTTCTATAAGGGTGGTGTTATATGGTGGTGTTCTAGGAGGAACACCCTCGAGCAATTGTACACTAGATTTCGCAGGTGGTTGGACCACCTAGCCTTTATTGAAGGTCCACAACATTTACATCCATGATACCCTTTTGTTATAAGAGTTGAGATGTTATTGTATATGGAACAAATTATCTCCAAAGAAGTAGGTTGCACCAAATTAAGTTTGTCAAATAGCATTACAGATATAAGTAAATCAATCAACATACTTACTAGAGAAAACTCCTAGTCCTAGATAATCATGTATGGTGTATGCACATATTCCATACTGCATAAAAGGCCCATCCATTGGGATGGGCCTTGATAAATTGTATACTTGTATCCCTTCCCATAATTCTTCAATTCATCAATCAATGGTTGGAGGTAGACATCCATTTTCTTCACTTGTATTCTACCAAGAACTATAAGAGACAACATAAGATGTTTGTTATTCATGGACAACCACGGAGGGATATTGTTATTGATTATTACTAATGTCCAAATAGAATAATTGGTATTTTGGTGTAAATACGGGTGAACTCCATCCATGGATATGCTCAATCGAAGGCTTCGTACTTCATCCTTGAATTCATCAAGTCATGTATCCTATATATGCTTCATGGCTATTGAATTTGTAGGAATCCACATAAATCATGGCTCACTTCTATTCCAACCATGCTACTCCTACAGTATGGCTAATTATTTACAATGAAAAAGCTTTTGAATCCTTGGGATTATAGGCATGTGCCTTAATATCTTATGAGGAGGACCATGTGCCTTACCCTTTTTTTATATATGGTAGTTGTCATGCCCATATTCATAATATATCTCTTTGTCAGCATATTCGCCTCTATATAAAATACAATCATTCAAACAAGTGTGAAATTATATGTATTCAACACCCAACATTTTCAGTAGTTTCTTTGCCTCTTCACAGTTTTTAGGGAGTAAATTATCACTTGAAAATATATTACCTTTGAGTAACCTACAATTAGTGGGAAATATAAATGTACATTGTCATTAAGCATGCAACAAATCTCTTTTAAATGCTAACTTAATGGGGACTTGATGGTTAGTTACCTTAGTAGTGCTAAGAAACATGTGTTTGGCATACCATACATTGTTTTCAAATTGTGCAACAACACTATTGGCCCTAATTGGGTAGACCTTGATCCATGTCCAAAGAGAGGCCCAATGGTGGAAGCAGATTTTGAGCATTCAAAGAAGGTATCAACAATATCAGCATCATTTCCAAGCTCATATTGTTGGAATGCATTTAACAACATTACCTCCATGGCATGGGAATCCCATAATAAATCATCCATACCAGCCTCTATATCATTGTTTTAATCCCTAGCATGTGAAGAACTAGTGTTACTATAGATGTTTTGAATTAGTGACTCAGGACGTAGTGGGAATTGATTCAACTATGCTTTGTATGTTTTCCTTTATAAGATCCATTTGTTTAGAAACTTTCTCTTGATTTGACATCATACTTGGGTGCAACGATAGATTTTATATAGGTTGATCATCGTCGAAATCCCGGTTGCAAAAATATTGAACATTAAATTGATGATATTAGTGAACACACCAAACATTTATTATAAGCATGGAATTTTTTTTTCAATAGTACACATGCATTCAACCACTTTATAAAAAAAATGTCAAATGAAGCAATACACTAACATTAATTCCATTAAAAATCCAAAAATACAATTACTCAATTATTTGTTTCTTAATCCCCAGGAGGAATCTAAAGGTATTCTCAATGCAAGTCATTTTTGACAAGCATTTGATGGTATGGAAAACTTATAGTTTATTGACAACTTGTCACCAAGAGACAAACTATGTGTTGCATGCACAACACAAAATTTGGATGCCTTCCTTTTCATAAATAACTCTGTGTCATTGGCGTGTTCCTCAAATGAACAATTTTCATTGAACAACGAACACCTACAACTAAATATGAACCCTGCAATGTTCCCATGAGTGCATGGATGACCATTTATATATAACACATTATTCATGTTAAAGTTTTTGAAAGCATAACCATTCATGCACATACTAAACATGGAAATGTTATGTTTGTTTTTAACTATTCAAGTAATCAAATCGACTATAAAGAGGACCACAAAATGGCATAAGTTCTATTGACAATTTGGGAAGAAAGAACGCATGCAAAAGGATAAACAACCTGAGATTTGGAACATCCATTTTAGACTTTGCAATCATGTAATTGTTACCACAATAAGAGAATACAGTCCCAACATCGGGCACATGTAAGGAATATGGCCAACCACCATACAGCGTGATTGTAACTAGCTTAGTAGTTAGTTTACAAATAGATAGGAAGAGGGAATTCATCACTACCCTCCAACAATTGAACCGGCCTTTGTGTGTACTTTGACATTTTTTCTCTTAGCAAATACAAGATTTTGGATTCCCTTGTAGAGATGTTTTGTGTAGTATTGATATCCTACGTTGGCTCACTAGTACTCTCGGTTGACTCAATAGAGGGATACATGATATTCAATTTAGGATGAAACATGATTGATTTGGATTTTAACTTTTCAAAGAGTGAGCATATGGAAGTGTTCATATGTGTCTTTTCTATATCACATATTGGATGCTTGACCGTAGAGGGGGATATTAGACCATCAAATTTGGCTAGCCGATCATTAATATAATGGGATAGTGTGACACACCTAGGATTCACCTTAAACCCTTTACATTTTGAACAAACGCATACTATAGTGGGGTCTCATAAAAGAGATCAAGTTCATGCCGAAGTACCATTGGTCCAAGATGGTTGCTGGATGATGGCATGTTACAATTAGCGGGGTAAAGTGGCCTTCCATTTTCATCTACCATATGCCTACGATATGTTGATCCTAATAATACCTTGCATATTTTTGGGAGTGGTGGAATATAATGTGCATCCGAACTTCATCCAAAATCGAGATCCTGTAGAAGTCAATGCACAATTATTCAAATGCACATGCAACAAAAACATAAATTCAATAAGATAATCAAAATATAAATATATATGCACTTGCTGTAGACGGTAAAGGAGAACTTGATGAACTTGGAACAATATGGAATGAGCTAGAATTTGAAGAATCAACCATTCGATTTATCACTCTTTTTTCCCCTACATTTGAGCCAAAACCACAATTAATACATGTCTTCATTCTTAAAATAAAAATTGGGAAACATGCAACATTCTACTTTTTTCAAATAATTGATGCACCCAATTCACCATTTATGCATTGTTGTGCTTGGTATGTTTAAGTGCCCCGTTGTGCTCATTGAATATGTGCACTGACATGCCACCTCCGCAAAGGAAAACCTCCACAAAGTGTTAATTATAGAATTTTTTAGTTCCATTTTTTGTCTTGATGCATATTTGGGGTGCTTAAAATCAATATAGTGCACTGGTGCTCTATATTCCGTATAACACACCGCGATCCCGAATTTATAAAAAAAAATGTGTGTGTTTATCATCAATGGGACAAAATATCAAATGAAAAAAGGAGCGGGAATTTTATTCTTAGATAATGAACTTATCAATACAAGAAAATTGTAATCCTTAATCCTTTTCTGGCCAAAAGTTTAAGGAGAGACTTGTGTAAGAGATACTTACCATGGAACAATATGGAGAGATAGATTTCTTTGAAAATAAATTTTGTAAGGGATCACCGTGGACACCTACAAATTTATAGAAGAAACATTTCTGGTAATTCTATGCATCTCAAGTTTTCCCTTAATCGATTCAAAAAATGGCATAAATTTTGTATGTTTTTTCAAAAAAGTAGAGGATTTCAGAGGTACCTTCAATGTTGCAAACCCTAGCTTTCTTGCTTCAAAGTTACCTTAACTACTACAAACCCTAGTGTTCTTCATGCTTTCCTTTATTTTATGTCTATATTTCTATTTCACAATAACATTTGATTTTTGGCAATGTAAACTTCTTGGTTGTGCATATTAATATATGGGGCTTTGTGTCACTATTGGACTGTAACCATGATGTGATTGAATTCCAAACCGACTTGTCTAGATTTTCATTGTACGAAATTTTTAGAAAACACTTTCGTCATTCATGATCCACACTTTATAGAATATGCGCATTGTTGCATATATTCATATAAGGTGCACCGGTGATGATTTTTTGTATTGTACACACCGATCGACCCTAATACATTTTAAACTGAAATTATTTACTTAGTGTGTAAAAAAGGATTTCATAATGTATGTATTTTAGTATGCAAAGTGTTTAATGTTAAAAAGATGGCTGATAAAATATTATGGAGAAAATTTCATAGCAAAGAGTGTGAGGGAAACATATCTCAAATAGAGAACATGGCAAGTTTTAGGAACATGGAAAGTTTTTTGTAATTTTAATATAAAATAATAGATTTAAATTATTTGTATGTTTAAATGATGTGTATTGGTTTATGTGTTTCATGCAGAGTAGAAACTTAAGGAAACTCTATAATATTGTTCATAATCTAAGAAGAGAATAAAAGCTTAAAGAAAATACTACAAACAACGGAATTAGGTGGATCAAAAACTGATAAACATAAGGTTTTTGTTTGACCTTTTACTAACAATGATTCTCAACAATAATCGCTAACATGTTTCAAACTTTGGGTTTCAAATTTGATGAATGTTGTGCAAGGATAGATAGCGATGAAATAGAAGGATTCCCTAAGAAGATAAAAATTAAGAAGATTGTAAATGATGGTGAATTGGTCATCAGTTCAACTGTAGTGGTGATGGAAGTTAATGAGAGGGGGGGAATATTTTATAAAACTTTGAGGGATGTAGTGTAAATAACATATAGATGTTCTTTTCATTTATAGTACAAAAATCAAATCCAATGATTCTAAGAATCAAGTTATAAATAAACTACAAATGTGTTTCCAGGGAAATGGACATTGAGACCTATGAGACTAGCAATGGAAAAAAACATACAATAACAAAAAATAATAATTTAGAAGGTATTATTACTAAAAACAAAATCTATAATATGCATACACCAGTCCAATAAATTACCTTGTTGATATTTTTGTTATACTCATTTTTATATAAATATTAATCTATTTTTTCATTGTGCTTTTTATTTCTCAGGAAGATTGCAAAAATTACAAAGGTAGAATGATGTGATATCGAAAGACGTTGGTAGGGATTTCAAAAAATGTGTACTATGAGATGGTCAAAGAAATTAACATAACAACAACACAAGGGGAGCCATCCCAACAACAATGTGCATCAAACATATGTAACCATTGCATTATTTTTAATGTACAAAGAGTTTAATTATCGCATGAAATGGTAATTTTCAATTGTTTTATTTTTGCATAAAAGAAAAGAAAATGACACCCATTCAATGCATAAGACAAGACGGCAAGGCGAAAAATGGTTGATCACAAAGTTTATGAGTACTTGTGCTTTCCTTCAGATTTCATATTTGTTGTGATGTTTATATTTTAACTAATTTACAATCATACATGAATGTTTTCTAACATGTGCTAACATATGGAAAGGAATCATTCGATCATTTGATTGGCATTGGATTACGTATGGGTTGTGAGTATATGTTGCAATATCAAGGGTTAAGTGAACAATTTGTTTTACAGTCCTTATTTTATAATCAATGGAACAACAAGAAACCTTTAATTATATCTATGCTTTGTCATGGCATATGAAACTCATAGGAAACAAAGTATGGAGTGGATCCAACATAGGATTTATTGAAAAATGGAATGAGGAATGATTTCGAAGGAATGTGTGAAGTATATGAACCACTCATTGCAATGGTACGGTTTTTTATTTGTGCCTTTATGGATATTATATTACCTATAAATGTAGATAATTACTCATTATATTTTTTTTTATGCGTGTAGATGGAACATGGAAATGTGGAACGAAATGAAGCCGATCAACAAAACATTTCAAATAACTCGAGTACAATATCCCCTAAAAGTGATGAAAAAATGAGGCATACAAGCAACTCAAACGACAATGGTAGTTCAAGCAATGGATGATGATCAATCAATTGAATGTTGTTACTACAAGTTGTATATTTTGGAATTCTTCTTTGTGAAAAACAAGCATTCCATTTAAGTGGACATATCGTCCCAATTGGATGACAACAACTTATCAACAATTGTAAAAATGTCAAAATGACATTTTGATTATCGTGGACCTTTATGTTGTCTCATTTTTTGGTTTTTTTATTCTTATATAATAAAATGAGTTTCTTCTTATACTACATTCTCTATTGTTGCACAATGTTTCGTTATTGATTAAATATATAAATCAATTGCATTGTAACAATAACCAAAGGTGTAATCAATCTACTTATCCAAATACAATAATTAAAATATAAAAATAAATATTTTATAAAAAATATTTGATTTTATGATGATTAATTCAAATTTAAATATATGAATTATTTACATGGTTATAATGAACAGGGGTGTAATCAGCTTGTATATCCAATCACAATAAATAAATTATAAAAATAAATATTATTATAAAAAATATTTGATTTTTAGATGAGTAATTGAAAATTTGTAAAAACAAAAAACAAGAAACTACATTCACATATATGCAACATGGAAAAATTCACCACTGAACCATATGCATTCTATTTATTACAGGTAATTGGTGTGTTTTATATGTTTCCATGAATTGATGCTTACACAACTTTTTATCCAACGATGCTCTTTTACATAATATACACACTAGTGCTCTTTTACAACATATACACAGCGGTGCTCTTTACATGATATACACACTGGTGTTATTTACATGATATATATGTTGGTGCCTTTATAATACCTATTGTGCACCATCTCTATTTATGCATTTTATATATATAGATGCATGTATAATACAAATACGCACGGATGCACTTATAATACAAAATATGCACCGATGTTTATTTTATGTCATACACACCATTGCCTATATCAAATAGTGTGCACACATATGCATCGACATTACATTATACGCATCGATGCATTAACAATACCAAATACATACTGGTGCGTATTTCTATATTATATGCACTGGTGTGTATATTATTAAACACATGCATCGGTGCACATTATATACTATAGAGCATTGGAAAAGAAAACCTTTGCTAAAACGTATAGCTCCCCGGAATTTTTTAGTTCTATAGAATACCCATTATAACCTCCACTACCAATAAAATAGGTTGTAGCAGAGTTTTTTTTGACAATTTTTGCTAACCTTGTGACACTAAAAACCTCTACTATGAGGTGTTTCCTTATAGTGTAAGACCAGTATTAGATCTCATTTCAACCCACGCTAAGTAAATAAAAATGAACTTATAAGTAAAATAAATACCTCATGGATAACTTCCATGGAAACTATAAGATATAGACATGGAAGTGGGGTCCATCTGCTCAAAGTCCTTTTATTCATTTCATATACACTTGAAATACACTTTTTGTTGATTTATACATAAATGCCTGGGAAATTTTCAACCTAAAGCAAACTCAAAGAAAGGTCAGTCTGATCTCACTCGCATACATACATAAGAATACATTGACCTTGTATTTAAAATGTTATTATTATTTTTTAAGTACCATATGTAGTCGATATATGTGACGCATCTCTCTTATAATGAATTGTAAAATGAACTTGTCAGTTGAATGAACTTATTGTAATTATTATTTTTAAGTAATGTTTTTAGTTAATATGTATTATATCATTATAATAGATATTATGACACATCTCCTATACCGAGTTGTAAAATGTACTTCTCACTCTTACTTTAAACTTTTCCACCCAAATGATTTGACATGGATCCCAACATTGCTTGTATTTTTAGGCGTGGGATAACTGGCATTCAAATTGCCCTGCTTTTCTGGTGATTTGTTCCCTAGATCCGGTTATAAAAACCGACGGAATCGTAGTTCCACCCCATTTACTGCGGAACTATGCCCCTAGGGGTTTTGGCCCATTTCAAGACGACCCAGATCGTCGAAATTCCAAAAAAAATAACAAGAAGGGATGAAACTGTGCCTCGCCAGAAAATTTTCTGTCGCCAACAAAGGGTGATTTGAGTGCCAATTATCACACGTTGTATTTTCATCCAAAGCTTCAAGAAGTAAAGATGCTTGTGACATCATATCCAAACTTCAATATTCTTATATGGTGGTGTGTACTTATCATATAATATGGATGGTTGAAATATTAAGTTTGTAGGGTTAATATGTTTTGTAACAAAGTCCAATATTAATCCCTCAAAATCATGATTTATGTTTTTAATTTTTTGGATTAAAAGTTGTCCTTAAGACATATCTAAATATAATATGTGCCCAATTTTACAATGTTAAGAGGACCAAAGTATTTAAGTGTGTTTTTTTAAAGTATGCATACTTTTGTTTTTATGAAATAGAAAGTGAGTTGCAAAATGTTTGCTTAAAGAGATCGTGGGTTTATTTTTATTTAAAAAACAAAAAAGACTAATTTTGCAAATTAATGTGAAATTTGTTAAAAGATTAACAAATAGATTTTAAAGTTTCATATTCACCTCCATTTTCCTTTTTTATTGACAAAAAGAAAAAGAATTTCACACTCATCTAAATTCATAGATGAAACATTATTCAAAACATTCATTGCTAGATTATTGAGAAAATTAAAGTGCAATTGAAACATTAAAAGTAAAATGAAATAAATAATAATTTATTTATTGAGGAATATTTAATACATAAAAGACAATAGGTTGAAATCAATATAGAATCAATAATACATATTTAATAATGAATAAGATAGATGATACCAATTAATACAATGATATGTGAATGTACATTTATACACATTGACTAGTTACAGTGGTTGCACTATAAGTCATGTCCTTTAGTTATGATGTGTCACTTCATTTATTACTAGCAATTGCCCCTAATGGTGCAATAGTACGCCTAAGTATCAAAAATTGAGTAATTGCTAGTTTATTGGTGGAAAAACAATCAAACTTGATCAGCCTTTAAGCCATATGATATATAAATAATGAGCATTGTAGACCTATACCCCACTAAGCACAGATATCCAAATATGTGATCCTCCCCTGTCCACGTGAATCACGCAATTAAAATCATATCCCTCATATTTTAACTTAACAATAACAAATATATAATACAACGTTATCTTATGAAATATCTTTATATTTATATAAAAATTCAGTGCATCTACAGCGATGATTTTCTATTATTTATTATTTATTAGTAGCATATAACTTAAGTTTCTGAATTCTGACACAACTTTGTTATATGATTCTTCTCTAAACCTTCATAAAACCAATTTCAAGTTCTTTATGTATAATATATTGAATGACTTCACTTTTTAAATATGCCATAGCATATATTTCTATGTACATACAACACTAATCAAAATAAATGTAAACTTCTTTGTAAAGAAAAAAAGATTGAATGTGATTAGAAAAAATATCTTACGTGCTTAATGCTAAGTTTATGTAAGTTTTCCAATCTTTGAAAGAGTGTTTTGGAATTTATATGTACTCCCTGAAAAACATTCCCTGCTAGATTTCTGTAAGATCCCATAGCAAAATAAACATCATTCCCTGTCTATGTCCCTTTTTCAAATTCACATCATTCCCCTTCTTATTTCCCTTTTTCAAATTCTTTGCTATTAGTTATCATTTTTTGTCCACTATTGAATTAAGGGAATACTTAGGTTTTCGGTAATGGAAAAATATAGTCCAAATTTATGTTGTTTTAGCCTCATAGGGCACTGCCAATTGTTTACAAGCTGTTGTAAGAATGTAATGCCAGCAGCCTTTTGCACTATGTACAGGTGTCACGTTCCTTACAATTTGTTTAAAGGTGCAAAATGCTGCCAAAGGAATTGGGATATGAACTAAGGAAAGTTTCCATCAAAGACGTTATCAAAGCTTGCAGTTGAGTGCCCCTTCTACCATCCAAACACTTCATGAATATGCTTGCAAGCCTGCTGAACGTATCATTGGTTATGAAGCTTCCCTATACCTCATATTTTCCATGTAATAACCAGTTTTAAGTATTCTGTTGTGTTATGTTGATTCCATAGGTTTGAGTCATTAAAATCACCCAAATCCGCCCCCTCAACAATTCTTCATACCACTTAGCCTATATTGTTGCATATATTTTTAATTAGGAAAGCATTTTGTGCAAAGTTTGTCACTTGTAGAAGGGATATCCCTAGATTGAACCCCTTTCGATATGTGATGAATATCTAAAAAATAAGGAAATATTCTTTGGAGAGAGAATACAAAATTCTCCATGGTTCATGGAAAGGGTGTTATAAAGCTCGAATAAATGAACATGAAATATGTTAGACAATTGCAGCCAATTCCTAAGTTGACGGGATCATCAACCATGTCTCCCAAACTCAAGTGTTATTTGCATTGGTCTTATTTTTGTTCTGGCTTCATTTTCAACTGTTATCACATTGTACCTTGTCTCAAAACACACCCTCGGTGGAACAAATTTCTTGTCCACTAAAAACTAACTAAAGCCCTACCATTGATCAAAGAACAAAAGAAAGAAGGGATTTGCAAGAAATAATCACAACTGCACACCAACAGAGATCAACCCACTAATGAATAAATATATAGCGATTGTGAACATGAAAATTGAGCAGTTATGAATATGAAAGAATATGTAAACACATAAGGTGTGTCCAAAGTGATGTGCTTCTTGTTAATGATCAATTTGGAGGCTTAATAGGATATGGTTGAGATGACCCTAGTTTGAAGGGTTGGATCCCTTTTTACAAGTTAAGATGCCTCCATGGCAATAATGCACTGTTGTAAAAGAAAGGATTGAGGCTAGAAAAAGTGGAAAGAAAAATATTGTTTTAGATCAGTTCTTGAAGAGGGTGGAATCTAAACCCATGTTCCCAGACAAATGTGTGGGCCATGCATCCCCTTTATTATCTTTTCTCAAAAGATATGTGAATCTAATTGGTAATCTTCAATGGTGATCTGATCTCCATGTTTTACCCTTTTGAAATCCAAGTTTTTGAACACCTTGTTTTAGGTTTTCTTTGAATCTATGGAACTAAAAAGAGTTTATCTGTGTTTCTCTAGTGAGAAGCTGCAGCAATATGGTTCCAAAAGCATACACATCACTTTTCTTTGTAATATAACTAACTGTGGTATATTCTGGATCCAAATATCCCATGCCTACAAAAGATTTCAGAATTGAATACAAAATGCCATCTACTAAAAGTTTGTGCAGGCTGCAATCTGAAAAAAGAGGACTTAAGTGTTGATCGAGAAGAATCTTCTTAGCTGAGATGTTTTGATGCGCAAAATCTTTGCTTATGCCATCATGCAGATACTTAATGCTTGCACAGGTCGATACCAGATAACAAAATTAAACAGTGAATAAATATAAAAATAAATAAATGGCAGGCTTAAAATATACCATACCAATGATATGACCCATTTACAAGTTATTTTATCAAAATATGTTTCTCTCGTGGAGAATTATGATTACCAAAAATAGGCAATACTTCAAATTCTTGAATGCGGGTATGTCTTCCATGAAATATGGAGTTGGTTGATGCTCAATATTTTTGTGCCTTAGGCCTCTATCAACTTTTATTTATTTATTTTTTATCCCTAGTTCAATTAATAGATACATGAATTTTTTAAATAATATTCATAAAATTTAAGACAAACCTGACACTCGTGTGGAGTTGTTACACATAGAGAGGTAACCAAATTCCTTAAGGTTTCAAGCTCTACTTTCACAACATCCATCAGATCCAACGTCAGCAACATACTTTACAAAATCCATGTAGGTCCCATCAGTGGAATCTTGAAAATCAGGTACCCATCCTTTTTGCACTATATCTTCAAAATATTTTAAGTTGGTGGAACCCGTGCAAAATTCAACCATTGTTCCTCTGTAATTAAGTTGTTTCAGAGAGTCTGTAGTGAACTCTAGAGGGCCCTCTATGCAATGACTAAATTACCACAATGGGAACATGGAATTCCCCTCTTGTTCTTAGTTGTTAATTGACTTAACATAACTCCTTACAAAAACCTTCATTGTGTAGTGTCTTTTTCCATCATCATTATTTGTCATTTCAAAGGATGCAGAATTGTCACCTGAAAATCACCACTCAATTTAAACATACAGTAAGCCAAACAAGTACTTAAATATGGCTTAGATCAAGTACAAATATGTTACAAGTGAGCTTTCAAGTTTCCTAAAAAATGCAACTTCGTGGATATTTGAGTGTCTTAATATATACATATATTTTTGTTTACAAGGAAAAATTGATGGGAAAACCTAGGAGATGCTTTCCCACATCCTGGATGGCATCCCTAGTAAACATGTCAATGTATACTAGTGCACATAACCCAGGGGGATTTGAACCAGAAAACCACTAGCACAAACCTAGCCAAATGTCCAGCAACATTGGTGACAAACAATTGAGTTGACCCTTTAACTTCATGTGTGTGTGTGTGAGTTATCACGTGATGTGCAGTTAACAAAGTTCAAACCACATAAAAGAGCGTGAGTAAGAGAGGTAATGCACGATTTAGCCCCATATGAAAGCTTAGCAATACATCGAACTTGTTCCTTCCAATTTTGAAGTTCTCTTTCTTTAGCATGTAGCTTAGTCTCAATTGACTTCAACTCCACCTCAAGATCTGAAATTCTATCTTCTTGTTGCCTCTCCAATAGATCACTTAGATGCCTGTCTAAATTGTATGGTGACACCCCATACTCATCAACATAAGAAATCTCCAAGGGTTCCGATGGAGTAGTGTCTACAAAACTCCATTGACCTGGAATCCCATCTGCACAAAGCTCTCCCTTTACCATTTCAACTGAGGAATTTGTCAACTACAAAATATCCAACCAAGAAGGGGAGGATTAAAATATTCATTACACTAGATACTTCGTGTTTATGATTCTGCTACAATGTTATGAAATGCATCTAAGCAAGTATTTAATAGTTCAGCATCAGTAAAATGAGACCTTGTCCTTTTGGCCATTATTCAACCTTTATAACATGGAAACAACTGATTAAATGGTGGTAGAGCATGGAATGTTCAAAACAATGGTAGGGGAAACCAATCATTCCCAATGCATTAGACTAATCCCTTGTACCAATATACCAAAATACATTTTTTAAGGTTTACTCTCACTAACATTTTACTACATAAAGTCTAATTTTAAAGGAAGTGGACCAAAAGTGACACCATGCATGTCAAAATTGTTTCAAATATGTGCATGACACAAGTCAGAAATGGAAATTCATAAAAAAAAATCAAATAATCTATGAAAGCACTTTCAATATGTAAACAATATGATTGATTTAATGGATATTAGGGGAACAAAAAATACATTTAATGTTAAGGCTTAGTCAAGCTCAAAGACTTCTCGACATGTCAAAACGTAAGGTGGAAAAGCACCAAAAAAATAGATGTAAAAAATCTAAACACAATTATTTATAGAATGCGTTACAGGCTCCATCGATGAGCTTCAAAACATCACAAATATGCTCTTTGCACGTCTCTATTATCTTGTAGCTTCTTAACAAATTATGTCTTGTCATGAAACTGTAGAATGAAAACAAGTATTTATGATTAATTTGTTTACCAATCAAAAGACATCTAGCTTAGTCTAGCATGCTTCATTTTACCCTCATTAGAGGAAGAGATATATCACAACAAAGGAAATATAATAGAGAAAAAATCCATGTTATAGAATGCATTACCAAAAGTTTGATATTGTGACACATAAGATTAAAACTAACAATGAATCAAGCTCATAACTAATAAATAGTCCAAAACATAAGGTATGTAAATAGAGGAGAGAAAAATGTTTTAGGTGGTTCAAACTCCATCTAAAATTGTGAGGGGACAAGGATAAAACAAAGGCAAATACTTTGAAGTTTAGACAGGCCCAAACTTTAGTTGAAAATTTCTATGAGACAAGCTTGCAAATAATGTTTCCCTTAGTTGGGAGGTGTTCAGAGATGGAAACAAAAACAAAATTCTCAAGGAAAGTGTCCCATTTTCCTAGAAAAGAACATGGCATTGTTTCAATGTGCTAGCATATATAAAAAAATTACAACTTCTACTGAAAAAGGAAGCAGTAGAGGAATTCACTTGCTAAATGGATTTTAAAAATAGCCTGCAAGTTAGCATATCATCATAACAATCCCTGCAATAGACATATCATTAATGGAAAATACATTTGTTGTTCGGGTACATAGGGTACTCCCAAAAGACCGAACACGGCCAAATAGCTTCTACGGAGCAGTTTATTATGCAAAAGAAAATGAGCTTCTCATAATCGATCAAATAGACAATGACCCTCCATGCTCTTTAAATAGAGATCATGGACCAATCGGGTGTTAAGCCACGAATCAAGGGTAGGTATGATCTAAGAGAAGTTGAATCGTCGGATCACTCTATGTCTAGAACATATCGTGACCGTCAGATTAAATATTTACAAATGCATACTAAAGAAACACACTTTACCTAACGGATATATTACACAAGTTGATCTTAACTTACTCCTAAGTGTCTAAATATCCTAACATCCCCCCTTAAGAACAACTTGGGATAGGATTGAAGGATTTCCAAAAGTGACACTATCAGGAGAAGGAAGGAGGCATTAGAGCCTATCCCCCCTTAATGACAAATTCCTGAACTCCTAACATAGATCGAAGTTTAGAAAACTTCGCTTCTGTGAGAGACTTGGTGAAGATGTCGGCAACTTGATCATCTATAGGGAAAAAGAGCACTTCATGAACACGATCATGAACAAGATTTCTGATGAAGTGTATATGTAGCTCAATGTGTTTGTTGCATTGATGTAGAACTGGATCTTTGGCGAGCTTGATGGCACTTTGATTGTCGCACCAAAGTGGAGTAGGTTGCTACTGCTCGAATCCAAACTCTGAAAGGATCTGTCGAAGCCATAAAGCTTCCTGACTGGCATTAACTGCGGCTCGATATTCTGCCTCTACTGAAGAAAGCGCGAGAGCTTATTGTTTCCTACAAGCCTAAGTGATAGGTCCAGATCCCAAACTAAAAACATAACCTGCAGTAGACTTTTGATCATCAGGATCGCCAGCCCAATCTGAATCAGTGAAACCAACCAACAAAGGTTCCCCCCCTGTACTGTAATGAATCCCAAACTGAATTGTACCTTGAATATATCAAAGTATTCTTTTAGCTACTTTCCAGTGACTTTCATGAGGTGTTTGCATATAACGGGAAACACGACCAATGGCAAAGGAAAGGTCAGGACGGGAATGAGTCAAGTATAAGAGACTACCAACAAGATGACGATACAAGGTGGCATCTACTTTAAGTGAAGTACAAGTGGCAGAAAGTTTGACTCCAGACTGGAAGGGAGAAGGGGCTGGTGTACAATCTTCCATGTGAAAGCGACGAAGAAGGTCACAAGCATACTTAGACTGAGAAAGAAAGATTCCTTCTTTGGTTTGCAGGACTTGGAAACCAAGAAAATAATGCAAATGTCCTAAGTCTGACATTTCAAAATTTTGCTTAAGACTGGATTTCACATGGGTTAAAAGCTTAGGGTCACTACCAGTGAGAATAAGGTCATCAACATATAGAACAAGTATGATGAGATGGTTTCCTAATTTCTTGGTATAGACATTGGGGTCAGAATGGCATCTAGAAAAACCAGTGTTAATGAGAAAGCTATCCATTTTGGCATACCAAGCTCTAGGAACTTGCTTAAGGCCATATAAGGATTTCTTAAGGCAACAGACCAGGCTATAGTTATTCTGAACATATCCAGGAGGTTGTTCCATGTAAATTTCCTCCTGTAAATCACCATGTAAGAATGCAGACTTGACATCCATTTGATGGAATTCCTAGTTATGTAAGGCTGCAAGGGAAAGAACAAGGCGGATGGAGTTCATTTTTGCGACAGGAGCAAAGGTTTCATTGTAGCCAATCCCTTCAACTTGTGAAAAACCTTTGGCAACTAACCTTGCCTTAAGTCATTCAACACTTCCATCTGATGCATACTTAGTTCTATAGACCCATTTACATCCGACAAGTTTTCTTCCTTTTAAAAGAGGTACAAGATCCCAAGTACCGTTCTCCATTAAGGAACGATATTCTTCATCCATAGCTGCATCCCAGTCTGGATTTCCTGAAGCTTCTGTAAAAGTTTTTGGATCATGATTCTAAAAAAATTGATCCAAAAGAGAAGAGGCTCGCTGAAACTGAGAACGTGTTTGACGTTGATCTCTAGGATCACCAGCAAGATCACCAGTTGCTTCACATGTGGAACGGACCCATCGAGGAAGCACTTGTGCTGGTGCGACTGGAGGAACATGAGCAGGGGGAGGTGGATTTTCATCCTCACTGTCATCATCAAAAATTGGAGTTGGAAATCTGTCAAAGAAGTTGGAAGTAGAAGAAGGCACAATCACCGAATCAGGCTCGCAGGCCAAAGATGGCACAACCGTCGAGTTAGGCTCGCAGGCCAAGAGATTTTCATCAAATTTAACATCTCTTCTAATGATTATATCATGAGAATGTGGTTGAAGAAGTCTATAACCTTTTACATCTTTAGAATATCCAACAAATATGCACTTTTCACTTTTAGGCTGCAATGCTTTCCGTTTTTCATCCGGAATGTGAGCCCATGCTTCACTACCAAACACATGGAAGTGACTTACATCGGGTTTAGTTTTACTCCATGATTCTTCCGGTGTGATACCTTGTAAAGCTTTAGTGGGGGTGCAATTAACTATGTAATTTGCACAATTTATGGCTTCAACCCAAAATTGAAGACTTAGTCCTTTAGATTGGATCATACAATTAGCCATTTCTTTTAAAGTGCGGTTCTTTCGTTCAACTACACCATTTTGTTGTGGTGTATATGGAACAGTGTGTTGTTGTTGGATTCCTTGTTTAGTGCAGAAAGTAGTGAACTTTTTGTTAACATATTCTCCTCCATTGTCGGATCTAAACTTGATAATTTGATGACCAGATTGTTTTTCAACAAGGGCCATGTAGGCTAAGAACATGTTAAGTACTTCGCTCTTAAGTTTTAGGAAATAAACCCAAGTTCGTCTGGAGTAATCATCAATGAAAGTTAAGAAATATTTGAAACCAAAAAATGAAGCAGATGGAAGAGGACCACACAAGTCACTATGAACAAGCTCCAAGGGAACCGAGGCATGCCAAGAGACATGTTTGTCAAAACTATCCTGATGATGTTTTTCAAGTACACCACCGGAACAAACACCATCCCTGCAAGATACCATCGGAAGACCTGTCACCATATTGTCTTTACATATTTGTTGCAATGAGCAATAATTTAAGTGACCAAATCACTCATGCCAAAGTTTGCTCAAGTTATCACTATGAGCAGCAAAAACTGAAGGAAAAGGTGATGACCCAAAGTTGTTAAATTTGTACAACCTGGTAATATCATCAACAATTCTGGTAGCTAGGACATGTTGAGGATCTTTAAAATCCTTGATTACAACTTGGTGAGGTGTAAATGTCACATTTTTACCTTCACCAGAATGAGTGATTTGATAGACTGATAACAATTGTAGGAAATTCTTGGAACACATGGTACATCACTAAAATTACCATTATCTACTGGAACTATTCCAGATCCTGCAACACTTAGAGATCTATCATCACCAACAAATATTTGTTTGGTGTTACATTCATGCATAGTAGAAAAGATGGCTTGATCCTTATCCATATGATAAGATGCTCCAAAATCAATGAGCCATTCATTTGAAGTAGAAGAAGAAGATGCATTATAAGAATAACCAGAAGCACAAAGTGCATGTCCATGAGAGGTAGATTTTGAAGGCGAATCTAGGCTAATGTGGTGCTTCTTCATTGTTGCTTCCAAGGCTGCCATCTCCTTGAAACACTTAGATTCATCATGATTATCTTTCCCGCAATAGTTGCAATGACTCTTAGTCTTCTTTCCTTTTGGCTTGGATCCTTTATCATTTTTTAAAGAAGGAGCTGACTGAGAGGGTTTGGGACCCTTGTTTGACTTATTATTCCGAAAATTTTGTTTCTTGGGAGGCTTGGACTTTTCTTTCTGTTGGGACAATAAGGCTTTCCCAGATGTATCTGCATTGTTGATCATTCCAAGATGGATGAACTTATCTTGCTCTTTAATCAAAGAATCACAAAAGGATTCAATACTAGGCTCTTGATAGCTAGCTGCATTCAAGGATTCTTTCATGGAGTAAAATGTAGATACAAAAACAAAATATGCAGATCCAAGTTTTGAAAGAATATGATAAATGCATTGTTTGTCTTCCCTCTTAATCTTGCATTCTTCACATAAGAGTTTAAGAGTTTTGTACTTAGATAAATAATCTTGAATGCATGAAAAATCACTTGGATTTAAATAAGTCAACTCATTTTCGAGTTGATGACCTCGAATTTCATTATGTTTACCAAACACAGCTTCCAACTTGTTCCAAGCTGTATCAGGTTCATCAATTCCAGATATGTGGAATCGCAAATTAGTAGAGATTGACATATCAATCAATCCACGAGCTTCATCACATCTATTTGCCCATTTTATTTTCTTATCATCATCAGTGGGTTATGTTTCTTTCCCTGAGGTAATTCTAAAAAGTCCCCTACTTCGTAGAACATCCTCCATACGAGATTTCCATGAAAAATAGTTGGAACTAGTAAGTAGAATATCACAAGGGGCGGCCATATTGTAAATTAATGGATGTAAAAATAGAAACCAATAGTCTGGATGCGAAGATCTCGAAAAAACAGGCGGTTTAAAAAAAACGGCACTGAAAACTGACTCTGTATGATGAAGTTATGCTTGATCAAAGAAAATGTTGAAGATGTCCCCAGTAGTGACGTGGTAGATAGAGAATGACCAGCTAAAAAAAGAACCCCCCTCTTCCCATGACGAACCTTTGAAAATCACTTTACAAGAAAGTTGCTTTAAGTTAATCACTTTTGTAAAATAAGTGATTTTCACTTTTACAATGATGTTACTTTAAATAGTGCAGCAAAAAGGAACTTAAGTGACTCACTTTCTATATTTTTTTTATTATTTAAGTGAGATGCACTTTTACAATAAAGTAACTTAAAAATTAGAAATTGCATGCAGCTTTGTTTAAACATAACTTAATAACACTTGAACTCAAGAACTATTATGGAATAAAACAACTTTGAACCAAGTGAGCTAATATTAAAATGTACGTAAAAGAAGGGAAGGAGGAAGGGGGCTTTTTTTTTTTACTCTTCTCTCTCGATTTTCGTGCTTGCCTCTTTTCCTGCAAATCACACCATAAACCAAAACAAACAAAAAAATTTCCACACGTTTGGGGTTAGATCTCGTTAGCTTTCCCGGAAAGCCTACATTTTCTCTCTATTTCTGATTTGCCGAGATCACACAAGGTGCACGGCAAAGAGTATACACATCCGAGAAAAACCCTTTCCCTTTATGTTTCTGATTCGCCGCGATCGCACGAGGTGCACGGAAAAGAGCATACGCAGACAGGGAAGGAAACAATCCGAAACAAAAAAATCTAATAATAAAAACTGATAAAATATGAGACTGTAACATTATACCTTCATATCTGATGCAATACGCGTTTCTGAAGCAACCTGAAACCATTTTCAATCAAAAGAAAACTATTTCCCAATGGAAACGGTGCTCCAGATGCAATGGAACACCTCCCACAGCCCATAAATGCACAGAAATTCCATAATCAGAAACCCTTTCAAGTTTCGGCAACACTAGTTGAAAATCTAGATCATAACTGGAAGCAGCTCTTCATAATCGCTCGGATACCATGTTCGGGTACACAGGGTACTCCCAAAAGACCGAACACCTAGAGAAACCACTTCACACAAACAGATCACAGATCGACACATGATGTTTTGACGTGGTTAAAACCCTCTAGAGGGAAACAGTCCATTGCCCTGGCCAAATAGCTTCTATGGAGCAGTTTATTATGCAAAAGAAAGAAAGTTGCAAATGGGCTTCTCATAATCGATCAACTAGACAATGACCCTCCATGCTCTTTAAATAGAGATCATGGACCAATTGGGTGTTAAGCCACGGATCAAGGGTAGGTATGATCTAAGAGAAGTTGAATCGTCGGATCACTCTATGTCTAGAACATATCGTGACCGTCGGATTAAATATTTACAAATGCATACTAATGCATACTAAAGAAACACACTTTACCTAATGGATATATTACACAAGTTGATCTTAACTAACTCCTAAGTGTCTAAAGATCCTAACATTTGTCACTAGAAGATCAACATTAAAAATTCTACTTAATTTGTGAAAACTAGAAAGCACTAAACATTAACTGAATTTTTCATACCCAAAAGAGTAATAATAAGTGTAAACTACAGAACCATCATAAAACTCACCTCACTAAAACCTAATATTTTCCTTCAAAGATTTGAATTTGCTTGGAGAAAATCCATTTGTATGTATTCTATCTCAACTTGCAATTCTGCTTCAGGGTCAACCATTTGAGTGACCTGTTGTGCAGGTTCATCAGTGATAACGCTTCCAAAATATTCATTATCCTGAAAGGGAGTGCCAATAGAATTGAGATATTCATTTTCTAACTTCCAATCTACAGTTGCACCTACCTGTTCTTGTTGATGTGTAAATTTCACAATGACAACCCTTGGGCATTTCATTGTTTTGCAAAGAGTCCTCTCTTTCATCAAGCTTCCTTTTTAATTCATGAACCAAGCCTATCGTATGATGTAATAACAAAGTTAACATGTTAATTTCACACTTTCGAGATGCAATCATGAATATAGCACCGACCCCAACCCCATAACTGAACCAAAAAGCACCTGCCAATTTCAGTGTAGAAAAAATCGAAAGCTTTAAATATAGTTTGGTGCACACATAAAAACTGCAAACCCACAAGAAGATACAGAGATATCTTCCATTTAAACAACTATAAATAAAAATTATTCAATAAATAGGGGCAACCCATAATATCTTTCAAATTATGAGTGAAAATAATAGTTGTGTATATGAGTACCAGTTTAGTGAGTTTTCCAAGACAAAGACTGTTATATGGTTATTGATATTTGTAATTGTGATTATATAACTTGATATGATCTTTTTAAATTCTAACAATGCATCCATTGATTTTCCTGTAGCTTAATCTACATATTGATCATTTTGCATGAAAAATGCATTTCAAAAATCTGTTGTAAATTCAGCCGTATAGTGAATGCTATTCCAATGTAACAAGGTTCCTGAACATTCCTAAGGAGTGTTGGATATAAAAATGATCAAAACATAGTAAAACACTTAAATGGAGTTTCTCCTAAATTATGTCATAATTCCTATACACCAACATGATGATATACCTTACATAGGTCAATTATAACAGATTTAGATTACTTGGTCATAAGTTCCATATGCATTTTAGTGGAAAAAAATGCTATGTACCATGAGGTTGTATTAATATCTTATGAAAGCAGGAAACTATGGTAGCCTTGTATCATAGACATAAACGTTTTTCAAAACGGAACTATGGCAATCAAACCTAGCCCAAGTTACATAAAACTATGATGTGAGTGAAAATGCAACTATCATTTTTTGGTTAAAATCACAAAGGACGGTTGGATTTGCCATATATCATTAACCTAATTAATTTTCTAAAACCGTGAAAATGTACCATTTCTTTTACATTGCATTTAGGCCTTTCTCCAAAGACATGGAAAGGATTGCATAATGAACTTTTATCAGTTACAGGACACTGGCGGTTGCATCTACCAAACACCCTAAAGAGTTTGGAGGTGATTTGAAAACATCCCCATGCCATTGAGCCGAGAGATCTCAATGAGTAAATGCCCATGTGGGTAGGGCCAGCCCTTTCTTTGGACCATATAGAGGTGGATTGTTTAGCTTTTACGGTCCACCCCTCCCTTCAAGCAACTTTGGGATTCTTTTGACGAAGATGATTTGGAGAAAAATTATGGGACTATTATGAGAGGAATAGTAATTTGCTTAACCATTATGACCAAATAACAACAAAGGGTTGATGCGAACCTCTCAAGCCATAGTGAGAGCATGGGTATCTAGTAAACACTGAACTTTGTTCACCGGATCTGAATCAAAATCAAACTTTTCAATTATCTTTACTTGTCTACTAGTGTGTATTCCCCTACTACAGTAGAACATGGGCACCCAAAAAGGTGTATAGCTTGTATTTGGGCCCCAGGTCTAACTGCAAAATAATACGTATATCTTGCATAGATTCACAAGAGATTGTGGAATATGATTTAATAAAGCATATTCTTATCATATGTTGATAGTCTATCATTCAATAATAAAATAAGCAAATACACTACCTTGAGATTGCTCATATTTCCCAACGGTGTCAGTATTAAGATTATTCCCTTCTACATGCCGAGATGCTTTCCTTCTATTCTGCAAAACGCCCACAAATTTCTTTCTCGGACTCTTCTTTTGGGTATGTCTTGCATTCCATGACCTTGAACAATTGCTTTTGGGATCTTCTAGATGTCGGAAATCTTCGATCTCAGAACACTAGGCATCCAAGCAAAACCCTCTTTCTCTCTATATCCATGAAAATCCTTTGCCTTTCCTTTCCTGGAAGATGGCATCTCAAGGGACCCGCCATGAGAATAAACAACTGTTGCAGAATATTCCCCAGAATCTAGTTCGTTCATAGTAAAAAATAAAGGGGTCAACCATTATGCCCTCACCATTAGATATTTGAGTGCGCGACTCCAAACCCAAATCGTCAAAGCATTCAAAACTCCATTTCTAATGGATTCCTCTTCTTTGGAGATAGAAAACCCCTTGTAAAAGTGTCATGCTAAAAATCCAGTTCCAGCAGTGACTCTTAACAAAAGCTGCCACATTGCAATCTCTGCTCAAAACTATAACCTAAAAATCAAAATTTATCATTGTTTAAAGTCAATCAAATCCTTGCACCTTTGCAGACAAATACTCATTTGTTGATCTACAAGAATGAATGACCTGCTGAAGAAACAGTTAAAATGGGTTCATAGTTGCTCTTCCTAGCTTTATGTTCCTTGCGCAAACTATTTACGATCCATGATTTCCTTTATGCAACGGAGTTCTTTGAATGACAGGCTTGGTAAGTAAAACTCTGCAACACTTGCTAAGAAGCATTTAAGCATGCAGATAATCTGCGAGTTGAAATCGAGCTAATTGTCGAGGAATACGAACTGTACCAGCAGAGACTGAGTAAATAAATTCATCGAACCGGGCAATGGTATCGGCATGTAGGACCCTAGCAAGGGCAGCATGAAAGAATCGGGTGACGGAAGTGGGGTAAAGGAACCAAGCAAAGGGAGAGGCATGAAGGAACTGGGAAAGGTTAATAGCGATGGAAGAAGGAAATCAATGGTTAGGGAAGGGAGAACGGGTGCCTGGCACAAAGACGGGTAGTGCAGCAATGTGTGTTGTGAACCTCTGGGTGATCCAGGGAAAAGGGGATAGCGAGAGGACAAGAGGTTGGGCATGGCTTGTTGAAGATATATCATGCAAAGGTAAACATGGGTTTCGATGGCACCGTTGGTCCAGATAGAGTACCCTGGTTTCAGTGACGGTAGGGGAGAAAAGTAGGGCTCTTTCTTGAGCACCGACCCTCCTCCTTCTCCTGCTCCTCTTTTGTAGAATGACGCAAGGTTGAGAGCATCAAAGGGAAGAGGGAAGATATTCTCCAGGAAAGAGTTGGGTGGCTTGGGGGCAACAACCAACAGCGTCGAGTTTGGTAGGGCTCCAACAGCAGCGAGATGGTCGCTGCTGCACGACATCATGGATGTATTTCAACAGGCGGAGGCAATGACTTGTTTTAACTTGGTGACCACGGACTAAAGCTTGCAACCTGATAATTGCTTGTAAACATTGTAAACCTCCTGCAGCCTGTGTCTTAACCATGTGGCCACGAACACAAGGTCATGAAGTCTAATAAGGCCTCTAAGGGATCGAAATGGCCTCTAAGGGCTCGAAATGCTCACCTAGCCTGCAGAGCTCAGACATCCAGCTTATTAATTCTTAATAGTCTTAGATTGCAGATACAAAACCAAAGTAAAATAGAAACTGCAGCTTTCAATTGAGAAAATTAACAAAATGGAGAAAATGTGGATGGACATGAAAACCCAAGAAAAAAGCCAGCGAAAACATTAATACCAGATAGCCCCTGAAAATGTTTTGTGCTTTGATGGCTGCAGATTCTTTCCTTATTCTCTCAAGATCATGAACAGTTTCAACAACCTTCGAAACAGAAACATCTGATGGTTTTTCTTTAATTTCAATTGTAAGAAGAGTGACTGTTTTATTAGTTGATGTGGACAAATCTTTCTATATGCCAGCAAACACTGTCTGCTTGCTCCGATCTCGGAGGGATTATTATTTTCACCATCTTCATTGTTGTCAATCCAAGCAAATACAAATGAAACAACAGCGGCCACGAGTAAAATTCTTACCAGCGCGTCACTAAATTGATCCAAGATGAGCTTCCAAACTGAGGGCTTGGGATGATTTTCCAGCTCCTTCCACCCCCATTTTTTCCACCGTCTCTCGACATCCTCGCTACTCATCCCTTGTTCGATATCTACTTTGAATACTTGAATGCAATCCTCTTCATGTCGATCCCAAGCGGTAAAAATTTTCTGGTCGGAGGTCATTATGCACAAACCCTTTCTCTTCGAAAATGCATTCGGTATGCTTTCACCGACTCACTGTCATAGACAAAAACTTGCAAGCTCGAGGCTAAGGTAGAGCACGTCCAATTTGGTGATATAATGTCTATCGAGGAAGACGGAGTCGGTGGGTGGTTCCATTCAATATGTACCGCACAGGACACTCTGTGAACATGCTATGAAGGCGACGGGAAGTACTGCAGCACAACGTGCAAAGAAAAGTTTGTCGAATTTAAATCAACCAATCGGATAGGACAGTACAGCGGATAAACCTGAAAACCAACGGACAAAAATCGAACACGTGGCAAAATATGGTTCGCTAAATAGACAAGGAATCTGCTACAGGACCAAGGAATGTCTTTCCTTGTTTGAATGCCTACGGCATAATTATTATTATTATTATTATTATTATTTGATGTTTATATGTGTGTGTGTGTGTTTTCATTGCATTGTCTATCTCTTCAATATGCTTTGTCCTCGAAGCATTTTATGGATTAACTTATGTCTTTGTTGTAGCTTGTAATGTCTTCTCATGATTATTTGTTCTTGAAGTTGTCATGGTTGATGACACGAGACAATATGAGTTGCAAAGTGTTGGGTAGAATTATCATATTGTAAAAAGGTCATACCACCCTAATTCAATTTTTTGTGTAACTGTGTGGGGATGACTATTGTGGTTTGGGGAATGATAAGATTCTACACCTAAGTTCATCTTCAATATAAAACAATCTCCACTTAGTTTCTCATATTTATTTTGTCTTTGGTTAGTTTGTTTAATAATATGATAATTCTTATAATTAGGATGACGATAAGGTATCCTTTATATTGTGTCTTGTTTTCATAACCTTCATCTTTTAGTACTCCTAGTGATTTATTGGTTGAAAAGATTTCACTATAAGCATCTTTCTATTTTTTATGTCCATTGGATTTGTATTGGTTCCTTTCTCAAAGGCATGATTTTTGTGTCTAATGACTCCTAGTCGATTGGGATGGGTTTGGTCATTGTTCTTGAGTCAACCACTAATTCCTTTCTAGTAAGTTCCTCAAGCTTTTCTTGTTGCAACTTTTTTTCACTTTTTAACTTCTTAATTTGTGTGATCAAACATTGACAATGATTCTTCAGATGAAAAATTTATGTGTCTTTAATGGCAACCTTGTCAAACTATTTCATTGTGATCTTGCAACTTTTGTATTGACCTCTAGCTATCTTGAAGGATCACCCTTGATACATCCTTCAAGTCTTCTAATGAGGGTGCTACTAAGCATGAATTCATTATAACATCTTACAATGTTACCTTCTTCAAGTTATAGGAGAATGTCAAAAAATTTTCTAATTTATGTTTAAGATGAAAGTACCCAATGTTTCCATCCACGTTCAACCTAGATAATTATGTTTACAAATGTTCCCATGAAGATGGGTAACATTTTTTGGCAAACAGAGGCACAAGTATAGAAGAATGAGCTCGATCGAGCTTTTAAAAGCTCTATTGAGGGCTTAACCAAGTGCTCAATCGAAGGTTAAGAAACCTTTTTTTTTAGCTATATAGCACGACCGAGGGTTTTCTTAACCCTCAATCGAGCTTTTTTAAATAGCTCGATTGAGATATTGTCATTAGTAAAAAATAAATAAAATTCCATGGGAAGACTATAGAAATTGAAAAGTGGCTCGATCAATATTTTAGTTTAACTGTAACTAAACCCTCGATTGATCTATATAAAAATGTGCTCAAAACCTCAATTGAGGGTTTTTAAGAACTCAATCAAGTTGATAGCTCAATTGAGGTCTTGAAAAATAAGCTTTTAGTCCCCTTTTCTGTAAATTTAATTTTAATGGCCTCTTTCCCAAACCTAAACCTTATTGTTGGATGCACCTTAGGTGGTGGACTTCATACCAATAGATTCCTCAATGAATCGTCTATCCACTCGCATATAATTTATGGGTTTTTGAGTTCATATGATATTTTTTTTAATTTTCTTTTCAAACTTACTCTTAAAACCCATGTCCACAACTTCAAAGCAACGTCAAGAAAAATCAACATAAAAAGTGCACAACAAAAAATTTCAAATATAGATATATATATGCCCCACATAGACGCATCCTTTTCGAAAGGGCATTTTTGGTTTTTCCATTTTTGTAGGTAGTAAAAAAACGTTTACGTGCACACACATGTGTACAAAATGTGATTCACCCTTACATATTTTTCAAATATAAATGTAGCGTTGAATTGAGATATGAAAATATAACTGGTAATTATCCACAATAGATCATTTATTTCATATTGTTTTTTATTCTTGAGTTTTATCTTTTCATTCATACTTATCTCAAGAATCAATAATTGATTGGCCATGTCAACAATGAGTTATTTCCTTTGTAACTTAGACAAATAGGAATGTGAACATTTTTTCTTTGAATAGATCCTTTGAACATTAATAATACCACACAAGGGGTTGGATGACCTTCATAGGGAAACCTTCCTTTCTTCTTTTTATTGAAATCCAATGTTTAGACTTTTTTTAAACTTCCTAAGCAATTTAATACTTTAAATACTCATTTGTGAATTATATAAACTTTTATTTCCTATTATTATACCTACCGGAAAGCATGGTATATAGCGATGAGTTATGTGTTGATCGACTCTTACTTGCTTCAATCGAGTACTGAGTTTCCATGTAATTCTTACATTTTTAACCAAAGTTTTGTTATTTCATGTGAGTTTGTTATCCAAAGTTTTAGAGCACCATCAACTTCACCCTCTTATTGTCAGGGCGACAATGGAATTCTTGGTCCCCACACTGAGCATTCAATTGATATTAGCTCATCTCTAATATCAATTAATTTTGTTTGCACTTGGCCACATCCCCAGCCTTCTTATCACTACTACATTTTTCCTCACCTATCAAGATGACCGCCTTCTCATTGCACCGCCTATCAATCACCTTAATTCTACTGCATTGTCTTCAACATTCAACCTTTCGCCTTCAACCTTCACTGCCTTTAACTATATGACTTGGGAACGGGTGCATTTGGATATGAAACCTTGCTAAGGTAAGTTGGTTCTATTGCTTCAACTGTTGGATATGCTTATGGTGTTGCTCGAACTTTTCATGCTTATGGATTTGTACCTATATCTAGAATCTCCTAATGTTTTTAAAACACCATCAAGTTAATGAGATTCTATCTGGATAAGATTGATGGGACTGGTTTTATTGATAAGTGTAGTTCCAATTTCTCATTGTTAAGGAGAAAATCTTTTTTTTCCATAGAAAAAACCATAACCTATATTTATGGCAAAGAAAAATTTGTGCTCAGTATGTGCCAGAACACTTCATAACAACATTAAAAACTTCTAGCAAAGGCCTATGTACTTCTTGCTAGTTCATATATCTTCAACTAGATATGTCAAAAAAGAGAGGCCCACAACCCTATTACAACTAAAAGAAATAGCAAATAATGTTTAGGTAGGTTAACCTTCTCGGGTTCTTAACAATTACATGAGGTAAATAAAAATAGGCTAGCAACAAAAACATAACAACAGCAAAGCAAATTTTAACGTTAGAGCACCCTACCTCCCTATGTTCCTCTAATAGACTTATGCCAATAAATGGGCACGTATCTAGGAAGGTCATGCCCAATCCCTAATCCTTCTCTCCCTTGCATCTACCATCGCCATTGGTTGAGGGTTTGTCTTTTCACATAGTGAAGCTAATTGGAGCAAAAGATGTGTTGAGGACTTTCAATACCAGGGCGATTGAGAAAATACATTGATGTATGTACTACCTTCACCCAATTTTTGTTACAAACATACCTGATCTCTCTACCACTTTGTTCGTAGTTTCTGCGCAATGAGGAATAACCTCTAATAACTTATTTGAATTCTTGCACTAGTACATAAAGGCCCTCTCCCTATTGGTCAAGGTCTTTCTTTAGCAAGTATATCGTCTACTTTGTCAACCTTGCCTTCATAACATTTTTGTAAAATAGTAAATCCCTTTGCACAAACCTACCCTTCATAATCTTTTAGTAGGCCAGTCAATTATCTGTGAACATGGCCTCTTTACTGCAGCATTACCGTGGGAAATTCTTTCTAATGGGCGTCAAGCTTATAGTTGTGTGAAGCTAAGTGGAGCAAACGAAGGGTTGGGGAGCAAACGAAGGGTTGGAGAATTTCAATACAAGGCTATGCATAACCTGTTAGTTGTCCAACAAAAGCAACATTGGTAGAAGTCGATGCATATCCCTTGCACATGCTATGCATGCAATAAGAGGATTGCAACTTGTCATCCACCAATCTTTCAATAAGGCCTGGCCCTGGAAAGATTGAGTAAAATATTTTATTTTAACTAGCACTCAATTATATGATCGTCTACTCTTGGTATTCTAGTGTGGATTTAATCATTGATTTAACATTAAATTAAGTTCACTAGCAAACTAGTGGTGTTTTTGTACACAATTGTGGAATCGGTGTTCTTAACATAATCACTGTGGAATAAGGTGCTCATTAAATGCCCGCAAGGCAAGAACACCAAGTGTTTTTGTTTAATTCAATTCTTAAGCATGATTATCATTAATCTCATAAAGATAACATAAATGAAATTTATAGATGTATCCTAATATCACTCTCTACTAAACAATGTAGTGGAAAAACTAATATCAACTTGATATTTAGTTATACACTACTTATCACCAACCCATAATCTCTATTAAGAAGGTAAGCACTTATCACCAACCCATAATCTCTATTAAGAAGGTAAGCACAATTTAGCTCATGGGTGATAGCATATAATCTTTCTAGTAAATAATTAGTAGCACGACTCAACACAGATTATATGTGCTCATGGAATGCATAAGCCACAGCCACATCAGATCTAGATGTCAAATTCCATCTCCCAATTGTAAGGGCATATGTTGAAGACATATTAATATTTCTCCACCATATACTTTCAAAGCTCAAGTAAATAAGATCTAATGTATACATCTTCCACCGATGTGATATGTGATGTCTTTATAATTAAAAGGACTAATTAATAAATATTACAATATATTAATTCATGAATCATACATTTATAAAACAAAACCTTACCAAGTACAGTAATTTGATTGCGGAATAATCCTTACCAGTTATATATATATATAACATTGTAAACAATAAGTACGTTGGCAGAGTACACATATAGTTAAATTTATAATCGTTCAGATGAGAAACTCATCCCTAATTTCCATACTTTTTTTACAACACATAAATTGTAACAGTATTCTATTCTAAATGATATAGCATTTAAAACATATACCATGCAGATCGGTGATATTGTTAATCAACTCCAATATTTGTTTTCCTCGTAAAAAAATGTGCAACTCTTTATATTAAAATATCCACTTTGTTTATAGGCCTTCGAGCCTTACATCCTTTGAAAAAACTGCTAGCAGAATTCAAAAAAACAAGGCAGAAGCTTAAGATATCAAAATTTTTTTTGCAAAAATAGGAAAGAAAGCCCTTGACTAATCAAAAGTTAATCCATCCATTTTGTTGTGAATCAGCTACAATTATCTGTAAAGCTACATTTTTAAAAGCCTGCTCCTTATCCAATTTGAACTCTTGAATTCATGTGTTCTCTTTATTCCTCCAGCCGAAATAACCATTGATACCATAGTCCCCAACTGAGTGTCATTTCCAATGCCAGGCTATCCTTATTAGTTATTTTTGTTTATGTTGTTTCTTTCCCTTTATCTTCAGCTTCCATATACTTATCATCATGTTGTTTCTTTCCCTTCATCTTAGGCTTCCATATACTCATCATCTTCATTCTCCAGATAGGGAGAAACTTAAGGCTGGCAGCTTTTAGATTTGGTGATATGACCTTTTTTCTCTTTTGATTGCTTTTTTGATTGCTTTCTTGCTTCTGACGAGTTTCCTGAAGATGGCCTGTTTGATGACAATAAACACCTGAACATTCTATTTTCGTAATCCAAACTTTGGTTATGTTGAAAGTTCCCATGTTTCAATAAAATTCTGTTGAGCAGTCCTTTATTGAGATCAATTTCCACACAAATTCGATAACTTCTATCACAATTTCCACACAAATTCGATAACTTCTATCACAATTTCCACACAAATTCGAGTATATGTGCATTTCCAATATCTTCTATCACAATTTCCACACAAATTCGATATGTTCTATCACCATTTCCACACAAATTCGAGTATATGTGTATTTCCAATATCTTTTATCACATAATGGTGCCAGAAAGGTAGAGGAAGGTTAGGGAGATGAACCCAGACTGGAATTTTGGATATTACCATTGTAGTGGGATCAAACTCTGAATACCTTGGGGGTGATAAAAAGGCCATCTCTTTCCATAACCATGGCCCTTTCTCAAATAGTTTCTTATAATCTGCCTGAAAGCTAAACTGAAGTATAAAAAAACCTTTTGAACATAATTAGTAATCATAGTTTTCATAGTTTGTGGTCTAATTAGAGTGTATCCACTGTTCCAGCTCCTCTGTTCTTGTCCAGATGCCATTAAATCTACAAAGATTCACAGGAAGAGAAAAGTTTGTTTACCTCTGCATCATTAATCTCTGAGTTTCGAACTTCAACGAGCTTTTCGACAATATATGGACTGGGCATTCGAAATATTGTAAGGGATGCCTTTGAACTCGCTACATCCTTGTATGAGGCAAGGCCGCATGACCAAAATTATGGTTGAATCCTTGAATATTTGGTATTCAGAAAGTGATAGATGATCCTCCAACTGCTTACTTTCACAAAGAAGGCACTGGCATTTGTCAGGAATCCCCATTTTATCCCAGAGATTCTACTTGAGGACGAATATACAATCAGATGTATTTACCATCAAAATGTTGGATTTTCCCTCAATGTTCTTCACAAAAATTTGGAAATCTTGTCCATCAAAGAGAAAACCCTGACTCTCAATATCTCCCGGATCTTCGAGGGCTAATAAATTGTTTGGATTTTTTTGAAGGGGGAACTGCCTGAGAAGACCCGAGGAGGGACAAACAAAGTGACGACGGAGACATCTGTGACCGCACCATCCTCCATAAATCCTTGACAGAATACGCAACTTTTCCAATGTCGTAGAGGGTTTTTCCGTGCCTCTTGAGGGCACAGAAGACATCCATGGCAGCATCAGTCTTGCTACTCACGTGCTCAGTGTAAGTGACAGCGGCTCTGTTGACATTCTTCGAAAAGATCTTCAAGACTCCTCTTGAATCTTCGTAGATTAGTCCGCTGATACGCTTTACGCCTCCTCTTCTGGCAAGACGTCTAATAGCAGGCTTGATGATGCCCTAAATGTGAACACTCGGTAATTAGGGATCAAATTTGAAGGGTGGGGTCCCATTTCACTTTGAAGGGCTATGAGATATTTAACCCTTCAATGCTGCCATGTAAAAATAAGTTATTCTTTTCATTTGAAAATGTATTAGTACATCAAAATTTCAATGTTTATTGACATAGTAAAGTCGAGAGGCTTTATTTTGCAATGGATATAGCAGCACTGAACATTATATATGTCATATAATACAACCATATTTGATCTTGCCTCTTAAACTTTTAACCAGTATAATAATACAATTATCTTGCTAACTCCATTCCAATCCAACTTTCATCCTTACAACCAAAATTAACACTGTTTTACTCTTTCATGATTTGCTTGAACCTGAGGAATTTATTAGTGAAACATAACTTAGGAGACACATAGAAAATCCACTTTCCAGATGTTCAGTGTGAATTGCCATAACTAATTTTATAGATCTTTTTTTCTGCATCAGCTACAATTAGCTTGCTAGCCCAATTCCAATCCAACTTTTAACCAGTATAATAATATTTAATACCTCTTAAAATAGGTTTCTAGGATGCTTCGAACAATACAAGCTCGATGAATAATTGGGTTCTTTAACTCTTCTAAAATAAGAGTGATGCTTATTCTTGGAAAAGTTCAATCTTTGTAAATCACTAGCTTTCTTCAAACTAATATAAATTCTAGCCTATTTAAAATCTAGCCTACTTAAGTTTGGTCTGTATTTGTTGCTAAATTAGTGAACAATAGAGATGTATGTAGAAAGGCAGTAAAAAAGGTGAAGGGAAAGAATCCGAATGGTAACTTTTTTTTACTTTGTTGAATTGAGGACCATAATTCACTTTCATGCACCTCTATCAAACTCTCTTGGAGGACTGGAGGAGATAGGGTAGGTGGAACTTGGAAGTAGGGGTATAAGAAAAATCTTGTTTGTATTCCTATAATATTATATATTGATGGTCGGAACCATGGAAGCATTGAATTCGAGCATTGACTTGATACAACAAAGAAAACATAGGGTGTGAGGCTGGGAGCCGTAGACGGTAGGATTAACTTGATACAACAAAGAAAACATAGGGCTATAGGTAGGGGCCACGAGTGGGAGCAACAACCTGCAACATTACAAGAAGTTTCTATATTGTGGATTTTGTTTGAAATGCCAAATTCGGGGCACATTAACATAATATATTATACATTGAATACTCAATTAACTCACGGAGTCAGCATTCATGAATTGGTATGTGATAACTAGTAACTTGGTAAGCCCGTTGCCAACAACACGTATGAGCCACCAACAAGGTTTAATAAATTTGTTGATGCCATTAAATGTGTTAAACACGTAAGCGCTCGCTACAAACACGAGAACTTGGAAGCGTTCAAGCCATGAGTTGCTCAATGTAAGCCCGTCCACGTAAGTTGGTCAATGATATTATTAGAGGCCCAATGGTCCATGATCCATGGATGATCGAACATGTGGATATTGGAGAGTAACCGAGCCCCACTCCTAAGTCACCTAGCTAGTAGCCGCATTCCCAATTTCCCATTGGAAACTGTTGATGGTGAAATTTGAAGCTACACTTCTGTTGCAATTTTAAACAGTAGTGGTTAATTTAATTATTGAAAGGCTTACCATGAAATTAAATTTTTTTTGCATGGTAAAATTTGAAGTGGCCTTCTATGACGTGTAAAATGGCCTCTGAAGGGCCCTGAAGGCTTTAAATTTGAAACCTGCTCGGTATAGCAGGCTTGATGATGCCCTAAATGTGATCCCTCGGTACCTTTTTGTGCCTCTTCACTCCTTTAACAAGTATTTTATTTTAGTGTCCAAACTTGATGATTTTAGCTTAACGTTATTTATCAATGGTCATAATGTTTGACTTTTGGTTCAAATGGCAATATGGGCATAACGTTCTAGTAGCTTTTGATACCCATGTTGTGAACCTTGAAAATGTGCTTGGATATTAAATAACCTTGGGATGGTGTGTATGGATGGCCATAGCAATGGCAACTTTGTTTCACCGAGAGTATTTTTGGTGAATTTAATTCCATTTAGTGACTTCAAGTTGGGTATGATGGTTCTTCAAACGATGACAATTGAAATCGATTATGGTTGCTTTGCTTCCTATTTCAAATTAGGGTTTAAAATTTATTTATTTAATGGACTTTGTAATAGTTGCAACTATCATTGTTGATGCTCTCAACCTTTTGAGCATGATATTCAATGGGGATACATAGTTCAAAATACCATTGATAACATGATTAATGAGCCACGAGATGAAGAGGTGTCAATGCCTTTGAAATTCAAAACTATAATTGTGGCGCACCTGTTTACGTATTCTTTGACCCTCTCATCCTTGGCTCAATAGTTAACTGTGATGGTGCGTGTGGTTTGAATGGTCACTCTATCAATCATTTACTAGAGTCTATGGAAACAAATGTCCTAATGGAAGTTACCTTGCACAATGATTAATAGTTAGTGACTAGATTAGCGGCTAGAAATTACACTGTTGAATCATTTCAAATGCTCACAATTTCCTAATGGCCTGTGATTTTCCTTGTAGCTTCCAAATGATCTACTAGTACAGTTTCTAAGATATACAAGCCTGTGTACCAATTTATTCACAAGCAACATTTATCTTTATGAAAAGTTTGATGTATGGGTGTGAAAATTTTAATTTGCAAAAGAATAATATTTCTTTAATGGAAATTCTAAACGTTTATTAGTCAAAATCGAATTGTGGTCAAAGATCTAGTAATTAGAGAAACACTAAAAGTTTATGTGGCAAAACGCTAGATCATATAGGGTCTAATAAAAAGTGTGGCCAATGGCTAGATCAAAAGGTGGCTTTAATACCAAATGAAATTAGCAATAATTTATTTACTGAGGAATATCCAACATAAGAAGGATAATAGGTTGAAATCCATATAGGGTTAGGGGAAATTTGGATGAAAAATGAACCTCCTAAGGAAAGATATAAAATAATGCCATGTAAACAATTTTTTATACTATTTCACTTTTATTAAAGCTACCTTAGATATATATATTATATTAAAACCAATTTTAATGGTTGTCTACTTGAATGGTGTTGGAGCATAGGCCGCAGCTATAGTAAGGCTACAAATTTTGAGGAAAAAGCACAAGTGTTGAAGGGAAAGTGCTAATTTTGAGTAAAAGCACCAATTTTGGGCAGAAGCGAACAGTGTGCAGTACGGCGCCAGATGGACGAGCTAAGCGCAGATTACGGGCCGGAAATCACGGAGCTCGTGTGCACACGTCAAAGGAGAGTGAATGTGGCCGAGTAGAAAGATCAGCTACCACAATAAATGAAGCGACGGAATAGAGGGCTCAGCTACCCTCATTAAGGCTAAGTACAGAAGTTATGGTTGCTCTGACCAAGGAAGAGCAACGGACCAAAGCATTGAAGGCGAAGGACAAGGAGTAGTGAATGATAAAGCGGTGCCCATACCTGCAATCTGCGCTGAAAATCATGGAGTCTGCAGGAAGCGGCAACGTGACTGCAAGCGGCGCCTACGGTACACCTAGCCATGTCGACGGTTAGGGTTTTGGGGAATACTGCTGGGAAAGGCCCACAGTTTTGTAAAGGTGCGACCGTCAAGGCCACCTATATATATGTGCAATTGCAAAGGGAAGAAGGTTAGCTTGATTAGAGGTTGGATAAGTTAGAAATAAGTTAGATGGTTAGAGAGATAGAGTGGTTAGAAGCTCATTGTAAGATGATGTTTGAGTTGCAGACAATCTAAGTTGATGTCTGAGTTATTGTAATCTCTGTGGAAGAAGAGAATAGATCTAAGAGAAGGGCTCCCAGCTGTGTGCGTGGAGTTTCCCAGAAAGATCTAAGGCTGCAACTGTGTGCACAGCATACTGTGTAATTCCCATTTTGAGTTAATACAGAATGCAGTTCTCGTGCATGTGAATTCCCCGTGGAGGCGGACCACATAATTCTCGTTGTTATGATAATGTGTTGTGTGAATGCATCTTTATGTTTTGCTATCTATGTTTACCGGAATGTCTCGCTATCTTTATGAATGAACCTGTAGAGTAAATTCTTGAGCTTCCTTAGAAGTTAGACGTATGCATTATCGAAGGGGCCTGCAAGAACGCTATCGCCGCAGCGCTTAAGGAATGCGTTACTGCGCTGGGCGCTCAAGCAAAGACGATACATAGTGTATCGGACGTAGCGGGTAATCGCCTCATGCGCAGGAGCGGAGATACCGCGCAGCTAGGATGGTAAGCGTGAGTTTCAGCGATGTCGCGCCGAGAGGTCTGCGGCAGAGTAAGACGTCCATTTTGAGGAATCCTCCCGGAAGAGGGGAAGATTGAAGTCTCCGTGTCGCCTAGGTTAAGGAAGCCTGATTCCTTAGCCCCCCCATAGCCACTTCGGGTGAGACTTCGGGCTGCTGCACAGCTCGTTGCCGAGAGGGCCAGTGCGCCAAGGGGTGTTTGTGAAAACCCGGGTCTGTCCAAAAAGCAGCCAACAAATGGTTTCAAAGGAAAGCCAAATTTAAAACCCTTCCATTGCTTATGATCTGGGTGATCTGGAAGAGTTGAAATGGTTATATTTTTAAAATTATAACCCCCACTATGTTTGGCACTTGTAGAAGGATTGTTCTTGCTCTATCTGAATATCCAATTACTAAAAAGAAGAAAATTTGCAGAAACATTGAAATACCTATTATGAATAGTGTTTCTACGTATGTTTTTTTGATGGAGCAACAAAGCAAGGTATATGTGGTGTTGGAATGGTTTTATATATCAAAATAAATCATAAGATATTTCTCAAAATGGGTGTGGGGATTGGGAGCAATACGAAGGCTGAGCTCCTGGCATTAAGGGGACTGTTATGGTTCGCTTTGAAAAGAGGAATTTTTTCCATCAGGATTTTTGGTGATTCTCAGGCAATCATCAATTGGGATGTTGGTATCTTTGACATTCACACGATCCATTTGGATCCTTGGCTAAAAATTACAGATAATCTGATCAAATCCTTTGATAATATTTCCTTCCATCATATTTTCCAGGAGACTGATGAAGAAGTTGACAGGCTCTCCAAGGAAGCTTTGGGCCCTATGGATGGACATCTTTATTTTGAAGAATTTGTTGATGAATCCCTTGTGGATTTTGGCTTTGTTATGTCTCTCTAAATCTTAGTCCTATTTATGTTGCTTTCGGTGGGTCATGTTTTGGTTCAACTTTTGTCGTCAACCATTTCGGAAGGGACCATGTATCTCTAATTTTTTTGGTGTTATGTTGAACTATGTACATTGTACTCTACTTGGAGAGTCTTGTAGTCCTAGTTTTTGCTTTGAGGATAGATGTCCATTGCGGACAGAAGACAAAATCTGAGCTGCTACTATGTTACTTCTTTGTAACTTTGATTTTCAATTGAAAATAACAAGTTATGGTTTTTTTTCTCCTGAAAAAAAAGGAAAAAAATTAAATACACAATAGCATCTTAAAAGTTATTGGACCCAACTTTTCATGGTGTATAGTATTATTATAATATATTAGTTATAATAAATATTGTTATATATTAGTTATAATATTAATTACTATTACTATTATATATTGGTCGCATTCCCTAAAAATGGATGGGTATATTAGTTATGATATCAGTTACTAGTATATATTAATTATATATTATATATTAGTTATAACATTAATTATTATTACTATTATATATTTTTTATTGGTTAAGTATTATTTAAAAGATGGATGTTTATATTAGTTATGATATTAGTAAAAGTTATTGGACCCAACTTTTCACAGTGTATAATATTATTGTATATTAGTTATAATATTAATTACTATACTATTATATATTGTATATGGGTCACATATTATCTAAAATCGGTTAGCATATTAATTTCATTATCAATATCCAAGATAATTTTGGGCAGCAATGGGTAGACAAATTATAATATTAAAAAATTCCACATATCTCCAAGTTATATAATAAAAAATTGCCTCAGACATGTACCTCTTTTGAATTTTAAAGTATTTTGATTGGCTAATACACGATGATATGAATTTGAATTAGGGTTGGGAGGCCCATTTTTCATCCAAATTTCCTTGAATATGATAAGATAGATGATAGATTGATTGATACAATTCTAAGTGACTATATACTTATATACATCGGCTAGCCAAAATGGTTGATAGGTCATGATGCTTGATTAAGCCATGTGCCATAGTTAGGATGTCTCACTTTATTTATTATTTGATGTGTGTGTTCTTTAAACAAAATTTTGTATGCACTTCATATTACTTTATGTCTCAATGGTTAAATTGAAGAGTTCACACTGAGTGCAAGGTTGCTCTCAAAAGAAAGTGTTGAAGGATTCATTTTGCCATTAAATTGCAAATCACCCAATAGTTGTAATTAGCAAATTCATAAAATATTAGTGTTGAATGTGAAGTAACCATAGATATGCTTCATCAATTGAAATTCACTTGCTCTTAATTAAGATTTATGCACTACATTTTCTATATGATACATTGACAATGGAGAGTTTCATGTGATCATACATGCACGCTTGATCCGAGAAGCCAATCATTGTACCTTGCAAATCAATCAAAGCCCATCATGGGTTTGTAAATATTGTTTACCAATACTCATGGTTGTCATATCATTATTTTACCAAATGTCACTTGATCAACATGGATCTAAAGCATGTATTTCCCGTGAATGTTTGCAATCCAATGATATGAGATTCGTTGTTTTTGTTTTGTAAGTTTCAACGGAGCGATAGAAAGATGGCATTGAAAAACAAAAACATGTAGGAAAATGGATACACGAATTAGGCTCCAAAGATCAATGAAGGATACTTCCTCTTGCATACATGAAGCATGTGGATCCAAAGGGAGATGAAGAAAAGTTACAAGTGCCCAAGGTTGTGCATTTTAATTTAAGAGAATGAGTGTTGAAATCTCATTCATCCGAAGAGATACTACAAGACAAAGTTGCACCTGTGAAGGGTTACTCCAATCCAAAGTTTGAAGGAGATATTTTCCCAACAAAAAAAGATAAATAGAGGAAGATGAAGGATAGAGATGAGACATTATGTTGTATTATCATTATTGAAAAGGAATGTCCTCTCATTTAATTTTTTGAGTGAGGACAAATTATAAAATAGTTTAATTAAATAAACCGGGGAACCAAAAACCATAGAGTTAGAAATTCAAGAGTTGAACAAATGGAAAGCCAAAGATTACTTAAGATTTTTACAAAATAGGTTTTTCACTCTTGCAAAGGTCATTTTTGCATTGTAAGTTATATTCATAAGTGAAATAGAGGAATTGTTAGTTTGTGCACTATACCCGTGTAATAATGATGATGGTATGTATTATACCAAATAAAGAAATCTTCCTTATATATTATGTTTCCTTCACTTGGTTTATGTAGATGCTTGTTTAATGGCTTATAGGCCATTTGTATGGTTTTGCATGATGGTTTGTTTATTCAAATTTCAATTGCATGCCCATATTTAATATATAAACATCATAAGTTTAATGATATCCAGCTTGATAATTCCTGAGAAATATGTAGATCCGATTATTCAATTATAAGACTGGAATTTATCTCCAATCAACTAATAACAACCATATAGCAGGTAAGTAATAATTATGACCTTAAGCAATAATGAAGATAGATTGTTGACTACAGTAACAACTGTAATATATAACCAGCGTTGAGTATATAATGTGATGGGAGCTTGCTTGCATGAGGAATTCGCCCAACTTGAAGGATCCATGCCCAAATGGATAGATCACGCCCAATATTTGGAGATTGCTTCCTTTAGAGTGCCAGCATGATTCTTTTTGCTTTAGATATACCCATGCATAAAGTCATGGGCCCTCTTCTTCATGATAATTCACCCTCCTTCTTGACTGTAATATCAGATTTGGTTTCTAATGAAGATGAACATGATTATGCCCAGTCGATGCACCCTTCCTTATGAATGATGACGCCCTAGTTTAATGCACATTTCCTTGTGAGTGAGGATACCATTGTGTGATGCATCCTCCTATATATGAGATGATTTCTTGCAATTACCATATATGGTCCATGATTTCAATATGAAACCCTTCAGCTGTTAAGAATGCAGTTATTGACACAACAATTCATGGATGCTCCCTTCTTTAATTAGCTAATCAGATTTGCAATGGATGCACCCTCTTATACTTAGCCTTCTAAGAGATCTGCACCCCTCTTAGCGAGGGAAATTTATCAAAAATCAAACCCCAATGATGATAACTTGCCAATTGTGGAATAATTCAATCTCTGCCCTAAACTCCACTAATCCCTCCTTGATGAAGCACACAATGATAGATCTGGATGATCTATCCTCGAAATTGGCTAGGATGGATAGATTTCACCAGCGAACCCAATATTGTTCGAGGTAATTTTCCCTCAACATTGAAGAAGCTTGGAGAGCTCTCGAACCAATTCTCAAAAGTGAATAATAACAACGAATGCCAAATGAATTCGTTTTTCCTTCTTTTATTTCTTTTTGACCTTGCATGTCGCAAGCAACTTAATTTACGCATGCATGCAACTTTAATGATGCATGTCACATGCATTTTGAATTATGCCTTGCATGTCATGCATGTCACTTGATACTACTAAGTGGTCCTTTTTATTCACTAATGACTTATTATCACTGTTATTAATGGTGTGCTTTTCTCTTGGGTGGCATCAGTCATTGGTTAATTCCCTTGTTTATCAGTAGTGGGACATTACAAATCCTCCATCGCCAAAGATTGCTTGTCCTCAAGCAATGCCAACACAACTCCACAATCAATCAAACTGAACAGACTGAATCCAGGGAAGATCCCAGGGTCCAGATCATCCTAGGAGATATGTAGCACCCTTTACTCAAAGTACTGTCTTGCAAGGTACCATCAAAAGAGACCTCCTGAAAGCATCCTGTAAGTAGAGAAATGAACCACGGTGTATGCTCGACTAGCTCCTCAAAGAATCTCTCTACTAAATCCTTCATTCCATGTACCTAGAAATAAATAATGGTCCTCTCACCTCTAGCAACCACTAAACCACCGATCACTGTAATCCCGGGGTCCCAAATCAATATGAAAATGGAAGAATACCTCCTGCATCCACCGCTACCATGTGTAGTATCAACACAAGGAGCATCTTGTAGACTCCCAAGAAACCAAGCTAGTAAACACTGTATCCATCCCTCATAAGGTATCCCTCTTAGGAACTAATTCACTGCACCATATGGATAGGCTCCTGAAAGTGATAGATGACTCTCGCCTCCATGTCAGTTGTTGTGTTGTCCACTACTACAATCCCAAGATCCCAGGATACCCTCAAAAGGATACCACAATGTGGTCGACTCACCATTCTAATCATCACCCATCTTTTTGGCATGCCCTGTCAACATCCACTTGTCCTGGAAATCCAAGCATAAATACATGTAAGAGTTAACCCCATCCCTATGAATAGTGGAGTGCATAGGAAACTAGGTGAAGTCAGCAAGTTTCCTGTCATACTCGATCTCAAATGCAAACAAAGGAAGTTTGCTCCGATCACTGGTAATGACTATGGGCTGGTCATGAACTCTAATCATCGTCTCCATAGATGGATCTATCACCTATTCTACCCTATACTATGAGTAAATCAGTGGAACATGCATGAACTCTAATAATCGATGAATCTTTGCACATATATATGTTGCGCCTTGCATCCTCATTAAACATGTGATGAACTCTAACAATATGCTCCCCCATGGCTGCTCAGAAATGGTTGAAGGATGCATCAATGTTGATGAATGAGGGGGTCCTGACCTGCCTGGTTGACTAGACGTAATATCCACCAAGTTTCTCCATGCAAACCTACCTCGAATATTTATGTAAAAGGTAAAGTCACCTAGGGCCACCACTACTTGTAAGATGTGAAGCAACCTCTACCTAGAGCACTGGTCTTCCTAGTGTTAGCACAAGAATCCATTTGACTTCCCCCGATGATCCAAGCAATCATAAGCTGCACAAACTCCCCAGAAGACTACTATGTCCTTCCTCCAAACCTAAGCATCCCATGAATAAACTCCAGGAAACAGAGACTATCCATATCCTCTGTAGCGGCTCCATTGTCAGTCTCAATCCTGAATACCAGGGAAGAAATCTTGTACTGCCATCAAGAATAAGTCTCGCCCTCTCCTCCACGGACATCACAATATAACAGGTCAATCATCGTCAAATCCCCGTTGATCATCGTTATAATATGAAGCAACCCATGGCTTGGATGAATGCCCGTATCCCACCACCAAATGGGGAGTCCACCAAACCCAACTCCTATGAGTTGTTATCATGCCATGATGATAATCATCAGAGTCTCAATGAACCAAGTCCTCGAGATGCAATCCTCTGGCGGAAACCAAGTACCAAGAATCTACCTTAATCGTGTCAATATGTTTGGCTCCTGCCAAACTACAATGAGAGATCTACTATCGCAATCACCATCTATGTGCTCAAGTAATCCATGGAGTCCGAGCCTCTCTATGGAGAATAGCTCTGCTACATGAGGTGCCTCATACTCATGCAGATACCAAGGATAATCTACCAAACGTGAATCCCACATAGCCCTCATGATCTTCTCCATAAGTGAGGACTCATGGTATGTACATGGGCAATCTCTATAGGAGATGATGTCATCCCCTACTCTGTTAGTTGCAATCCCTGCGAACTAATCTAATCTCCCTTATGCACTCAAAGTACCAATCCCATGGTCCAATAGAAGGACCTCCATTGTGGCCAAGATGACACCCACCTCATCTATCAGTATCAGGTGAACCTCCCAAGCCTTGTTTTGTAACAACAATAGATAGCTCTACATGTATGAATAGGAAGTAACTAATGCACTGGTCAACCCCAAGGGCATGACCAAAATCCAAAAATATCAAAATGAGGTCTAGAAGTAGACCTGTGAGGATCATGCTCTCTGACCCTCCTCAGATGATATCCCCGATAAATATAGGACATCGAGGGACCCACTTCTCTATGAAGAGTTCCCTTCCACTCACCGATCCTTGGGAAACCCAATTCAAGGGTATGCTCGTGATTTCTGTCAGGTGTTCTCCTAGGAAGAAACACTTTGAAACTCCATGGGACCTCACAGTGTGTCATTATGTACCTTTGTATATTGTTACATACTGCTATGTCCTCTTGATCCCTCAGGTATCCTGCTACTGTCACCAATACTCAACTAATGTCAACAAAGCCTGTAACTCAATGTGTCTCCATATTCTCCATATATCTGTCCAACCAATCTATGTATGCATGTACTTTACCGTTGGCCAGTCCACAGGGAACGTGCTCAACTACCTCCTCCATGGATAATGCTCTCTCCAATAGAGGCAGCTTGTAGCATCCCCTTCTCTCATTTCCAATGCAAGGGAGGGAACATGACTATAACATGGGGTGTCTAATTCTTCCTCAAAGCCATAATGGTAAAATTTTTGTCATTTAAATAAGATGCACAATTAAATTACACAGCGGAATTAAAATGCATAATTGCACACATACAACAGACATACATCAACATATTTATCACAAGCGAATTATGCATCAACAGGCAAAGAATCCATCCCATTCTCATGCTATGCACGGACTTCATACCAATTCCATTAATCATGAATAATTACCATTCCCAATTAACACATTACAGAACACTAAATGCATATAATTTATAACACAAATAACACTTATCTTGAAGATGAAGCTGTCCAAACAACTGGCTATGTGAGAGCACTGTTCCACCCAGCCATAGATCTATGTGCAGCTTGTATTCTTTCATCTGAGAGATCACCCCCGAGCTGGGTTGTGTATCCACTAAGGAGGAACTAGCTGGGCTCACTCACAGCCATGGTTTCACTCAACAACTATGCTAAGCCAACACACAGTTGGGTTTGTCAAGCATATGAAAGACAAAGGAGGGCGATGCTAAGCCAATGAGCTCAACCATAGAGCTACATGCATCTCAAATGAATTCAACAGTCAAGGCACCCACATTACCTACCACACCCAACACAAGGAAGGTCCCCTTCTCTGCTGCACAGTCCCTCAGGTGTCCCTTCCCTCCAGTGCTCTTCAGGGTGGGTATAGAAAGGTCCAACTGCGAATTCTTGAGATTCTAGCCTTCATTGGGTTTATCAAGCAAACCCAACCTCTACTCAGTCATCCACAATTGGATTTCTCACAATTCTATTCATCAAATAACTCAGTCTCGTCACTGGTTTTCTAGGCTATAAAAACTGGGTTTTCCAATGGATTTCGGGGTATCTAATCCTCTCAAATTCGCTCCAAGGTTCATATCTATGGATCCCCCATTGTATTTCACTGTCGAATACCAAATTTGGGCCTTTTTTGCTCTTCAAAACATGGATTTTTCAAAGTTGCAATTTCTAGTTTTTCTCACTGCTGGCAATTCGTTTTTTGGATGGAAAATGATGCTGGTAACTTTCACAATGGAATGGGGATGAAGAATCATCCATTCTCATGAGGTAGAGTGGCTTGTGGTATAAGAAAACAGATCCCATACTCTGCCATACGAATTTATGGGCTGCCCATGCTCCATTGAAGCCATGGACTGAAATCTCCAACAACTTCCTTACAACAGAAATAAATGTCATCAAGGAAAGTCAAATGGGTTCTCATAATGACATTTGGTAGCTTATGGCTCAATCTCACAACCCCCTCACCACTCCCTAGTGGATACACATGGCCCCTTCTCATTGGTTGCTTCCATAGCCAGTTTTGGTATTTTATTGCAATATTAATATTTACATCAATTTACAATATTCCATGGCTTAATAGCACATGGGTATCAAAATATCAAATACTTGCTTGTTTTAAATAAAATCCAAACATACACTAGCGGGGCCTTGGCCTTGAGCTCCATGCTAAGGAAACATACAACACATGTATACAATATTTACATTAAAAGCCAATATTTCATAAGGGTCAAAATTGGGGTATTACATTCCCCTCCCCCTTAGAACAACACCGTCCTCGGTGTTCTCAAAACTGAACAAAAATGGGAATGCCTCTCTTATGGCATCCTCCATCTCCCATGTAGCCTCATCAGGACTAAGGTGCTCCCATTGGACCTTTACCTGCTCGATGGCTCTGTTCCGGAGCAAAGTGACCTTCTTGTCGAGGATGCGCGTAGGCTCTACTTGGAACTCTCCCTCGAGTTCCACCTGTATCACATTCCAATCAATCATATGATTAGGATCATGTACATACTTCTTAAGCAAAGATACATGGAAAACATTATGAGCTCTTATGTTAGCAGGCAATGCAAGTTTATATGCAACTGGCCCTATCCTATCTAGGACTTCAAATGGCCCACAATATCTTGGTGACAACTTGGCACAGCTCCCCAACTTGAGGGAACTCTTCCTTGGTTTCACTCTCAAATAAACATGATCCCCAATATGAAATTCCTTATGCACTCTTTTCAAATCTGCATAACTCTTCTGCCTGTCCTGAGCTGCCTTTAAATTCTGCCTAATCTTAGCAACTTCCTGTTCCATTTCCTTGATCATCTCTGGTCCAAGTACTACCCTGTTCATCAGGCTGTCCCAATTCACTGGAGTCCTGCATCCCTTGCCATACAATGCTTCAAATGGACTCATTCCCAAGGATGCATGATGTCCATTATTGTATGCAAATTCTACGAAGTGTAGGAAATCTTCCCACTTGGATGGTTTATCCATCACATACATTCTCAGCATGTCTTCAAGACCCTGATTCACCCTCTCAGTTTGGACATCTGTTTGAGGATGATATGTTGTACTGAAATTCAATTTAGTTCCCAATTCCTTAAATAATCCCTTCCAGAAATTAGAAGTGAACTTTGTATCACGATCAGAAATTATTGCCTTAGGCAATCCATGCAACTTGAATATCTCTCTCATGAAGATATTTGTAATGTCACTAGCCTTGTGAGTGGACTTGATTGGAATAAAGTGAGCTACCTTGGATAGCTTGTCCACCACAACCATGATTGAATCATGCTTCTTCACTGTCATGGGCAGACCTATTATAAAATCCATAGAGATCAGTTCCCACTTCCATTCTGGAATGGGTAAGGGCTGCAACAATCCTGCTGGATGTTGGTGTTCTGCCTTGACTTGTTGGCACTTCTGACACCTAGCAATGTACGCAGCTATGTCCTTCTTCATACCATGCCTAAAGTATTGCTTTCTTGCTGCTGTTATAGTCTTCTAATATCCTGGGTGTCCAGAGTATGGCATTTGATGAATTTCATCCATCACTAGCTTCCTCAAATCTGCACTATTTGGAATATACAGTCTATCCTTGTAGATGAGGATATCGTCTTCACCAAGATGATATCCTGCATACTTTTCATCCACATTACCTTGCTGCAATTTCTCTTTAATTTGAAGGCAAGTTTCATCATTGTGCTGGGCTTCAATAACTCTTGTCTTCAAGTCTGATTTACACATACTTACTGTTGCAACATGAAATTTTCTGCTGAGAGCATCTGCAACCTTGTTCTCTTTTCCTTTTACATGCTTAATTTCAAAATCAAATTCAGAAAGGAACTCCATCCATCTAGCTTGCCTGGCATTCAAGTTTGGCTGATCAAACAAATACTTCAAGCTCATGTGGTCTGTTCTAAGCTCGAATCTTCTTCCCATCAAATAATGTCTCCACATCTTAAGAGCATACACTATGGCCACTAATTCTAAATCATGCGTGGCATAATTCTTTTCATGCTCTTTTAATTTCCTTGACTCATAGCAAGTCACAACTCCTTGCATGAGCACTCCACCTAGCCCTTCAATGCAAGCATCTGTGCACACTATAAAATCCTTCTTTGGATCTGCTATCTTCAAAAAAGGAGCGCTGGTAAGTAACTCCTTTAACTTCTGATAACTTTTCTCACATTTTTCAGACCATACAAACTTGATGTTCTTTTTTTGCAATGAAGTGATCAGATGAGCTATCCTGGAGAAGCCTTCAATAAACCTTCTGTAGTAACTAGCAAGACCCATAAAAGATCTAACATCTGCAACATTATTTGGAGTAGACCAATCCATGATGGAATTAATCTTTTCCGGATCCACTGCAATTCCTTCTTCAGAAATGACATGACCCAAATATTGAATCTTCTTTTGGTAAAAATCACACTTGCTTGACTTGGCATACAACTGATGTTCTCTAAGGACTTGTAACACCATCCTTAGATGTTCCTCATATTCTTCTTCATTCCTTGAATAGACAAGAATGTCATCCAAGAACACAATCACAAACTTATCCAAATATTTGTTGAAGATACTATTCATGGGACACATGAATGTAGCAGGTGCATTGGTAAGACCAAATGGCACCACAGTGAACTCATAATGACCATATCTAGTTCTGAAAGCTGTCTTGTGAATGTCTTCTTCTTTAATTCTCACTTGATGGTAGCCGGACCTCAGGTCAATCTTTGAAAACACTTTAGCTTCCTTCATTTGATCAAACAAGTCATCAATTATTGGCAATGGATACTTGTTCTTGATTGTCACTTTATTGAGCTGCATGTAATCAATACACAGTCTTAAAGTCCCATCTTTCTTCTTGACGAATAACACCGGTGCTCCCCAAGGAGACACACTAGGCCTGATATACCTTTTGTCCATTAATTCTTGCAGCTGCATCTTCAACTCTACCAACTCCGGTGTGCTCATTCTATAAGGAGATTTGGAATTTGGCGCTGCCCCTGGAACAAGATCAATGGTAAAATCAATATCTCTCTTTGGTGGTAGTCCCGGCACCTCATCCGGAAATACATCTTGGAATTCTTGTAATAATGAGAAATATTCTATCTTTGGACCCTTTTCCTCGGATGAATCTGACATATGAACTGCCTATAATTGACAACCCTTCTTATAAAACTTTTTCAACTGTAGGGCTGAAATCTGCCTTATTGAAACTTGCTTGGGAATTCCTCTTACCAATCTTGGCCTTCCCTCTTCATCAATGCATTCAAGTGCTTTCTCATAACAATCCAATTTGTCTCTATGTTTTTCCAACCAATCCATGCCATTCAAGGCATCATAAGATCCTAACGGTAGCACATTTAAATCTGCATGTGTGTGGAGTCCATTCAATTCCATGAGGCACTCCCCCACTACTTCACTTACTTTCCTCTTGGTCCCTGTGGCTAATTGAACTAGCCAAGGTTTATTGTGCTTCACTTTTCTAAGAGAACAACCTTCAACCACTTCTGGAGAAACATAACTATGAGTAGATCCTGGATCAATCAAAACAGAAATAGATTGCTTAGCAATCTTACCTTCAACTTCCACTGATGATTGATGGTCTACTTGATGATTGTCCAACGCTGCATAAATTCGAGGCACTGCCCTTGCCATGTCCTCCACTGTAGCTGCTCCCTTTAAGTTGTGCAACCTTCGGAGATTACCCTTCCGATGTGGACAATCCTTTAGCATGTGGTTTTCTCCACATCCCCAACACTGAAATGGTCCCTTTGATGCTTTGTCTGCTGCTACTGCTGGTTTGAACCCACTCCTTGCTTGCTGCCCCTGTGGAAAGGTTCTAGGATGACCTCTGAATGGTGGCTTGAAGCCACTCTTCTTCTGATCAAACCTCCCTCTTGGATTTCCTTTCCATGCTTGGTTAACCTCTGTTTTTCCTTTATTCTGCTCGTAGCAATGCATTGCCATCCCAATGGCCTCATCAAGACTTGGTGGATTAACAAATTCAATCCTATCTTTGAAACTCTGAGGCAGACTCCCAAGAAAGCATTTGATTTTTACTCTTTCATCTTTGATATAGTCAACATACCTAAGTAATTCCAAAAATTTGTGGACATGCTCTTCCATATATTTTTGTCCCAACCTGAGTTCATTAAACTCTTTTCTCTTACTGTCATAATACTTAGCAGAAAAGTATTTCTCCTTGAAGTACTTCTTGAATCTCTCCCAACTGATCTTCCTCTCACTGATTCCTTTCACTTGCAAGAGATTGTCCCACCAAATTGAAGCTCTGCCATTTAGATTGTAAATGGCAATTCTGGCTTTCTCATTTCCTAAGTAGTATTGAATTCTGAAATATTTCTTTATTCCAAGAATCCATGCCTCTGCCTCTTGGCCAGTCTTGTCTTCTCCATCAAAGGTGGGAGACCTTGCCTTCATGAATTCTCCCTGTGGGATTTCCTTGAACTTCTTTCTTCCATCAAATCTCTTAGGTGCATGCCTTGGACTTCTTTGAGAACCTCTGGATTCGCATGATCTGCTGGAAGAGGATCTAGAGGAAGGTGTTATATGTTTTCTGTTCACCGAACTCTTCCTTGGGCTTGGAGTCCTCTTCTTTGAACGACCTCTAGAGCGACTCTCTGCCTCTCTTCCTTCTTCACCTGCATTGCTTGGGTTGGACCCAAGGTTTATCCTCTGCTGCATGTCAGTGAGACTTTGCAAGATAGCAGCATTGAGTTGGTGTTGTTCTTCTTGAGCCTTCATCAATCTTTCATTGAAGCTCACCATGGTTTCAACCAAGTTCTGAGGAGTCACCTGCTCCCTTCTCCCATTGGATTCAATCTCATCATTCTCTTCATGCACATTTTCTCCTAGGACGTCTTCTTCATGCTCATAAGGATCTTGAGCATCATTTATGGTCACCATTTTTCCTGTATGCTACCTCTGCTACAATTATTAGATCTTATGAGCTGCAAGCACTGTGCATTATGAAAATATTTGTTAGACATATTAGGAATGCATATAGAAATATAAAACATTAATATTTAACACAATCAAACTCATGGAACAATTCACATAGCTGTTATGCATTCATTTCTTTTGCCCATTCATGCAATTTTGGAAATTGCCCATACTGTCAACCATATGTCAAAAACAGTCACTGGCACTTTTCGGTTCTAAATATCTATGAGGTATGATGGCCCCATCCAAATTCCGGTTATGTGCCCTTATTCCCTGCTAGATAAGCTTTCTAATGCCTATCCCCGTGCTCCATTTCGACCTTGGGTGTGGAAACTACATTATTTCAAAAATGACAACTTTTACCCCAATTCTGCACATTTTTACACAGTTGTATTTTGGTCCAGAATGCCAACTTCAGCCACCCGTGGAAGAAAATCTATGAAGAATCACGAAAAATTTTCTACCGGGAGAAGTTAGTCCATATAACAAGGAACGCTCAACAACTCGCGGATCTCCGTTCTGATGCACCATTCATCTTTTATAAAATTCTAGGTTTGACTATCCACTTTTCACATTTTTCCAAAATTCCAAATTTTGGGCCAAAAATGGCCATTTCCCAAACGGTGCATTTTTGGGAAATCTTTGTCTAACGGAATATGTCTGGTTTACTGAGAATATGAAATGCTGAGTTCAATAATTTTCTTGATTCCGAATTATAGGGTCATTTTCAACCACTGCAAGCTTTTCAAAATTCCCAAAACGTGGCCCGGAATAGTGCTTTTTGGCCTTCTGGCACACCCCGACTCCACCTCGTTTGGATTTTGGCTCCAAAACTCCAACTTAACACCGTGCCTGCTCCATGACTGCCCCATATCAATTTCGGCTCAATCCGACCTTCTGTCAAGCGTCGGGACACTGATTTGTAAAAGCCAATAATTCCAAATTTATGCCCAATCGGAGCATAATGGGTTCGGGATCTTCACTGATTCATTCATGGCCTCAGAATGCCCCTGAACTCATCAAATTCCGACCTCGCAAGCTCCTGTATTCCAAAAATCAATTTTCGGGCTCTATACTCCTTTTTTTTTTCCGCTACACACAGGCTGCAACCCGCAACCCGAGATTGCGGGTTCGGGGGGTCAGGTTGCGGTCACGGGGATGTAACCATCCCGCAACCCGCAACCCGAAACCCGAAATTGTGGGTTCGGGGGGTCAAGGTGCGGTCACGGGGATGTAACCATCCAGAAACTCGAAACCCGAAATTGCGGGTTCGGGGGGTCAAGGTGTGGTCACGGGGATGTAACCATCTCGCAACTCGCAACCCGAAACCCGAAATTGCGGGTTCGAGGGGTCAAGGTGCGGTCACAGGGATGTAACCATCCTGCAACCCTCAACTCGAAATTGCGAGTTCGGGGGGTCAAGGTGCGATCACGGGAATGTAACCATCCCACAACTCGAAACCAAAATTGCGGGTTCGGGATTTCAGAATCCAAATGCAAATTTTGAAAATTCGCGTTCCCGAAACCCGAAATCCGACATCTCGAAACTGCGAAAAACACCTGCGTTTCCTATAATTTTCGGGGTTCATAACTCCCTCGTCCCTTTGCCAAATGAGGCGAGTCTGGTACCGTTGGAAAGCTGTTAGAGAGCTCTATGCAATGGTATGATCCTTTCCCACACCTGAGAACTCTAACCCTATTATTTTTTCAATAAAAAATGTCACCCCAACTTCACCAATACTGCGTTAAAACCATTCTGTTACTTGCCTGTAACTCAGAGTTTGGCCCAAGCAACCCCAATGCTGCAAGCTGGGCTCTCATACCACTCTGTAGCATCCCCTTCTCTCATTTCCAATGCAAGGGAGGGAACATGCTGTAACATGGGGTGTCTAATTCTTCCCCAAATCCATAATGGTAAAATTTTTGTCATTTAAATAAGATGCACAATTAAATTACACAGCGGAATTAAAATGCATAATTGCACACATACAATAGACATACATCAGCATATTTATCGCAAGCGAATGATGCATCAATAGGAAAAGAATCCATCACATTCTCATGCTATACACAGACTTCATACCAATTCCATTAATCATGAATAATTACCATTCCAAATTAACACATTACAGAACACAAAATGCATATAATTTATAACACAGATAACACTTATCTTGAAGATGAAGCTGTCCAAACAACTGGCTATGTGAGAGCAACATTCCACCCAACCATAGATCTCTGTCCAGCTTGTATTCTTTCAGCTGAGAGATCACCCTCAAGTTGGGTTGTGTATCCACTAAGGAGGAACTAGCTGGGCTCACTCACAACCATGGTTTCACTCAACAACTATGTTAAGCCAACACATAGTTGGGTTTGTCAAGCATATGAAAGAAAAAGGAGGACGATGCTAAGCCAGTGAGCTCAACCACAGAGCTACAGGCATCTCAAATGAATTCAACAGTCAAGGCACCCACATTACCTACCACACCCAACACAAGGAAGGTCCCCTTCTCTGCTGCACAGTCCCTCAGGCGTCCCTTCCCTCCAATGCTCTTTAGGGTGGGTATAGAAAGGTCCAACTGCTAATTCTTGAGATTCTAACCTTTACTGGGTTTATCAAGCAAACCCAACCTCTGCTCAGTCATCCACAATTGGATTTCTCACAATTCTGTTCATCAAATAACTCAATCCCGTCACTGGTTTTCTAGGCTATAAAAACTGGGTTTTCCAATGGATTTTGGGGTATCTAATCCTCTCAAATTTGCCCCAAGGTTCATATCTATGGATCCTCCATTGGATTTCACTGTCGAATACCAAATCTGGGTGTTTTTGGCTCTTCAAAACGTGGGTTCTTTCAAAGTTGCAATTTCTGGTTTTTCTCACTGATGGCAATTCGTTTTTTGGATGGAAAATGATGCTGGTAACTTTCACAATGGAATGGGGATGAAGAATCATCCATTCTTATGAGGTAGAGTGGCTTGTGTTACAAGAAAACAGAGCCCAAACTCTGCCATACAAATTTCTGGGCTGCCCATGCTCCATTGAAGCCATGGATTGAAATCTCCAACAACTTCCGTAAAACAAAATATAAATGTCATCAGGGAAAGTCAAATGGGTTCTCACAATGACATATGGCAGCTTATGGCTCAATCTCACAACCCCCTCACCACTCCCTAGTGGATACACATGTCCCCTTCTCATTGGTTGCTTCCATAGCCAATTTTGGTATTTTATTGCAATATTAATATTTACATCAATTTACAATATTCCATGGCTTAATAGCACATGGGTATCAAAATATCAAATACTTGCTTGTTTTAAATAAAATCCGAACATACATTAGCGGGGCCTTGGCCTTGAGCTCCACGCTAAGGAAACATACAATGCATGTATACAATATTTACATTAAAAGCCAATATTTCATAAGGGTCAAAATTGGGGTATTACATAGCTCATGATCCCATGCATGATCCAAACCCTTTATGTCATATCTCTTTTCATTCACCTACAACTCTGAGTGCTCCTCATGCAGAATCATCACCGAATGCTCTCCCCTCAAACCATGGGTGCCACTCATGCCCTCACGTTCCACAACTGCCCAATATCTTGTGTGTGCTATGGTATCCTCATGTGCACTCACTCTACTGGTGTCATATGAACCTTGATCCCAAGCATTTGTATTATACCCATCTCAGGAAGAAAGGGATGCATCCATGTCACTATCGGTTGGTCCCTGGAATATGTCTCCCATCAACCCATCTGCAACTACAATCAAGGCCATTAATGGCCCCTCCACAAGAGGTGACTCATAACCCCCATACTACCCAACAAGTATAGATTCAAGCATCTCTAAGTCATTCCTCTCCTCTCATGCTTGTAAATCTAACCGAGGCTCCTTCCTCATATCACAAGTACTAATGTACTCCTTATGTATCTCGCCTACCATAGATTCCTAGACTCATGTTGTAGATGATATAGAGTGTGCCAACTCTAACTCGCTAAACTGCTTGTCCACATGCATATCGAATTCTTGAAGAGCCATTTGAATGTTGTTTAAGGAATCTCTAGTTACCATAGGCTCATAGGTGAGCTCCTCCACTTCCTCTTCATATCTAGGTGCTAACAAACCCAAATCCCCACAAGCACCACTATTGAGGTTAGATGATGAATCCTCAACATCGACTGATTGGAAAATGACATCACATTTGCTGTCTTCCAATCCATCCATCTATTCTTCATGCTCATCTTTCTTCAATCTCCGCACTATGCTTTTAAGGACATCCTTGTCCAAATCACTGCGTCAGATCCATACTTGATGGTATAATAGTCTTGAAAGGGAAATGTTGCACACACCTCATCCACTAAGGTTAGATATTTATGATATCAAGGCAAGTGTTGAAGTACTGCTAACCTCTCCAAATTTTCATCCCATATATTTCTCATTGTCTCCATGTTCTCACAGGCTAGCAAGAAACTTGTGCTCTGGCATGCACTTCAACAAAATTGACATGCATTGAAATTCCATGACATGCACTTGACATACATGGCACTGGAATTGACATGCACTAACACACACTTACATGCACTGACATGCATCAACATGCATTGACAGGCACTGCACCAGAACTAACATGCACTAACATGCACTCCCATGCATTGACATGCACTGCACCAGAACTAACATCCACTAACATGCATTGACACGCATCAACATGCACTGCTTATTCAACCTGCTTTATCCTCATGCACCTGAAACAATCTAATGTCTACTATGTGCCCACAGCTGGCGAGGATCATGCTATGATGCCACTGTAATATACCAAATAATGAAACCTTCCTTCTATAATGTGTTTCCTTCACTTGGTTTATGTGGCTACTCGTTTAATGGCTTATTGGTTGTTTGCATGGTTTTGCATGATGGTTTGTTTATTCAAAGTTCAATTGCATGCCCATATTTTAATAGATAAACATCATAAGTCTAATAATAACCAGCTTTAGAATTCTCGAGAAATATGTAGATCTTATTATTCAATTATAAGGCTAGAAATTATCTCCAATCAATTAATGACAACCATATAGTAGGTAAGTAATAATTACAACCTTAAGCAATAATGAAGATGGATTGTTGATTGTTGTAATAGTTGCAATATATAACCAGCATTGAGTATATAATGTGATGGGATCTTGATTGCATGAGGAATTGAAGGATCCACACCCAAATGGATAGATCACGACCAAACTTTGGAGATTGTCGCCTTTAGAGTGTGAGAATGATTCTTTTTGCTTAAGCTCTTCCCATGCATAAAGTCGTGGGCCTTCTTCTTCATGATAACTCACCCTCCTTCTTGACTGTAATATCAGATCTAGTTTATGATGAAGAGGAACATGATGATGCCCAATCGATCCCTTCCTTATGAATGATGACACTCTAGATTAATGCACCCTTCCTCGTGAGTGAGTACACCCTTGTGTGATGTGCCCTCCTATATATGAGTTTATTACTTGCAATTACCAGATCTGCTCCACAATTTCAATATGAAACCCTTTCGCTGTTAAGAATGCATTTATTGTTATAAAAGTTCATGGATGCTCCCGTCTTTAATAAACTAATCGGATTTTCAATGGATGCACCCTCTTATACTCAACCTTCTAAGATATTTGCGCCTCTCTTAGCAAGTAAACTTTGTCAAAGACCGAACCCCAATGTCGATGATAACTTTCCAATTGTGGAATAATTCAATCTCTGCCCTAAACTCCATGAATCCCTCCTTGATGAAGCACATAATAATAGATATGGATGATCTATCCTCGAAATTGGCTAAGATGAATAGATTTTACCATCGAACCCAATATCTATCAAGGTAATTCGCCCTAAACACTAAAGAAGCTCGGAGAGATCTCAAACCAATTCTCAAAAGTGAAAAATAACAATGAATTCCCAAAGAATTGATTTTTCCTTCCTTTATTTCTTTTTGACCTGGCATGCCGCATGCAACTTAACTTACATGATCCATGCAACTTTAATGATACATATCGCATGAATTTTGAATTATGCCTTGCATGTCATGCATGTCACTTGATCCTACTAAAGTGGTCCTTTTTATCCACTAATGACTTATTAACATTGTTAACGGTGAGCTTTTATCTTGTGTGGCATCAGTCATTGGTAAATACCCATGTTTATTAGTAATGGGACATTACATGGTAGTAAGTTATCTTCACTATTATTCATTTGCTTGATACTTGTGATGATGAACATTGTGTCTTGTTGATGTTGTGGCCTAAAGGGCATTCGATTGATGCTTAATGTTCATAATTGTATATATTACACTATGTTAACTTGTTGGATGGGTCTCTCAGGAAACATAAGCCATCTTTGAGTCTTCCTAGTAAGTTTGGGAGTAATGTGAAATGGTAGAGGTAAGTTATCTTTCATGCTTTTTCATGTCTTTTCTTTATTCATATTCAACACTTTTGATGTGAAGCATGTCCTTTTATCAGTGATTGTAGTTATCTTCATGCATGCGTAAAAGGAGCTAATAAGCTCACACAAAGATGTGATGGTTGTAAGCAATATTTTCCATTCATTGCTTTCTTATTTAGCTAGTTGGACTAGATACCCACTATAGTGTTAAGTTATCTTTCATGTTCACCTACCCTATGTTTTATAACAAATTGGTTATTTTAGTGCATGCTCAAGCCTAGATAGGACAAATAGTTAGAAATAATAGATTAATTCACATATTTTATTTGTGTCCTAATTATAAAACACATAAACACATTTAAAAACCATGGGTAAACTAGACCTTAATCGCTAAACACACACTCAGAGAAAGAGCCAATGTAGACATTTGTATCTAGAGGGTTCACCATTTGTATGGAGGTCTAATTAGACATTATCATTGAGTGAACATGTGTTGTTGACTCAAGTCATTATCCCATATCAACACAACTTAAAACATGATTTCGTAGAGTTGTTAATGTAAATATTATTGGTTTAGAAAACTAATGTTTAACAAATTTCTTGATCCATTTAAAAAAATTAATGTGTAATTGCTTTAGGTATTTGACTAAATCAATAACTTTATTTCATAGTATATTTAATATATATACCACTTTAATTACATTTGATTTGTTCTTTGTATATCATTATAATGGAATTGAATCAAAATAACACCACTATTATTCCATTAAAAATATTATTACACCAATTTCATTATTTGCAAATGACACTAAACCATTAAATTATTATTACAACAATTTAATTATTTGTCATTTTCATGACATGTTATATTTACTTCAACATTGATGGTCAGTCTCTTTATGAGTCTAATTATACATATATTAATTGAAGTTTAAATATAAATTCAATACGAGATTAAAATGAATTTTATAACACATTTTCCCCACTTATTATTTGGATCATAATATATGGAATGAAATTTTCAAAAATGAATACACAAAAATTTAACATCTAGAATGAGCCCTTACAAATATGTAAAGAATATTAAATGTTTGCATTTTTTATTATTTTAACGTATAATATAAAAACTCGTACTATCTTGAAAAAACTTATAAACAAAAATATACTTATAATTATGAGTTTATAAATATGATATGTTTCAAATACACATATACCTATAATTATATGGTTATAAGTATGATTTAATGTCTACAATTATACAATACAAATAAAGATATACTTTGTAAACTTATATATTTCCTATATAAATATATTCACATAACATAAATACTTTAAGTAAATAATATTTAAATAGAAAAGTTGTTAATTGTAGTAACTACTCTAGCTTAAGAAATTCACTACTTGAATGTGGAATGGTTTACATAGTCCATCCCAACCATTTGCCTTTAATAATAGCAAAATGCTAGATCAATTGAATTCCTTAATTAAGTACAAAATATCTTTATAAGTAGAATGATTTTTGTAATTTAAAAAGATGGGTAATGTGAACAAGAGGTTGAAGTTATATGTAAAGTATAATGATTACCTTAAGAGGTTGAGTTTAGATATAGAGTACAATGATGCATATGAGAAGTGTAAAGTATAATGATGATCTTAAGAGGTTGAAGTTAGATAGCGTACAATGATGTATATGCGAAGTTGAAATTTGAGGTTAATTATGTAAAGTACAATGATACCCATGAAGTTGGATGTAGATATGGAGAGTGCAATCATGTAAACAAAATTATTAAAATGATGCTTATGACATTGACATCAAATTTAGAATACATTGATGTGATTGGGTTATAATAATATTTGACAATAATGGTTAATGATTAACTATTTAACACATTTTATATATGGCCAGTTATTAAATCATAGTCAACTATTTTCCTGAAATTGGGTTGAAAGTACACTACCAAATAATATTATTGCACAATTTGACTTTATGAGCTAAAGCATATGGGATAATCTGAAATATTTTGGTGGGTTTGAGTTTTCTATGAATGTCTTTTTAATAAGTCAATAAGACACTCACTCATACCAATGCACTTAGTCACTCTCTTCTTCAATGAAAAATTGGTATACCAACATGATAAACAAAGACATAATTAAAACTCCAAATTAATTTAAGTTTATGATATCCATGCATTTCTCTCCTTCCTTATTGTTTGTATTCCAATATGTTTCTCTACTCTAGATATTGTGCTTATTCTAATATTATCTAAAATTACTTGGAAATTTCAACTTTATTAAATGCAAGTATTGAAATAGAAAATCTAAGTGTACTATAATTCATAATCAAATTTTAATTCATCTAGGTTTGAGCTATATCCACTTTGGGCAAGAACTACCAAAATGACCACAAACTTGACTAAGTGCTTGCCTTATCAAAACTTAGTTTGAGACTTTAACTTGATTTGGATTGGACACTTCAAAAATGGAACTACAACTTACAAATTTGTCATTTTAATTAATGATACAATATGTCATGGAACAAGCATTTAACACCTTCAATATCCCTTCAATTTATGGATGCACATTCAAACACTTTCAACATCCAAGCCATATATATTTGAAAGTAAATTATGCCAATTTTTTAATTAAAATATTGATGATGTTAATTATTTTATTAATGTAATTATATGTTTTTTATTTAAAGTCTAGGACACCAATTTTATTTCATGTAACTAGTTTTATATATAGATATATATAATTTAAATTATTATTTTATTTTTTCATCATGGTAAATTTAAAATGAAATCTTAGAAAAGAGAGATCCAAAAGTTGAATTATAAATAAGAGGTCATAAAATTATAAAGAATAAATGATTCACAAATTCTTGTTTTTTTATTTTAATTTTTAAATTATGTAAATTACATCTCAAATAAAGATATACATACACCCACCCAAAATTGTTACTATGAACTTATTTGCTTATGTATGATTAAATATTTCTATAATTGTAGATCCCAAACAAAGATGTACCTCCACCTTTTTATAATTATCAAATTGAATTTAAATGATCTAAAATATGGTATCTTTGTGATACAAGAAAGTAAAGTGCCAAAAACACAGTCTTTTAAAATATTAAAATCCCAATTTCAAACATTTACTACCATAAAAACTTCTTACCCATAAAAATTGTTCTCTTGAAATATTAGAATTTCAATTTCAAAATATTTATTACCCTAATAACTTCCTACGCATTCAAACTTGTCACTGTGAAATTATGTGCTCGTAAGCACGATTTAACATGTATTTAAAGTTGCATTTTGAACAAAAATATACCTCCACCTATCCAAATTTGTTTATTTATGTGCTTCATAAGCCAATCACAGATTTACATCTCCATCAAAAATATACATCCACCTACAAAAGAATTGTAATCTAACTTATGTGCTTAACAGATTTACATCTCAAACAAAAATATACCTTTATCTATATCCAATTGTATACCTGCATCTATCCAAAATTGTTATTATGAAGCATAAACTTATTTGCTTCATGATTGAATATGTACACATTTCCATAGCAGTGCATAAATAAACAAAAAGAAAAAATGTCCATACCTTTACACAGTTGTAGCTATCAAACAAAATATACTTCTACCTATCAAAAATTGTCACTGTGAACTAATGTCCTTCGTAAGTATTACTGAATACTTTGTAAAATTGTCACGGTGAACTAATGTCCTTCATAAGTATGACTGAATACTTTGTGGATGATTTACATGACAGAAGTACATAAATAAACAAAAAGAAAAATGTACTTACGAGAGCCTCCAGAAATTGCTAATGTGAACTTAATTTTACAAAGTATTCAGAAGTATTCAGTCATACTTATGAAGGACATAAGTATGACTGAATACTTTGTAGATGATTTATATGACAGAAGTACATAAATAAACAAAAAGAAAAATGTACTTACGAGAGCCTCCAAAAATTGCTAATGTGAACTTAATTTTACAATGTATTCAGTCATACTTATGAAGGACATAAGTATGACTGAAAACTTTGTAGATGATTTACATTACAGAAGTACATAAATAAACAAAAAGAAAAATGTACTTACGAGAGCCTCCAGAAATTGCTATTGTGAACTGATATGATTGAATAATGTCTAAATTATCCATGTCAAACAAAGATAGAAGTGTCACTGTGAACATGTGTGTTTCATACAGATAGATTTACATAGCAGAAATACAAACATAAACCAAAACATTCAGTCAAGCCTCTAGATTCATGGATAAATATGGTCTTCATAAATAAATATATGTGCTTATTTACATTCAATCCCAGAAGTACATTTAATAATAAAAAAAAGATGTCCACATGACAAAGACTTTTTGCTCATCCACTAGATGAGCATTGAGCAGGTACTTTGGATTGATGGCTAAAAAGTAAAAACGATGTTTATGGAACTCAATCTAAAAAGTAAAAACGATGTTTATGGAACTCAATACTCCATGACTGCTTATGAAAAACAGGGTTCAAGATTTGTATAATTGCTAATCAGGGAGAGGGTGCAAGATTTGCTGTAAAGCATTTGACATTAGAGAAATATATGTAAAGCATTTGACATTGGAGAAATATATGTGGACAGAGGTATGTCTCCAATCTGCATCTTGGGTTCTCCAACTTTTTATTGTAACATACTCACTGAAGTGCTACAAAGACTGGATCTTAGGCTTTCCAACTTTTTCTATTAACATGCTCAATCTGCATCTTGGGTTCTCCAACTTTTTATTGTAACATACTCAGTGAAGTGCTACAAAGCCTGGATCTTGGGCTTTCCAACTTTTTCTATTAACATGCTCACCGAAGTGTTACAAAGACTGGGAAGAGGTAAAAGATTACAGAGGATACCTTATCTCCTCAAGTTTGAAGGTCAAGGATTTGAATCCCTCCTCAAGTTTGAAGGTCAAGGATTTGAATCCCTCCTCAAGTTTGTAATCATGGATTCGGATCAACTTCTTCATTTCTTTTCTTTAACCTATTAAAACAAACAACTATGCTGTAAAATGACATGGAGAACATCGATAGAAACTTCAAAAGATACAAACATTTCTTTTCTTTAACCTATTAAAACAAACAACTATGCTGTAAAATGACATGGAGAACATCCATAGAAACTTCAAAAGATACAAACATAACAGTGAGGTCCACATGCTCAAAGTCCAAAAATTGGATGGGTCTTGTATTCACTGTCACTTGTTGATTTATACATACATGCGTGTGAAACTTTCCAACCTAAATCAAACATAAAGAAAGGGTTGATCTACCAAGCAATTTACAAAGTGAACTAGGTTTACACGCCATCTCCTTTTCCTTACCAAACAATCTACAAAGTGAATAGGTTTACACGCCAACTCCTTTTCCTTACTGTACTGTACATATGCCAGAGAGCCTTAAAATGTTAAGCCCACTCGTAATATTTACAACTAGATTAAGCACACTGCAAGTTCCTAGTGCTAGGATTAAAACTGCATTACCAATTCCCTTGATCTCCTCAACTCATCCTCTACAGGAAAAACAAGACATACTCTGCACAGAGGGCATGTCATCTTCTCATAATCCAGAATCCATTTGTCCACACAAAGCTTATGGAACACATGACCACAGGGCAGACTTCGAATCTCGTCTCCTCCATGAAATTTCCTTAAGCACACCACACACTCACTAAGATCATCATCATCACAACAAGAACAAGAATGAGAACAAGAACAAGAAGATGACGAGGAGACTTCAAAGAGCGAAACAGGAAGCCTGTCTCCAATTTCTTCAGCAGTCATGGCAAGCTCTGCAAGCCCAGAGCCCAATTCAGCAGCTTCTTCTTCAGCATATGCAAATGACCAAGGTGATTGGGCCAATTCAGATTGCTCTGTGATCACTTTGAAACCCAGTTTTAGGAGAAGAGAGATGAGAATGTCCCTCAACATGGCTATAGACAAAGCTGTGTGGATGATCAAAACTGGTATCACTCCTCCTTCAAACGCGTCTGGGAACCTTGAAAGACCCATCTTTCTCTGCTCAGTGGAAAATACCTAGATTAAAACACACTATGTCAATTAAAGATCAACGGCACCCACCAAATTCTCACATATATCTCCATCACAAAACAATGAAATTATGAAGGAATGCTCTTGAATCATTCATTTCCAGACTAAAATCAGATAACATGAAATAAAATTGAACTATCTCACCTTATCACCGCCTCCTTGTAAATATCCCCACAGCTGTTTCTCCGTCTGTGGCCTAATTCTGCAGCCTCAGCTTCCAGGTTTTCCCACAATTTGTGCGACACGCGGAATGCAGCTTCATCCATTCCAGGTTCAAAATAAATAAAGAAACCCACGATGTCAACAGTCACGAAGACCAAAGACTCGGACGAGATGACGTGGCGTATTAACTGTCACGTCATGAGTCGATGGGCCTGTCAAAAAAACCACGCCCCCACCCACGTGTTGGGGTTTCATTAACTGTAACAAAAAACCGAATATTGTACTCTCCTACGGGACCACGGACAAATCAAATAAAACGTTGACACGTAGGTCAATAACTACGTGGCGAGTTCTAATCTTCTTTTTGGTTTGATCGCCCTGAACGCCGTTGCAACGTGTCCGCATCTCGGGCGACAATTGTTCATCCGCGAAAATCGAGACGCGTGAATATGCACCACCGCCTTTGCACTATCGAAATGCGTTACGCCCCGTCTTTTTCTTTGGAAATCAAGAATTATTTTCTATTTTCTTTATATTTGTGGGTGCGTTGCTTTTGGACATATTTATGGATGAAAGGAGCTCCTACCGAAAAGTTGGCTCCTCGATCATCATGAACAGGTTTTGCACAACTTTTTAAGTCGTCAAAATTTTGATGACTTTTTAAAACCTTTGAAATCATTGGATTCTAATAATGTGAAAGAAGTTTGTTACAAGATTAAACAACAAGCAAAGCAATCAGAGTCTCTGGAGTCTCTATCTATCTAGAAAATTGCAACAAACAATCAAGTCTTTCTTTAGAAAATTATTGGTATAAATACTATAAAGACAAATGACATCAAACATTCAAACTCTTTATCTGAAAATTTGATGATATCTAACAAAAATGCACAGTTCTCATGTTTTATCTTTCAAGCAAAGTTGCAGTGAGATAGTTTACATGGTGGTTATAATTTGCTTAAAGCGCAATGATGGTACCCAGAACGAATTTGTAGTGCAATGATGGCCCTTGCTTGAGCACACTATGAGCATATTGATGGGCCCCAGTTGATCTTGCTCAAAGCACAATAATAGCATCCCTGATAGAATTTGTACAATCATTACACTTTGAGTGTGCTCAAGTGAGCCTCCCAAAGCTTCATGTGGACAAGGTGACTTGCTAATTGGTCATGGGGGAGTGTTGTACAAACTCGCGGTGGGGCATCATCATTATGCTTTCAACATGCTCAAGTGGGGCTACCAACTTTATATGTGCTCAAACTGAGATTTATTGGGTAATTACTCATTCTAATAACTTATATGATGAACTTGGTAGATCATTATTCATTTTGAAAAAGAAATACAAAACCTAAGTATTATTTTTACAAAAATCAATTTCATTATCATTTCAAAACATTTCTTAATAAACTTAAGAAATAATTCCTTACACTAATTAACATGCATCAACATATAAACATTGGAATCCAATACATGTGAAAGTTTAGGTCTATAATAAACTATAAAAATTGGATTATGGTATCATCTTTGCATTACCTAAATTCGATTCTCACTAATGACATGCTTACCACTTATTGGGTTGATTCGCGTAGGATAAAGAGCAACCAAAATGCCCCGGCATTCCGATGGATTTTTTATTAATTTTAGTAAAAAATGCTTCGGAAAATTGTAATTTCAGTAATTATACAATTTCAACAATCAATATGATCGCTCCTAGAGTAAATACTGGATTTTAAAACTATCCAGATCATCTAAATCACCATTTAAACACTGCAAAACACTACAAACTGCAATTTCAACACTTCCTAGACTTACCGGATTCCGGCGATCAAGGACGATTTAGTTGTTACTTATACTGCTCAAGGTTGATTTACCTTCACAAAAAAATTGACAAAAGACATTCTCAACATAAATTAAGAAAATTAGATTTCCTATAACAACAACAAATTAACCAAAAAGTTGTTTTCTCAACTCCATTTTAAATTATCACCATTAACCAAAACATTTCAAATAATAATTAATAAAAAGTAAGCACTTGAAGACAAGGATACAACAACTGTATTTTTTTTAAAAGGCACCGTGTACCAAACTCATTTCTTCTTAGCAAATATTAAGCAAACTTTATGTTCAAACCCATAATGTGATAGGGAAGGGAGAGGGGACTTTGATGTTTTCAAAGTTCAAAACATAAAACTCATCGCATCAAAGTTGCAAAAAGTCTACATGGTTCCCACCTTTTCCTTGCTCATATATGACAAAAGTTGGTTACGGGAAGAAACTATCACTTTATTATAATTATAATAATAATAATGAGCAACGATTTGGCTTTCTTCTTTTTCTTTTACTGATTTTTTTTAAATTTCATTAAATTTATTATAATGGAATTAACAATCTATTAAAAATCTCTATTACACTAGAATAATAAAATATGACTTAATTTTATTAAATTGAAATAATTTTGTTAGATTTTATGAAAAATTGATAATTTGATTTCTTATTATTTTTCACCAAAAAATACACTGCAAAATGGTAACCCGCAATCATATTTCTTTAAAAAAAAAATACACACATATGTTATTCATATTACTAAATCAAAATGTACATATATTTGGAATGCAAATGTAACGTCCCCAGCTTGACCCTATTGCATTAATATTGTAAATGATGTAAATATTGTCATTTAGTCATGGTGAGGAGCTCAAGGCCAAGGCCCCGCCACTGATTTATCATTTTATGTATCGGCAATTAGGATAGATGCATATGGTTCTTGTGCTAGCGGTGCACAATGTAAAATCGGACATCATGTAAATATGCAATTTTAATGAAAAAACCCACAACCAGCTATGCAATGCAACAAAAGAGATGGGGGCATGATCTTTACAAGGAAGAGTGGGGGGGGGAAATTATTCAAACCCTTGAGCCACTAGGGTCAGCCCATGTGTCAATGAGGAAACCCATGAAATCTCAACTACCCATTTTGGGTTATGGACCCAATCATTTAATTCTCCCATAAATTGGTTGGGGTAGTTAATGCCTTGGGAATGAAAGAGTATGGCAGCCAATTTCGTGCATGGGCAAGCCATCCACTTGGAAAATCGTGTTTTTGCTTGTGGGGAAAGAAAACACCCACGAAATGGTGCCCAAAGCCATTTTGAACAAGGGGTCTTCACTCACTCACGCAGTTGGAATTAGCTGGGCCTTTCCCTGCACGTTTTGCATCCAAATCCTGCATTTTTCCATGCCTGGGAGTTCGTTTTTGCATAGGCAGTAGCTTGGGAGAAAAGGGCCACGATTTGGGGACTGTATGGAGGTCGTTTTTGCCCCCGAATGTCCAAGGACGGTTTTCTAAAAACGGATTGGCTTCCCAGGGTTGTTTCCCATCTTCCCATTTCATTTTTGTGTGTTCCCACGTTTTTCTGAGTGAGTTGAAACCCCATCTCATGCATCCCACTATGGAAAGCGTTTTCCTCATGCCCTGTAATTGTGGTTTTGTTGTTAAGTGCACCCCGTTTTGGATATGAACCTGTGAGCAAGAGCCTCAAGAGTGGAAGAGGACAGATTTGGCTTGATGAGCCAATGGAGTATCCATAGCTCCATGGTTGAGCCATTAGCTTGGTAATTCACCTCTGCCAATCTCTCAGCAGCCTGAGAAACCCAACTGCTGGTTGGCTTGGCTGATTCTGGCATATCTTTGGCTATGTGAGAGCCTGTTTCCCCTGTTTCCTTGCGGAGATCATGCCCAGCTCGGGGGTGGCAGTGGTGCTGAGAGATTAAGGAGCACACTGGCCTACGGTTGGGTGGAACGTTGCAGAAGCGTAACTGGTTGCTTGGGACTACTTCATTAAGATAAGTATTCTCTTGTGTAAATTCGTAATTATCATTTGATAAATATTGGAATGTGTGTGGATGTGTTAAATGATTTTACTTCCGCTGTGTTCTCAAGTGTTCTTGAAATCGCATATGTTCATCTCCTTATTAAATTGAACGTTTATTTTCTAAGTGTGGGGCTAGATGCCCGGTTTAACCTCACGATCCTCTCCATCTAGCTGATAGGATGGGAGGGGACGTGATAGCAAAGGACTGTCCAATCAGTAGACCATAGAGCTATAACAAAATTCCCCTAAGGACACAAAGTGCAAATGGTATAACATGGCTTATGCTAAGAACTACATGGATAAAAAGACTCCCTAGGATGAAAGGCCCGAAACAAAAGACTTATGATACCAACATCCTGTATGCTCTGAACAAACTATAGAGTTTTGTTATCAAATGAAACTACAAGATCAAAAAACATAAGACAAGGTCTATGCATGGCTTCATATTCCAATTACCTACAACATCCCACAAATCCATGCTTGGAAAGAAATATGCGCTAGATACACTGCGCACAAAAAACCAACTAGCAAACCCGCCCAATGAAGAAGAAGACGACTAAAAAGAGAGAAGCCGAAATTCATAATAACCTCAAGGATTCGAATGCCAAGAACATGTCATCATGCCATAGCTGCATGTGAATGACTCCAGGATCCACTTGGAGGCCTTTTTTGGACAACTTGTCAACCTCCACATTGAAACATCTATAGGCATGAAAGAAGCTAACATCCTGAAAGTCTTGGAGGGTAGTCCTTATACTAGCCAACCACCAATCCAGCTGCAGGATCTAAATGGAATTGCAGCCAAAGGCCCAATCTATTACCACTTTCGAGTCCCCGAAGACTTGGGCGACTTGGATGCCAAGGTGATTCGCCACAGAGAGTAGAGCATGGAGGCCCTGTAGTTCACTTTTGGTATTGGTCACAGGGCCACACCGCACCCATACTTTGAAGCTAAAATGATCATCAAGTTCAATTAAAATCCCTGCCCCCGCTACATTGTCGTTTTCCTGAGAGGCCCTGTCGAACAAACCGACCGGGGAGGAGCTTTCAACCAAAAAAGGAGAAAGAGCTCTACACTTGTTCGGCTTCTTCAGTTTATGGTAAATATTGAACTCCGTTGCAAGCCCCAAGCTCACTCGGCTTCTTCAGTTTATGGTAAAGATTGAACTCCGTTGCAACCCCCAAGCTCACTCTGAAAAAATTAACCTGCTTGTCTTCGAACAAAGCATAGTTCATGTTGACATAACGCCTGCCAAGAGGGGTTCACTGCGCACTGTTGTCAACAACCCATCAACCAAAATCCCCTATGCACCGGCCCAGAAAGGTGTTAACCTTTCCAGCGACACTCGTAGAGTGAGTGAAGTCTCCCCTGAGATGCACAAGGGGGCTGCCAGAACCAAGTTTCCGTAGTGGAGTTGAGGACATGCATCAAACGCACTTTGCAACCGCAGAAACCATAGATTATATCTTCCGCACTATACTAACATTTCATCATTCGCAGAGTTAACATATAATAGACATTCGCATTAACACGATCTGATTACTTATTAAAATAGACAACAATTATTAAACCCACAAAGCATTAAACATCTCATCAGAAATTCACATTCATCATTCAACAGGAATAAAGACAGAGATAAAACCATAATCGAACATCTTCATGCATTCATTAAAACCTGTGGAATGACCTTCAATTAAGAAAACAGTCAATACATCATATCGTGGATACAAAACAGATCAAAACTCACAAAGTTGGTCGCTCTATTCATCATCCGATCGCTAGATGCCCTTAGGCTTACAATCATACTTCTATTTATACAAAGCTAAGTGGTTACAAAATGGTCCACATGACCCTTATCTAACTAACTATCTACTTCCGCGTTCTCTGCGGATGACCCTTTCTTCTACGGATTCTCCCTTTCGCAGTTGTCGGCTTCCACACTTCCTGCAGACTAATCCCGTGCCAACAGGCCCCCAACACAAACTTGTGGCTCGCCCTCGAGCCACCTCAGTTGGACACCGCTAGTGCTGGTTTTGTCTGTCTCTGTGGTAAACTTCTGAAGCTATTCTTGACATCTGGAGCTCGTTGTCATGTACTTCTCGAACTCATTGTCCAGTCTCTTGCAACCTTGGTCATCTACCTCAAACTCATCATCCAATCTCTTGCAACCTTGGTCATCTACCTCGAACTCATCCTCCAGTCTCTTGCAACCTTGGTCATCTACCTCGAACTCATCCTCCAGTCTCCTGAACCCTTGATCAACTACCTCATCTACGCTTGCTCAGGCACTTCAGGCTTGCTGTGACCTGGGTACAAGTTCAACGTCGTTGCCAAATTGTGAAACAGGCCAGCTGCTCTGGCACATCTGTTTCGCACATTTGACAGTCCATTGCTGGAGCCAGCGGGCCTCTTCCCTTGGTGTTCTGGTGTTCAGGAAAACCTTGGCCCTTCTAACTACTACCGCACTCTTAGACATCTTGGGTGAGACCTCATCTTTGTTCCTCCTGAGTGTCCTCGTCGCTTCCTTCGCTAGTTGTTCGTGCACAGTCGTCGTTCTTGTTCTTAGCGCACCTGGGGTGCTTCTGCTTGAAATTAAGTGCACCATTGCAACTATATCACTACCCTTTTCCACAGCTTCCTTGGGATTTCCTACTGAACTTTCTAACTTTCTACATCGAACTTATAGACTCGCATCAGACATTGCACTACTGCCCTTCTTGGACTTCCTATACTTCGACTTGCATTCTTCAATCCTGACGCCAGTATTTATGCTTGTTTCTTGACACTTGCTCGTCATTTGCAAAATCGTATCCACAACCAATTGAATCTGTCATCATACTCCTCCGCCATCTTCTGGTGATGACGATCCGCAGTAATCATACTCGGATTTGACTCCCCCGTGCTAAACCGTGCGAAGCATCGACGAGCGACCTGGTTGGCCATGCTTCCCGCGTGCTTTCCACTTTTTGTCATCATTGTTTTTTTTTTTTAAGCCGTGTTTCTCAACTGCCATGCGCCTGATCATGGCGATAGGGTTTCAACCGATTCCCGTTTACTAGCTTAGGTAGAAACATGCCATCTAAACTCTTCAACTGCATCGCACCTCCGTCAGTAACAAAATCTATGATGTAGGGGCCTAACCAATGCATTTGTAGCTTACCTGGGTGCTTAGAAAACTTGCTATCGTATAATAGAATTGTATCTCTGCGCTGAAAGTGCTTTTGTTTAATATGGCGATTGTGCCACGCCTCCTGTCCGTCCTTTTCCACCCTCTGATGAAAGCTTGTGATGAACCTGTCCTCATCGAGCTATACCAATTGGGCCAATTGTTCCTCCAATGCTCCATTGTCACTCATGTCGGTGACAACTGTAATCCACAGACTGGGGACGATATACTCCATTGGCATTACAGCTTCCTGCCCATAGACGAGTTTGAACATTGTCTGTCTAGTCAAATGTTTGCAAGTTGTGCGATACGCCCAAAGTATCGCAGGGATCTTCAAATCCCAATCATCTCGATTCGTATTGCATACCTTTATGAGCACATGCTCTAGGATTTTGTTAAATGCTTCCACTGTTCCGGTTGCTTGCAGATGGCAAGGGGTGCTCTTTCTATGTTGTATCTGAAATTCCTTTGTCATTGTTGCGATTGTTTGATTAACAAAATGAGTCCCTTGGTCACTCATTAGTATTTTTGGGCACCCGAACCTGGTGACCACATTGTCGAAGAGGAATCTTGCTTCCTTCGTAGCTGAGCAATCCTTTACTGGCATTGATTCTTCCCAACGCGTCAAGTAGTCAGTGGCTGTAATTATGTAGCACGATCATGTTCTTTTTCTTAGTGAGTTGATGGGTCCCACGAAGTCAACTTCCCACTTGTCGAAATCCTGTAACGTCAATTGAGGCACTAGTGGCATTTCATCCCTTCTTGATGGCTTCCCTGTTCATTAACATATGTCGCAGCTTTTAGCATAGTCCGCAGCATCTCCATGCATCGTCGGCCACCATAGTCCTGCTCGCAAAATCTTCCTCGCAGTGGCGCGTCCTCTGTAGTGTCCCTCAGCGATCCTGTCATGGGATTCCGCAAGAATCCTCTCCTGTTCATGTGGAAGGATGTATCGTCGAAGTATCTTGCCTGGCCCCATTTTATACAATTGTCCTGCAATCAATTGAAAGTTTGCAACTCTGATGACTAGCTGCTTCTTTTGGTTGGTAGTGAAGCCTGGTGACGCTTCCCCTGTTGCCAAAAACTGAATGACTTGTTCGTAATGGTCGTCGACCATTCCAACCCTGAACAACTGAGCATTCGGTAATCCTTTGTCAATGCTCCTTAGCTCTTCCTCCGACTTGATTCGTGACAAGTGGTCTGGTCCTTCATTTAATCATCCTGGCTTAACGATGATTTCGAAATCAAATTCCTGGAATAGTAACAACCATCGACAGATCTTTCCCCCCAACATAGGCTTGTTCACCAGGTATTTCAATGATGAGTCATCAGTGAACATTTTAAATTGGCCCCCTAATAGGTAGTGTCGGAATTTTTGTAAGGCGTACACCATCACCAACCCTTCTCATTCCGTGGTTGTATAATTCTTCTCCATAGTAGACAACTTCCTACTTGCGAAGGCTATTGGGTGGTAGATGTCGCCTTCTCCTGGTTGGGCCAAGATGACTCCTAATGCGACTGATGATGCATTGACGTGAACGTGGAACTCCTTCATCCAATCTGGGAATGCCAATATGGGTGCGACGACCATCTTTGCTTTTAGTATGTCCAGACTCTTCTGGCACTCTTCATTCCACTCAAACTTGGCGTCTTTCTTCAAAAACTTCTCCATTGGTACTGTGATTGCGACAATAATTGTGATCTTCTCCATGTCTACTAGCATGCCTTCCCTGCAGACAATGTGCCCTAGCAAAATCCCAAACGGAGCACAGAAGATGCATTTTTTTAGGTTCAATGAAATCTGGTACTGTCAACAGCATTCCAGCATCAGCTTCAGGTTTGCAATGTCATCTTTGACCAACCCATATACTGTCCAATTGTCCATATAGATGGCAAGAAATTTTTGAATGTAGTCTTTGAACGCCGAAACTACTAATCTTGAAAAATTTGCTAGAGTGTTCTTCAGTCCAAATGGCATTACTGTATACTGAAAGAATCCCCATTCTATGACGAATGTAGTCTTATGTCGGTCTTCCTTCGCAATTTTGATCTAATGGTAGCCTGAAAACCCATCCGTAAATGATTAGATTTCCTGACCTCCTACTCCTTCTTGCACCTCATCCATGAATGGTGTTGGGAATGGGTCGTGTAAGCATGCATCGTTCTATTTCCGCAAGTTGATATAGATGCAGACTTCGCAAGTTTTCTTATCCTAGACCACTATCGGGCTGATCCACTCGGATTCTTCAACTGGTTCTATGATGCTGGCTTCCAACATCCTTTCAATCTCAGCCTGTACTCTTTCCTTGTGCCTTGGATTCAACCGGTAGGGCCGCTCCTTGACTGGCTTCGCATCGAGTTTCAGGGAAATCTTCATTTCGCCTAAGTCCCCAGAAATTCCTTTCATCGCTGAGAATTTCGTTGGGAATAGATCCTGAAACTCATGCAATAAATCCGTCATCTTCGCAATAGTGGACTCATCCCAATAATACCCAATGCTTGCAAACTTCGGGTTTTCCTCCGAACCAATGTTTACTTTCTTGATCTTCAGCAGTTGCTGGAATTTGTCAGAAGGTATTTCTGGTGCATTGACGTTGCAACTGCCTTCCGACTCTGGTACATGCATATCCCTTGGATCGTCCTCATCATCCGGCTCTCCTATGATGTTATAGCATTCCATCATCATTTCTGGTGTCATAGTCCATCGGAGTTCTAGTGGTTGCTCTGTCGGAACTGCTTCAAATATCTTCTCGTGGATCACTTGTAGCGCACTATGGATGAAGGGGTTCTCATCTGAGAAATAAAACGTTTGGCTGAAGCCAAGTGTTATCTGCTCCCAAGAATTCGTTCTACGTCGTAGTTCTGCTGCGACATACCAACTCGGCGGTACTTCATCCAATGTGTGAACAAACGCATGGACCCATTCTTCTTATGCTCACAATCCCCATTTGCTTTCACACTCATCCAAATGCACCTTCGGGTCACTTCTTCCATTGAAATTCCTTCCGCTATATCCTTCTGCATCGTCGAACCTAACTGTCATTAGGTGGTGACATAGTGGCCAGGTTGTGATATTCGACTTGTGCGTTGCCCACCAACGTGCAGGAGTAGCCTTCAAGACTTCCTCCAAGGCCAATAAACGTTGCGGTTCTGCCACCTTTTCCTCAAACTCAGTGAGAAAGGTGCTCAAATTGGGAAATCCCTCATATGTTGGTGGCGTGCAATCCTCTGTGGCTACCCATCGCAATGACTATGTGATCTGGGCACAGCTTCTAAATGACACTTCGTGCATCCGGTTCTTCCAGTTCTCGAATGCCTCATCCGAATCCGCCACCGCCGAACTAACACTGTGCCATCCCTGTTGTGCAGGAATATGCCCTATAGTGGGGGAGATGACACTACCAACTTACATGGGGTGATAGGTAAATACATTATGCTTTGCACTAATTACTATGAATGAAACGAGATTGGGATTCCGAAAATAGTACCTTTTTAACGATGGCTGGTCCTAGCTTTCGCCCAATCTTCCACAGTAATGTACCTGCAAAACAAATTAACCTTCCTCAACGTATCTTGACTGTAATATATATAATGAAATTGAAAACAATTAACATGAATCTCAATCAGACATTCAATAAAATAGACATTTCATTGGGACGGGAAGGGTATTTCCACCTTTTATTGTCAAAGAAATGTAGTTAAGTACAGATATACCTGATTTGTCCAGACACTTCTGCAACCGAGTCCTGGGCTCCTGCTCCTCACAATGACTTAGAAAATCCTTCAGCGTAACAATAGCTTCTTCTTCATTGGCCTCTTCCTCATGGCTTCCCCTTGTATTTATGGGACAAGGCTGGAAGTTAGATTCGTGAGGCAGTTTGAATTGCGAGGTTGGGGGAGTTACAAACCAACCTCAACTAATCCCAATTCGTAATCTTAATATATTTTTTCCATTCATCTTAACATGTGCGCAGGTATCATAATAGTAAACCAACGCATAGTATGCAACTAGTGCTCTTTACAACCAACGCACACATCTTTTGAGGTAAGTGCGTGGATTATCTTCAATAAGACCATCGTTTAGAACGCTAGATGTCAGTGACAATAGTAGCGCACACATAGTGAAAACTGCAGAAAAAAATATGATTTTCAGCTGAAGATGTGTGATCTCAGCAATAACTCATCCAAGGTCAATCCATCTGTTCCATCTATAATGTCCTTTTGTGTGATCAACAGGGCAATGTGATCACGGATGAAGAAGTGGAGATTTGACCTATAACAAATGCTCCCTAATGTGTGAGGTCAGAGGGAAACGATGGCCGAAATACATTATAATTCCAAGTCAGAGAAGAAGCAAGAAACCGCAGGACCAAGTCACAAAAGTACCTGAAAACAATGATCAAGGTCAGCGAGCAATTACAATATTGACATCATATATATGTTCGGTGTGATACAACATGATCTTCAATACATAGCTGGGAGATGTATATATAGCATGGCCACTTAAATACAAGCGTGGATCCATGACAAAGATAAGAGATCATAGCCATAACAACAAGCTGGATCTATGTCTCCTGAAGAGACAAAAATGAGTGTGGCTCAGTCTTGCGCATCTTGGGTGATAACATAAATATGGTGATGCTATCAAAGTCCCAAGGTCTTCATCCAAACAACCCAAGCTACAAACCCTAACCATGTGAATAGATGCGCTGAAGTCAAACATGGGGGATATCATTTGATTACCAGTCATTGATGTATATCGTTAACACCGGTCATTGATGTATATCGTTAACAAACGCGAGGGCCTCCATCGATAATGATAATGGGGCCCAAGGTACCTAGTACGATCCAACAAGTTTGAATAAGTGGACTTGAAGTCAAACACCTGAGGAACCCGTCGAATAGGAGACATTGATGTATTCACATTATTCAACAGCGAGGGAAACTGCCACTGATGACTGCAAACCCCAAGGTACTAACGGAAACTCTAAACTTCATTCCCAGAGCATAATGAGTTGAAGTCGATGGGAAGAAGTCCGTTGGAAGGAAGGCCTTAATGCATCCTCCATCATCCAACACGGGGAACACTCAAAAGTTTGAGCTGATTTGGAGTAAGACAAGTAACAAGATGAAACAAACTGACACCAGGATGGCCGACAAATGAAGTCAAGGTAACTGCAGAATGGCCGACACAGGCTGTATCCTTGAATAGTGAGCACGACACAAAGTGACTTAGGCAACTTTTAAGATGAGGGGAAAGTGATATAAGCCTGCAATGTAGGAGACATTAACAGACTCTCCATATGATTGGAAGAATAACCAACTGGAGGAGTAAGAACTTTGAGATCAGGTTCACCCTAAGGTCAAAAACTAAAACCCAACTGAAATGATGGACTCAAATAGGTGTTGTGTTCAAGGATGTGACTGACTTAACTACCTTTGAAACTGAAAAGATGTCGATACCCTTATCTTCCCTTATTCTTTTTGTCAAAAGAATATCCTTCTTGTTGTTTTAATGAGTCCAAGAAAGCAAACTCAATAGTCTTTCTTCATTTTTTATAGAGTTCGAAGAAAATATAGACGAATACTTTATAATACTGATCTCTGGATTTTAATATCGAGCCGAGATATGTTCTTGCTCGCCGGTGTTTTCAATTTTAAGGAGTCTGAAAAACTTAAACAATAACTCCATACACCTACCTGTGGATTTTAGTATCGAGCCCGGGTTGGTATGTGCTCGCAGGTGTTTTCCTATTTATAGAGTCTAAAAAACTTAAACAATCCTCTATATACCTTCTCATGGATTTCACATCGAGCCCGAGTAGGTGAATGCTCGTTGGTGTTTTCATGTTTCGAGAGTCTGAAAACCCTAAAGAGGACTCCTAAAGGTCCTTTTTCGTACAGTTAGTCTCCTCACCCGAAAAATTGTAAAACAATGAGAGGAGAACTCTTCTAGCCACATATGACTAGAGTATACCTTTTTCGTAAATAATCCACAAAGGTCCGGAAAAGGGGTAAACTTATACCTAAGTAGATGTCCCTTCAATTCCTTTAGCGAGTTTGAAGTGAACAAGTAGACTCGGCGATCTTGTCAATTTTAAGGAGTCTAACAAGAGCTTAGAGAGAACTCCATAAAAAAAAAGTCGTAAAGGTTTAACGAGCCTGAAAAAGTAAACTCGTGACCTCCTTACTATTTTTAACAAGCTCAACGAAGAGATGGAAGAATGCTCATAGCTTCCTTATTGTTTTTAATGAGCTTGAAGTGAAGGTGGAAGAATTCTTGTAACCTCCTTACTGTTTTTAACGAGCTCGAAGAAAAGGTAGAAGAATGCTTGTAACCTCCTTACTATTTTTAACGAGCTCGAAGAAAAGGTAGAAGAATGCTTGTAACCTCCTTATTGTTTTTAACGAGCTTGAAGAAAAGGTGGAAGAATGCTCGTTGGTGGATCAATTTCCAAATGAATGGTAGACTGCTTTATAGACTCTAGGAAAACTTCATCAGAATGAAGTATATTCTCCCAGATGGAACACATATCTAAACATTCAGATGGAGTCATCACCTGGTCAATTGTCGGGACCCAGTCCCGAGAAGGTAAGCATGAATTTAGAGGCTTCTTCTCAGTAGCAATTGGACTCAAGGAACAATATGCCACATAATTTGATTGTGACATGGTACTTCCTACTGACGAGGGACATACTTGGTCTATAGTTGGGTAATAAGAGGGATCAACAAATGCAAGTTGATCAATAGTGACAATGCTTTTGTTGTGAGGAAAATGCATCACACGAAAGAGCATAGACACCACATCCTGCATAGTATATACGTAATCACACCCAAGGATCATATCAAAATCCATAGGGTCCTTTAAAACCATAAAATTAACTAAGACTGTTTTTCCACTCAAAGTAACATGTACCCGAGGGAGGAATCCCTACAGTTCACTAGGTCTTCTATCGAAAGTCAACGACCAATTAACAGTTGGAACAAGGTTAGGAAAACCTAAATCTCTCGAAGCATAAGAGGATAAGATACTAACCGAGGCTCCTTCATCTACAATACATCGGTGAACCGCATGGTTGCCGATATCAACCTTTATCTAAAAAAGTGTAGAAGAAGGAAGGCGAGGTCCACTTAGACTATTCCAATCAAAGGAAATGATCCCAAAGCTTGGTAGGGGTTCACTTAGCATAGATGAAGTGCCCCCTTTTTCAGAAACATCCAAACTAGTAATGCAGAAGACTTCAGGGATAGGTACATCAGTCTCTGAAGGACTGATGGGATCAGTCGAAGATTGCATCGATTCGATCAATTCACTCTCCGAAGGAAGAGTGGGTTTGACCAAAGATTGCATTGGTTCAACCACATCATCAACCAAAGGTTGACTAGGTTGTTGGGAATATATAGACAATTCAGGAGCAGAGGATCCTTTAGACATGGACCACACTCTCCACACCTCTGGAATAATAGGGCACAGGTGAGTAAGGTGATATCCCTTACAAAGTTTACAAGGGAAATTTGGCTTCCGTCCTATAAGCTTAGACTCATTTAAAACAAAAGTACTCTTAGCATGACTTGCATTGGTTGATAGCTTGCCCCGAGAATGACATGCAGTGGCTGGTTGCTCAGAAGTAGAAGACTTTAGAACTATGGACCACACTCTTTGCACTTGCTGGAGCATAGGCCGCAGCTATAGTAAAGCTGCAAACTTTGAGGAAAAAGCACAAGTGTTGAAGGGAAAGTGCTAATTTTGAATAAGCACCAATTTTTGGGTAGAAGTGAACAAGTGCGCAATACGGTGCCAGATGGATGAGCTCAGCGTAGATCACGGACCGGAAACCGCGGAGCTCGCGCGCAGCCGTCAAAGGAGAATGAATGTGGTCGAGTAGAAAGCTCAGCTACCGCAATAAATGAAGCGACGGAATAGAGGGCTCGGCTACCCTCATTAAGGCTAAGTACAGAAGTTATGGTTGCTCTGACCAAGGAAGAGCAACGAACCAAAGCATTGAAGGCGAAGGACAAGGAGCAGTGAATGATGAATCGACGCCCATACCCGCAATCTGTGCTGGAAATCGCGGAGCCTGCAGGAAGCGGTGACGTGACGGCAAGCGACGCCTACAGTACACCTAGCCATGTCCGCAGTTAGGGTTTTTGGGGATTAATACTGGGAAAGGCCCACAGTTTTGTAAAGGTGCGACCCTCAGGGCCACCTATATATATGTGTAATTGTAAAGGAAGAAGGTTGGATGTTTTAGACATAAGAAGGTTAGACGTTAGACGTTAGCCATTAGATGTTTTAGACATTAGAGAGATAGAGTGGTTAGAAGGCCATTGTAAGTTGATGTTGACGTTGCAGACAGTCTGAGTCAACGTCTGAACCATTGTAATCTCTGTAGAGGAAGAGAATAGATCTAAGAGAAGGGCTCCCAGCTGTGTGCGTGGAGTTTCCTGGAAAGATCTAAGGCTGCAGCTGTGTGCGCAGCATTATTGTGTAATTTCCATTCTTGAGTTAATATAAGATACACTTTCCGTGGACGTGATTTCCCGTGGAGGTGAACTCCTTAAGTCTTGTTGTTATGATGATGCTCCACGAGAATGCTTGTCTATGTGTTGTTATCTGTGCTTTCATGAACATTGCGTTGTCTTTATGAATATGATTAAGTAAGTTCTCGAGCTTCCTTAGACGTTATAATTGTTAAGTGTCGAAGGAAATCTATAGAACGCCGTCGCTGCGGCGCTTGAGGAGTGTGTTGCTACGTCGTGGCGCAGGGTTGGAAACGTCACAGCATCGGAAGCAGAGGGGAATCGCCTTGTGCGTCAGAGTGGAGATACCGCGCAGCTAGGCTGGTACGAGCTTCAGCGCTGTCGCGCTGAGAGATCTGCAGAAGAGTAAGACGTTCCGCTCCGAGGACTCCTCCCGGAAGAGAGGGGAGAGGATTGCAGTCTCCGTGTCGCCAAGGTTGAGGAAGCCTAATTCCTCAACCCCCCCATATCCACTTCGGGTGAGACTTCGGGCTGCTGCGCAGCTCGTTGCCGAGAGGGCCAGTGCGCCAAGGGGTGTTTGTTGCTACGCTTCATTAAAACCCGGGTCTGTCCAAAAATCAGCCAACAAATGGTTCCGTTGCCTTGAGACTTCTTATTCTAGCGACGTGCAAGAATGATGCGCAACCTAGAGAAAAAGGGAGCCAACAAATGATTCCGTTGCCTTGTGACTTGTTGCCTTGAGACTTGCTCAGCCAACAAATGGTTCTGTCGTCGGCTTCAACACTATTATTTTAAAGGCAATGTGGTATTGGAATCCTACAGCTAAAGAAATTCAAGACTGGTTTGATTCAAAGGCTAGAGAGTTCGCTAAACGAGAAAATAGAAGCCTTAGGCTTCAGACAGAAGACTAGTTGCAGAAGTATATTTATACTGACCTTCACAAAATTTTCTTTGTTACATTTGCACTTGAGTTGCATGCGTGGGTAGCCAAGCTAGCAGATACTAGACCCACTGTGCATGTTGCTCAACCCGTCGTCTGGACGCCTGAGCTAGTTAGCATTTTGAAGCAGGTAGATAATTCTGTGTCCCGCGCAGTAGACTTTTGGTTGAACAGTCTGCTGGAAGGCTTCATCACCGAGTTTGCAGTAGATACGAGAAAGAGCTTCAGCGAAGCTGAGAGGAGCTTCTTCCAAGCACACAGGGGTAAGTTCTTAAATTCTCTGAACTTATGGATTAAAATGCTTCTGTATGAAAAAGGAAAACTATGCATAGCTTCCGATGAATAGCATAGACAAGTAATGTCCGCAGATTCTGATAGTGATCTTGAACTTATTGGTTGCACTCGTAGTGGAAAACAGCATAAAGTAGGCCTTGACCAACATTCTTGTGAATCTATCCCAGAAGATAGTCAAGCTCCTAGAGCGAGCCATATAGAGAGACAAGGGAGTGCTCATATCCCTTATCACCCTTTTACACCGCAAAAGCCGGACGGGGCTCAGTATAAACCCGCAGTAACACCTTCTAGTAGCCCGCACGGTACTTCTAGTACCTCAGCATCACCTGTGTTTAACCATCCCGGAGGCAGTGCTACAGCACCTCCACATCAACCTCGTGCAAGAAGGATGGGCGATGACATGAAGCTACCAACTTTTAGGGGAACAGGGCTAGAAGACCCTGAGCAGCACTGGTTCCTATGTGAAGCCATTTGGACAATTAAGCAAATTAATGATGATGCTGTTAAGCTGGTTCAGTTAGCAACCACACTAAGAGAAAGAGCCTTAACCTGGTTTATGAAATACTCAGCAGCACAGAATAGGACACTTGCTAATGTAAGAAGTGCTATGATTAAGGAATTCAAGAAACCTAAATCAGAATCACAGTGTATAACAGAACTCAAAGACATAAAACAGTTACCTACAGAGTCAGTATGGGACTTTGACTAGAAGTTTAAAGCCCTGATAGATCAAGTAAGCTTTGAGTTTGCACCGCAACAGCATAAGGAATGGTTCATTGCTGCGCTGCTTCCTCATATTAGACTTCCTCTTATGCAACAGAATCTCACTACTCAAGAAGAAGCCCTAGAGATGGCTATGAAACTAGAAGCTTCACCAATTGCTGGAACAAGCAACGATGTTGCGCAGTTGAAGAACCAATTAGCAAACCTAACCTTGCAAGTCCATGATATTAAGAAAGGAAAGGATATTAAAGAAGAAATTTGGTGTACAAAGTGTAAAGCGCAAGGTCATTCAAAGGACCATTGTCCCGTTTTCCTGGAGTATATTGCAACTGGAGCACCTAACCCTTTGCCGCAGGCCCAGGGGCCTTGGTGTGAAATATGTAGAACTAGAGGTCACAGACCACAAGAATGTCACTTGTTACAGAAATACGTACAAACTCCAAAGAATCTATATTGCAATTTCTGCAAATCAGTAGGACATGATGAGAACAATTGCAGAGCATATGACCTTATGATGGAAAGAAAACATGATGTTTATAGAGTACAATCAGAGGCACAAGGACCCACAGCAGGTCCGCAGTATGAACCAGATCGTGCAGGCAGAGCAGGAAATTATAGGGGCCGTGGACATGCAGCAGGATTTGCTCGTGGACGAGGACAGATCACTTGTTACAACTGCGGAGCTCAAGGACATTATGCAAGGGATTGCCAAAATCCTACAACCATCTGCAGATATTGTAAATATTATGACCATGTCATTGAAGAATGCCCTTAGTTGATGGCTAAGATGCAAGCAAAGACGCCACAGGTTAACCAGAATATTCAGTTGATTGGAGCAGAAAAAAGAGAACCAGATCCTATAGTTAATATAGTGACGCATAGTGGAGCAACCACTGGTGCGCCAGAGTTGGGAACTGGAAAGCAAGAGACGCAATGGGTGCACCGCGCTAATATTAAACCATCTCCGCTCAACCTGCAGAAGCAAAAAGAAGCATTCAAGCAAGCTCAAGAGTATTTTTCAGACCCGCGAACTTTAACTTCTGTCGCAATTCCGCATAATGATATCAGATCGCAAGTGCTAAGGAAAGACAACCTGGTGCAAGAACAGGCCACTACATCTGGAAAGCCTGATGATGAGGAGGATGCACTAGGCAGTGTCCATGCCTTCCTAAGAAACTGCTTAAAGTTGTTGCGCAATGAAAAAGCAACTATGGAACTTCAACACCTACTGGATAAGTGCCAACAATTTGCTTCGATGAATACACTGCAGCGTGCTGTTCACCAGATTGGAAGTCATACTAGAACTGGAAAAGAGATGAGGCTCATAGCGCAGATTGGAGCATTTGAAATGGACGAAGTCATTTTGGATTTAGGCTCAGAAGTTAATGTTCTCACCATGCAGACATGGGAACAGATGGGTAGCCCTCAGCTTACAAGATCTCCTATCCAGCTAAGACTTGCGAATCAGCAACGAGTTTCTCCATTGGGCAGACTACCCAATGTACCTATTGATATTGAGGGAGTAAGAAGTTCTGCAGACTTCGAAGTAATCAAAATTCTGGATGATAGTAGACCTTATCCAGCACTCTTAGGCATAGATTGGGAATTTGATAATTTGGCTGTCATTAATTTGAAGAAAAGACAGATGACCTTTGAAGATGAGCAGATCAGGGTCATCGCACCGCTTGATCCACTTCAAGGACCACGATATATTGAACCCGTTCGGGCAGAAGAAGAAGCGCTCCACATGGAAAGTTTGTATCAGATGACTGCTAGTCATAGTGACTATGTCAATCCCACAGCGGATGGCCATATTAGCTGGCGATGCGATAGCTTGTGCACATCAGATTCAGAAGCAGGACTGGAAAACTGGCAGAATCACTTACATGAGGTTTCTGCAAGGTGTTGCGCCATGATGACTAAATCCATTCGATGGATTAGCACAAAATTGAAGGACACTCCTATTTTTGATGGTTTAACTGAAGTAAGTGACTTCATACATACATATGAACAACAGATCCCAGATGAGCAACGCATACAAACATTGGATGTAGCACTGCGCGCTACACCCGCAAGATGGTGGGGTGCACATAAAGAGAATATTGACACATGGCAAGACTGTCGCAGATTGATATTGCGCAGATTTCAGGGAACTACAACAGAAGTGTTGTGTAAATATGATGGACAGAGTGACCCCAGGTCACACGTTGAAGCATGTATTTAGCAGTGGTCAGATATTCCAGAAGATGAGTGGGTTCACCTATTCATCCATACGTTGGATACAGTTCCAAGGAACTGGTACACTGAAACAGAATTGTGCAGAGGCACTATCACTTGGCCTCTTATGATAGAAAGTTTTCAACTTACCTTCAGCTTTGAGTCAGAACATCCAAGTATCGACCACGCTTTAAAGTGTATTAAAAAGAAGGTATTTGAACAATGTCCATTACCAGAATATTCTCAACCAGATTGGGCTGTCCAGATGGAACATGCCCTGGAATGCTATAATTTCACCACTGGTGAAGAGGAAGATGATCCTCGCAACATCAATATTCCAGAATCAGAAGGGACGCGCAAGATCGAAGGTCCTCAGCTTGATATCCCTGCCATTACAGAACACATCAAGCTCAAAAAGATTAACATTGGTACAGAAGCCGAGCCCAAGTTTGCTTCTATAGGGGATTATTGGGATGATGAAACTGTTGCCCATATCGCAAATTTACTACGTGACTACCAGGATATCTTTCCTGCCAAGTTTACAGAAATGAAAGGCATACTAGGAGATTTAGGAGTCATGCGCATACCTTTGAAAGCAGATGCCAAGCCAGTAAAACAACGCCCGTACAGGTTGAACCCGCGATATAAAGAAAAGGTTAGAGAAGAAATTGATAAGATGCTCGCAGCAGGTATTATTGAGCCAGTAGAGGAAAGCGATTGGATTAGTCCTATGGTGGTACAAGAGAAAAAGGCAAAAGGTGAAATAAGAATCTGCATGGACTTGCGCAAGCTAAACGACGCATCAGCGCATGATCCATTTCCTACTCCCTTTACAGACGAAGTGCTTAATGTTGGAGGACAATAGGCTTACTCCTTCACTGATGGCTTTTCGGGATACCATCATATCAGAATCCATCCAGAAGACCACCATAAAACCACTTTTGCAACTGAATGGGGCTCATTCTAGTATACGGTAATGCCCTTTGGTCTTAAAAATGCACCTGCTATCTTCTCTAGAGTCGTTGTTGCTGTTGTTAAAGAATTCATTCATAAGTTTCTAGAAGTCTATTTTGATGACTGGACTGTGTTTGGTTTACTAAAGAACCATATAGGAAACCTGCGCATGATGTTAGAAAAATGTAGATAGTATCAAATTTCCCTTAACTTGAAAAAATGTATCTTCTGTGCTCCTTTTGGTATTCTCTTGGGTCATATTGTATGCAGATAAGGACTCCTGATGGATCCTGCGAAGGTTGCCATCATTCCTAACTTACCAGCGCCCAACTCAGTTAAGCAATTGCGCACTACATTGGGACATACAGGCTACTACAGGAAATTTATCAAGGGTTATGCAAAGATAACTGCTCCTATGGAAAGATTGCTGAAAAAGGATTCGAAATTCCAATGGATAGAAGAATGCCAATAGAGCTTGGATACACTTAAAGAAAAGATGATCACTATGCCTATTCTAGTTTTCCCAGACTGGAGAAAACCCTTTCATGTTCATGTAGATGCTTCTTCCATAGCATTGGGGGTTGTGCTGACACAACCGGGAGAAGGAGGTATTGACCACCCCATTGCTTACTCTAGCAGAAAACTCTCTACAGCTGAGAAGAACTACACCACTACAGAACGAGAAGGACTAGCTATGGTGTATGCCCTACAGAAGTTCAGACACTACCTATTGGGCGCACATTTTAAAATGTATATTGACCATTTTGCTTTGAAATACTTGGTCAATAAGCCAGTGTTAGGGGGAAGAATTTGCAGATGGCTACTGCTCTTCCAGGAGTATGATTTTGAGGTTATTGTGAAGCCAGGGAGATTGAATGCAGGACCTGACCATTTATCTAGGATAGAGTCAGGAGAGGAACCTACAAATCTGGAGGACAATCTGCCTGATGTGCAATTATTTTCTGTTCAAGCAGCCGATGAGTATTATTCAGATATTCTTGAGTTTCTCACTACCGGGTAAGCGCCAATTGAGTTTACAATCCAACAAAAGAAGCAACTTGTTGTCAAAGTCGCAGACTTCACTTTGATAGCCGGCTAGCTCTATAAGTTGGGCCCCGATGAAGTCTTGCACAGATGTATCTTATCGCATGAGAAGAATTCCATAATCGCAGAAGCGTACTCAGGGACTACAGGAGGCCATTTCACAGGAAAGCCGGCTGTGTAGAAGATCTTAGCCGCAGGTCTTTGGTGGCCAACATTGCACAAGGATACTAAGGAATTCTGCAAATGTTGCGATGTATGCCAGCGAACAGGAAAACCCTCAAGAAGAGATGAAATGCCTCTAAGACCCCAGATAACATTGCGTGCTTTTGATAAGTGGGCCATTGATTTTGTAGGACCTATCAACCCACCAGGAAAGAGAACCGACACAAGATACATCATCACAGCTACTGAATACCTCACCAGATGGTCTGAGGCGAATCCAGTTAAGAATTGCGACGCTGCCACTACCGCACAGTTCATTTTTGAGAACATTATCACTGGATTTGGATGTCCACTGATTCTACTGAGTGATCAGGGCACACATTTCCTCAATGAAACTATAGAGGCCCTTACCGAGGAATTCTACATTAATCACCATAAGAGTACACCCTACCACCCTCAAGCTAATGGTACGGTGGAGGCATTCAATAAGATTCTTGAGAATGCCCTGACGAAGATCTGTAATCAACAAAGAGATGATTGGGACCTTAGAGTCACAGCTGTGTTATGGGCTTACAGAACCACATGCAAGAAATTAACAGGTCACACACCTTTCAGTTTGGTGTATGGACAAGAAGCAGTTATGCCCATGGAATACATTGTTCCCAGCTTCAGAATTGCGCAAATTACAGAAATGGCAGATACTGATACTATGAGTGAAAGACTCTCACAATTGCTTGCCTTAGAAGAAGACAGACTTTTAGCCGGATTCCATCAACAAGTACAGAAGGCAAGACAGAAAGCTTGGCATGACAGGCATATTAAGAATAATGTAGTGTCCCCTCCTACCATATCAGCATGATAGAGAGGACGTGGTGCTCAATCTGGGCAATTAGCCCCTTATTCATTGAATTAAACTCATTGATACAAAGAACTGTATATGTGCATGCTATAGAAACACAACTGAGATTAAATAAATCCTGTTGAATATCTAACATACATTCAGAATTCTGTGACAGTCATTAAATAAAGACCTCTGCAGAATTATAAAAGATCATATGGAAATGCATAATCATTTGAATACACAGCGGAAGCAATTTTATTAGCAGATCCATGATACATTCAAAATATTCATCAAATGATAATTGCCAATTTACACAAGAGAATACTTATCTCAATAAGGTAGTCCCACGCAACTGGCTATGCAACTGCAACGTTCCACCCAACCGTAGGCCAGTGTGCTCCTCAATCTCTCAGCACCACTGCCACCCCCGAGCTGGGCATGATCTCTACAAGGAACCAGGGAACAACAGACTCACACATAGCCAAGCATACACCAAAATGAGCCAAGCCAATCTACAATTGGGTTTATCAGGCTGCTAGGAGATGGAAAGGAAGAGTTGCTAAGCTAGTGAGCTCCAGCACAGAGCCAGGGATAACCTTGCAAGATCTATCTAGCTTGGCACCCACAATACCTACACACCCAGCACAAGGAAGTATTCTTTTCTCTGCTATACAGTCCCTCAAGCCATACCTTCCCTATCTAGTGCTCTCAGGGTATGCATAGAAGAGTAACCAAAGCCCTCTTGATCTTCTTGATAGGTTGTCTCCCCCACTAGGTTTATCAAGCTACTTCTGTCCACTACCACTCCAAAACTTCAATTCACAGGTTCAAACCAAAATGAGGATGCACACAACAGCAGAACACAATTATGGGCATAATGAAAATCGTTTGTACAGTGACAAGCATGAAAATGATCCCCTAGGCTTCAGAAAAACGTGGGAAGGTTAAAAATGAGCAATGGAGGTTTGGAGAAAAACCCCAGGTAGCAGAAGACGTTTTTAGAAAAAACACCCATGGCAAATCGGGGACAAAACGAACTCCCTACAGTCCCAAATCGCAGCCCCTCCTTCCCAGCTACTATCCAAAACCAAAAACGGGTTTTTGGGCAGGGAGAACCCTGCGTTTTTGCTCCAAAAATGTGACTGTAACTCCCAGCCTTCTCTATCTGCGTGAATGAGTGAAGACTGCCCATTCCCCATGGATTTGGGCACCATTTTGTGGGTGTTTTCTTGCCCCACAAGCAAAAACATGAATTTCCAGGTTGATGGCTTGCCCATGCACGAAATTGGCTGCCATACTCCCTCATTCCCAAGGCATTAACTGCCTTAACCAATTTCTTGGAAGAATTAAATGATTGGGTGCATGAGACAAAATGGGTAGTTGGTGGTTTATGGGTTTCCTCATTGACACATGGTTTAATACCATTGGCTCAAGGGTTTGAATAATTTCCCTCCCTTTTCCTTGTAGAATCATGCCCTATCTCTTTTGTTGCATTGCATAGCTGGTTGTGGGTTTTTTTACCATTAAAAATTCGTATTTACATGGTGTCTTATTTACATTGTGCCCATCTCGCACAAGAACCATAGGCATCTATTTTTAATTGCCGATACAAAATGCTAAATCAATGGTGGGGCCTTGGCCTTGAGCTCCTCACCATGATTAAATTACAATATTCACATCATTTACGATTTTATACAAAGGGGGTCAAAATGGGGACATTACAAATAAAGTCTTTCAACAAGGAGATTTGGTACTCCTCTATGATAGTAAATTCATTAAGTTTCCAGGCAAGTTTCATGTACATTGGTTAGGCCCTTTTTGGGTGATAAAGATAACAGAAGGAGGAGCAGTTCAGCTTGCGAAGCTTAATGGAGAATTGCTGCCCACAATGATCAACGGGAGTCGGCTCAAGCTTTATCGCAACGGCCACTCCTCCCTGTTGACTTAATTAGATGCTAAAGAAGTGCAGATGCCCAGTGTAGTTGAAAGAGGCATCGCATTATCAGTCTACACGGAAGTCGCGAGACACTTTCAATCTGGCTTCCCGCGCAGTTCCTTGAAACATCCGCACATGTCAATAAAGTTTGTTTTGAGCGACCCTATTTGTGCTCTTGCGAAGTTTTCCCCGCGTTGTCAAACCGTCGCTCTTGCGGAGTTCCCTGTGTCAATTTTTCGCTTGAGGAGTTCTCGTTGTGGACCCCTCTATATGCACAGTTACCAATGTTGAAGTAACCCGCCGAAAATTTGAATTACGATAGTCCTATAACCGCGTCTGAGTATTAATGCAGGATAAGCTCGCCAATTAATTGTAGCCGCTCTGACAGATTTGGCTTGATCTCCCGAAGATTCGCATTTATGTAATGAGCCGAAAGCCTTAGATCATCTCCCGAAATGCAGTCAGAGCCATCCCATCGCAATTAATGCACCGCAGAGGCGCGGGGGTAGGGAGGTTGTCAACTCATGCATAGGCACCTACGGCTATTAGCCCCACTTGTCCGCATTTACTATCGCCTTTAGCTATAAATACCCCGCACTCGTATATCTTCAGGTTACTTTTCTCAAGTTGCATAGTGTCTTGTTTGAGAATCTAAGTTATTGTTTTCAGAGCCGTGTCGTGTAGACTGCTTCCTTTGTTTTCAGCGTTCGTATTCTACGCTGTTCCGCCATTTGTCTGTTCAAGTCCTTGTTGTCTATATCGGTTCACGACGGAGAACCTGTCGACTGAAGAAATTATTCATCAATTTAAGCGCAGAGGCTTAGATTTTGGCATGACTACTCCGGTGACCGCCTCGGCTTACACACACCCTGGTTGGACTGATCCCAGACAATCTCTGGGCACAAGGGCGTCTTAGCCGCAGCAGCCGGACGAACCCATTCCAGAGCCCTTGGCCACTATGGTGAATTACATTCCTCCACGTCCAGATGATGCACCCGAGGTGTATATCCCGAAGAATGCAAAGTATCCGATTCCGCTGCCTCCAATGGCGGAAATCGTGCGACAAGAAGGGTCCCTGCTTGGACACCTTCCACTGGTCAAATTTTCTGATTTCAACTTGGGAGACTACAGAACATATCCTCAGTTTGCGCCAGATCGCTATCTGACGGTAGTCCATAATCCCACTAGAAAGGTTGATGAATTCGTCCTGAAGGAATTTTCTGCAAATCTTGAGCGGCCTGGACTGTTGAACCTGTTGAAGCTACCGCACTTCGGGCGTAGCAATGAAGTCAATGCAGTTGTTAAGGCACTGCTATCCTGCGTTCATGGTGGTTATCTTTGGCTAGGGAGGCCAATCGATTTGAATGTCGACTTGATTCATTGGATTACCGGCCTATCTAAGGTTGGTAAGGACCCCAATATTCATTTTGTTGGTAAAGATAAGGACAGAAAGTTGGCTACACAGCTGGTGCAGAAATACAAATTGACAAGAGGAGGTCGGGCTTATGACCTCACTATAGTCGAGGATGAAGCACTTAGATTTACAGGCAGTCTGCTTGCAGGCAGACTTCTCACGAAGTGCAGACCTAAAGAAGTCACTGGAGCTGTCGTGGAGCTCGCAATCGCAGCTGCGGAGGGAGAACAGTACAACTGGTCTCTCTTCCTCCTCAATTCTTTCTTGGAAGACTGCCGGAACGTCCAGGACACCACCGGTCAGCTATTCCATTTTTCTTGGCTTTTAATTTTATGCGCCTTTGTTGGGTGGAAGGAGCCCCCCAACACTCAGTTCCTTCCGCGCCATGCAGGAGAGGTTGCAGGGATGCACTATGTCAACCTCTGGGATTCTAGTAATCCCGCGAAGCGCAAAATGAACCGCGCTGTTTTTTGTGAATATTACCATCTCCTCAAAGATACCATTCAGAAAATGCTGAGGCTGAGTGAGGAGACAACACAAGTATATGGAACCAAGTTGGTCTTCTCTGCCAACTTGCATGAAATTTACCTCCGCCCTTGCGGCATTCAAGAAGAATGGTCCATAGGCCTTTACAGGATGACTACTGAAGATGTCAAAAAAACTGTCAAGTCGTGGCCAGATGAATGGAGGGAGGCTGCTGAAGTCACTGTCGCGATGCCACCCCCTTCTGCGCAAGAAAAAGATAGAGGAAAGGAAAAGGCTGCGCAGGAGACTGATGAAGGTCCGGCAGGACCACCCCCAAAGAAGCAGAAGCCGTCGCACCCCGCAGAAGCGACAGAAGAACCCTCTGAGACCCTTGCCTCGGGGATCAGCCATTACTTGAAGGAACAATTTCGCGAGCTGCGGACCTCACACGCTCACATCAGAAGTGTGCTGGACCTGCAGTTCGTGGAGATAAAAGGTCTCACAGGAAGAATTGCGCAGACCCACGCGCTAGCATCCAGTTCACAGGCGCCGCAGGCACCTATAAGCACTGAGCGAGTTGAAGTACTCGCCGAGAGGCATACTGTCGTGCACATCCTACCTACAAGCATGACACTTCCCGATCCTTTGGCCGCACTGCAAGTAAGTGCAGTTGGCCCCATTGAAATAAATTTGTCTTTGATTCCGATAGAAACCTTGCAGTTAGTGCAAGAGAAGGTCTCTATTGAGCTGAGAGCTAGAGAGCTCTCCACATTCCATGCAAACCAAAGGCTGTAATTGCAGGAAATAGAGCTGAAGGTAGGCTATAAGAACATCTCTAAGAATCTTGCACTTTATGAGGCACAAGACACTGGGATAAGAAACGTAGTTGATGAAATCGCCCAGGAGATGCCGGCCTGCGAAATTCAACCAGACCTTCCTCTGGTTGAGAAAGTTCAAATTATTGGTGGAAGGGTGAAAGCCCTAGAGCAGGAAATAGTTGCTATGGCTGAAGACCATAGAACGCAGATCACCGATTTGGAAGCTCGTGTTGTAGTGCATCCTATAGATGATAGCCAGGAACAATTTGAAGCACTGCGCAGAGCTTCCACACAAATGAAGTCCAGAGTAGATGAAGCCGAGAGCCTGATGACGCAAGCCATGGAGGCTTGGAATGAGCTTGAGAAGCTCCCTTTCAAAGTCGGCCTTTTGGAACAGGTACAAGCAGCAGAACAGTCCCTAACTGTTCTGAGCGAAGAAGCTAAGACCTTAGAAGGCTTAGCAAAAATGAGGAAAATGAGCGAAGTGCGCAGAGTATAACAACAACTGCACAAGCTCAGGAATGAAGATGCTAATCTCACCAATAGCATTCAGCCATTTATGGATGAGTATGCTGAACTTGCTGCCCAAGCCGAGGCAAAGATCAAAGAATTTGCTGAATCTCAACAGTTGGTTGATGGCATAACTAAAGAAGAAGCTAGTTCAGACATGGTACACACATCTGCGAAGTACATGGATGAAATGGACTCCGCTATTGCATAGTGGAAGAACGCATTTTCCGCGATCAAAGCAAAGGCAGATGCGCAAATAAAGTGACCACACGTTAGTGCGAGTGGATCAGGGATGAGCCACAAGTAAGTGTTAGGGGCCTGTTGGAGCATAGGCTGCAGCTATAGTAAAGCTACAAACTTTGAGGAAAAAGCACAAGTGTTGAAGGGAAAGTGCTAATTTTGAATAAGCACCAATTTTTGGGCAAAAGTGAACAAGTGCGCAGTACGGTGCCAGATGGATGAGCTTAGCGTAGATCACGGACCGAAAATCGCGGAGCTCGCGCGCACACGTCAAAGGAGAATGAATGTGGCCGAGTAGAAAGCTCAGCTACCGCAATAAATGAAGCGACGGAATAGAGGGCTCAGCTACCCTCATTAAGGCTAAGTACAGAAGTTATGGTTGCTCTGACCAAGGAAGAGCAACGAACCAAAGCATTGAAGGCGAAGGACAAGGAGCGGTGAACGATGAAGCGACGCCCATACCCACAATCTATGCCAGAAATCGCGGAGCCTGCAGGAAGCAGCGACGTGACGGCAAGCGGCGCCTACAGTACACCTAGCCATGTCCACGGTTAGGGTTTTTGGGGATTACTGCTGGGAAAGGCCCACAGTTTTGTAAAGGTGTGACCCTCAGGGCCACCTATATATATGTGTAATTGTAAAGGAAGAAGGTTGGATGTTTTAGACATAAGAAGGTTAGACGTTAGACGTTAGCCATTAGATGTTTTAGACATTAGAGAGATAAAGTGGTTAGAAGGCCATTGTAAGTTGATGTTGAGGTTGCAGACAGTCTGAGTCGACGTCTGAACCATTGTAATCTCTGTAGAGGAAGAGAATAGATCTAAGAGAAGGGCTCCCAGCTGTGTGCGTGGAGTTTCCGGGAAAGATCTAAGGCTGCAGCTGTGTGCGCAGCATTATTGTGTAATTTCCATTCTTGAGTTAATATAAGATACACTTTTCGTGGACGTGATTTCCCGTGGAGGTGAACTCCTTAAGTCTTGTTGTTATGATGATGCTCCACGAGAATGCTTGTCTGTGTGTTGTTATCTGTGCTTTCATGAACATTGCATTGTCTTTATGAATATGATTAAGTAAGTTCTCGAGCTTCCTTAGACGTTATAATTGTTAAGTGTCGAAGGAAATCTGTAGAACGCCATCGCTGCGGCGCTTGAGGAGTGTGTTGCTGCGCCGTGGCACAGGGTTGGAAACGTCACAGCATCGGACGCAGAGGGTAATCGCCTCGTGCGTCGGAGTGGAGATACCACGCAGCTAGGCTGGTACGAGCTTCAGCGCTGTCGCGCTGAGAGATCTGTGGAAGAGTAAGACGTTCCGCTCCGAGGACTCCTCCCGGAAGAGAGGGGAGAGGATTGCAGTCTCTGCGTCGCCAAGGTTGAGGAAGCCTGATTCCTCAGCCCCCCCATAGCCACTTCGAGTGAGACTTCGGGCTACTGCGCAGCTCGTTGCCGAGAGGGCCAGTGTGCCAAGGGGTGAGGGGTGTTTGTTGCTGCGCTTCATTAAAACCCGGGTCTGTCCAAAAAGCAGCCAATAGCGCTTCTGGAAGTACAGGGCACAAATAGGTCAGGTGGTCTCCCTCGCAAAACCTACAATGGAACTTAATCTTTTGTTTATCAGGTTTGTCAACAATGTCAACTTTCTCAGCATGACTTGCAGTGGTTGACTTAGTGTCTCCAGTATGACTCACAGTAATGGGTGACTTGTCATTAATATGACCAGTAGTGATCAATGGCGTGTCCTCAACATGACCAACACTGGTTGAAGACATGCTTTCAGTATGATTTACAGTGACTGAAATTTTGCTCCCAGCATGATCTCCAGAGGCTGGGTAGGTGCCCCCAGCATGACTTTCAGAGGCTGGGTGGGTGCCCCAGCATGACTTCCAGAGGCTAGGTGGCTAGGTTCAATATGATTTATAGTGACTGAGTGAGTTCTCCCAACATGACCACTAGAGGTTGGGTAGGTACCCCCAGCATGACTTCCATAGGCTGGGTGGATGCCCCCTTGCTTTGACATCTTCTTCTTATTCTTCTTCCGTCTATTCCTTTTAGACTGCTGGTTATTAGAATTACTACTTTCACCACATGAGGTAGAAGGAGGAGGAGAAGTTGTTACTGGTGAAACAACCATAGGGTTATGATGCTCTTGATGTGAGGTTCTTACTTGAGAAGCATCAGGAGCATGCAAGGCATTAAGAGTGGAAAACAACCAAACCGGTATCCCTATAGTGAATCCCAGAAGATTCAAGGTAGCCATGAAGGGAGTACCAATGTTCCCAATGAATGGAAAAGCATAAGGAGCCCCTTGAACATGGGACCCTTGATTGGTGCCCATTGGAATGCTATCCATAGTTTCTGACTCAATGGGCCAGAAATATCTAAGGCCAACTAAAAACAAGTAGCACAAAGAGCACACCACTAAAAATGTCCCACAGTGATAAAAACCAGGCAAACAAAACTAATACTCTCTGAAGAAAGTATGGGATGATGAGGGCCCAAAACAAACTAATAGAGTATCGACGGTTAGTTACACGACGTCCAATGGAGGTCCTCTGGGTGCAAGCGTTTGGATCACCAAACCGCCCTCTCGGGATTACTGCAAAGGGTTACCTTCCGTGTCTGTACTAGGTGAAGTGGAAATAGCCTTCCACTCTACCTGTAAAGAGCCCTAAATGGTCAAGATACTAAGGGTACCACAAATATGAAAATACCTGGGGGAACAGTCGTCAGCCTAGCCAAGACGCATGGGCAGGGTAGCAAAGCCCGAAATCCAAAAGCACTTAAAAAGTACTAGTGAACCCCCGTATGTGAATCAGCTCTAGTTTATTTTTGAAAGGAAAGTGAGGGGTTATCCTCAACAGTTCCAGTCAAACATGGCCTCGTTCTTAACTTTGGTTTGAGTATAGCATTCTCATGATATTTTTATATAGGTGGGTTTACCTAAGAGATTGTCTTACTACGATTATTGAGCAATGAAAGCGATTTCGGGTAGTTTAAGGTGGTTTACCCCGAAACCCTAGCCTAAGCTAGTTGATGTTGTGTAAACCTAAAAAGAAAAAGTTGCTAATTAATTTTATTAAAATTTCTTTTTAAAGGCTACTTTTTACTCAAGAAGGGTAGTGCAGTGTGTGGTATGGTTTCGACAGAAAGAAAAGTGTGTACAAATGATGTTTTTAAAACTTCACAAAGACTCTTTTGTTTTTTCGTTTATGTCTTTCAAAACAAGAAATGGGCAATCCTAAGCATAAGCATTTTTTCAATTTTATTTTAATTTTCAAAGAAAATAACAAAATGATCTATCCTACTTCGAAATAGTAATGGAAAATCTTACTACTAAGCTACCAATTTTCAATTTTTTGATCTTTTCTTCTATTTTTTAAGAGAAAATGAATATGAAAAGGGAAACAAGCAAGATCTAACAAAGGTGTGGGTAAAGATAAAACTTAATGGATTAAAGCAATCAAATCCAAAGACCAACAAAGACTTGACCTATAGAGTTGTTTCAACGAAAAAAATCTAGATTTGGAACAAGATGTAAAAGAAAAGGCAAAACTGATGCATGCAACGGAAAGACAAACCTAGAGGCTGCTCCTAAGCATCAGAAACCAATGAAAAAACATCTTCCAAACAGGTAAGGTATCCAAGCAAACCAAAGAAACTCTACCGCCACACAAAATCAAAAAAGGAAAAGCTATCAGAAGGCTTCAACCAACTTAGACTAACCTGAACAGGAGTTCAGAAGGTATCTAGACCATCAAAACTTTCAAAAACCACCCTAAAAATTCAAACTGGAATCAAACCCTAAAAAAAAACAAGACTCAGTAAAAGTGCAATGCAACATGCGTCTAGGGAAAAAAGTGTGCTACTGTATCTAGCAGATAGTCACGCACAGGTTCAAAAAGGCTTAAAAAAAAAGAAAAGACACCTAAAACAAGTGCTGAAGCAAGTGAAGCAATCCAAAGGAACTTTCAGGTTAAACAAGACTCAAAGAAGACAAAGATGTCTCACTAACAGTCATATAAGCAAGGTAAATGCCAAAAGTAAACTCAACAACCTGGAAACCAAACCCCAGTGGAAGGCTTAGACCTATAGGAAAGATGCGCTTCTGTCTGGTATAAGAACCAGCGCCTGCAACACAAAATGCGCGGCTATGTTTCAAGGAAACTAGCGCACAAGGTAGAAAATGCACTTCTGATCTAGGAGGATATTGGTGGCCACCTGCCTATTCCACTTGGACCCCCACCATTGTTTTTTCAGTTTTTCAGTTTCCTTAATTGTAGCACAATTTACTATTTTTGGCAGTTTTCGGGTCCTAAACTTCCGGAGCCATTTTGAGGCCCTAAACGACGCTTTTTCAGCATCTAATGGTTGGGAAAATATGATTCTATTCCAAACTTGATATTTGTTGTTCATGGATGTAGTCCTTGAATAGATCTTTCTAACGATGTATCATGCGCGTCAAACGAAGGTAGTATGCCAAAGTTTCGACCCCGGGAAATTGATGTACCAAGTTACCCAACGGGGCCCATATTCTGGCGTTTCACCTCCTAGGGTTAGGTTTTTGGATGTGTAGGGTTTCCCTTGTTTCTCAATAATATATAGGCCTTTGAGCCTCATTGTAACAGGGAGTAGAGAGGCATGTAGCTGCCACATCTCTTCTCAGAGATAAGCTACCAACACTCTAGCTAGTTTATTTCCATCCTGTATGTAAACAAGTTTCAGTTCTTTGAGTAATGAAATGAAGTGTTATTTCTGCTGCATCTTTGTTTTTATGGGTATTTGTGTATTCTATTGCGTTCGTGCATAAATCCGGATCAACTTCTGTATGCACATAAAACCAACACACAGGGACTTAAAGCAATAAACAGAGCTTTTCTCAGTCATACTGAAATGAATCAAGGTAGAAAGGAAAAGCAAAGTAACCTATAAGAACCTCTCAGAAAACCAACAGATTGTAAATACTGAAAGAAAACCTAGACAAGGTCCCTAGAGCAGAAACAACCAGTGCTCCCCAACAGAGTCGCCAGTTCTGTTGTGCAGGAATATACCCTATAGTGGGGGAGATGACACTACCAACTTACATGGGGTGGCAGGTAAATAAACTATGCTTTGCACTAATTACTATGAATGAAACGAGATTGGGATTCCGAAAATAGTACCTTTTTAACGATGGCTGGTCCTAACTTTCGCCCAATCTTCCACAGTAATGTACCTGCAAAACAAATTAACCTTCCTCAGCGTATCTTGACTATAATATATATAATGAAATTGAAAACAATTTAACATAAATCTCAATCAGACATTCAATAAAATAGACATTTCATTGGGACGGGAAGGGTATTTCCACCTTTTATTTTCAAAGAAATGTAGTTAAGTACAGATATACCTGATCTGTCTAGACACTTCTGCAACCGAGTCCTGGGCTCCTGCTCCTCACAATGACTTAGAAAATCCTTCAGCATAACAGTAGCTTCTTCTTCATTGGCCTCTTCCTCATGGATTCCCCTTGTATTTATGAGACAAGGCTGGAAGTTAGATTCGTGAGGCAGTTTGAATTGGGATGTTGGGGGAGTTACAAACCAACCTCAACTAATCCCAATTCATAATCTTAATATATTTTTTCCATTCATCTTAACATGTGCACATGTATAATAATAGTAAACCAACGCATAGTATGCAACTAGTGCTCTTTACAACCATCGCACACATCTTTTGAGGTAAGTGCGTAGGTTCTCTTCAATAAGACCATCGTTTAGAACGCTATATGTCAGTGACAATAGTAGCGCACACATAGTGAAAACTGCAGAAAAAATATGATTTTCAGCCGAAGATGTGTGATCTCAGCAATAACTCATCCAAGGTCAATCCATCTCTTCCATCCATAGTGTCCGTTTGTGTGATCAACAAGGCAATGTGATCACGGACGGAGAAGTGCAGATTTGACCTATAAGAATCCCAATTCTCCGTCTGCAGTGGGATTAATGTAATCCTCATATATATTGTATATACTATCCCAGCCCTCCGTAAATTCATCTCCCATTGGTTCAACATATCGATGCCCTTCCGCAGGATCCAGAGGTTCCACGACCCTCATTTCACGATTCTCAAATGACATAGTCCACTTCCTAAAATTGATAACTGCTAGGTTGTCGATTACCCAGTCAATCCCTCGCAGTGTTGGGTAGGGACTGGTATTTTCCATGATTTCAATTACATCAAAATTTGCATAAGTCTTGAGGCCCTCAATCTCAACGGGAAGTTGGTACACCCGACCAAGTGGAGTAACCTTACTCTGATTTGCTAATCGCAAATGTACTGGTGACTAGGCCAACTGTGGTTTCCCCATTGTTTCCCATGTCTGCTTGGTTAGGATGTTGACATCCGACCCCAGGTCCAAGATAATTGAGTCGACATCAAATGCTCCGATTTGTGCCGACATTTGCATCTCTCACCCTGTCTTCGTCTTGTGTATGCGATTAACCTTTTGGTCCTAGCGTGCACCCTCTCGTCGATTAAGTAGATTGGATATCTCCTCCAGCGCATCCTGATCCTTTTCCAACTCCAAGAAACTTTTCAAGAAGGATTTTAAGGTGTTAGCCTTCCCCCGCGACTTCGTCCCGTCGAACATCGGTGGCATGTCGTAGATAGTTTCTTCCTGAAGAGGTAACTCCCTCTTCTGTCTCATCGCCTCCTGCGCTACCAAGAAGATATCCCTTTCGACCTCCGCATAAAAGGTGACATGTTTTCGTTTTGTTGGTTGGACGGTAGCTCATGGCCCGTCGGCTCCTGTCACCGCTCCTCCTCGTGTCACCACTCCAACAGTCGCATGTTGTCTTTGAGCCTTCGTCGATATCATTTGTACCGCCGGTGGATTCTGATTCTGGTTCTGTGGAGGTGGTGGCTGATTCTTGGTCTGCCATTTTGTGATGAACTGTGGACAATCTTCAACACCATGATCCGCAGTGCTGCAATAGGTGCACTACTGTGGTGCTGGATTCAAGCAATCCCTCTGACAGTGCCCCTGATTCCCACAATTGTAGCATATAATCGGTCCTCGTCCTCGGCCAACAGCTCCTCCTCGTCCTACGCTAGCACCTTGACCTCCACATAATCCTCCTCTAGCACCTCCACGTAGTGGGCCATATGGTGGGTATTGTGGTTTCCCATACTGTGGCTGTTACAGTGGCCCATATGGTGGGTATTGCAGTGGTGGATGCTGCGCTGTTGGATACTACATTTTTCCATACTTCCCCTGATCATACTGTTGCGGTTGGTGATTATACTGGGTCGGTGGTTGATTATATCGATGTTGTTGCTGACCTGGTGCCCGTCCTTCTCTTGCCATGAAATATGCAGCTACAGTCCTCTCCTGGAGTAGGCCATAAGTACTACAGTTATTTTCATCGTGGCCAACCAATTTGCAGAACTTGCAATACAATTTCTCTGGTTTTGACACCATCTTCTGCGGATAAACACACTCTTTTGGTCGATGGCCTCTCATTTGGAAGATACGACACCAAGGTACCCCTCCCTGGCTGAGAGGATTTGGTGCACCGGATTGCAAATACTCCTGGAAGTCTGGGCACTGATCCTTGTGGTGTCCCTCTGTCCTACACCTGGTACACCAAACCTCTTCGCGGACCTCTTTCCCTTTCTTCATGTCCTGCAGTTGGATCGTCAAGTGTGCCAGCTGCGCTTGTATACGATCCATACCCAATCATATTTCACCTATTGGTGAAGCCTCCAACTTCATCACAATTTATAATGCTTCCGCTTAGGTCACAACCTTCGGTTGCATTAGTGGTCAGCGGATGTGTGGTACTAGTCCTGCGATGAACCACTCCTTGTGCTGCATACCATTTATCCCAAAACTTACCTTTGCTATTAGTGTTTTGTGTCGCTGATCAAATTCCCATACTGGCTCATTTGGGTATTGCTTGATTTCTTTGAGCTCGATGATATACTGGGATTCTGACTTTGGCTTCCTGAATTCATTGATCATTCCTGCTTTGATCTGCGCCAACGACTTGGCTCGTGTTCTCACTGAAACCCTCGTAAACTTCATAAACCAATCCAACGCACAACCCCTAAGGGTCGTCGCTAGCTGTCCCTGTTTAATAGCTTTATCTTGGACCTGCTTCACGGTCCATACTGCTTCGAACAGAAACCAAAACTGCTCGGGATCCTCAGTCCCATTCCCTTGGAAAGTGGGAATTTTTGTGTTGTCTTCCATTTTAACGTTCCTATTGTTGTTGTTTACTGATGCACTACTTTTAACCCTGCACATAGGGCAACTTTGCAAATAGCTTGTGTTTCTTCCTATGAAATTATGGTTAGATGCGTGGGGTTGCAGGTATGTTGTAACTTACAATCCATACCTCTTCTTCTTCTGGGGTAGCCTGGTCACCGTCTTCGTCGCAATAGGGTCGCTTCCTCCTTTGTGGCCCTATTTCGCAGTCTTCTGTTCCAGTCCTCTTAGGAGACACTCTCTCAGTCCTCCTCTTCTTCTTAGGACGCCAGAATATCACCCCACTCCTCAAGGTACCACAGTCTTCGTCAGCTTTCCATACAAACTCGTCGTCACTCATGTCCATCTACCCCGCATATTTCTATCGGATCCGCATTCATGTAATACCCACAACCTCTGCACACTGATCTTTCTACTCGTCAGAAGTCATCCTCAAAATTCCCTTCTCGCAGAAAAGCATCTTAATCTATAGTTTTAGCAATAGAAAGAACCTTCCCCTTGGTCCCCTAAACAAATTTCTTTCCGTGTCGTTGTATGATTTGATCGTGTCTACTACGAACTCAGTGATATATCCCTCTAGGATACTATCCACCCAGAAGTCGATAGCCCTTGATACTGTGTTGTCGACACGTTTTAGCTGTCGAATCAGTTTTGGTGTCCAATGTTCAGGCTCGGTCTTTTGGAATGGTGCTTCTGGAATGTTAGTTGCGCTAGCCACTCATGCAACAGTACTAGGAATTCACAGAAAAATATTTCGTGGATATTTGAATAAATGTATTTCTGCAACCAATTGCTTACCGTCTGTCTGGGGTTTTACTTCTCTCCTTTTGCGAACTCCTCTATCTTTTTGTCAAACCACTCTTGAATCTCCGGTTTCGTCGGGTGCCACAACATATCCTCTTCTTTTCCTCTTCAAGGTCCCGGTAACAGAACTATTTGTTGACATAGTTCCTGTCGATAGGGGTTCACTACGCATTGTCGTCAACAACCCATCAACCAAACTCCCTTACGCACCGACTCAGAAAGGTGTTAACCTTTCCAGCGAAACTCGTAGAGTGAGTGAAGTCTTACTCGATATGCACAAGGGGGCTACAAGAACCAAGTTTCTGTAGTGGAGTTGAGGACATGCATCAAACACACTTTGCAACCGTAGAAACTAGAGATTATATCTTTCGCACTATACTAACATTTCATCATTCACATATTCATCAATCACAGAGTTATCATATAATAGACATTCGCATTAACATGATCTTATTACTTATTAGCATAAACAACACTTATTAAACCTACAGAGCATTAAACATCTCATCAGACATTCGCATTCATCATTCAACAGGAACAAAGATAGAGATAAAACCATAATCGAACATCTTCATGCATTCATTAAAACCTGCGGAATGGCCTTCGCAGAAACAATCAATACATCATATCGCGGATACAAAACATATCAAAACTCACAATTTTGATCGCTCTATTCATCATCCGATCGCTAGATGCCCTTAGGATTACAATCATACTTCTATTTATACAAAACTAAGTGGTTACAAAATGGTCCACATGACCCTTATCTAACTAACTATCTACTTCCGCGTTCTCTGTGGATGACCCTTTCTTTTGCGGATTTTCCCTTTAGCAGCTATCGGCTTCTGCACTTCCTACGGACTAATCCCATGCCAACAGTTCCTATGTTTCCTTAAGTTCCATGAGAGAAAGATAGGAAGCTCTGGTAGTCACTGTTGGCCTTCGACCAATGCCGCATACATTCTTCAACTGGCCCCTCCTTCCAAATTTTTTGACACCTGAGGATCGATTTTGTCTATGCCCATACTTCCTTTGTGAATGCACGGTTGGAAAAGAGGTGATCGATGCTCTCGGGCTCCACTCTACATAAAACACACCTACTCGGCCCATAACCACCTCGCTTTACATAATTGTCCCAAGTAAGCATCTTCTTCTCCAAAAGAAGCCAACCAAAACACTTGATTTTTATAGGACAATTCCACTTCCATAGTGTGGTGTGCCACCATTTTTTATGTTGGTATTGATTGATTTTCATTACGGCTTCATATGAAAGCTTGGAAGATAGATGCCCATCTTTTTTATTGTAGGACCAAACAAGTGAGTCCGGCTTGTTATTGAGAAAGAGTCCTGCTTGCTGCAAATTCTGTGTAAAAATCTCCCATTCCTCCACTCTATCAACTGAAACACCCAAATCTGCAGCCGATCGCCATCTTGGAATTGAACTATATATTGAACTCTCAACTCAATGAAGATAACATAATATCATAACTTTCACTTCAAACATATAACCCATACGATTTAGCACATATACTATAATTTCTTGCATGTGCTTCCCAATATTCTAGGAATAATTTAATATGGCGTTTTGTACTTACTTCACACAGTGTACGGATTGTAGAATGTATCAAATTTGTATGGTTAACACTAGCAGTAATTGAGTTTAAATCATACAAAGAGTTAGTGGCATTCTTATTAACATAATGGTTAATTAGTTGATGGAGGAATATGCAGGTTTGCTGAACTTTCTCTTCCTTCTTCATGGGAGACATTATATCATTATTTATGGATGTATGCGTGAGAAAAATAAACAATTGCTAATAAACCAGATAATCAATAAGAGATATATTGTGCTTGGTATTCTAGAATAGGTAAAATTCTTAGGAAGAGCTATACAAGGGTCATGTTCTCACAATTAAATTATTTAAGGAATATGTTGGACTCAACTAAGGATCTTATGGGTCCTAAACATCGTAACAATGTTTATGCCATCCTTTGTTCATATAGAAAGATATATATATATATATGTGTGTGTGTGTGTGTGTGAAATCGATCACTCGATCAAGATAAGGTTGGAAGAACACTTGTTGATATAGCTCACAATTGAAAGAAATTAACTTTCATAAAGCATTCTTACACTTCCAAGCATTACACGTGTGGAAGACTCCAATATTATTGCAAATATTTTACATAGAATAAAGATTGAAATTCCAATACAAATAACATAAAACAAGATGATGGTTTGAAACTAAAGAATTCTCGGAAGCCTATAAATCAATATCATTGATAATAACTTTCATCAAAAGTAATTTTATTGATCTATGCATTCTCATTAACAATGGATTGAAGAAGAATGTTAATTTGTGATATGTTTACTCATTGAATATCATAGTCTAAACATTCTACAAATTGTTTTTTTTTTATCACTCGAAATAACTAAAAGGAAACCAACATTTTTGGCCTAAAATCCAGCAATAATTCTTTTGGATTGATTGAATTGTACTTATCAATCATTAAAATTGCAACACCAAGTTACAATAGGGGTATTTGAGGATGTTGAATCTATTTTTACATTAAATACAACAATTTCAACAAAAAAAATATTATTGGATTCCAATGATGATAAACTGAAAAATATCAAAATTTTATAATGTTTAGCATTCTTACTTATTGAATTGACTTCCTCTTAGCAAGTCTCCTCTAATCACCTATATTAATGCCTCCTCATGAGTATAAATATGAGCACCTATATTAATGACTCCTCTTGAGTATAAATATGAGCATATAGCTCGAATATTGCCTCTTAATATGAACCAAGTTTATATGATAATTTTATGTGTTGGCTATGTAGGTACTACCTACAACATTTCTTTAAAGTTTAGATAATAGGAAGGCTAATATTTAATAGGATTGCATTTAAGTGGATACTAACATAGAAAATATTGTAAGTTAATAAGTAGACAAACTCAATTATTTTAGAGGAGTTTTTTGTTTTTGCGCCGAGAGGGGCTCTATCGAAAATAATAAAATGTAAAAAGTAATAGTATGGGGGAGATCTTGTAACATGTAACATGTAACGTTTGTCGAAAATAACAAAATGTAAAAAGTAATAGTATGAGGGAGATCTATGAGAAAGATCTTGTAGCATGTAACATGTAACTTTGTCGAAAATAATAAAATGTAAAAAGTAATAGTATGAGGGAGATCTTGTAACATGTAATGGATGTAACATGTAACATTTGTTCGAAAATAATAAAATGTAAAAAGTAATAGTATGAGGGAGATCTTGTAACATGTAACGTTTGTTGGAAAATAATAAAATGGAAAAAGTAATAAAATGTAAAAAGTAATAGTATGAGGGAGATACTGTAACATGCAACGGATGTAAAATGTAAGGTTTGTTTGAAAATAATAAAATGTAAAAAGTAATAGTATGAGGAAGATCTTGTAACATGTAACAGATGTTCGAAAATAAAAAATGTAAAAAGTAATAGCATGAGAGAAATCTTGTAACATGTAACGGATGTAACATATAACGTTTGTTAAAAAATAATAAAATGTAAAAAGTAATTGTATGAGGGAGATCTTGTAACATGTAACCCTTGTTTAAAAATAATAAAATGTAAAAAGTAACATGTAACATTTGTCAAAATTAAAAAAAAATGTAAAAACTAATATAGAATTTCGTAAATAAATTGAATTTCATTATCATGTAAAGTGAGTTTTATACTTGCATAGATTAAAATTAATTTTAGTGTAATATTTATATTGAATTTAAATTTAAATTTATATTTATATTTAAATTAACATTTAATTTAAATTTATATTTAAATTAAAATATATATTAATTTTTACATATAAGTATATAAGTTTTGTACATTGTATAATAATAACTACATGTGGTATAATGGGCGTGAGTTCCAAGGTTCAATCCTCCTAGATCACCTACTTTTTTAAAAAAATATAGAATTCGTAAATATATTGAATTTCATGTAAAGTGAGTTTTAGACTTGCATAGATTTCACTATATGGAGTCTTTTAATTTTCGGTGTAGCTCGCACCCCTCCCTCGCTCCGTCCACCTATTAAAATATATATTAATATTTACATATAAGTATATATGTTCTTTACTATGTATAATAAGAACTACATGTGGTATAGTGGTAAGGGTGTTGGGATAATGAACGTGAGGTCCAAGGTTCAATCCTCCTAGATCACCTACTTTTTTTTTTTAATATAGAATTTCGTAAATAAATTGAATTTCATTATCATGTAAAGTGAGTTTTATACTTGCATAGATTTCAATGTATTGGGTCTTTTTATTGCATATTTTTCAGTGTAGATGTTATTCTGTGGATGCATTGATTTCAGTGTATGGACGCATGATTTTAGTGTATGGGGTTTTTTATTGCATATTTTTCAATGTTGATGTTATTCTGTGGACGCATTGATTTCAGTGTATGGACGCATAGATTTTAGTGTATGGACGCATTGATTTCATTGAATGGACAAATAGATTTCAGTGTATGGGGTTTTTTATTGCATATTTTTCAGTGTAGATGTTATTCTGTGGACATATTGATTTCATTGTATGGACACATAGATTTCAGTGTATGCACGCATTGATTTCAGTGTATGGATGCATAGATTTCAGTGTATGGGGTTTTTTATTTTATATTTTTCAGTGTAGATGTTATTCTGTGGACGCATTGATTTCAGTGTATAGAAACATAGATTTCAGTGTATGCACGCATTGATTTCAGTGTATGGATGCATTGATTATAGTGACAACAAAAGAAAGAGAAGAAGACTTGAAACGAAAAGCAGAAGAACAAAAAGAATTTCGAAAAAGGAAGTTGGATGAAATGATAACAGAAGAACTAGAAGAACGAAGAAAATGAAACACAGATCTACAAAAAGAATATCGAAAAAGAAAGTTAGACGAATTGACAATAGAAGAATGAGAGGAACAAAGAAAATGAAACGTTGATTGACAAAGAGTGTATCGAGAGAGAAAGTTGAAGCAGTTGGAAGAACAAAGAAATCAAGTTGCAGAACAACAAATAAATCAAAATGTACGAAATGGCGAAATGACGGTAGAAGAAGGAGGAGAACGAACAAAACAAAACGCAGATCAACAAAAAGAAAATCGAAAAAAAAAGTTAGACAAATTCACAGTAGAAGAACGAAAAGAACAAAGAAACGAAACGTTGATCGACAAAGAGCTTATCGAGAGAGAAAGTTGAAGCAATTGGAAGAACAAAAAGATCAGTTTGCAGAACAACAAATAAATCAAAATGTACAAAATAACGAAATGACGGCAGAAGAAGGAGAAAAACAAACAAAACAAAACGCAGATCAACAAAAAGAGAGTCGAAAAAAAAAGTTAGGTGAATTGTTTCTATTTTCCAGTTTCACAATTTATTCAATCCTTAATACTTATTACTTACATTATGATAATCCTCGTAAATGTATCTGTGTTTTCAACTTAACCTATTCCTTACAATGCTGATCAAACTCCAGTTTTGTGTCACCGCCCACCACTGAAACCAGCCTAGATCCAAATCCTAGGCTCTATCAAGCGCCGAGAGGGATCAAATCTCCTGAGGTGGAAACCTCTTCTTAAGTATTGCACTCAAGGAGCTTTTCGAGAAGAGGTTTGCACCTTGAGAGATTTGATCCCTCTCGGCGCTTGATAGAGCCTAGGATTTGGATCTAGGCTGGTTTTAACAAATTCCATCTCGATTTACTAATTTTTTTCAAAATTTTATTTTAAAATTAATCAAAATGGAATAAGTTAATCTTATAACAAATGACACTTAATTTTCAATAAATTTCTTTTATAATTCTAATAAGATTTTTAATGAATTATTCAAATTACAAGTTCTAATCATCTAAAATGCATTATGGAGTTGTTGCAATGAGAATAGAAATCTACAACTCAGTTACAACTTCAAATTGAAAAATTGTAAAATTGTAAAATTTCTTTATCAAATTCTTAATTTTCAATTACACAATTCTATCCCATCACTTATAAAAAGTTAAATTTACTCCAGACATAACTCAACCAAAACCTTTAAAAACAAAATTCCCATCAATCAAATAAAACTATAACGAAGACCACAGAATCAGACGAGATGACGTGGCATTTCCAGCCGTCAGGTTATGATCGATAGACCTGTCATTACGCTGCCTATCCCTGTCCACGTGTCGGGAAAAAAAGCATTAAACTGTACTGAAAAACGAATGGGACCACGATTAACTGTGGACACGTATGTCAGCGTTCCCACCAGATGAGCTTTGGTCTTCATTGTCTGTTTTGATTTGTCGTAAAGCTGTTGCAGCGTGTCTACGTGTCGGATGAAAGTTGCTCGTCAGCGAAAATCGAGACGCGTGGATATCCTACACGGGATCGAGACGCGTGAATCTGCTCTTCTTCTCCACCTGTACACTATGGAAACGCGTTATGCCCCTTCTTTTATTCGGAAATTCAGAGATATTTTCTCTGAAAGATCTCCAACGAACCTGTCAACTCGACCCCGCCCCGTGTGACGTTAATGGCAGGGCCAGGGACGTGAATCTTCAACGAAAAAGATGAATAAAGATCTTAAATCAAAAAATCAAATTGGGTTTATATAGCTTGCTCATTATATATCTTCTTCGCATGTAGATTTGGGAATGATGCTTGAAAGTGCTAGGAGCACATTGGTGGTGCCCTAGAGTGAATTCATATAATGATGGCCCTTGCTTGAGCTTGATCTTGATCAGAGCACCTAGAGTGAGTTTGTAGCACAATGTTGGTTCTCCCTTGAGAACGCTCTAAGTAAAATGATGTAGTCCAATAGCGAGTTGGTATAACACTCACTTAAGTGAAGATTGGGGTTATTGTTGTACGAACTTGTTTTGGGGTGTCATAAGCATGCTCAAGTAGGTCTCTCGAATCTACATTTAAGCAGGGGTGAGAAGTACTTCTCAGGTAATTGCTCATTCTGATCATTGGGATGTGAGTTGTATGAACTTGGTCTTTGAGCATGCTCAAGTAGGTCTCCCAAATCTACATGTAGGACTTGTCAAGTAATTGCTCATTCTGATAATTGGGATGAGAGTTCTATGAACTTGCTCTTTGAGCATGCTCAAGTAGGTCTCCCAAATCTACATGTAGGCAAGGTAAGACTTATCAGGTAATTGCTCATTTTGATCATTGGGATGAGAGTTCTATGAATTTGCTCTTGTTTGCCATCATCGTATTCCAAATGTGCTCAAGCGTGTCTCCCAAATCTATATGTGGGTAGAGTAAGACTTGCTAAATAATTGCTCATCCTAATCACTTCCTCGATGGAGTTGCTAGATAACTTGACATTTTAACAAAAATAGAACACTCAAATAAAGTTTTTGACAAGCTACCCACTATCTTTAATTTCATAATCATTACAAAATCTTTCTTAATAAAGTCGCTACTAAAGTGTATAAATGCCCCAAGGAGATAATTTTCTTGTGCTAATTATCATGCACCGATATATCACCATTGGAAATCAAATACTATGGAAAGTTTACATCTACAACGAGCTATACAAGTTGGACTGTGCTCAATCAGGTCTTGTTTGAGTGGTTAAAGCGAAGTTATGATATCCACCCCACCTAAGGTCAACTCCCATTAATGACATATTTGCCTCTTGTTGGGCCAAGAAATTGGCTTCATAAATCCACTAAGTGAAATTATCATCATTAGTTGAAGCATTTCAAAAAAATAAAAAATAGAAAAGCTTGTAGCTTCAAACAAGTTGTTGGGGGTCAATGTCTTCATATCTCACTTCTCCCATATTCTAAGATCCTCCTCAACCATGAATCTATCAAAAGCACAGAGAGGGGTCAAATTTCTCAAGGTGCAAACTTTTCTTCAAGTTTTTGCATTCTAAGAAAGGTTTTCACTTTGAGGGATTCGATCCCTCTTGATGCTTGAAAGGTCTTTGATTAAGATAGATATAAGTTGGTGTGTGTGTCTATGTGTGCGTGCGCGCGCGCTAATAATATGATGATTGCATATATTTGTTGCTTTCTTAAGTAATATTTCTTACTGTGGCATATGGCATGTTAGTGTTGTACATAAAGGTGACACATCTCCCTTGCCCTGTAGAAAGCACCTCTTGACACAAATTATTATTAATCAATAGTTTTAGTTGACATCTACCAAATCAACTTACATATAAGGATGGCACATTTTCCTAATATTGCATTGTAGAATGCACCTCTTGATGCAATGAAAAAGCATGTAGATAACTTAACATCATATCATAACTCACTTCAAGCATACCCACTCATATGATTTAGCAAGAATCCTAGCATATCAAGTCATGCCAATATTGTGTGGCTTGATATACATGGGCCAATTCATTTATTGTGGGAAGAAGGTCCTTTGGAGCTACAAGTCAAGAAGGTTTAATGATTCTTGACTCAATGCCATGTTGTTGCACTGTTCATAAGTGCTCTAAGGAAATATGTCAACTTGAAAGATATTATTGTTGTTGCTAGGGGTCTTTGATGTTAAGTATGACAATCTTCTTGATGTTTTCCTCTAGCCTATGTGGAGGATTCCATCTTCCTTAGGGAGACATGTTTGCTAGTGCATATTATTGTAGGAATATTTTGAAAAAGTAGTCCTGACTGTTAAGATTTAATATGCTAAGACAGAAAATAGTAGCATTACATTCCATTTCACAATAATAGCATATACAGGATCACTGAAGAAACAACAAGCACAACATAAACACAAGAGACACAGATTTATCCTGGTGTGATGAACCTGCAATAATTAATTAATGCAAATACACGAGATATCAGAAATAATAGAACTCAGAATCACTTTTATATTGATCACGGGCCACTTCGAGGGGGCAACCTCCTTTGAGCAAGCTCAATACAATTAACTTCACGGTGCCTTTAATGACCTCAACACACACTTATATACTAAGTCTATGCCCAATACTATGAGTCAAAAACATGGGACATATAATACCACGGGACGACTTACAAAGCATATGCGTCCAACAATAATATGCTAACATAGTAAAGAGAAGGGTTGACATAGGTTCCTAACATCCCCTCTCCCTTAGAACAAGCTTTGTCCTCAAAGCTTTGGTTGGAGAAATTGCTGCAGAATCTGAAGGAGTGGTTCCCCGATAGCATCCTCGGGTTGCATTTTGGGCCACTGACGCCTTTGGAGTGTCAAAGAGGATTGCTTGGAAGGCTGTAGATGAATAAGAACCCTGTCAGCGTCATGAAAAATGTGCTCAGAACGATGCTGATTGGCTTGTTGTTTCAGGCGAATTCTGGCCATGTGAAGATTGTCCCGCAGAATGAGAAGAATCTGATCGCGGTTTCGAAGAACCGAGTCAATTTCCTAAATTGGGGAGCTGTTAAGGGTGTATGGAAGAAGAACTAGCGGTGTTTTTCCATAGACTGGTTCATATGGTGTCCTTTGAGATGTGGTAATGTACCACCATAGCGCTGCTAGGAAATCCATAGAAATAGTTGGCCAAAGCTGTGTAGGGATGGACAAGGGTTTGAGCAATCCCGAAAGGAGTGTCGTTTCACCCTTGTTGACTTGGAAAGTATCATCGTCAGCCACCATCTGTTGAATTGTCATTTTCAGTCCCTGCTAAAAGAAGTTACATTGTTCCCGGTCATACATTTTGTAGAACTTAGAGTGCCCTATTGATGAAGAAGTATGGAGTTCATAGAAGAGATAGCCCTGTTGAACATATTGCAACCAATTTGGAACAAGTAGAGAAAGAGCTGTAAGAGAAACTGGGTCATCAATTGTGCGAGAAGGAGCATCTTCCACCATATTGTCCCTACCCTTCTTGTAAGTGATCACATAGGGATAACCCATGAGTTGGATAACCCATTTCAGGTGTGTTGGGGAGGAGACCCATTGTTCCAGAAAATTTTCCAGACTCTGGAGATCAGTCTTGATGTAGAAATAATTCCCTAATAGGTATGGCTGCCACTTCTGTACTGCATGCAAAATAGCCATCATTTCTTGCTGAGAGGTAGATGTGGCTAAATTCTTACCGGAAAGGTCTCTTGAAGGCAGCAAGCGCATTGGTTCAGCAAAGATACCTGCATATCTATCCAAGGAAGTAGTGGAGACTGTTGATGGGTGCATCTGAATGGAATTGAGCTGAGCGATGACACCATGTGAATTCTTCTTAAGGATTTTTTCCAGGCAATGTGAACTGATGATGCAGAGAGACCTTGGTTGTAAGCCCATAAATTTGTGTTGTGCCCCATTGACTTTAAACTGCATCCAAAGTTCAGCAAAATCCCATAAGATGGGGCCAAGTGTGCGTAACCATTGAACGCTTACAACCACATCACATCCGCCTAAGGACAAGGCAAACATGTTAGAGCGTAAGTTATAATCTTCCATAGAGATACGCACATTGTGACACTTCCCCTTGCAAGGTAAGGTGCCCCCATTGGCAACCATGACTTCAAAGTTGGAGCAAGGATGGACAAAACAATCAGCCTGTTTGGAAATCCGAGGGTTAATAAAGTTATGAGTGCTACCAGAATCAATGAGTATGGTAAGAGGGAGCTTCTTGAAGTATCCCCTGACCCGCATTGTTTGTGGGGTGGTGACACTGGTTACAGCATGGAGAGAGATCTCGGGTGGGTCGTCCTGAGATGGGGTGTCAACAGGCGGGTGTTGAATGTCGACCTGATCATCTACTGTATCTATAGCTTCTTCACCAAGTTCTAAAGCAGGTGGAGAATCCACATCCAAGAGATAGAGCTTTTGTTGAACACATCTATGTCCCCGAGTGAATTTCTCATCACAATTATAGCAAAGCCCTTTTTCTCGGCGTGCCTGCATTTCTATTTCAGACAAATGCTTGATAGGAGTTGGTTGAGGAGCAGGCGTGATGGGAGGTCGTTGGGAACCCATATTTCTGAAGGGAACAAATGTGGGTTTGGAGCGTTGTTGAGCTACGATCTTGTCCTCAGCCAGCTTAGCCAACCCTAGGACTTCCATCATTGTGTTGGGACAAAACATTTTGACCTCTGAGTGGATTTCATCCTTGAGACCACTGATAAAACAACTTCTGTAGAATTCATCAGACAATCCTTCTGTGTGATTGGCCAATTTCTCAAATTCTGTCTGATACTCTCTCACTGTGCCAATTTGGTGAAGTTTAGTGAGTGCTCCCGTGAAATCATCAAAAGCACTAGGAACAAATCGTGGCAAAATGAGTTGGAAAAAATCTGTCCAGTTTGGCTCGGGATGAGCTTTGATGTACCAACGGTACCATTGAAGGGCTTCCTGTTCCAAATGAAAGGATGCAAGTGGAACTTTTTGGGCATCAGAAGTATTATGCAGACTGAAATATTGTTCTGCTCGACATATCCATCCAGTCGAATCAGTACCATCGAAGTGAGGAAAATCAAGCTTCGGCCCACGAAAATTGCTGGAAGAAGAGAACCCGGTGGCTGCAAAAGATTCTGGCTGTCTGGTATTGTTCATGGCTGAATGCTGAAGATGGAGGCTGAGAAATTTTTCATCCAGATCTTGGAGTTTGGTTTGGATGGTTGCAAGTGCTTCCTCCATGGTGTGTGCTCCTGCACGGGTTACAACCATAGCCAGGTTTTTTTTTTTTGGGGGGGGGGGTGGAATGGGTAGAAAAACACAAACATAAGCTGATTTAGTAAAGAGGAATTTGGATTGGGGAAACAATCTGATGGGTAATTGGGGTTTGACTAGATTTTGGACACTGTCGAAAGGACAAGAAAGCAAAAAGGGGGATTTTAGAAGCGGGGTGATAGAATGAGAAAATTTGGCAGAGAGGGACAAAGAAGCAGAATTCAGAAAGGAATTTTGTGGTAAAATTTGAAGGTGATTGGGTGAAATCTGAGGAAGTTATGGCAAACCCTAAAAATAGACAAATGTGGGATTTCGGGCTTTGGAAAGGGGAATTGGGGATAGGGTCCTCAGGAATGAAAGATGCAGAATGGGATGATAGGGGTTCCCCGAAAATTTCAAGGGAAACAGAGTGAAAACAAGGGAAATATGGAGAAAAAACTGATTTTTTTTTTTTTTTTTCCAGAAATGGATCGGCAATAGCGGCGCAACGGCACGGAAGGGATCGAAAACAACCGGATCTGAAATGGCGACTGGATTTGGAACGACTTTCAGAATAGATCTGAAACGGCTGGATCTGGAGCGGAAGTGATCGGGAACAGTTCAACTGAAAATAGATATGGACCCCAGGTATGTACGACTTCCTAACAGTTCAGGTGTTTCACTCGGCCACCAATCCTGTCTAACGGCTTGCGTATTGGGGCAGTACCCCTCACTCCACGACTCAGGTAAAACTAATAACCGCTTTGCCACAAATGACAGCTCTTGGTTTAGCTCACGGGTGGGAACTAGTCAATCAGGTAGGGGTCATTGCCCTTTTCGCTAGCAGATACTCTCAATGGGCCAACTACTTTGGGGTTCCTGTGGTACTCCTCACAATAAGTTTTAGGGCTTATGCTCAAGTACTTCCCACAGTTAAGCGGATAGGGATTATTCCCAAATCCAAAGCTGCAACAGATGTGAAAAAAAATTTGGCAGCAATTCCACCCAACGAGCCCAAGAAAGTGCTCTGATACCAGATGTGATGAACCTGCAATAATTAATTAATGCAAATACACGAGATATCATAAATAATATAACTCAGAATCACTTTTATATTGATCACGGGCCACTTCGAGGGGGAAACCTCATTTGAGCAAGCTCAATACAATTAACTTCACGGTGCCTTCAATGACCTCAACACACACTTATATACTAACTCTATGCCCAATACTATGAGTCAAAACCATGGGACATATAATACTACGGGATGACTTACAAAGCATATGCGTCCAATACTATGGGTCAATACTATGGGCTAATATAAACTATGGATCAACAAATACTACGGGACGACTTACAAAGCATATGCGTCCAACAACAATATACTAACATAGTAAAGAGAAGGGTTGACATAGGTTCCTAACACCTGGGAAACCCTCATGGGGTAGAAAACCCAGCAAAGCTTCCTCAATATAGATGACCAACAATATACAAAGATGCAAACCAAAGACATGATCTCCTCCTCCACCATAGCAGACCTCTCCTCCACAAGTGCACTACATTCTGAGTGAGGGAAGTGTGTCAAATGAGGAACACACCTCCTCTATATATATACATCTCCGACTTGTACTTTATATTAACTAGGTCGGCCCCAACTTTACCACTGGGTTAAACACCCCACTACAACTCACTGGGCCGACCCCACTAGGGTGGTCTAACAACCCTTTGACCCACATAACACATACATGGCCGACCCCCACTAGGGAAGTCTAATAACCCAAGTTACCACATTCCGACAGAGGAATAAACATCTTCGGATATACAATAAGATCTTCACGGAGGAATGAAACATCTCTGGAATAATAAAGTACAAATATAATATTCTTAGAAGTTACAATATCTCAACACTCCCCCTTAACGAGAAGGATATTATAACAACATCTGCAGGAGCAAGGAGTCATCAACATGATACATCTATAAATCATTGGAAGCTTTCTCAACATCATCAATAACTCAACTAGTTACTGGAACATCTTTAATACTGGGTCTTTATCTTCTGCAGCACTCAAACAACTACAGCAACATCAACATTTGAATCCTCACAATCATCAGCATCGTCATCACACGATCATCAGCATCGTCATCACACGATCATCAGCATCATCATCACATGATCATCGGCATCATCATCACACGATCATCTGCATCGTCATCACACGATCATCCGCATCGTCATCACACGATCATCAGCATCGTCATCATACGATCATCAGCATCGTCATCTAGATCAACACGATCAGTAGCATCGTCATCTAGATCAATACGATCAGTAGCATCGTCATCTAGATCATCAGTATTAGTATCCACACCAATACAAGTATACACATCATCAATACAAGTATCCTCATCAATACAAGTATACATACAAGTGTCCTCATCAATACATATCATCAATACAAGTATACATACAAGTATCCTCATCAATACACATCATCAATACATAGCATCCTCATCAATACAAGTATACATACAAGTATCCTCATCAATACATATCATCAATACAAGTATCATCATCAATACAAGTATACATACAAGTATCCTCATCAATACATATCATCAATACAAGTATACATACAAGTATCCTCATCAATACACATCATCAATACATAGGAGCATACCCTGCAACACTCACGATCATATTACAGGATGATCAATCCCGCTCTCTTTAGGACATAGGTCCATGGATGATACAATCCAGATCAAGTTCTAGGATGATCAATCCTTATCACTTTAAGACAAGTCTCATGTTTAGGGACGATGCAATCCCATCTCATACATTTTGAACCAAGAGTCCAGGGACGATACAGTCCTATCATCAATTCTCGGAGACAAATGTCTACGGATCAATTTTGGGACCAAAGTATGGGGAAGATACAATCCCATACCTGTTCATTCAGGACTAAATTCTCGGAGACCCAGTCTACGGCTCAATTCTGGGACCGAAGTCCGAGGACGATACAATCCCCCACATGTTCATTTAGGACTTTATTCTCGAAGACCCAGTCTAGGGCTCAATTCTGGGACTGAAGTATGGGGACGATACAATCCCCCACCTGTTCATTCAGGACTTTATTCTCGAAGACCTAGTCTACGGCTCAATTTTGGGACCGAAGTCCAAGGACGATACAATCCCCCACCTATTCATTTAGGACTTTATTCTCAAAGACCCAGTCTACGGCTCAATTCTGGGACTGAAGTCCGGGGACGATACAATCCCCCACCTGTTCATTCAGGACTTTATTCTCGAAGACCCAGTCTACGGCTTAATTCTGGGACCGAATTCCGGGAACGATACAATCCCCCACCTATTCATTCAGGACTTTATTCTTGAAGACATATGTCTACGACTCACTTTTGGGACCGAAGTCCGGGGATGATACAATCCCCCACCTATTCATTCAGGACTTTATTCTCGAAGACATATGTCTACGGCTCACTTCTGGGACCAAAGTCCGGGGATGATACAATCCCCCACCTGTTCATTCAAGACTTTATTTTTGAAGACATATGTCTACGGCTCACTTTAGGAATGAAGTCCAAGGATGATCCAATCCTCACATGTCCACGAAGGACTTCATTCTCGAAGACATCTGTCTATGGCTCCTTTTAGAACATGTGTTCAAGGATGATGCAATCCCTCTTCTTTCTCGGAGACACTTGTCTACGGCTCCTTTTAGAACATGTGTTCAAGGATGATGCAATCTCTCTTCTTTCTCGGAGACATCTGTCTACGGATCCTTTTAGAACACGTGTTCAAGGATGATGCAATCCCTCTTCTTTCTCGGAGACATCTGTCTACGGATCCTTTTAGAACATATGTTCAAGGATGATGCAATCCCCTTGTCACCTTAGACCCTGTCTAAAGACCATCCACCAACCTCTCTGTCGGCATCACCAATATAGGTATCCACATCATCAACCTCACTGTCAATGTAGGCAATCTCATCATAAGTGATCACATCACTCCCCCTTTCGAGGAGGGTCCTTCTGAACTATATTAAGTTTCTCTCGAAAAACTTTACTTGAGGTAGAGGTTTGGTTAGTACATCGGATCGGTAGAGGTTTGGTTAGTACATTGGTAACTTGTTACAAATTCAAACTTTAATTCCTTTCTGCACCATATCTCGTATATAGAAATGTCAGATCTCTATGTGCTTTGACTTATCATGGAACACTGGATTCTCTGCCATTTTGGTACAACTCTGTTTGTCACATAGGATCATAGTTGGGTCCATCTCTAAGTCAAACAATTCTGAATCCATATCGCTTCACAACTAGCAGAGCAAGCAGCCATATATTCCGCTTGTGCTGAGAGCCACACTAGATTGTTTCCTGCTAAACCACGAGATCATGGCTGATCCTAGACAATAACATCCTCTTGATTTGCTCTTCCTGTCTGATACACTTCCTGCCCAATCAACATCTGTGTAGCCATTTGAAGTCATGATCTCCAAGATAACATAGATCAAAGTCTATCGTATCCTTTAGGTACCTCATCACATGCTTTGCAACTAGCAGGTGAACACATCTAGTTTCCACTAGATACTAACTCAAGGTGTTCACAGAAAAGCATATATCTGACCTAGTATTCATTAGATACATCAATGACCCAATAATTTGTTTGTACAGAGTTATATGCACTAACTTTGATGAGTCATCTGCTAACAGCTTCAAGTTGAAATCCATGAGAGTGGCCATTCCAACACATCAAGTCCTTTTAATATTTCTCGGCATACTTTCCTTGGTTGAGAAAGATTCCTTCTGAGCCTTGCCATACTTCTAGACCTAGAAAGTAATGCATCAATCTGAGATCTTTCATTTTCATGAACTGTTTGTAAAAATGGATCATCCTCATACAGTAATAGTATGACAAGTTCATCATTTGTAACGGATCAGCTTTACTTTTGGTAAAGCCCAAGCTTATCAAGAAACTGTCAATTCTCCCTTTGTGACTGAACATCATTCACACTCTATATTGAGTGATCTTCTGCATATCTATCTATGCCATCTCTCATCAGATGGTTCTACTGATATGAGACTCAATATCATTCGAACTCTGTGATGAGTTCCTTTTTGCATCCATGTCATCTGTGTATAGAAACCATATTCAACCTTGTAGCAAAGGTTGATTTCCACATCACCCATGGTGATCATTAAGCTCATCAATTGACTATCGATCCTGGGTACAGAACCTGATTCACACTTCTTCTTTAATTACACCATTAAGAGAATGGTCTTATCTAGCCACTTGGAGAAAACATCTCGTCATGATTCTCTTCCTCTTTCTAAGAGAATCTTCTAGCCACGAGCGTTCTATATTATGTTTTGATTTGTAAATATTTTGTGAACATCCATCACTTGTTCGGTGTTCATCATTCTTCATGATCTTTCCTACAAATCAAAATTAAGTACATGATTAGTAATACTTTATAATCATGAAATCATGTTGACATGATAACCTATTATGCATACAGATATCATTTTCATAGTTATGCAACTATGTTGACCAATACTTTGGCACAACACTTTTCCATATCCTATATGCATACAGTGGCTATCTAGATGCCTTCCATCTCTACCAGAACATACTATCGAGAGTGCACAGCTCTCAGCATGTCAGCAAAGAGGTTTCATTCTAGACAAGAACCAATGGAATGTTTGTCCAACCTACCAATCATATGCATACTAGTAGTATATTGTTCAAGGCTATATGAATGCTTACATTTAGCATGATATATTCTAAGAATACAAATATGCATACAACCTATTACAAGCAATATCATTTACTATTTCAAATAACAACTCAAATACTTATCTTTTATGTTTGTGTGGTTGCCTCCCACTTGATTTTCTATATGTTTTTTTTTTTGAACTTCTATTCATTCTGTGCCACTGTGCATGCTCAAGTGTGCACTAGTGTCATCCTCATGATCTCATACACAAACATACATTCATTCGTATATTCTCAATATTATCAAAACATAATAATTTTAAATAATCTTGAATATGTATAGTCATGATCATTAGTATTCAGGGTTTCAAGGAAGTCTTCTTTTACTCATGCATATTCTTGTTTGATCATAGTACTCTTCTAGTTAGTTAAATCACCAAGATAAGAGACATAATATGCATAAACCCTTGATTACTAACTTTATGAATAAGCATAACCAATCATACCAAGTGTACTTATATAAGGGATCCTAACACAAGGTAAGATTCTAATTTGACATAGGAAAACATACCTGGATTAGTATACCTACTTAGTTATGTCTAACATACCTAATCAATATCTTCTATGTTCTCTTCAATGATTTAGAGATCCTGCGCTAGAACCTGCATATCTCATAGGTTAAGCATAATAGAACAAAGTCATACATACCTCGTAAGTCAAACTTATATGTGATTAAAGATTATGGAGGAATCTTTGTCTTCATGTTGTCATGGTCATGGAACTTGATTTGTCTTTCGTGATGTACCTGTATCTTGTTAGCAGACAACATCAACCTCATACAACACCACAGTGCATTAGTGAAATCATATAGCTTTAATCAATGAATGTCTTCTATCATTCACATGCATTCATATTGTTACTAGGGTGATAAGACAATTCTAACATTAATCAAGATTGTACTAATAAATAATATGAAGACAAACACATTATGAACTTAATCAGGAATCAGATTTCAAGACATACCTGAACCTCCTTAAGTCATACCTGTCAAGACTTCTTCTAATCTTCTTATGTAAGGCCTTAGCCTCAACTCCCCCTAAAACTTGATCTGGAGCTTGATTAGGGTTTGCTAGAGAAACCCTAAAAATTCAATCTTTGACTTTCACACTTCTGAATGGATGGAAGGATGTGTCTTGCTGAGTTGATCAAACTAGCATACTTCAATTTTGAAATCTCCAAAATTTGACCCCTCAAAATTGCCTTGGAAACTTCTAGATCTTCTAGACAGGATCCCGAACTAGGGTTTGATGAAGCCCACCCTTCTGCCCAATCAAAAGGTTCGATCCAAGGCTCTAAACTCTTATTTTTCTGAGGAGCTTCCAGCCGTGGTCACAGACTTCAAAAATTCCAACTTTTGCTGAAGCCCTAATTTTTCCATCTTTCCGATCAAAATCCCGAACTGGGTTTTGATCAAGCCCAGTCTTCTACCCAACCAAAAAATTTGATCTTGGTCTCTAAATTTCGATTTTACTGAGTAGCATTCAGCCGTGGACTCCGATTCCAAAAATTCCAACTTTCTCCAGAACCCTAAATTCTGGAAGCCATGAATGAAGGTGCTCCAAAAATAATTCTGTTTTGACAGAAATATGTACTTGATTGTTTATGCTGTAACTCCGAACGTTTTGATCCACACGGTCTGAAATTTTTTTTTGTGGTAGCCTGGCCTGTCATCTTTCCATCTCGATAGGTCTGACCTCAATTGGATTTTCTGAGAGAGAGTTATGCCAAGTGTTGCAACGTGACTTGTTTATGGGATAAAACAGGAGAGAGGACTTGTACGGTGTGCCACGTGTCACTGGTTCAGCTTCGGCCTCTAAAAATGTTTCCTGAGATAGTACAGTCTGTGTACTACCTGTCACCTTTGACGAAATTTCATTTGGAGCTTCCTAGCCCAAGGTATGACCTTTTTGCCTAGGTCACCTGATTTTGATTGAGACCTGGAAGAGGCAAAAACCCTAACTTGTACTGATCATAACACAAAGTACAATGAATTTGAGGGTGTCCTTTGGACACAAGGTACTTGGGGATGTTATATACGACTTGTAAAATTTTCAGATCCTGAGCCTTTGTAGAAATGGATTTATAGAGAAAGTTCCACGATGACTGGTTTTTTTGCTATGTAAAACCCAAACCTTCAAATTGTCACAAGTGAAGCAAGTGTCGTAAGTGCCATACATTGCCTTCCTTCAGGTTAGCTCTGATACGATGTTAAGATTTAATATGCTAAGACAGAAAATAGCAGCATTACATTCCATTTCACAATAATAGCATATACAAGATCACTGAAGAAACAACAAGCACAACATAAACACAAGAGACATAGATTTATCTCGGGAAACCCTCATGGGGTAGAAAACCCAACAAAGCTTCCTCAATATAGATGACTAGCAATATACAAAGATGCAAACCAAAGAAATGATCTCCTCCTCCACCATAGCATACCTCTCCTCCACAAGTGCGCTACATTCTGAGTGAGGGAAGTGTGTCAAATGAGGAACACACCTCCTCTATATATACACATCTCCGACTTGTACTTTATATTAACTAGGTCGGCCCCAACTTTACCACTGGGTTAAACACCCCACTACCACTGACTGGGATGATCCCACAAGGGTGGTCTAACAACCCTTTGACCAACATAACACATACATGGCCGACCCCCACTAGGGAAGCCTAATAACCCAACTTACCACATTCCGACGAAGGAATAAACATCTCTGGATATACAATAAGATCTTCACGGAGGAATGAAACATCTCTGGAATAATAAAGTACAAATATAATATTCTTAGAAGTTACAATATCTCAACACTGACTCCCACATGGACTATCAAATGGGCCCTACAATAGAGGGTGTTTCCTTCACATTGTTACACACATCAGTGCCACAACGTCATAAATGGGAAACACAAAATGAATGATTTTAAGTGGATTGAATCAATCTATTTTGGAGATGTAATGTCTAGCCTATTACAAGAAATGAGAAGCTTGTACAACTACTCTTAGAACCTCTATCCTTGTAGGAATTGAAAATCTCAAGGAATCAAACCTAGGAGCTTGTGTAACGACAAGCCTAATTAGAGGAAACAGGGACCAAGTATACAACGAGCAAGGGGCAAAATGAGAACAAGAGAAAGGTTGTTATGGTGTTATGTTCTCGTTGTTGGTTCTTAAGCTTTTGGTGTTAGAGAAGAAGTATAAAAAGGAAGCAAATAACAATAAGGGAGTATATATAGATGCACTAAGCAAAGAGAGAGCTTAAAGGGCATGGAAGCTTTAAAGCAAGTGCCAAGAAGGCAAAACCCCTGTAAGCTAGTGAATCCTTGACTATATAGTAGGTTGTATGCATTCTCTATTAATTGCAAAGTTAATGGGAAACTTGGAGTTTTATTCCCTAAGTAAATTTCTCCAGTGACAAAACTCTTTGTGCCATGTAATGGCATTTCATAAAGCTTGTGTGTATTGTTTTTTATCTTTTATTCTTGCTAAATTAGAATACTTCCCTTCACATAAAAAAACATGAGAGATAGATGGATTTCATTCCATCCACCCGAGTTCTATTCCGTTGAGACATCTTCTGGCTTGGATGACCCGCTGATGGTTTGCTCGACCTACCATCCACGATATGTGGGAAAGTTTGTTGGGATTTCCCGTGTGTGTGTTAGCTTTCCTTGATTCCTTCGGAATAACAAGAAGGTAGTATTTTCCGCGTGAAAAAAAACAAACATGAGGGATGAGAAATCCATTAAACCATAATTCAAAGTAAGACCACATAATCAAACGAGATGACATGGCATTTCTAACCATCAGGTTATGATTGATAGACCTGTCATTATGCTACCTTTCACTATCCACGTGTCGGATAAAAAAGCATAAAACTGTAATAAAAAATGAATGGGGCCATGATTAAACTGAATGAACCGTCGACACGTATGCCAGTGTTCCCACTAGATGAGCTTTGGTCTTCAATGTTTGTTTTGATTTGTCGTAAAGCTGTTGCAGCGTGTCTACATGTGCGACGAAAGTTCGTTGTCCGTGAAAATCAGGACGCGTGGATATCCTATGCGTGATTGAGACGCATGAATATGCTCTGCTCCTTCGCCTGTCACTATCGAAACGAACGCGTGATGCCCCTTTTTTAATTCGGAAATTAAGAGATATTTTCTCTCAAAGATCTCCAACCAGTGATCAAATTTGAAGGGTGGGTCTTAATTTTTATTGGAAGGGCATTTGTTCTTGGAGCCCTTTAAAGATGAAGGGCAATTTAAATGATTGTACTTCAATTGACAAGTATAAATTAACTAAATCCTTCCTCCCAAAAATGCAAAAAAATAAATATTACCCATCCAAATTTTTACAATCTTAAATAATTGAGCACTCCTCAATAGATATCTACATGATAAAATGGTATCTTTTCAATAAAATGGAATTTGAACACATTAATTTGACAAATATGTAACATTAATTTTACAGTTCATTAAAATAACAACTATTTTGCTGTATTTTTTTGGGTTAGATCGCACTTCATTATACAGAAAAACTACTTAGACTATGCAATAACCATATTGGGGCATTTGCATGATCTTATGCATACTGCAAGACATTGTAACTAGATATAGTCTTAAAATAAAACTAGAACCATGAGAAAATTACTCACTGTTAACTATGTACAAAAAATGCCACTAAGCAAAATGAGGCTATAATAAACCTACAACCAAAATATACATATAAAACCAACCAAAACCTTAATTCAAACTGGAGAGAGGGAAACCATCCAAGCTTGAGAGATGTAAGAATGATGGACATTAGGCCCCCTAAGAAAAAATAATACATAGCAAAAAAAAACATTAAAAAAAAATCCTCGATACCAAGCAAGTTAGCAAGGCTAGCATCATAAGGACCTGGGCATCAAATTTTTTTGTTCAACACTTGTCGCGACAACATACAGGTATGGGATGGATGGGAAATGGAATCAATCCTAAGTCAACTGGATCCTTGCGACTCGCTGCATGTTTGAGTCTCGACAACTACCTTTTAAATTGAATCATAACAATAAAAGAAGTTTGTTAATGGCTCGATTTGCGAAAATTCGAGACACATGAGTAATTAAGAGCTCAAGGCTCTAAAATTTGATGTGTTTTTTACCAATCCACGATTCGGTGAATTCATAGTCACTGGCATGAAATTTAAGTTATTTAATGAAAGAATTAATGTATCTACCTCTATGTCGAAATTGTTTTCCATGCTAATGCGGGCCACTGCCCTCCTTATTGTCTTACCAAAAGGCATGAGAATGAGGAAGAAGACTCAAAATTATGGACTTCACCATCAAAGAAGCCTTACAATCACATCTTAAGGAGTGATAAGAAGATCACAACAATCCAACCTGTCAAATCTCAAATGATAGTGCCAGTTAAAGATTTATATCGTAAATTTAATATAAGACTTACATATAGTTGTCTCTTACTCTTTGCATCTTGACACATTTGATAATTTATGGTTGTCTCTGCGCCTTGAACCAATTGATAATATAAGGTGAGGATGTGCATGCAAAATAATCCTTAGTCATGACTATGCAATGAGGATTTAAATGGAAGAGGATGTAAAGACATGTAATTTTTATACGTATTTTGGTGGTGAGTGTCGAAGAGAAACGTGGTGAGAAACCACATATGTTTGGAAAGACGAAGGGAGATTACATTATCATGATCATGCCACAGATCAAATTGAAGACAATCCATGAGCCAAAAATTGTTTTTTAAAATTTTATTAATAACCATTGTGGTGCTTTGGTCAAAATGTTTTTTCTAACTCATTGTTTCTCCATATTGTGTGCCTAGTGCCACCTCTCTATATCAATGCATAAATCAACCTCTGCTTGGTTTGTGGTTCTAGCTGCATGCCATTATTTGTAGTTGCATGCCATTGAGTGTTGTTTAGAGTTGTCGTGAGCCTGTGACATTCATGCAATAAATGAAGTCTTGTATAGGAGGACTCATCAAAGGGGCAATTTGAATTTCATTTTGAGGAAAAATGAGTGGACATTGGTAGCCCGGTTCACATAGGTAGTAGGCACAATGTTTCAGCCTTAGATCTCAGCCCGAAGTGACTCGGGATTCAGAGTCAAATCCCAGTGGCTAGTACCTCGTAGTCATCAGTCATCACTCGTCACCTTGCAAAGCTAAGCAGTGAGTGCATGACATGAGTCAGTGAATTATTATAATTGATGATATTTCCAATATTTTGAATGACGAGTCGAATTTTATAGCATAGGAATTTCAACATAGAAATTGAAATTTATATGGATGGGTAATTTCAAATGTTGCCCTTCTTTTGAAATGTTGATATAAATGATGTCCTTCCTATTGGAAGGGTAAAATTCAGATTTTAAATTTTTTTTGAAGGGTAATTTTAACTTTACACTTCTAGGAAGGGCTAGAACCCTTTTGAAGGGCCAGGAAGGGTTCAAATTTGAACGCTGTCTCCAACGAAGCTGTCAACTCGATCCCGCCTCGTGGGACGTTAATGGCATGGACGTGAATCTTCAACGAAAAAGATGAATAAATATCTTAAATAAAAAAATCAAAATCGGTTCATAGAGCTTGCTTATTACATATCTTCGTCACATGTCTAGTCTATTGCATGAAATGAGAAGCTTGTCCAATTGCTTTTATAACCTCTGCTCGTTGCAGGAATTGAAAATAACAAGGAATTAAAGCTAGGATCTCGTGTAATGACAAGCCTAAGTATAGAAGGGGACTAAGTATGCAAAGAACAAGGGGGAAAAAGTAAACAAGAGAAAGGTTGTTATGGTCTAGTCGTTGGTTCTTAAGCTTTTGGTTGTAGAACAAAAGCATAAAGTAGGAAGCCAAACATAATAAGGGAGTATGCATAGATGCACTAAGAAAAGAGAGAGCTTAAAGGACATGAAATATTTAAAGCAAGTGTTAGGAATAAAAACATCTTGTAAGCTAGTGAATCCTTGAGCATATAGTAGGTTGTATGCATTCTCTATCAATTGCAGAGTTAATTTTATACTTGGAGTTTTATTCTTTAAGAAGATTTCTCTAGTGACAAACACTTTATGTGCCATGCAGTGGCATTCCGTAAATCTTGTGTGTGTAATGTTTTTTTTTTTAATCTTTGATTTATGTTAAATTAGAATACTTCCCTACACACAAAACAAACATGATGGGTAGGAAATCCATTAAATTGAAATTCAAAGTGAGTGTCTTTGGAAGATTTCGAATATTCCATTGTATTTCGAATGAATTAGTATCAAAGATTTGTGTTGTTTTGATTCCTAAGCAAAAAAATTATGGCGAAGAAAGGTTTGGCTACAATATGAGTCTGGACCCATTGTTCATTGGAATACCATGTAATAGAGCTCCAATAAGTAGTCAGATGGAAAAGGAATGAGAGCTAGACCCCGTTGAAGCTAAGTTTAGTAAATTGGAATCTCATGTGGATAACACTGTGGAATGCTATAGTCCATAAATTAGAATTACCGAGAAAAATGATAAAGAAAGCCATGATTCGACATAAAGAGAGAAACATATATAGGTTGTCCAAGTTGGCTTGAGCACCATAAAATCTACCCTAGACACGATGACTCCCAAGCTTCCAAGAACCCATTCAAAGTCAAATCCAGGGTGGATATCAAATCATATGATGGTCAATTAGGCCCCAAGAAGCTAAGCAATTGTCTCAGAAAACTTGAAGTTTTATAGGCTATCATAGATTCTTAGAGGTAGAGAAGATTTATTTTTCCCCACTAAAAATGGAGGCCCTTATGCGTTGTTGTGGTGGCAATGTTTATGCCAAGAAAGACACCTTAGTAGACAAAATCCAATTGTTGAATGGGGACATTTCAAGACTCGGCATAGGGATTTTTTTAACTAGTGAGATATGAAGAAGAGCATGAGTTTAAAAGGTGTTACTTGAGATAGTGACAAGGATGACAAGTGAAAGATTACATGACTGAATTTTGAATAAAATCTATTCAATTGGCCTTTGACTAATTTAATAGTGAGGTGATGACTAAGCATATGAATGGGTTGCATAGCCATATTAGAAACACTATTCTTTTCTAGGTGAAGAATCTGAATGAATCTTGTACAATGGAAATCTATATGAAACCACATCATGGTTGGAAGCTTGTTAATACAATGAGTACTTAAAAATAATATGGAAAGAAACCCCAAATCAAGAAGGGAAAAATTAGCAAGTGTAGCTAGGGTTTTACCCCCAGCTTGTGCCAATGAGCACCTACTAAGGAGAATGGACTCCTTAGTAGCAGTTCAGTATATTAAACTAATTATGCAAAAACAAAAAATTAAAAAATTTCTAAGACAAGCATGAAGCATAAACACCAAAATGAAAGAATGACTTTGTATTGATGTTACCTTGAGTGTCAAGGTTGGTGAAGCCCTTTGCAGTGTCCAAGAGGATGCTCCAAGCTTCTGAATGCTCCTTCTCCTTCTCCAGTGTTGGGGATGGGCCAAAGGTGGCTCTCAAGGTGAAAATAGTTCAAAGGTGAACTAGGGTTTCGAGAGAGATTTTGGCAGAGTAAGGGTGCTTGTGATTGTGGATATGGAATAAGGGATCTCCATCACCTATTTATAGTTTTTTGGTGGTGGAGTGCTGACCCATGGTTTTGGGAAACACATGGTTTTATGCAGCTTTATAGGGTTTTTTCCTCCTTTTCCTCATTATTTTGTATTTTTATTCCCTTTTTAGGGGATTTTTGCTATTTTTGGAGGAAAAGGGGGTTTTTTAGCCTTTTTTAGGCTATTTTGATGGTTTTGTGGCCTTTTGGAGGCATTTTAGGCGTTTTGGAGGCTTTTTAATGGGATTTTTAATGGAAATATGGTAGGAAAATGGACAAATGGGCCATATAATGTGGTAAATGAGCTAGTGAGCACTTTTTGGGTGTTAACAGATTGCCCCCTGATGTGCGAGGGCAGGAGCTCATCGTATGGCCGATGGACATCATAAGTCATGAATGGTTTTCCTTGGGAGTGGAGAGGAGAGAAGAAACAAACTGAAGCCCGGAACAACGATCCTGAACAACTGCAAGAACTAAAAGTACATAACCTCAATAAAGGATGAGGAATCATCTGATCATATGGACGAGGCGGGCATTCCCATGCTCGTATCAGGATATAACATAATAACAACAATGGTGTCCAAAAATGGGGACCTGAAATATACATGACCTCAAATACTGACTGAGGAATAATCTCAATATATGGACGAGGCGGGCATACCCATGCTCGTATCAAGATACATAAACGTAACTGTAAGGCCCGAAAAGGGGGACCTGTAAGATACATGACCACTGTGTACATCATAAGAGTCCAGAGGGGACACAAATCTGGGGCATACTGCTGAGCGGATCATGTGTGAACTGCAGAACTGGTGCACCGGAACAATCAACAGTGCTACTGAGTGTGGTACCAAAGGAACTGATGAGCTGCTGGATCATAGTGACTGGGGTCAAACTCTCCATGGTACACTGAACTGGAACTGAAACTGGGTACTCAAGGAAGCATGGAACTGGATGGCTTCCGAATACAAACGCCAACGCAGCCCGGACATCCACGGGAACATACAACTGGGCGTTCCGAAGTGACTCACCAATGTGCTAGAGTCGGGGGAAATCCGGGGTCTTCGACAAAAAACTGATGGAATATAATCCTACGCGATCCTCAACGATGCGATCAAGGTGCTGAAGTCGAGCATGTGAGGAACAACCACTCGGAGAGGCAATGATGTCTCCTCTCAGAATGATCCGTAGGCACTTACCACAGATGGTGATAAGTCCAAGGCGTAGGGACCTCTGGGCCTATCCTCTGGAATAGAGGAGCTGTCGTCGACAGAGGGAGACCTGCCCCTATCAAGGCAATGATGTTTCCTTGACAGGAGCGCGAGGTAGAAGACCGAAATGTGATAGTGCTGATGGCAGGACTGATAAACTGTGGTGGGACAACTGGGCAAGTAGAGTGGGTGGACTCAAACTTCCTTTGTTCAGAGTATGATAATGGAAATGATCTGGCAGCATATGAAACTGACTAAGGGGAAAGGGATCATAGCTGTAATGAATCTGGGAGGATAACTGGCTGAGGGAGACTCAAGCTGGTGTAAAATGGCAGAAGACTGCTGAATACTCTGAACAAAGGCGACCTGATTGGGGGTGCTGCCGAGATGATCGATCATAGTGCCAGGAGGCACAGGAGGGTACTTTTTCATGGGTTAAGGAACTAGAAGAAGTGGAGTCGCCAAAACAAACATGATGGGCCTGTTAATAGTCACACTTACAAGAATGTAGGATTTATTTTGAAACCAACATGCTCCTTGTAGTTGTTTGATTTGTGAATTTTTGTGGTTCATTATTTCCCAAAATTGTCTAAAATGTTTGGAGGATGAAGACAAGTATGTTCCAATCATTCCTTCTAATTAATGGAAGGGCACTTATACTTACTTTGAGTCATGTTAGGGTATGGAAGCACATGGGACCCCATGCCTAAATCTTGGGCATTCCCAATTGAACTAGTTCACCTTCTAGCTCATATTTGTCCTATAAATACAAGTCTCCTCCATGCATTTTATGAGATTCTTGGTGTTAAGGTTATGTTGTTGAGATTTTTCTAGAGGGTGAGAAAGCCATTTCTTCCACTCACATATTCTTTTGTTTCTTTACACTCAAGTGACCCATCTATGTTGTTTTAAGGAAAGTTTAGATTCATTGTTTGAATGCTTTTTTAGCTAGTATTAATGCTTAGGGGGTACATTAGATTGAATTTCTTTGTTATTGACTTACATTTTTCTAGTCTCAACTCTAAACTTAGTTGAGATTAGTTTTTGGTACACACGCAAGAAAATCCCATATGTAGAATGGAAACCATACAAGGGATTGGAGACATTTCCTCTTTCCTTGGTTGTTTCTAGGCCATCCATTTTCTTTCTATTAGTTTTTAACTTAGTCTAGATACTGATTTTGACCCTAGGACATTGTCATGGGATTAATTCTTTTTAAACCGTGCTTTTTTTAGCATTCCCGGGAAATCACATATTTCAAAACTCCCTATACAAATCAATATAGATTGCATGGATTTTCCTTCAAGACTCATGAGATTCACTCACATAGGAAGACAACGTTTCTTTCCACATGGTTGTGCCACTATGGGGTGTTGTGGATAAAAACATCCTAATAGAATATCAATCTCTTTCCCAAAAGCCAGATGTTCATCATTTGCAAGTAACTAATGAATGATAGGAAGGTAAAATACTCGGTTCCAAAGGTTGTCTAAAGATATCCTTAGTATGGTGATCTAGATATACCTTGTCTCTAATAAGATCTAAGCTCTAAAACCTGTAAACAAAGAAGAGAAGAATACCTTCCTCAAACACAAATGGTTACACATGAAAAAATGTAAACAAATTACTAACTTTTAACCAATTCATCAAGAAAAATGATTAACATATCTAAACACCAATTTCAATAACAATTAATGAAGAAAAACAATATTTATAGGGGAGGAGAAGAGGTATCTTTATTTTATTGAATTAAACAACAAATAAAATATTTGATTTTGCTGACAATACTTCTTGTTAAAATCGTCTGGGTTCCTCCAATCCTGGGTCACTTAAGACGCCTCTATGAGTCCAACTCCACATGCATAAGGGAATGAGAAAAAATGAGACTTTTAGATATCAAATCCCATACCTAGCACAATCATTTATATATAACTAAATACTTGAGGACTTCCAAAACTCTTTAAGTACCAGTGATATATCTCATAGAAGTTATATGGAAGAAATAAGAATTCATGTAGATTTGAAGGGCATAAGAACTCAAAAATGAACCCTTGTGGTTTCTCCAAGATAAGGGTACACAAATGATGGTCCCTTCTCTCTACCTCTTGGTTTCAGTTTATAGTATTTAGAAGATGATTGAGACAAATGTTAATGAATATCTAAGGAAGATAGGTGTATGGATTGCATGAACCGAACTTAGGATTGCAATAATTTTTATGAATTTTATTTTTTACATAATATACAAGGGAGATGCTCCTTTTGTACTAGCAAGAAGCATCTAACACACCCATTTCCTAAAAGAAAAGGGCATCTCTGTGGAATTTTTTTGATTACACATATTTTGGGAGAGCAATCAATATAACTAATTTATATGAAGGCCATTCGAACATTAATGAATCAATAGTGTCAAATGATGCTATAACCGATTCCCTCTAATGTATGAGGTCAAAAGGGAAGTTGATGACCGAAATACATTATAAACTATGGAGGAAGTTTCCAAGTGGAATGAGATGGAGTCTGACAACTTTGGATCAGAAAAGTACCTGCAACATGATCCAAAGTATTAGATGAATCTCTTCTGAGGTGGGTATACCCATGCTTAGGTGGAAATAAACATGGATGCCATATTAAGTACACTATGGATCCACATAAATTAATGCAACATCATGGCCACATAAAAGATACACGTTGGATCCATGTGAATATAGATCACAGCCATGAACATATACAATGTGGACCCATATCAGTATATAATTGGAGAATATACAATGATATGCAACCATAAACAAATTCTCCCATCAAGTACCAATGTTAGAATTATGTGGTATGGTCTTGTACAACTCAGGCAATGACAAAGAGGAAAAATGCTACTACAAGACCAAGGTCTTCAATACAAATATGTCAATTTGTACGAATCTATACCATGTGAATATATGATCTAAATTTGAACATGTGAGAAACCATTTGATTACTCATCATTGATGTATATAGTTAATAAATGTGAGACAACCCCCCATAAGGATAATGGGTGTCAAGGTACATCAATACAATCCAACTAGTGTGAATAGATGAGTTGATGTTGCACACTTATTAGAATTTATCCATTAGGGGACATTGATAAATTTCCACTATCAATATCAATAGAGTTTGCCACTGATGAATGCAATCCCCAAGGTATTGAAAATGACCTTAAATATCAATCCTAGAATAGATGAGTTGATATCGATGGGACAAGATTATCAAAAGGAGGGGAATAGGGCACCCCCCTCAACCAACATGAGTATGAATTGGGAAAATAAATTAGGTTGAAAAGGTCTTGGACAAAGTTTTGCATGAACACACCACCAAGTACGTATATCGCATGCACCAAGTGTAAATAGTGCATGAAAATTACCCTTTGAGCGATGTTAGATAATGAAAGTCATTGCCAAAGGAAAGGAATTCCACCAATGATGAAAATATAACATAATGTACAACATGAATCCTAATATGTGAATAAAGTTCTAGCTATCAAACAAATGGGAAACCACTTAGTAAAAAACCAATGATGAGGTGTCATCTTCTAATTGCAATGTAACCTAGTGTTGATGAAAATAGGCCCAGGGTGCTACTTAATCTAGCTCAATATCTCAGAGAATGTATCGTAGTTAACTAGAGATGACCCACTAATGAGAATTCAATGGGGGTATTCCACAATATCACGAGTAAAGAATATTGGAAATGATGTAAATGGAATCGACATGACAATAAGGAAAGGCCAACATGCAAAGTCAGGGAATCTGAGGAATGAATGTCATAGGATTAAATACAACCCTTGAATATAAGCATGACACAATGTTGACTTGGGAAACATTTGACTCAATGAGGAAAAACGATATAAATATGCAATACATGAGACATTAATAGAGTGTCCTTAATTATTGGAAGAGTAACCAATTGGAGGAGTAAAACTCAAAGATCATTACTCAACTCCTAAGATTACTAAGACTAGATTCGTTGAGAAAAATAAAATAAAAATTTCTTTGTTCAAGGGCATTGCAAACTTGTTGCGATATGTTGGAAAATTTGCACAAATGTGTGCAGCCCTTCCCATTTGAGGGGAAATCATTTGAGGTTGTCAACAAGGCCCAGTATTGTGTTACTAAAGCAAATGTGAGTGACTCCAAATTGATCCTACAAGATCTTGTTAGCAAAAAAAACAAAAACTTGAAAATAAATTGAAATAAAGCAAAGGGAGTGCGAATATGCAAACCACAACAAGAAGAAAATGCTATAAGCAATTTAGATTTCCCAATGGTCAAGCTTGTTACATGTAGTGTCACCTAGGAGGTGTGGGATTCAAGGGAAGCCAACAATCTCCATTAGGGAGGTCCTTTTTGTCCACACTAAATGCTATATAACTTGAAGAACAAATGAGAGAAACACTTTCTCCTTGGAGGAAGGTGGCAAGAGAGCTTGAGGAATGCTAGTAGGAGTGGGAAGAGGTGGAATAAGTTCCAACACAATTCCAGCAACATAACCTTCCTCTAAATTTATCTACTTATATGCATGCCCATGGATTCCTTTTATAGGCCAAGAGGTGGCCAAGAAACATCTAGATCCAAGTGTGAACCCCATCACATCATGAAGTAGCTCCAAAGTACACAAAGGGGGATATTCAACGATTGAAGATCCAAATTTGAATTTTAGTTGGCGAGGGAGGTTTCATGAGCCTTCAATGCACAACTGGTGGTTGAGATCCCACAGTTTTTGATATTATCTTGGATCTTGAAGGATAATCCATGATAGGATATCGCGCGCATAATACTGATAACACACGCTATATCATGGGCTAACTGCATGGGTGTATCCACACTACCTTTCCTTTTGACTGTTTTTGGTATTTTTGGGCTCATGTTTCTTTATGGATCTGATGAGGATGTCTTTGCTGGGATGCATGCTATATGTTTATGATGCCTTATTTCAATATTACCCAAAATGTCACATGTGTGCAAAATTTAGGCGTTAACATATTCCCCTTGATGTATGAGTTTAAGAGGGTATTGTAGATCCGATAATGCATCATCATTTCTTTTTTGTTCTCTCATGTTCTTGTAAGTTCTCGAGTGAGTGTGGACGGAAGGTTCCCTTGGGGGAAAATCATTGATGAGGACCAGTGAAGCTATAAGAAAGAATAATGTTTTATACAAATGAGGTGTGTACCCTGCTTGTGAAAATATGTCAAGAGGGCTACAATGAGAGGAGACTGAGGGGCCAATTTAGAGTAGTGATGATATATGGATGAAGGTGGCTTCAATCCATATGAGAGTACTTGAACCTGGAAATGATGTTACTGGTGTTGAAGAAGTGGAACTGCTAAGGATCATGATTTTTGGTGGGGGTGGGATACCAGAATACTGGTGAAGTTGCTGGATGGAGAACCTCATTGTACTATTGCTACCACGATCTGTAAATGTGAACACTGCTACCTTCGAAATGTATGACTCTCCTTGATGTGATAGATGTGTTGACGTCGAGCATAGGAGATACCACTAAGTTAGGAGGCACTGATGAATCTCCCTACCTTGTTTGAGGCGATCCCTTATAATGATTTAAAGAGACCCCAAGGTACAACTGCAAATACTGCAATTATCAAAATATGATGTTTTGATGTCGATGAGAGATGAAGTACATGATAAGACGAGGGTATTATCTTGAGAACCAAGATCATTTTGTAACCAGTTGTAAGAATGATAGCCTTGACACAAGAATGGTTGATAAGCGTGGGGATCATAAATTCCTTTGACTGATGAGGTCAACTTGGGGAGTAATCGACATCATTATTCAAAGTAGAGGGACATAATGTAACGAACTGAGACAAACTGCAGATGAAGGGTCTTTTTGGAGACACAATATTGAGGGTGATGGTGACTTGACAAAACTGACAATACTAGGGATAGGGAGACTCAACGACATCGATCAAAGGAGACCAGGGGGTCGCTGCCAAAATAATTACGGTGTTCCCATGAGTTGGACTGGAGTAGGGAACTATTTGCACATAAAGAATAATTGGTGGGGTCCCCACAGTTTTGAGTGTGTCGGGGGACCAATTTGATGATGGGTGGGATTCCTGCGGCTTTGGGTGAATCAGGAAATCAATTTGATAATGAGAGGAGTTCCCATAGTTTTGAGTGATCTGGGGAACCTTTTCCATGATTATGTGAGGGTTGTTTGCAAGCGTGAAGATGGGTTCCCTGTGAATCAATGCCATGCAGATTGTTCCTGCGAGAATAACTGAATAGAGGTGGTTGTTGTGGAGGGTGGGGGCCCCATTGTTGTCTTTGCGGGGGTGATGATACGAAGAAGAGTGTGTAGATGGTAGCTTTCTCATGGGGGTATGAGTAGTCAATTGTGAGTCTTGATCATAACATGTGACAAGGAATTAGATTGGATCAACTGTTGAAGGTGGGGGAGTAAATGTGCAACTATAAAATGATGAACTATGGGTTGATCTTTTCAAAGTGGATCAAATTCCTTGGACTTGTGGGGGGCTTGACATCATGGGTGCCAAATTATGATAAGGTTTGCAATGGTGCACACGCTCATGGAGGAAACATGCTATCCTCAGTGATGATATTGATGGCACATCATTACTGGGAATGGGGACCTTATGGTTGTCAGTGGGAATATTGGTAAATGCAATGTAAACAGAGGGAAAACTTTGCCTATATGCCAATTTCATATTGATACTTGTGAGGTGATTACTGTGCCACTGCTGAAATGGTTGGAGTCTCAATGTCTTGGTAATTTTCCCGCACACATGGCACAAATACCCAAGTGTAATAGAGAACATGAAAAAGGAATTGAAAGTGCAGAAACAATAACCAACAACATAACACACCTGTGGAGTGCGTGTAAATCAAGGATAGAAAAGTTTTAGGTACAATCCATTAACAGGGCTATTGAGGGTTATTCCTTTAGGATCGGTTAAGATATATGCCCCTTTGGTTAGGCATTACTTGACAACGTAGGGTCCTATCCATTTAGATACAAATTTACTCGGTCTAGGTTTGGTGTCCTTTTTGGCATTTAAGACTAGGAAAAAGTCACCCTCGTTAAAGGTGTGAGGTCGAACTTGGCGGTCATAGTGCACTTTTGAGCGAAACATCATGGCCTCATTTTGTTGGAGTGAGTACCTTATTTATTCATAGAGATGTGCCAATGTAAACAACTATTGTTCGAGAGCTGGATTATCGGGTAACAACTCCACAACTGATTGGAGTGTAGGTATTTGACACTCAATAGGTAATATGACTTCTACTCCATGTACGAGGTGGAATGGGGTAAACCCTGTGGCCGTTTTAACCGAGGTTTGGTATTCCCATAGAGTGGGGAATAACATATGATTCCAATTGGATTTGTTCTTGTTTACCATGTGTTGTAACATGGCTTTGAGAACCTTTCTCATGGCTTCAAATTGGCCATTAGCTTGAGGGTAGTAAGATGTAGAGAATTTGTGCTTGAATCCTAACAAAAGTGATAATTCCTTGAAAGTATGATTGTGGAAGTGGGTGCAGCTATCAGATACTAACTGTTTTGGGACGTCGAAGCATGAAATGACATGATTGAAGAATAATCATGTAGTGGTAGTGCCTGTGCAAGAAAATGTGGGAATTGCTTAAGACCACTTAGTAAAGTAGTTGAATGTCACTATGATATATTTGTGACCCTGCGCTTAGGCCGGTTGACACTCTGTGAAATCAATTCCCCAGTTGACACTCTGTGAAATCAATTCCCAATTTGTAAAATGGGCTAGTGGCGATGACGGGATGGAGACGAGTAGGGGGTTCCCATGTATTGTAGGAAACACTTGACAATTGGTACATCTTTTGACAACGTAAATGAAATCCTTGAACAATGACAACCTATGTGGAGTATTTTTTAAATGGTTTCCAGCCAGAGAGGTGGCCATTGCATGCCCCACTTTGACAGTTGTTGAGGACCTTCATTGCTTCCTCATGGGACAAGCAACATCGTAGGATAGTGTCAACCTAGTGTCAAAATAAGACATATCCGAGGAGAAGATATGTTGGATATTGATGGCGTATGCACTGGTGGTCATCATGAGACAAATGAGGGGTGAATTTATGACTTTGGAGATATGTTAGGATATCGCCATACCATGGATCATCGCTGGCTATGAAGAAAGGATGTTCATCGAGTAATTGATCATTCATAGGTTCTCTTGGGGTAGTGGATGGGAGGTCGATGATGAGATCGGCAAGGGACAATGCTTTTTTGTATGAGCTGTACACCCCTCTAAGGCCCCAGATATAAAGTTTGATATCGAAAAACTCCTTCAGGATGGATTTATTTTCCCCATTGCTTATACCTCATGTGTGTCCAACCCTGTCCTAGTAAACAAGAAGCAAGGCACCATTCGAGTCTGTACAAATTTCTGCAATGTCAACCTAGCATGCCCCGAGGACAATTACCCCACCCCATTCATTGACTAGATTGTCCATTCATATGTGGTTAGTGAAATTTTTTCCTTCGTGGATGGATTTTCTTATTATAACCAAATACCGATCTGCCCCTAGGATCAGTACAAAACACCATTTACAACACCCTGGGGAACCTTTTCCTATAGGGTTATGCCTTTCATGTTAAATAATACTAGAGCCACATTCCAAAGGGCTATGGCATACGTTTTCAATAATCTATCCCATATCATCCTGCTTTTCCTCAATGGCCTGACTGCCAAATCTAAAAAATGACGTGATCACCTCCACAACCTACACACCATCTTCACGTGATATCATAAGTACAACATATGATTAAATACCCTAAAATGTGTGTTATGTGTCACCACAGGATGGTTATTAGGATTCATTGTTTCAAAGGAAGGGATCACCATAGACCCATCCAAGGTCCAAGATATCCTTGACTTACCTTCCCCGTGAACATGGTGTCAGTTGCAAAGTTTTCAAGGAAAATCGAATTTCCTTTGTCGCTTTGTGCCTGATTATGCCACTCAGAAACACGAGTAACAAACTTGAGGTCAAATTCTTGGAGAATAACAATCCAATGTGCAAACTTATTGTTAATGAGCCGACAGGTAAGTATGTATTGCATTGGATTATAATTTGCGATCATTGTGGTTTTGTGTAGTAAGATGCAATGGTACAATTTTTGTACTAAGATGATCACGGCTAGTGCGAGATTCTCATCATGAGTGTAGTTGAGTGCTGGTCCTGCCAATGCTTTGTTGATGTAGTAAATGACATGCTCATTGTGACCTTCAGCCTATTGGACCAAGATGCTTGCAACACTAGAAATGACACCAAGATATAGAGGATAAAATATTTGTCAAAGTACGGTGGAGAGATGAGGGGTGTAGGTGACAATGCTTTCTTTAGTGTGTCGAAAGAGATTTGGGCCTAGTCATCCCAGTGAAAAGAGATGTTTTTCCTAACCATCGGGGGTACATCTCTCCAAGTGTCGATATAATGTTCGAAAATTGAAGGGTCTAAGCTAGGAATTTCTTCATATGACCATGCAAAGACATCTCAAAATTATTTGAAGAGAGAGGTTAAGTTGATGACTTCTTGCGATGAGCATGGCACACCAATCAATATGTGTTCGATTACTCCTAGTGTGATGGAAATATCAACTTGAATTGTGGGATAAATGTTAGCTGTATTGTTGTCTTAAAAGGCGTTAGGGGCTAGGATGGGGATTCTAAACCAATTTATGTGACTAGGAGGTAGGAAATATTTTGATTCAATGGTGTACTACTGGGCCACCAAAGTGATTGGTTGGACATGGGTAGGGATGAAATATGACCTATGATGTAGGTTGTACTAAGGGGGATAATCTAAATGCATGGAATCCATTATGGTTTCATCTGTGGAGAAGAAACATTCCTCTAACATGACTTCATATGAAGTGAATGAGTCTTCAGACCTAATATGAGTGGACTTACCAATCCATTGTTGGTAGAAATTACGGGATCTCCTAGTTGAGTGGGGTCAACATAAGTGGCCCTAGCACTTGGTGGGAGGGGTGTCGAGTCAATATGAATGATATCCACATAGTGGATGGGGCTTTGTTGAGGGGGAAGTATCTCCTCTCGGGGAAGAGTAGAGGTTGGTGCGCTTCTTTCAGTTTCACTAACGATCCGTGGTCGTTCTCAGAAACTGATGACACAGGGTAATTATCACCGAGTGGAAGAGAGACAAATGGTATGCTGACTTCCTCAGTGTCATTGGCAGAGTTTTTTTCTTCTTTGAGTACCATGGGAAGGGTGGTGCCCAAAGGGGTGAGGTTATCCGATATGCACTTCTATGCTGCATGAAGTGTGCGTACTGTGCCAAAATAGGACACTAGAAGGAATGGTGAGTCAAAAAATTTCATGATCTACATGGGAAAGTAGCATAGGCTTGATTGAGAACATGTGCTAGAATCCGAGGATGCCGGGGAGGCAATTGTGGATTGGGGAGTGGCAGGTTTGACTCTTCCTATTTAAGTGATTATTATTGGTGTGGATGCCGTCATTGTGATGGAATTTATGGAATCCATTTCCTATGGTTGGGGGGAGGGATTCTCAACCAAAGGACTAGTGACACGAATTGTCGCCAAGGCATCCCATAATCAAGGGAGGTCGGGATAATGGTGTATATAATGCCCAAATTGAGAGAAAATAGAACACGCATGATTGGTACACAGTTACTTGGAATTAGCTATCGTATTGGGCGAAGACGAGGAGGAAGAGGTGCCCCCTACTATAGTATGTTCCACATGAATCATACTAACAGGGGTATTAAGCATATTCCTAAGCTCTGACAAGGTGGGGCACATGTTAGTTGCATGGCCTTGTTTCCTGCATAGGGAGCATGGTGGAGTGACCCTTGTTGCAGGAGTAGTGGTTATCATTATTGGGGATTTTAACGTTTGATGGGTTATTCCCCCTTCTTTAGGATTGGTGACTGCCGATTATGGTTTGGGGGGAGGGTTGGTCATGATGGGGGATTTCACCTTAGGTTTTCTTATGCTCCCATTAGTGGGTCTAATGACATATGGTGGTGGTTTAGTCATAAGTGTCATAGGCTTGGAGTTCGGTACAAATGGTGTAACTGGCATAGATGGCGTGGCTATCAAGACAGGGACAAAATCATAGTGGGATATTGGTTTTGAGGCGATTTTTGGGTAGGGTGGAGTGAGGTACCACACAGGGATTATATAGATATGAAGGGAATCCACCTAGACTTGTGAACCCATCATATATACATTAACGAGGACTCTTGACCCATGTAACAACCCCAGTGCATAATGAAGCCTTCTTTGTGCGAGACAGTTAAAGAAGAACTCCAAAAACTACTGGCTTTAAATTTGATATATCCCATTTTAGACAGTTAGTGGGTTTCTACTATGGTTGTGGTCCCAAATAAGAATGGAAAATGGTGAGTTTGCATGGACTACAAAGAACTAAACAAGGCCACCCATAAATATCTTTTCTTGTTTCCATTTATCGATCAAGTTTTTGATATGTTAGGAGGGGAGAAATACTTTCCTTTTTTGGAAAAATTCTGTGGGTACAATTATATCAGAATTGCCCCTAAGGACCAAGAAAAGACCACGTTTTCTTACCCATGTGGAACTTATGCTTACCGAGTTCTTCCTTTTGGGTTGTGTAACGTACCTACCACATTCCAATGATCAATCCTCAGTATATTTTTAGATCTGATTCATGACTGCATTTAAGCTTATATGGATGACTTCAATACTTATGGGTATGAGTTTTAGGAAGCATTGAGAAATTTGGATAGAGTACTTCAATGATGTGAGGAAGTGAATCTATCCTTGAATAAGTGAATTTTTTTTTATGTTACTGATAAAGGGTGTTGTGTTGGGCCATCACATTTCATCCACATGCATTAAAGTGAATTCAACCAAAATTCAAGTAATACTTAATTTTCCAGTTCCATGAACACAAAAGGAGGTATGTAGTTTGTTTGGTTATGTTGGATATTACAGGCGTTTTATTGAGAATTTTAAAAAATGGGATGTCCACTATTTTCCTAACTGACTAAAAATGTAGAATTTTTCTGGACTAGTGCATTTCAACAAGATTTTGAAATATTAAAGTAGAAATTGTCTACAACCCCAATTCTGAGAGGGCCTAAATGGTCTCTACCTTTCATCATATCAAGAGATGCCTCCGATACCTCCACTATAGAAATATTGGGACCATGGGAAAATTAGAAGCACTATGCTATATACTTTATTAGTAAGAATTTGGATCCTGTGAAGCTGAATTACATGGTAATGGAAAATTAATTTCTCATGGTAATTTATGAAGTGAATAAATTTCATCATTACATAAATGGATATATGTCACTATGCATACTGACCATTCAACCGTTTGGTATTTAATGAACAAACCTATCACCAATGGCCGAGTAACTAGATGGCTATTGTTCCTTCAAGAGTTCTATATCACCATATTGGGAAGACCAGGAAAACACAATCTCATGGAAGATTTTCTTTCCAGGCTAACTGAAAAGGATGGAGCATCTCCTATCAAGGACACTTTTCCTCGAACATATTTTAGTAGTGTCTACTAACACCCCATGGTTTACATATTTTTCCAACTCTTTAACCACAGGAAATATCCCAACACACATTTCACCAAAAGAGCGCTAGATAATTGTCAAACAAAGAAGTAGGTTATGTTGGATCGGAGGCTATCTTTTCTACACTGGACTAGACTTGATAATGCGGTATTGCATTGGAGAAGATGAAATTTACATCATTTTTAGGACTTGTCATTACAGTCCCTGTGGTGGAAATTTTGCAGATAAAAGGATTGCTCACAAGGTGTTGCAATTAGACTATTATTGGCCCGCTATATTCAAAGATGCGCATAAATATGTAAAAATCTGTGACAATTTCCAGAGGACAACACAACCAATTTAGTTAGACGAGATGCCATTTCATACCCAACTCATGGTGGATCCATTTGAAAAGTGGGAACTGGATTTTGTGGGCTCTATCAAACCTCCATCCAGAAAGAAATCATTCATCCTGGTTTGTATAGACTACATGACGAAGTGTGTAGAATCCAAGGCATTCCCAAGGGAAACATAGAAAGCAGTTTCGGACTTCCTCTATGAAGAGATATTTTTCAGATTTTGAGTTCCAAGGGAGATAGTCACCGATGGGGATTAGAATTTACTTCCAAAATCATAAAATCCCTTACATAGAAATATCATATTAAGAACAGGGTAACTTCACCTTATCACCCTTAGGCCAACGAGTAGATTGAAGGAACAAACAATATTTTGGATTCTATACTCACAAAAACAATTCAGATCCACCGTAGGGATTGGGATGATAGATTACTAGAGGATTTGTGGGATTATAGGACAACATGGAGGAGCACCACAGGTCTGAATCCCTATGAAATTGTATATGGGAATTAGGTCACATTGCCCATAGAGATTGATCTCAAAAAATTAAGAACTCCACTCTAGCTAGGGATGGATCTAACAGAATCTCATCAAAATCACTTGAAGCAAATCAATGAGCTGGATGAGCTTCACCAAAAATACATACAACATATTTCTATCGTCCAACAGCAAAGGGCCAAATGGCATGATCAATTCATTAAAAATCAGCACTTTAAGGTAAGGGATTGGGCATTACTCTATGATTCTAGATTTAAATATTTCAAAGGTAAACTATGCACTCGTTGTCTAGGACCATATGAGATTGAGACAATTTATGATAATGGAATGGTCAAACTTTGAACTATTGGCAAAGAAAAAATTCACTCCTGACCAATGATCATCGATTTATGCCATATAAGAAACCATTGTCCAAAGATGCGTTCATCTGGAACCTTGTTTTCTGTTGGTGTACCAAGGACTTAGAGATAGTTGTCTCGACCTTTGAAGCAGAATGATAGAAAAAAAGGAATGTGAAAACTCCTTCTTATGAGTGCAATTTAACAAAATTGTGAAAACCCCAACAAGGGTGCAATGAGATGCATTTTTCGATTTTCTAATAAATTCTCAAAAATATTCTTGTATATAGGTATCTACAATCAGTCGGGAGAAAAAATACATAACATCTACAACTTGAATTTTTCACAGTCAAAATATCTCCGACTAAGTTACAGAACCTACATAAGTCCTAATAAGATACATTTTTTTTCTTCTGCAAATTGTTTTTGAGAAATTAATACTACCATCCACCAATAATTTCCATTTTTCTCACTGCTTCATTTGTTATATATGAGAACCCAATCCATAAGTTCCATTAAAATCATTCATCCTCAACCATTACAGAACCACTATAGAACCTTTACAGATTGATCCATGAATCTTTCACAAGGCTATCACAACACATGAGTTCTCATCTTTTTCATCTTCAAATCTATGTTTCCCCATGGTTCTAAGTTAGAACCACTAAGTCATCATTCTTATCCATCCACAGTTCCCTTATCGCTTCCCTAGCCATGTCATAGATTCATTTCTCTTATGCTCACTAATTAGACCATATATACCTCCCACTCCTATTATTCCATTACCCATTCAAACACCGTACTACCATTCTTTCCCACTCTTCATATCCCAAATCCTTCCCCTCTCGCTCTATTACTACCCCTACAGTTACCCTACAGATTGGGTATGACAATTTTTCAAATTCCATTATGTAGACTGTTTTGGGCACTACAGATCCGACAATAGCTGATCCACTACATATCTGATGCCAAATTTCAATTGATCCTCTACAGATCTGATGTCAACATATCTACCACACATTACCCTACATATTCAACATCAGTTGATCCACTACAGATCCGACGTCATCATATATTCTGCACATTCCACTACATATCCTCCATCAGCTATGCAATCATTCCAACACCACTATGAAGGACTTGCACATATTTAAATAATTCATGGTAAATTCACAATAGATAAGATGGGGTCCACATCAACATCATCCCATCTTGCACGAACAAATCCACTTCAAATACTTAGCATCGATCTAGCTCAGGCATGATTGTCACACCACCTTCGACATGACCTCCACCACACATTCATTAGAGGAAAGTTAGGTATGTAATCCACATCGCATCTTATAATTAGAGAATACATGAAGGATAAACAACTAATTACGATGATAACCATGGACCCAAGAACATGCCAAAACCTTGGTTTGGGGGAGGGAAAAGCATGCTAAATCTAGCAGAAGTTTCCAATTTTGCATCCAATAGCTAAAATTAACATAGATATCCCACATACATACAAATTTCCTTCATTAAAACAATTATAGAACTCATAGTTTCCATGATATATCTTGCTAGAAAATTATGATTGGAAATGGCGATTCCTTCTCCCCCTCATTTTTGAGATGACCATATCACTATATTTTTCCTATTTGCATTTCAAAATCCTCAGTCTCTACCAGAACTTCCAAGTAAATCCCAAATAGATTACAGGTCAAGTCCTGCATTCTACTAGCGTGATGGAATTTCCATCCCGAAGCGAATGAGAAAACATGGACTTGATTTGCAAGAATAAGGAAGTGAAAAGTATCTTCAAAAAATAAGGTTGGATGATATATTTCAAGAATCTACGGAGAAGTGACAGGGAGGTAGCTATGGAATTTGCAAGGTAATACACACAATCGGTTGCAGAGGTTAGAGGTATGCAAATCCAAGTGGATGAATATGTAATCTCCAGGATTATGGGCCTGCCCCAAGAGGGATATAGATGATTTGAGCATAGAATGTTAATGAAGCCACTTAAAGAGGATTTTTTAGAACCAGTGGAAAAAGTACAAGGGACTGAGAAAGGAACCCAAAGGAGTTCCCTTCCGACACCATGGGATGAGTTAGTCCTCTATATTCTCAAATTTATCACTTGTGAGGGTATGTTTAGTTTTTTATATGGCTATCATTTTAAAATTTTGAACCACCTCAGACACCATAAGTGTATCAATATACCATATTTTTTATGTAAATATTTGGATTTAATAAGTAGAATGGTGAAGGAAAACAATAATCCTGAGACCAACTTGGTCCACCATAGACTAACTCGACTACTAGTCGAAGATACATTGCAGAAGGTCAATCAAATGCGGGATATTTTCATAGAAAATCCTCCCTCACTTGAATTACAAAAAGTATTGGTTACTAAGGGAGGTCAAAACTGGTATGGGATGCAACTCCAACAAATACAATAGTTTGAAAATCAAGGAAGAGGAAATCACGAAGAGAGACTCCTGTTGAACCATCCGCTGGACCAAGAACTCGGTTAAGGACCGCCATTTTCATAGAACGTGAAACTTAGGAAGTAGCGGCAGTCAAGGATAAGGTTTTTGAAGCTGAAAATATTGGAGGTTCTACAGAATAGGTGGAGACTGAATAAATTCTCTGTATTTTTGAAGGAACAATTGATATCCTTAAGAATCAAAGTAGTAGCATTAGAATATGAGGACCATATTGAAACACAAGACCAATTCTTACAAGCCTTCTCGAGGGGTAATGAGGAGGAACAAGATCTACGATGTGAATTATACTTACACATTTTGGTTATGGTAAACTATGATGATTGGGATCCTAATCCCTATGTTGGAGATGTGCAACTTCAAGCATTCATGTCCTTCATGAGGAATCAATTGAAATGGAATAGCTTCGCATCCTTTTTAGAGTTTACTGAATGGGAGGATGTTGTATGGGTGAGGAGTTCTCCTGCACCTGAAAAATTGTTTATAGAAAGGAGAAAAGTCATGCAAGACCAATCATTCATCTCTCTATTTGAAGTAGCTCAGAATACCGTTATTACTGCATGTAACGATTGCGTACCTCTTCATAGATTGGAAGCTATGCTATGCTTGAGAAGAAGGATTGGAGTTCTTGATTCTAAACTAAAAAAGAAGGAACCTTTCACTAACATGAGGTTTGAAAAATCACTAGAACACTTAACTCTCTATATTAACTTCCTTAAGGTGCACACAACCAATTTGATTAGGCTCAGGTTTCATTTTCCCATATTTTGGATCCCTATTTTAGAGAAAGTGGATGATGAGTTAGGGTACCTTGTCATTAAACATGTAGGGTTCTATATAGTAGTTGAAAGAGGCTACTCTTCATATAGATGGAGAGATGAGTGCTGGTTAGGCACATTAAGCACCGCTAACAGTGAGGTAGAGTCTCGTTTTGCATAGGGACATGCAAAATATTTGGTTGGGGGGAGACGAAGAGTTGTAGATATGTCATTATCAAATACCCCTTTTAACGCCTTTTTCCTATCATTTTCTACCTTTCATGACTGCACTAATATCTTTTTATATCATCCTCACACTTTTAGCGTTAGTATGAAGTCAATCATGTTCTTTGAATATTTGTTGATTATTTGATGTTTTGGTGTGTGGTTATGTACTTAAAAATGGCCTAACAGGATTGTGGTGTTGTAAGTCTATTTATTGTCATAGATTTGGAAGATGCATAACCAACCTACAGATTGGTTCTACAGCTATTGGGGGGATCTACAGAAACGTTCCAGGTTCTGTATCTCAATGACTCAATGAAAAACCGGTTCCAGCATCATGTGCCAGTTGGAATACCACATCAGCACCTGAATCGTAGCTCATAACCACCAACTTGATTATGTTATCTATCTAATAAAACTATTTTATTTGATTTAGATGATTATGGAAGGATGAGTTAGATCGGCATGCTATGTTTTGTATTTTGTTGTAACAAGATGGACACATACCCTTAGTTGTTTCCATCTTTCTCATTATGGACAATTTTAGACTCATTCTATGTGTATAAAAGGGATCAATCTCCTCTTGGGGAGGCTAGCCAAAAGATTGAATTGATTTGTGCAAATTAGTTGAATACTCTGTTATTTTAATAGAATCTCTGCTATTGGTTCATGCCTGTATGCACTAAGTTCAATGTGAGTGTTGGAATTACCAGTCACTATCTTCAGAGGAAGGCCCCTCTTAGTCGAGGAGAGCTGGATATAGTTCTAATTTTTGTAGGTTTGTCTCCATGTGATTTGATTTTGATAGATTTAATGAGTGGATGCTTTATTTTTATTGGTGTGGAAGTTAATTGATTCATAGATTAAGTTTTCTTATTGTATCTGATTCCTGCAGTAAATTGTGTGAGATTGAGTGGGAAATGATGTTATTCTAGAACTAATGAGTAATGACATATTGGAAAGAACAGTTAAATTCCTGTAGGTTTACTGATTTCTCATTGATAGTCAATTTTATAATTTCCTACAGATGTTTTAATATAAATTCCGTAGATGTTTGATTTATTGTTGATTCATTGCTTCTACAGGTTTGATAGATAGATTATTAGTGGTTTTATTTTATGCATGGTTATATAAGAAATAATTTCATTTGGTCACCACCTTAGGAATTAATTTTGCAATAGTTTATACTGTTAATTTTCTACAAGTGTGGGTTGATCTAGGGCTTTGCTTTTCTGCTTTGAATTCCTATACCAGATAGTATTTTATTTCTTGCAATTAGTTGATTTAATAGGATTGGTTAAAGATTTCCTTTCTAGGATTGTTAATTCTTTTTTATGGGATTTAAAATAAAACTACAACCTCATGCTTTAACATCCAACTTAAGTTTCAGTGTCTGACATATACTTTGTTCAGTAACTCGAAAGTTTACAAAACACCTAGTTGAGAATTAATGACACTTTCTTAGTTGGTCTTATGCGTAATTGGAAGGACAATTAAAAAGACCATCAGTGGGAATTAATGGATGTCTATCCCAATCAATCCTAACCAAACTATAAATTTTCTTTTGACCTCTTGTGGAGGACTTAAATTGGTTGAGAATTACAAGTGTTGATTTTAAGGGTCTAAATTCACTTAAGGAGTGTAAGAGAGGTATTTCACAATCCTACTTCTTTCGGATCCATTAATATCTCAAAAGGTGCAAGATAGAGAGCATACTCAAAGTAAGAGAGTCTTTAGGTCTCTTAGTGTGTGCTAGTGGAGACATATGTGTGTAACAAGCAAATGATATTGTTGTTGGAACTAACGAAATAGCTCAAATTAAATGTGTATGTGGTTTCTAATTTAACTCTAAAAGATGATAAAGGTGGTTGCAACTAACAATCTTGATCAACAATGCTTATGAAAATGAAAAGTGTGTAATGGAGGTATTTCACACTTCTCTCCTATTTTCTGATTCACCAAGATCACATGGAATGAGAGGTGAAGAGCATACTTCTAGAGATTAGAGTCTTTAGGTCCTTGCTTGTGTGCAAAAGTGGATTGCACTACTTTTCCTAAAACATGAGAAATAAGAAAACAACAAGCATGATATCTTGAGTACTAGTGATGAGTAGGAGGCCCATTGAAAGCCCCAAAGTCTTACCTAAGTTAATTTCAAGGGAATACCTCTTTACTTCCTAATATCGGGCTAAGTGAGATAATTAATGAAGAAAAATTAACTATTGCAAGTTAATTTAATTCTGGTTCATTAGTGAGCAGTCATTGGTACTGTAAGACTTGTGTAAAACTGCTAAAAAGGAAAATAAAAGACAATAGCATGGGTTTTCACGATATAGATATTCCAGTAGCACGGTTACAACACATCAAAGCTACGCTGGTACATAGAATATTACCACACAAAATAAAGTAGGAAGGTTTGCGTAGTAGCGGGATTGTCAAAGGAAAATCTACCTGAGTAGCGCTCGAGGCATCAGGATATGTGCTATTGTGTAAACAACAATTACAGCCAAAACGAGGCTAAGTTCCAGGAATTAAGGGTATGGACTTGATCTCATGCCTAAGATAAGAACCCATAATTAGATATTTAGCAAATAACAACCTAGTTAATGAGAAATGAACAAAAATGAAGTGGAGTCGCCATAAATACTGTTGTGGAAAATTTGCACAAAGGTGTGCAACCCTTCTCACTCGAGGGGGAAGCATTTGAGGTTGTTAAAAGGGCCTAGTATTGTGTAACTAAAGAAATTGTGAGTGACTCCAAATTGATCCTACAAGATCTTGTTAAGAAAAAAAAAAAACTTGAAACAAAGCAAAGGGAGCTGTGAGAATATGCAAACCACAACAAGAAGTAAATGCTAGAACCAGTTTAGATTTCCCTATGGTCAATATTGTTACATGCAGTGTCACCTAGGAGGTGTGGGTTTCAAGAGAATCCAATAATATCCCTTAGGAAGGTCCTTTTTGTCTAGACTAAATGCTAAATAACCTGAAGAACAAATGGGAGAAACACTTGTCCCTTGCAGGAAGGTGGCAAGGGATCATCTTGAGGAATGCTAGTAGGCGTGGGAAGAGGTGAAAGAAGTTCCAACACAATTCCAAAATCATAACCTTGATATAAATTTCTCTACTTAGATGCATGCCCATGGATTCCTTTTATAGGCCAGGAGGTGGCCAAGAAACATCTAGATCCAAGTGTGAACCCCATCACCTCATGAAGTAGCTCCAAAGTACACAAAGGGGGGATATTCAATTCTTGAAGAGAAAAATTAAAATTTCAATTGGTGAGGGAGCTTTCATGAGCCTTCAATGCATGGTTGGTGTTTTAGATCATTTCGTTTCTGATAGTAGCATGGATCTTGAAGGATCATCCGTGCTAGGAAAGTGTGGGCATAATACTGATAACATGCACTATAGCACGGGATAAAATGGGTGTATCGACGCTACCTTTCCTTTTGACTATTTTTGACATTTTTGGACTCATGATGCTTTTTGGATCTGATGAGGCTGTCTTTGGTGGGATGCATGCTATATGTTGATGATGCCTTACTACAATATTAACCAAAATGTTACATGTGTGTGAAATTTAGGCATTAACAACATATAAGAAATAAAAATATTAATTCTTTCCCCCCTTTCTCTCCTTTTTTAGTAAATATTTGAATTTGTTTGGTGTTTTTCATATGATAAAAGCCTTAAAAAGAATAAAGAATTACTTGATACAGTGGAGGAAAATGAGTGTCTCAGGGAGTGTAACTATGTTCCAAGTGCATAGAACATACCTATGCAAATGAAATGCAAAAAAAATATATGCAGGATGAGGACACTCATCAACATGTTTTCTTTAGGAAAAAGGTTTCAAAATTAAGAAACAATATATGCAAAGGCAAGAATATAGAGAGAATGTATAATATGTAACAACAAGTGGTTAACTACAATAGACATTAGACTAAAAAACACAAGCAATGATATGCAATGCAACAATACAAATCAAAACAAAAGTACGATATCCCCATAAGGGATGGCTACAAAAATATTGAGAATAAGTCATATAGATCCAATGCAAAGTCATGGAAGGGATAAAGGGGATCCCAAGCTAATAAAGAACTTCATCATGGGATCTAGAAAGATAATAAAGGTGTTAAAGGGCACGCATGATTGGTAGGATCTAATACTCAAATTACAACACATAATCTATGAAGAAGGGTAATGTCACAACTTGTTGGGATTAATCCTAAGGTCAAAATGAAAATATTACTAATAATACAAAATGCATGGTAGGTGAAAAATCAAACCTATTTTCTAGTTTCAATTCATTAACATGTGAATGTAGACTACCTTGGACCAAAAATGTCTTTAAATCCCATCTTTAAAACACCCTTGTACTTGCAAACACTATAGAAAAAAATCTCAGGGAATATCATTGGGCATCATAGAGCAAAAAATTGATTAATAGCAAATAGAGGATGTTCAAACTATATCAAAGTGAGTACAATCCAATACATATGTGTAAAAATTAAGAATTACCAATTCATTTAAGTTTTTTCCACAAGTTGACTTTGGAGTTTCAAACACCCATAAAGATGATTTTGATGTTCCCTTGGCTGTACCCCTCAACTCTCTAGGTATAGGATGATCTTATTTCTAGAATACCTTAGAGAAATTTCAATCTCAATGTAGAACACAAAGATTTTTCCAAAGGAGTTACATTGCTAGGGAGCGATGTGTAGGACGAACCTTGCTACTCCACTTTATGACATCAATCCAATCCTCGGGCCAAGGGAGGGAACACTATGTTTAGGAGGAAAAATTTCATACCTTGTCACCTCAGGGGTGCCTATTGTTTGGTAATGCTTCAATTGAATAGGTTTGCAGCTAGGATGCAAGGTGCATAAGAATCAATCATAACTGCTAGGGAATATCTTTGTAATGTTGTATTTAGGTGTGAAGGGGCAAGATACCATTGAAAAAATAAATAAATACTAGAACAATATTTTTGGGGCGCCTTAATCATAGCTTCATATATTGGAAGGAATGTTTAACATCGCAAAAATATTTAATAACAAATAATTTGTGAAACTCTCCATTAAATATGCTCATAATATACAAAAAATTATGTGGGAAAAGTAAATATAGTTCCACAATTTATGAATTGAAACAAAAGACGTTCAACCATAGAAAGAGAATATAATAACATGCATAAGTATTCATATCCTTAAACCCTGTGGCAAGTTTCCTCGATCCTGATTTAATTCAACATAAATCTCACCTGTTCATTAATACAAGAGAAAATACATCAAGAGGACCCTTTGATCTCATTCAAGTGTCTATTGTCTTTCTTCACATGGAAGACTCTGATATAACATTACAAATATGAAAAGGAGGATGATAAGAAAATAGATGAATCTAATGTTGTTGATCCATGTATGTTCTTAAGAAAGTTTGGCATCTTGATGGATATACTTCCCCCCCTTCTTTGTTCAAAGATCACTCCTTCCTTTATATCCATAATATTCCATTGGTGACTCATCCTTGACGTATGAAGGAATAAATGACATTCTTTCATATCTTATACGATCACTAAATAATTGATAGTTTGTTAAAACCATGACTAGGAGTGATGATGTGCTAATGATTTTTTGTTCATGAACCCAATTATTCTTCCTTTTTAAGATGCTTAGCGAATACTAGATATACCCACAAATTTTAAAACCCCTTCAATTTTTCCCAAAAGTTTATTCAAGTTACACAATGTCATATATTTCTCTTTTTGCAAAGGATCATTTATTTTTTGGACTTCACGGAGCTATTTGTTATGGGTGGTTGAGAAGTCTCAAGCTTATATGGAGGTCTCTTTGAAGATGGTATTGTCTCTCCTGACGATGTGACGCTTTCGTATGTTTCCTATCAATCACAAAATCATGCAATATGCTCATGAAAATTAGTTGTTGTTGCTTAAAAACCTTTCCTCCTTTCAATATTCTGAACGACTTGTCCAACTATGAATACAGTGTATAATCAATGTCCCCAAGGCTTTGAATCAATATAATTTTCAATAGATTCATCATGGAAATAGATGACCTTAATTGTTTCAAAATTTCTTTTGTAGTAGGAATGGTGTGCTGGTCTGGCACGCTTCTCAATCGTGGCATAACATTTTACAAAAATTTACTATATATTTCAACATAATACAATCTAATATTATTGTCCCATGGGCATGGGATACTATTGATTATGATTGTATTCATGTCCTTTAAAAATGGATGAAGAAGCCTCTTTGATTCTTTCACTATGGTCGTGATAATTTTAAAAATGGTGAATTTATCGATACTAGCTTCTATGTCCATATACATGACCATTCTATCCCTAATTTCTGCTATCTTCAATTCTTCTGTAGATAAGGATTTCATCACCACTTTGGTCACCTATTCAATTTTATATCTAGATTGGATACCTCCTTCTATATTGGTTAGATATTTTACCACCTCTTTGTAAAGTATATCAAATTTGTTGGAATATTCTCACCATCCCATTTTGGTCTTGCATGCTTTGCATGCATCCATGCATTCCATGCATTAGGAGTTGAGTCTCTTAGCACCTACTACTTAATCCCCCCCCGAAGCTTGTTTTTGGCCATCATTACCCCTCCTATCCACTAAGAGCACCTTGGTTACATCACTAAAGTCCAAATTTGCCCCCATGCATGATTTTAGGAGTTAGCACAGTCAGTTCCATGATTTAGGGCAACTTGTCCCCTTGATTGCCTAGTGAACTTACTATTACACCTAGTTTCATTGCTACTGAGTGTAGGAGCACCTATTTTGACCAATACAAGTCAGTATCTCCCACCCTTGGAGTCTCCTCCCCTATTTTGGTGCCCACATGATTCAGTTATGCTCAGTTCTACCTCAGTTAACTGATTATTCATCATCGATGGCCACTGAACCTTATTGGGAGATGGTTCCAATGTAAACTAAGCCTATACTTGAGGTGAATTCGAATACTCCCAAAGTATCGAATTCATTCTATTGTAAAACTTTTTTATTGCCAACTTACAGTTGATTAATATATCAACAACATTTTTTCATATGTGTTTCAGTTTTATGAGTGAAGTGATCCATGTCTTTGTCTAATTCTTCTCAGTAATAACAATGTGAAATTGTGAGGTTTGTTCTAGCTCAGTGATCTATACCTCTGGAATTTCACATGGTATCAGAGCTCATGAGAGATTTTGAGTGCTGCACTTACAAAATTTGCAGTAGTTGCATCAGTTGCAGCAGTAGGAACAGTTCCAATAGTAGATTGAGTAACTACTTTCAGTAAAGCACCATAAGCCTCTATATTTCTACAACAAATCCTAGTTCCATTGCATTGAATTCATTGGAAAAATCCTTTGAGGTCTATCCAAGTGTGAAGGATACAGATACAAGTGCCTACTGTCCTAAAGCAGTGTTCAATAGATTCAGTACCAATCCTCCAGATATTTTTCCATTGTTTTTATAGGTATTCTACATCTTCCATGAATCTAAAAGCAATTCCTCCTCTTTCTCCATTCAACTATGATGAGTGGAAACCAAAGATGATAGCATATCTGAAGAGACAAGGTATTTTTGATATGTGTATTGGTGTTATGAGAGATTTTTCTTCCTATGAAGAAGAGAATGATTGGCTAAATGAATGTGACAGAGCCTTTGGAGCAATGTGTATTTCTATATGTTCTTGTATGCACTACCTCATGGAAACTGTTGAATATCCAAGTGATATATGGGCCCAACTAGACAAAGCATTTGGAAAGCATAATGAAGAGATTGGTGCAAATTATTGTAGAACAATCCTGGTGATACCTCCTTAAGTGTTCTCTCTAATTATGTCTCAGCCTCAATCATCTCTCATGATTAAGTTGTTCAAGTTGAAGAAGAAGATGCAGATCCAACATAGAAAGTTCATGTTGAAGACTTTCCTTCCTCTGTTGGTTTACTAAAGTTGAAGATAGTTTTGAATTGTCCCCTCCCCATGTAGTTGATGCAGATGAAAGTGATACAACTAATGAAGATGATCCTTTTGTAGAGATTATCCATTCCTCAATCATGTTCTCAATGTATTCTATTTTTACTTATGAGCAAGATAAGCCAGTTCATGCTCTAGAATTTGAAGAGGTTCTTAAATCCTCTCTTTCACATGAGTTTGGTGGTGTGTAAAATGATGATTCATTGAATGTTTTGGAGGTTAAATAAGAGTTTGGAGGTGATGAATTCGCCCTCCTTGATCACATGTTTCCTATGAAATTCTATTTGATCCTTAGCACATGCTCTCAAAGTTTCATCAAAGATGGAGGACACTACCATTTGCTTGAGTTCAAGTGTCAGGCACATTTTGGTGATTTTGGTTTTGATCTCACCCCTGTTGGTTCAAAGGAGATCACAAGAAACCATCTATCAACTCGTGGAGAAGATTTAAATTCCACTGATTAGAAGTTCAAGTTTCAAGAGAAATTAGATATGATTGGAGCTGATCCTACCGCAGTTGGTTCGAATTACAGGTTCCAGGATGATCTTCATATTTTTGGATTTGTTCTCACCATGTTTGGTCTGAAGAGAAAGTTGGCCTCCAGATTCGCTTACATCCACCGAAGGAGAATTCAAGCACATATTTTTGTTGCATGATCCACTTCTTCCCAAGAGGAAGATACCTCCAGACATTAAGTCAAGCATCACACCTACTTGAGTCTTGAACAACAATTTTTAGTGTGTTTCAGTCTATCTTGAGGTTTTTTTTTTCCCACTGGGTTTTCCTTCTTTCCTTACTTTTTTAGATTGTTGTACGGGGTGACCTTTGTTCTTAGTAACCAGGGCCCTAATTTTCATTTATTTTTCCTCATAATATGGCTTAGGGTGGGGGGGGTGTTTGGATATTCTCACCATCTCATTTTGGTCTTGCATTCATTTTTCATGCATCCATGCATTCCATGCATTAGCAGTTGAGTCTCCTAGCACCTAGTCCTTACCCCCCCCCCTAAAGATTATTTTTGGCCATCATTAGCCCTCCTATCCACTCAGAGCGCCTTGGTTACATCACTAAAGTCCAAATTCGCGCTCATGCATGGTTTTAGGAGTTAGCACAATCAGTTCCATTATTTAGGGCACCTTGTCCCCTTGATTTCCTAGTTAACTGACTGTTACACCTAGTTTCACTACTACTGAGTGTAGGAGCACCTATTTTGACCACTACAAGTCAGTATTTCTCCCCATTGGAGTCTCCTCCCCTATTTTGGTGCCCACATGATTCATTTATGCTCAGTTGTACCTCATTTAACTGATTATTCATCATCAGTGGCCATTGAACCTTATCGAGAGATGGTTCCAATGCAAACTAAGCCTATACTTGAGTGTTAAATTTTGAGCATTAATTCACAATACTCTAGGATCTTTACTGAGAGAATAACATATATAGTATATCAATGCATGACAATCACAATAAGCATGACAACAATCACAAGAATCAAAAGCATGAGAGACAAGAGACACAGAGTTTCCGTGGGGAAAACCCTAAGGTGAAAAACCCCACAACTTCCTCAGAGATAGAGAGAGCAATGGCTCAACCAAAGTACAACCAAAATACAATGAGATAGTCTCCTAGTAGCAGATGATCCTCCCCCTCAATAGTGCGCCACTTTCTGAGTGAGAGTGAGATACTTTTCCGAGTGATCTAAATAGAGATCACCTAATCTCTATTTATACTGATCTGTTTTCCCAGTGACCTTATGGGGCCGAATTGTCTAGCTAGGTACATCCACATTATAATATATATATTTCAGGGCCGACCCCACACATGGTGGTCTAATAACCTATCGCCAAGTACACACACTTGTGACACTTGTCAATCCACATGACGACACTTCCTTATAGAGGAATAACACATCTCTAATAAGGGTACAATAAATATATATGAAATACATAGATGAAATACATTCCGAAGTTACATATACATCAACACTCCCTCTTAACTAGGAAGGTATTTCTTGACACAGATCTGCTAGACAAGTCTTCTTATCAGGATCATCATCATCGATGCATCGTCATCGTCATCATCACTGTTGCTGCTATCTCAACCAATATCTGACTCTACTCATCATAGGAAGTTCTACAGAGCTAGTCCTTTTTCATACTAGATGTAGGCCCACTACCTGCAGGTCTTCATCATCACTGGCCATACTATGGAATCCTCAGGAATTATTACGTGCGTCACAAAACCTCGAACGAGCATCCCAGGCTGTTATGAGCACACGGCTCTACTTATAGGATCTCCCAGGGCCATATTATATGTGACGTCACCACAAAACCTCGCAAGATCATCCCAGGCTGTTACGAGCATGCAGCTCTACCTATAGGATCTCCCAGGGACAGATTATATGTGGTCACCACAAAACCTTGCAAGAGCATCCCAGGCTGTTATGAGCACACAACTCTACCTATAGGATCTCCCAGGGATAGATTATATGTGGTCATGGAAAAACCTCGCAAGAGCATCCCAGGACTTATTACGAGCACACAGCCCAACCTATCGGATCTCCCAGGGACAGATTATATGCCATAGGACAAAACCTCGAAATAGCATCTGCCAGATATCCCAGGGCATGAATTACATGCCATAGGAAAAACCTCGAAAGACTATATGCAGATCTCCCAGGGCCAAATTATATGTCCTCCTAGAGCAAAACCTCGAAAGAGCATTTGCCATATATCCCAGAGTACGAATTACATGCCATAGGAAAAACCTCGAAAGACTATATGCAAATCTCCCAAGGCCAAATTATATGCTCATCTGCACAACCTGATCCACGACCACAGAGTATCAACCTGATACTCACCATACATCATCCTGATGTACACATGATCATCCTGATCATCACTACAACATCCTGCTGCATGTCATCTAGAGCAACATCTTGAAGCTCGTCATCCATGATCATCCTGATCATATAATGCATCTACCTAATGCATACCAAGTATCTACCTGATACATATCATCATACATGATCTGCTTGATCATACAGTGTATCCACCTGATACAAATACAAATACATTATACATATCACCATACATGATCCACCTGATCATACAATGTATCCACCTGATACATATACAGATACATGGTCCAAGCATCCAACATGATGCATACAAAATACATACAAATGATCCTACTGATCATATCCAGCATCCAACATGATGCGTACATACATATACATATACATGATCCAACTGATCATATCCAGCACCCAACATGATGCATACATATAAAAATGATCCAACTGAACATACAAAGCAGAAACCAGAACATCATCCTAATGTTCATCATCCAGCGCTTACATCCACAGCCATATGAAGGATCCTCCTTCCAACATGCTTGGAATGGCTTCAGCAAATGTGTCCATCACTTCTTCCTCGAAGTGTCCTCGATCTGAAGAACGCCAAGCCTCACTCTGAAGTACTCGAACTTCACCCTGGCTAGTGGCTTCGTCAGCACATCTGCAATTTGCTCGTCTGTCGCAACATACAAGAGCTTCACAGCTCCTCTCTGCACCATATCCCTGATATAGTGATATTTGATCTCTATGTGTTTCGACCTGTCATGAAACACTGGGTTCTCGGACAGCTTCACACAACTCTGGTTATCACAAAAGATACCAGTAGCATCCAACGGGAGATCAAATAACTCAGACAGTAGCTTCCGTAGCCATACTGCCTCACAACTAGCTAAATAAGCTGCAACATACTCTGTCTCAGCTGTACTTAGTGCTACGCAGGACTGCTTCCTGCTAAACCAAGAGATCACACCTGATCCCATACTGAAGCAGCACCCAGATGTGCTCTTCCTATCTGCAGCACTGCCAGCCCAATCTGAATCAACATAACCCTGCAGGTTAAACTTTTGATTCGCCTCATACTTGAGCCCATAATCCACTGTACCCTTCAGGTACCTTAGAACATGCTTTACAGCAACCAGATGAACACTCCTCGGATCAGTCAGGAACTGACTCAATGTGTTCACTGCAAAGCAAATATTTGGTCTCGTGTTCGTCAGGTACATCAAGGACCCAATCATTTGACGATACATAGAGACATCAACCGGCTCAGATGAAGCATCACATAGAAGCTTCAGATTCGATGCCATAGGTGTGGCCATGGCCTTGCAATCCATCATCCCGAATCTCTTCAGGATATCTACTGTGTACTTCCCTTGACCAAGGAAAATCCCACCTGCACTCTGCCACACCTCCATACCTAGGAAATAGTGCATCATTCCCAAATCTTTCATATCGAATTCAGCAGCAAGCTTCCTCTTAGTATCTGCAATCAGTCTGTCATCTCCTGTTACGAATAAGTGATCCACATACAGGAGTAGAATCACAGGATTCCCTTCCTCAACCTTGTAGTAAAGGTTTGAATCCGCTTTACTCTTGGTAAAGCCCAAACTAGATAGGAAACTGTCCATCCTACCATACCAAGTTCTGGGAGCTTGTTTCAAGCCATACAAGGCTTTTTTCAATCTGCATACATATGACTCCCTGTCATGTATTTCAAAACCGAGTGGTTGCTCCACATATACTTCCTCTTCAACTACACCATTCAAGAAAGCAGTCTTGACATCCATTTGGTGTATCTTCCATTTCATCACTTGCTTTATATTTTTCTATGCTGCCACCTGCATCATGCTTGATCTTGTAGATCCTCTTGGAAGTCTCTACAGACTCCCCTTCAGGTCTTGGGACTGCATCCCAAACATCTTTCTTCATGATCGACGGATCATGGCATTCTTCCCGTGTCCTGGGAACTTCAATATCTTCAATAGATAATTTTGTTTCTTGAACAAATGTTGTAGTCCTTCTTTTGTAGGTGAAGGTATACGGTCTTTCCTACAAAACAAGTTAAATTGCATGATTAGAAACATCTCATAATTTTCAGACAAATTCTTACACATAAAGAAATATGTCATACAGTCATGCAATTATCTTAGCCAATGCTTCAATACAACATTTATCCATGTTCCATAACTTTCTAGATGCCTTCCAGTCTCTACCAGAACATTGTTAAGAGTTTGCACTACTCCCAACATGTCAGCAAAGAGGTTTCATTCTAGATAAGTAGCAATGGAATGTTGTACAGTGCCATAGGCCACTTACCCAACACATGCATATCAGTAGTATATTGTTCATTAATGCAATCATTCTAATATGCACAATACATATCCTAAGTCTAGGAACATGAGCATATACATTATTGAACAATTTTATTTAAGCAAACAAATATGCAATAAATGATAATTAAAATGCTTATCTTTGTTTGTTTGTTGGGTGGACTCCCTCTGAGTCTTTGCTTCCTTGCAGGAGCTACTGGATTCCTTCTACACCTTTCTGTTGTGGAATGTAGAGAGATGGACAACTCCCTCTGAATATCTGCACCCTTGCAGAAACCACTGGAGTGTGCTCCCTCTTGATCTTTGCTTCCTGGATTACCTGTTCTTGAACTCATATTCATCCTTGGTCCTTATGCATGCTTATTAGTATCATGATTGTGTTATCCTTGTGATCTCATACAAAATCATACATTCATTAGTATATTATTAAAACACAATAATCTCAAGCATGTATAGTCATGATCATTTCAAACAGAAATAATAAGCATTAGCATTCAAGGTTTATATAGGACTCTTATGGTTAGTCATATCATAAGAAACATAACATGTCTAAACCTGTAATTACTCAAACCTATGACTCTTCTGGTTAGTCATATCATTAATTAAGGTAAGACACATAATATGCATATACCCATGATTATTCAAACTTATGACTTTATGAACAATCATCATCAATCATGCCATGCATACTTATATGATAGATCCTATGATATAAGAAACACATACCTGGTCACCATATTTGCTAGTTATGTCTAGCAATGTGTTCTTGTTCTCTTCAATGACCTGCATAACTCATTAGTTAACTTTTGCAAAAACAAATTATACATACCTCTATGTGATCCATGACTATGGATGAATCTTTGTCTTTATGTCACCATGGCATATTCAGGTTGTCCCTTCAATTTGTACAAACCTCCCTCTTGCTCTCCAATCACTACTGCATCATCGATTGTCTTTCCCTTTGGCCACATTAGGACTTGGCTATCCACAAATGCAACCCTCATACCTTTTGCATCTAATGCAGATATGGAGAGTAAGTTCTTCTTGAGCCCACGTACATAAAGGACTTCTTTCATCTTCAAATATTTTCCAGAATCTAGGTTGTAGGAGGCTTCACCACTTCCTTTGGTTGGGTATTGATAATCATCCCCAAGTTTCACCTTATGGGGTGATTCATGTTCAGATAGATTCACAAAATATTCCTTAAACCTAGTCATGTGTTTGGAATCCCCACTGTCAATCAACCAATCATTACAACCATGGGAGATAGTACCCGTGAGAGCAGAGATCATCACTTTCTGCCCTAGCCTTCTTCTTTGGAGGTTCATCATCCTCGGCAGCATGAGCATGGAAATTTATTTTGCTGCCCTTCTTCTTCTTGCTGAAGTTGTTGTTATTATCCCTTTTGTTCTTGGGACAATCTGAAGCAAAGTGACCCTTCTCATTGCATGTGAAGCAGCTTAGATTCTTCTTATTCTTTTGATAGGATCTTTTGTAGCGAGAATGCTCCTTCTTGGGCTTGCTTCTTTTGGTGTGAGTTGCGAGAGCTTGATCTTCACCTCCCATATTTTCCTCACGAGCTACAAGCCTAGCTTATTCTTAAGAACATTCCTCCCACAGTTTACTAAAAGAGATCAATTTCTTTCTTGCACATATTCCTTGAATAAAGGAGTCCCATGACTTAGGTAGGCCATTCAGAGTGGTCATAACAACTTCACCATTGTCCACTACTTCATCCACAACTTCAAGTTGCTCCTTGATCTGAGAGACCTTGGAGAAGTAAGATTGAATGGTTTCTCGATTCAACATCTTGACCCCTTTCAATTGATTCCGTAGAGTCATCTTCTGATTTATGTTCTTCCCTTCAAATAGCTTGGTCAAAGAGTCAAACATCTCCTTGGGTGTCTTTAGAGAAGACACATGGGGTATGAGATGGTCTTTGATAGAATCAACAATGATTCTCTTTGCCTTGACCAAGTTCTTCTTATGCAATACCTTGGCCTCTTCATCCTTTGGGATAGGGATGTCTTCTTTTATATATGAGTCGAACTCATTCTCTTCCAGGATTAACCCAATCCTATACTTCCAAGCTCGGAAGTTATCAGCCCCTTCAAGCTTATCCTCAAGCTTGGTGTGGTGAGACATCTTAAAGAGTACTTCCAATGGAAATAGAAAAGATTTAGGTCTTACCACTTGAAATGCTGAAAACTGGATCTAGTCCTCGATTAGGGTTTGTTAGAAAAACCCTAAAAATTCAAAATGTGAATTTCAATTTTTTGAAAGGATAGAAAGATGAGCCTTGATGAGCTATCAGCCTGGTGTATTCAGAATTTGAGATCAGCAAAGCTTTACCCTTCATATTTGCATTTTTGTCCTCCCGGGTTCACTAGGGAGAGCCCTGAATTAGGGTTTGAGTTTCCCGGAGATGTACCCAACCAAAAATCTCGATCCAAAGCTCTAAACTTTGATTTTTTCAAGGAGCTTCCAGCTATGTCTTCAGATTTCAGAAATTCCTATTTTTGTGGAAACCCTAATTTTTAGGGCCAAACCTGAAAATGGTCAAAATTGAATTATGATTGGACAGATAGATGCGCCTTGATGAGTAGAGTCAATCTACTATACTTCTTTTCCAAAATCTGTGGGGAGAAACCCAATAAACAAGAAACTCAAGTTTTCGTCACTGCAAAATGTCTTCTTCTCAGGTTAGCTCTGATACCATGTTAAATTTTGAGCATTAATTCACAATACTCTAGGATCTTTACTGAGAGAATAACATATACAGTATATCAATGCATGACAATCACAATAAGCATGACAAGCATCACAAGAATCAAAAGCATGAGAGACAAGAGACACAGAGTTTCTGTGGGGAAAGCCCTAAGGTGAAAAAACCCACAACTTCCTCAGAGATAGAGAGAGAAATGGCTCAGCCAAAGTACAACCAAAATACACTGAGATAGTCTCCTAGTAGCAGATGATCCTCCTCCTCACTAGTGCGCCACTTTCTGAGTGAGAGTGAGATACTTTTCCGAGTGATCTAAATAGAGATCACCTGATCTCTATTTATACTAATCTGTTTGCCCAGTGACCTTATGGGGCCGACTTGTCTAGCTAGGTACATCCACATTATAATATATATATTTCAGGGCCGACCCCACACATGGTGGTCTAATAACCCATCGGCAATTACACACACTTGCGACACTTGTCAATCGACATGACGACACTTCCTTATAGAGGAATAACACATCTCTAATAAGGGTACAATAAATATATATGAAATACATAGATGAAATACATTCCGAAGTTACATATACATCAACATTGAGGTGAATTCGAATCCTCCCAAAGTATCAAATTAATTCTACTGTAACACTTTTTTATTGCCAACTTACAGATGATTAATGTATCAACAACAATTTTTTATATGTGTTTCAGTTTTATGAGTGAATTGATCCATGTCTTTGTCTAATTCTTCTCAGTAATAACAGTGTGAAATTGTGAGGTTTGTTCTAGCTTAGTGATCTATCCCTCTGGAATTTCACAAAATTCCAAGTAAAATTGGAGGTGATTTCTCAAAGAGGGGAAGTTATTTGGCATTTCTATATAGACCGATCTCTTGATATCTATTAGAGTTACGACCATTCTTGCCTCAACCAATGCTTCTTCATGTTTGAACTTCTAGGTGTTTATTTCTTCTTCAAGTGCAACAATCTCCTTTCGTGTTCATGCACTATATTTTTCTGTTGCTGACAACTTTTCTCTTTGTTTCCTCAAATTTTCCTTCCTTTTTTCAGTCAAATACTTTGTTGTCACCACCTTCATGGCATTATCCATTTCTTTGGTATTCTACTGCATTAGGTCCTAGTTGAGTTGTTCAATTTTATATTCCATTATTGATATGGATTTAGGACAAGTGACTTGTTCGTTGCTTAAAGAAGTCAAATTCAACTCCTTTTTTGGTTAATTAAGTTGATTCTTTCAGGAATTGATTTAAGTGTTGGATTCCTCCAATTGGAAACTAAGTTCTTCAACCATATTCCTATCTAATTCTAATTCCTTAATTCTTCCATCCATGACATATTTATGTTTGGACAAGGAATCATTCTCTTTTCTTAGAAGATTTAGTTCTTCTATGAGTTTTTGATGGTCATCTACAATCTGCCAGGTAACCAGGAGAGCTTGAGCCATCATTGAAATTTACAGAGATATAATATTTTCATATTTATATTTTAATAATGTGGCAGCCTTTGATTATTCATGTCTCCCCTTTCCTATTGTCATTAGCATATTTTGGAGTTTATCCTTTTCATTTTAGAGTGCCTTCACCCTGGAATTTAGGAACTGATTTTTTATGGTGATTGCATCTAATTTTTTCTTGTAATATTCGTTGGATGAATATTCTTGAAGATATTTAATATACACAATGATGCTTGACTCTTGCACCATGGATACATAATCTTCAGTGGGACGTTAGTGGTATCCAACGTGACTTGGAGTTCCCTCCAACCTAGAGGCTGCATGTATTTGTAGGAAGTTTTGTGTGAGGTGCTCCAATGTGGAAATTACAAATTCTTAGTGGTAGGATCATATATGGATAATATCCTAGATCGTGCCTATGATTCTACATTTTTTATTATCTATAACCTCTTTTTTGCTTCTTCCCTCCTCCTTTGCTCTTCTTTCAATATCTAAAGCAGTTCAATTGTGATTATTGGTTGAATCACTTTTTTCCATGTGGTTTGTTTCCCTATCTCATGTGAATTGATAGTGATAGGTATACTGATGTACATTCACATGCTATAACAGACAAAGTATTATTAAATTCAAAAGTGGAGGTAATCTACTTCCACCATTTTCCTTACATATTCCAACACAAATATCCCCGTGGTTAGAATTCTAGGTAACTGATGTAGGGATGACTCGGTACCTTTTAATATGATAATGATGCAATCATATCCTAAGTACTAATCCCCTCATTCCAGTACTCCAACCAATTGTAAACAAAATTTGACCTCAGTAGGCATCCTTTCAGGTTTCCTTCCCCCAAAAGCTAGGTATGTTGTATACATAAAGTCAAAAACATATTTGAGAAATGTGGCTCTTGGTTCCCCTTTCTAAATTACCAATGGTATCCAATCATATATTCTGTTGGGAATTCCAACCTTTTTCCTTTTTAGACCAAAAACCTCAAAGTGATGTGCCTGATAGTATATAAGGATATATTAAGTACAAGGGATACCTAATCAACCCCATTGCCAAGAAAGTTTCCAATTGAGATCTCATCTCGGTGGATATGGATTCCACATACCTAAATTTAGGGGTATCTTATGAGTTATAGGCATCCTTAACCATGGCCACCATCCCCTTGTTGATGTCTTCATTTGATTCTTGTCTAGAATTACAGTGAAAATTGAAAAACATTCTTGGGACCATGTTGGGAACCCCTTTAATTTTCACGGAGTGGAAGGATCTCTTCTTTACCCTGATCATATTTACGCCTATAAAAAACCCCTTCCCACTATGCTTGATTCATTTTCTTATATCTATTGGCTTGTGCCTCATGTGATAGAATAATAGTTCCCAACAAGGTTCCCAACATTTGAGTGACATGGAAGGAATTAATATGAAACAAAATAGTCTAACTGTATTTAGTTGTAATAGCGGAGATGGAAGGTTTATAATTCCCTGCACAAAGTTGCACAAATTCAAGAAATGAGAAGGTGTTAGGTACAATGTTCTAGGAAAATCCACATGCCTAGAGGATGTTTATGGCAGGGATAATTTTAAGAACCCCCCCAAAATTTATGTGTATAAAAAATGGGCGAATCTCCCTGATATATAGGAAAACTTGAAGGCGATTTTATCAATAATATAATATGTATATATAATTTTTTGGCGAATATTTCATTTCATTATATAATGTTGTAAAATATTGGTGAATATTTCACTAAATTATAAGATATTGTAAAATCTTGGCGAATATTTCACTTAATTATAAAAAATTGTAAAAACTTGGCGAATCTTTCACTAATTTATAAAATATAGAAAAAATTTGGCAGATCTTTTGCCAATAAGGCTCAAGATTTTGATTATGTAGATTACTAAGGTAGTGCAACAGAAGAACATACGACAAAGAATGTCTTTATATTTCATATTATTATCATGATTATATTTCAAATGGCAAAGAATGTAAGAATATGATCATGATAATGATATGAAAGTCTTCAAAATGAGCTGGTTCATTTCTAGATGCTAAAAATTTCCAGATGATTTGGTGATAAATATTTGAGGGTGCAGCGAGCCAACCTTTTGGATAAATGAGTTGAATCGACCTAACCAAATTTTGGTGAAAAAATTTGATGTGACATGAGCATCATTTTTCAATGTTAAAAAGACTATGTTCAACAGAGATAAACATGTAAAATGTTTGGCTCGACAAATCTACTCAGAGCTAATGAAACAATTAGTATCGACATGGCATCCTGAGTTACTAATAACCATCTTAAGGTACTAATAACCCCTTTAGATAATTGCAATATAAGTGGTTCCTTCCTCTCCCATAATTATGCTAGTTCCAAAAGCTATTCAAGTATAAAGGTTGTAAGAAAAAGTGTTTATGTTTCAATCAACATTATGTAACATACTTAGACATCATTTCTTTCAACACTAAACATTTTACCACTAAAACAACTAAGGTTATGAGAAAAAATGTATAACTACCAGTCAATAGTGTAAAACTTTCAAGTATTACTCTTCCTCCAATGTTTGTCAAGATTCAGGGCAAGTGGGGACTCCACTTATTATCTCATCCCTTAATGGTCCAACAGACATGTGGGGACCTAAATATTGACAAACCGATAAACTGATAGAATTAGACATTATGCCCGATCTTAGTATCTACTAGCCAATTATGCCTGTGGAGGCTAGGACAATTATGCATTGTAATTATGCCAATTGCACTAGAGGAATGTTGGTATCATGCCAATAGGTCTCCTACGATCAATGCATAGGAACCTAGTGCATGGACCATTTTTCTCTTCGCTTAGCTATGTAGAGCTCATTTATTTTTCTAAAAAACGATAAGTATTTACAAATAAAATATATAATCACCATAAAATAACCGAAAAAGTGATGACAATTAAGATTTTTTTTTCCAAGTATATAAGAAAATACTAATATAGAATATAAACATAAACCCAAATAAAATATACTAATCCTCCTGCTAAAAATTAGTAAAAGAATTATGAATAATATTAATTGAAAACTCTATATCTATTAAAAGCTAAGTGCTCTAACAAAACTTCAACAAAATGTATTTATATTATTTCCTTACCTTCAACACTAAATATTAATTGAAAACACTATATCTATTAAAAGCTAAGTGCTCTAACAAAACTTCAACAAAATGTATTTATATTATTTCCTTACTTTCAACACTAAATGATATGGCATTACTAAAATAAGCACACACACACATATATAACATAACACTTTTGTTTTTTTCAACCAAAAAAAACGTACTATTGCTATTCCTTGAATCAAATAGTACAAAGATATTCACCTTTTTTGAAAAAAGGTATTTTCATCATGTTCAAGACTGTATGTCCAAAAGACCCCAAAACTACCATCATCAAAAAACTATCCAAGATAGACTATACATAGCTGAGAAGACTATGACATATTACAAAAAGCATGCTGTTCAACACGAAAATAACTTTGACTTCGAATTTAAAAGAAGAAGACTTCGCCACTTTCCAGCATACTGGAGTCCAACATAACACTTTTGTTAAAATAAAATTATTTACTCTCTATTATTTTTAACTTATCTTTTTTTCTAATTGATATAATTTAATATAAATAATTTTATTTATAATACTAAAAATTACTAAAATAAAAAACCAAGTAGTAATGACTGATTCACAAGTGAATTAGTAATGAAAACATACATATTACTTTTGGGTGCCATGTAATCTAACTTATTAATCCACCAGTGAATGGAATTCTTGTTTCGTAAGATAACTTATAATATAATACCTCACCCACCTTCTTAACCCTTTTGGGCAGCATATAACGTATGATTTGTGTTATGACGGTTGTAATTACGATCATAATCCTTCTATATATAATAATTGGATCCAAACTTAACAGCAAAATAGGATACCTCCCTAAGCAATAGTCTTCCTTACAAACTATCCATTTTATACCATTGGCACATGACAATTAGAAAGCGATAGTCCGCGTAATGATGTTGTGACTACCAATTAACCAAATACTCTTTATCAAGCGCATAAATCCTATATAGACGTCTTATTTCCTTCCTCGATTATTAAATAATGTAAATATTTTTAACATAAAGGTATGCATCTTATTTTACACATACAATCATTTTAAATCTTTGCACCATACGTTGCGCCTTCTGGTTCAATTCCAACGTTAATAATACAACGAAAACAAGTAAGTGTGCAGCTCTTTTGGTTTTACCTAGACCTCAATCAAATCTAGTGAGCGATGAGTAATAAAGTGGATCAATGAGCATCTCACAAGTAAACTCTCCATCAATGGTAGCACTGTAGAGAAATTTCGTGCCATGATAATTGAAAACATATGAAGATAAAAATTGGTCAAATTCATTCAAACTTATCAATTATCAACCATTAGCAGATGTATCTTTATTGTTTCTTGAAAAATTTCCCACGGTCCTATCTTGCGAAGACTTCTGAAAAGCTCACAGTCTTTGTCTCGTAGGTCGACCATGACACAGTCTATGCTCCAATCAGGGCGTCTTCCATGTCATAACATATGAAACCATCAAATCTTTTCAAGATCAAAGCACATCGCAATTCTTGTATCGGAACATTGTTACCCCCAGCATTTGCCAATAGGGAAGAAAATGACACTCATCACTGAACAATCGACCCCATGGACTTGTTAACTGGGACTGCGCCATGAGAGAGGCTTGGCTACAACTGCCATCGTGTGGGAGTCACCCATGGGTCTACCTCTATCTAACACCCATTAAACTCCGCACTAGAACGATTGAGCAGTTGAGGCATTTACCCGAACAAAAGACTGGCATTCCATTTGCTCACGTGAATCCGTCTCCGACCTAAATCAAAGGTCGAGTGAGATCAATGCATCTACTGTTGATCCCTTGCTTTATATAGAGGAGTAAACCGCCAAGAAAACCCAAAATCCTTGACTGCTGGGTCCAAATTTGAAAAAACCCAAAATATTTTTAGCTATGATAAAAAACAAAATCGAAAACAACATATATATAGGGCGATTTAAAACTGAAAATAGATTTCAATCCATAATATGTGGACGAAATTATCAAAAACTTGGATTTCCATGATAATCTGATGGTGAATTTACCCTCAGCAACTACCATTTCTACAAATTTGGGCGAATTAGAATTAGAGCGAGGGGGTTATTTTACTGGGCGATGGGAGCTTGAAATCGTATCAGAGAGGGGCTAAATGGTTAAATTTAGTGTCCCCTTTATATATTTTATGGGGCTAATGTATCATTTAGTAAAAATAAATACATAAAAATTGGGCTACTATGAGTTTAATTAAAAATTATCCCACTAAGAAATTAAAACCCCTAAATTTATCTCATGGGCTAAGATTAGCCCCTATAATGTTCCTTGGTTTATGGATTGCAAAGAAATATGTTTTCCATAGGCAATGCCTATGAGCTGTTTGGGAGACAAAATTTTCATTCGAGGAGTAGCAATTTGTACTAGTTCATTGATGAAGGTGAGATCCTAGAAGGAGGAGATATTGTTAGTGTCAGAAAGAGTGGATATGTACAAGGAAGAGTATCTCTCTAAGGTATTCTTTCATTTTCTAGGATGTCTATTGGATTTTTTTAAAACAAGGGAACATGGAAGATTTTGAAAGATAAAGCTAGAGGACAAATTTACAGTCTGTATCAAGATTAATAGAGAGAGGGGTCTGATGACTTACTCGATAGTAATTAGGACCTTGAACATGGAGCATATGTCTATCAACAAGTTGTAAATCTTCCTTGGGCGATAAGCGCTGGTTGAAGTAGCTTCTCGGGTTAGATTGATTGGGAGGGAGTTTACAATAAATGGGATCACTAGTAACTTGATGAAAATGAGTATATTGGAGGTCCACAATGTTATTGCATCAAATAAGCATTTATCTTGGTCGTCCCATATGAATAGTACATATTTTTTTAGGAGATGCATGAAACTGTTAGCTCGGTCAGCAAAATCTGCGACAAATCTTCGCAAGTAGTTAGCTTTCCCTTGAAGTCTTTGAAGTTGTGTTATTTTTTTTGGGGAAGGAAAAAGAAGTTTCGCCTCAACCTTGAGGGGATCCACCATAATCCCTTTTTTCGATACGAAAAACCCAAGTAATCTCCTAGGTTCTACATAAAACATGCATTTGTGTGGGTTCAATCTAATGTTATATTTGCGACATCGAATGGAGACGACACATAAATTTGCACTATGTTCGACTCTCCTTTTAGATTTGGCTACCAAGTCATCAAGATAAATCTCAATGATTTTCTTAATATCATGAAATGCATATGACATGGCTCTTTGAAAAGTAGCCCCCACATTTTTAAGGCCGAATGGCATTTTCTGATATGCAAAAGTACCCCAAGGGCATATGAAAGTTGTTTTATGCTGGTCTTCCTTTTTTATTTGGATTTGGTTGTAATCGAAGAATCTGTCCATAAATGAAAAGATTTCATTCCCGACAGACTTGTCTATAATTTGATCAATGCAGGGTGTGGGATATTTATCTTTGGGACAAGCCAAATTTAGATCCCTAAAGTTAGTACAGACCCAGATAGTTCCTTGTTTTTTATTAACATGAACATGATTGGATACCCATTCAGTTAAAGGAACATGATATATGAAGCCATCTTTCAATAGTTTTTCAACTTCTTCTTTGATGGCAGCTGATTTTTTAGGATTGACCGGGTGTACCTTCTGTCGCACCGGTTTAACATTATCATAGGTTTTTATCTCGTTTTCAAATATGCTGGGATCGATGCCCGACATCATTCGTAATACCAAGCAAACACATCACGAAACTCTTTAAATAGAGCTGTATAATGTACGATTTCCTCTAGAGAGCAATCCACACCTATATTGATGTTTTCAACGATGCTAGGATTAATGGATATATTGATTGGAATGGTTTTCGAAATATTTTCCAAATTTCCTTCCGAACTCACATTGTGTGTTTGGATGGGGCATTGGTATTTTTCCATGTCATCATCGAGGTAAAATTTTTCTGGTTTGACCTCTAATAGATCTTTCTTTGGAAGAAATGATGATCTATGATGCATATCTTCACAGGGTCGTTCATAGATATTCATGACTTCAAGGATGGCTTCATCTGATGAAAAAGTATGATCCAGGATGTCATGAGTACTAGGAGTGTTGATGGATCATATTGGTGAAGTGTAAGGATCATATTCCACCATCTAGGAAGGGTTTTGATTCGAATCTCCCAAAGCCATTTGGATAGCTTGATATGAAAGCTCTATGGAAGATAGGGGTACACTACTCTTTGTTTCATTATGTTGCATAGAATTTGGTATATTTCCATCACTCTTTTCTACTAAGATGTCCTCCTTTGAGTCTCCCTTCAATGAGGTGGACCCAACTTCTGGTATGGACTTAGAAGAAACTTTTAATGGAAAGTATACTTTTGATGTAACAGTGAAAATTGGAGCAATGTTAGGTGTCAATACTGGTGGTGGAATCGCAAAAGTTCCCATGAGGGATGAATCTTTGAACATTCCTACCCCAATGTCTTGAATCATTGTTTTCGAATCCCCTACAAAAGGTACATTTGAGTGGAGACCAGTTTCAGGTGTGCAGTAGTCTAGTTGATCGGTTGTGACAATCTTCCCTTGGTGGGGGAATGGAATAAATCAGAATACAAAACACACTACAGCCATTTGCTTATGTATCCAACTACGTCCCCATAGAAAATATTAATCTATGCGTGCGTCCACTACCTCAACATATACATGAACCATTTTACCTACTAGTTCAAATGGTAAATCCATGAGGAGGGAATGAATGACCATCAAATGCTTTTAGTATTGTATGGGATGGTACTATGGTGGGTGATCCCAAAGATTTCCAACATGCTAGTGAGATGACACAAGTTGAGGCTCCTTCATCCACAACACTTTGAAAAATGTTCTTACCATGTGAAGTCACTTTAATTTGAAATGTGATTTGTGATGGAAGCCTACATGTGGATTGACTAAATCAAAAGTTATCAAATTGATGTTAGATGGATCAATAGCACCAATAGAATACAATAGTGCCTTTTGTTGAGTAGGAAAACTTTGCAAAAATTCCAAGGCGGACATTGCACAAGGAGCTTGAGCTAAGTCTTCAACCACACAGTAGTTTTGAGCTGCTCGTGCACTAGGATTGTGTGTTGTTATATGGAAAACCCCTTTTAGAGGTCTAGGTACTATGTCTATGGTTGGTTTCTCAATTGCTAGAGAACCACTAGGATGCGATCCATTTGTTTATGCATCACTTGAAGGTGTGTCATAAGAAAGAGCCCTTGTTTGAATGTTTATTTCATATTAACCAATCGTGAAGATATTAGCATTGGGGGGATTTCCCCCTTCTATGGGGTTTTCCTGGTTTCCTCCTGGGGGAAGTACTAGAGACGCAAAAACCATCTATTGTTGTTATGGGAAAGGTTGATTAAGGATGGCAGATTGTTGTTTCCCTCCTCTTTGTGCCAAAATTCGATGGATATCATCCATGTGAGGAAAAAGGTGAGTAGGATGATCCCCTTGGAAAATTTTGCAAGAGTATTTTTTTTCCGGTTCTCCTGATTGCCTCACCTTAGGTGCTTCTCCCATCCCATAATTAGCATTGGGATTCTTCTTCTGTTTCTTATTTTTAACTTTTGGGTCTGCAGTTTGACGAGTAAGTACTTCAGAATTTTGGGTGGGAGTTACGGATTGTTGTGTTGCCTGGCCAGCTGTGGGTTGCGAAGTCTGAAAAAAAATTTGTGCCAATTGTTGGGTAATCTGTTCAAGTTGGTTGATGGATACAATCACACCATCGGTATGAGGTCCTTTTGGTGGCCTAGCTGCATCGAACGCAGGTATTACAACATGAGGTATTAAATCATAACGTCTTCCCGATTGGAATATATGAAATCCATCTGTTGAGCACTCCGAATGAGTTGTTCTTTAGTCATGGCTCCTGACATGGCTACATCTTTAGAAAGAGTAGTTAATAGTGATTTTATGAACCAATATGCTACGAATTTATCCGGGATTTCATATTTTATAATCCTTCAACACCTCCTCCATTCGTGGGTATGATCCGATATGTGAGTAGAAGTGGACTGCCTAAGTGAAGTCAAAAGTTCTTTTCCCATCTCATAGCTGATATGTAATTGAAAATGTGTCAGAAATACCATAGCTAAAGATGAAAATTAGGGGAATGTATTGCGGGGAAACTCAATATACCATTTCCCAATAGTTCCTATTAGGGTCCACTGAAACAACCTTAACCTAATACTATCCTCAACTAGGGAATTGGATGAACACCGCAAATGGAATGTCATCACATCATTTGATGGATCTTCCCCTGGTTTTTTATAAAAATTGGGTATATATGAGTGTAGTTTAGCTGGTATGGTTGGCCATCCATTCAAATGTAGAATAGGATCATTAGTCAGCCGTGATAAATCTGGTAGATTCAATGTGGATAGAAAACATGATTTGAATGGTGTTGTAGAAAATGATTGATACACGTGTGAAGCTTGATGGATCCATTGTTGTTGTCCTTGGGATTGAAAATCATTCCAAGAAGGATTGCCTCCTTGCAGAGGTTGCATCCAAAAAGATTGGTTACTTCCTAAATGTTGTCCATTCCATTGTGGAACAGGATGCATGTATGTATTTCCCCCTTGCAGAGGTATGTTCCAATAATATTGGTTACTTGCTGGAACATGACCATTCCATTGTGGGATATGATTAATGGGTGGATTTCCTCCTTGTGGAGGTGGGCCCAATAAGATTGGTTACTTGTCAGAATATGACCACTCCATTGATTGTTTCCTTGGTTTTGATAAGCATTCCATGGTTGATTGACCCCTTGTAGGGGTGGTTCCCAAGAATATTGGTTACTTCCTGGAACCTTCCCACTCCATTGCAGAATGGGGTTGATAGGTGTATTGCCTACTGGCGTGATACATGTTGGGGGTATGGGATTTCCCCCAGGATTTATGCTAGGAAAAGTTGTAGGATGAATTACTAAGGCATTTCCACTAACCCGTGGAGCATAACTCCAATTGGAATTAATGTTCCATGGTCCATTGGTTCCGCTGGGAATATTAATATTCCATGGTGAAGGGTTTCCCATAGAAGTAGAACTTGGAAAAATGTTAGGTATACCAAGAGGATTTTGGTTTACTACCTGATTGTTTTGACCTTGATTATCCAAACAATATGGAAAACCCATATTTGGTAAGGCACACCCCCTACTAGAGATCCATGCAGATGAAGTGGATGTACTTCCTGGATTGGGACCCGAAACTGTACCAATTGGCACTGAAGTGCTGGTTTAAATTGTGCTAATAACATGTATACTAAGTATTGGGATTGATGTAGAGGACAAATTGGAAGTATTGCCACCTCCAATTTCTGGTGACTCACCTCACTGCCGCCGTGACTAGCCGATCGGGAGAGTAGCCACTTTGAATAATTTGATAAAAGGATTTGTTTTAAAATGGTATTCTTAATCACAAATAGAATAAAAAAATACTAAGGCACTCTAGACTCAAAAAAGGAAAAAGTGTCCACACAGTGAAAAAGTCTTATGAATCCAAGCAAGCAATCTACTTTTCCAAAGAACTGAAGATCACTGAAAATTTGGATTAGAGGGCCTTCCGAAACTAGTAGTCATTGAGGGATATCAAGCCTCAAAAAATTACTAATAGAAAAGGTATGAGAAACAATTACAATAAAATTTAATTGCCAAGGGTGCAAGTATTGGTTCTTAACCAATCACTCTCCGAAGGATTAAAAGCTTTAAAGTTTGCCTCAGGTACTGCAAGTGTCCCCCAATCACAATATCCTATGTGATATCCTATGAATAGAAACTAAGGTTACCACTTCAAAATCGACAGTCAGGCGGAACAATTCTAAGTCTAGGACAACTCTCATAACCAGGTATTCTAGAAAAGTGATGTCACCCTGAGGACTTGTCACTTACATAGAATTCCGTGATGAGATCATATCCCACTAAACAAGAAAGAGGGGGTACCACCCTTACTTATCCAGATTGAACTCGTTTGATGTGTTAGATGCGCTTTCCCAACAAACGTTTTTTGCTACTAATGAATTTACTAATGGATTTAAACTCTCAATAATCAATGCTAGTTTCAAAAATTCTGTAGCCCATGAGTGTTAACTCTCCAAAACTAATCCAGGGAACTATACGAACCTTGTTTGTGATATGAAAATCAAATCTTGGTTATTTTTAGATTAAGCGCTAATTTTAAAGGTACTTTGCTTAGTTTCAGGAGTGGAAGTGAAACTGGTGGTGTGTTGACCTGAAAATATGAGCTAAACAATGCAATATGCTCACTACTCTACCTTTCAATTCAATGAATGTTCTAAACTAATGAAAATTTAGAGGTTCATGTGGGTCTTTCAAACATTCAATTTGCAAAATAGAATTAAAAGAAATTTTTTTTATAACATGCATAAAACTCTTTTCAAATGTTTGAATGTGTTTCCAAATCTAGTGGAGTTTTGGTGATGCAAAATGTTTTGGAAGGTTTTTCATATTTAGGAACAGTTCTTTTGAAATATGGTTAGTTATTGATTTCAAAAATCAATGTAAACCAAACAAACATATCACTTGAAATGAATCTCAATATGTTACACGTGAGATCTACTTTCACATTCACAAGATTGTTTGAAATCCCAAGTGAAGAGGATACGGTAGCTTGAGAACTGTATGCGAAAATTCAAATCTACTATGTTACAAGTGAGATCCACTTCCTCATTCACAATATCACCCGAAATCCCAAGTGAAGAGGATACGGTGGCTCGAAAATAAATTTCTTGAAAAATCAAATCCTAAACTATTACAAATGAGATCCACTTTCTCATTCACAAGATCACTCGAAATCCCAAGTGAAGATGATATGGTGGTTCAGACACAACTGATCTCAAGAAAATTGAGGTATAAAGCTACAACTTTCTCTAATTGTGCATGAGAAAAAGGAAATATTGTATATCCAAAACAAAATTTGACTAATTAAAGTTGTTTTCGGTTTTGGACGGAAATTATTTTCAAATTATCTCAATGTGTAATGTTCAATTTTTTGATTTTTAATGCAAATATATTTGTGAAATGTTTTCAAATTATATTTTCATGTGTCATGACTATGATTCGGTTTCTTGTTTCAGATAAGCAAGTGTATGGGATTCAAAAAATTAAAGGGCCTAAAGGTTCTTTAAACAATTGTTTATGTTTTTTCAATTTTCATCATTAATTTGCAAACTATTAATTGAATCAAAATTATTTAGGGCTCAATCCTAATATCATCAAATCAGGGATGTAAAAGCAAAACATTACCTCAAGCAATCATATCGACAACAAATTATAAGAGACGTTTTGAAAAAAATGCCAAATTAGGCCATCCTTTAAGGGTTTTGGAGGGAAATTTCAAATTTAAACATTTCAAACCAAATACTCCCGAATTTTTCCAAATAGGTGGTAAATTGATCCTAAAATATTTTTAATGTCATGTGAAGATATTCAAGCACAAAAATTATGCCTAAAAGTGGCCCTAAAACAGTAAAATCTGACAACTAGTTTTGAAAATTTTTGCAAATTTGAACCAAAAAGCTTTAAAAATATTTCAAGATATTCCAAATATTAGCTAATTAGGGTCCATGTAAGGTCCAAAATCTAATCTAATGTATTCCTAAACCAATCCAAGAATAAAAAATCACAAAAAACCGAACAAAAGTGAGGAAACTAGCTCCAAACAATCAAAACCCCCGAATGACACAAGTGCGAAAAATAGAGTAGTGCGTCTTTCTGAGGCTGACACACCTTGTACACAGGAAGGGTGCGTCAGTGACACCCTTTGATCATGAAAATGGTGTGGAACCTTAAGGGTGATGCTCTGTATGCACAAACATGGTGCGTTGGCTTTTCAAGATCAAGAAACACAGAGCACCGAGCCGAATTTTCAATATTTTTTGCTTTTCTAGTGTTGATTAAGGCCAATTTTAAGCTTCTAAGGGTACTTAAAATTGGTACAAAGGTCCTATAATATTTTTAATGAAATATTTAATTATATATGTAAGGTTGAAACACCAAAATTTTGAATAAATTTTCAAATTAAACAAAGCGGAGTCGCCAATCTGATAATAGCAATAGTTGTAGGGATGTGTGTAGAGTAATGAACTATCTTACTATGGATTTGGTGAGGTTCAATGTCATAAATATACACAATAATTATTCATTCCCTTTGATATTCCTAAGTAATTTTCAAGAAATAGTAGGAAGAGAGTAGAATACCTATTGAAGCTCAGCCACTTGGAGAAGATCCCCTTGCTTGAGCATCCATGGCCTTTAGGCCTCCATTTGCAGTAGCTTACTAGGTCCTTACCTCTAGATTCTATCTCTAAGAGTTGTAGAATATAGGATTTGTCTCTTTGAGTGGTCCTAGACTTGGTCTCTTTAGGGAAACCTTTGTATTCACAAAATTATTCCTTCGTGGAAGCGGTGGTTAGATGAGAGATTGAAACTCTCAATTGTTCCAAATTTCTAGTCTTCATGTTGCGGGCAAATTGTAAAATGTGCTTCCGTCTTCACTTGTTAAGGGTGTTAAATTGATTTTTAACAAGATCAAAGAATAATTAGAAGCTATTGGAGACATGATAGAATAATCATAAGTTGTGATGACCACCTTGAATGGTCTTCCAAGAGATTGGGAACATTTTGTTCATGGCATATTCTATAGGAATAGATAAATCAAGTTCAGAAAACTATGGGAAGAATGTGTGCAATAAGAAGAAAGGATAGCAGTAAGAGAAGAGAAACTTAATGATAATGAAGATCAAGCTTTGGAATCCCATACCAAAGGACGAAACAAAAGAAAGAATGATGTACGTCCTCATGACCACTCTCCCAGAAGATCTCAAATATATCAAAGGAACAAAAGGGTCAAGAGAGACTTCTACTCCTTTGAATGTTTATCTTGTTGCAAGATGGTACACATTGCAAGAAATTGGGCTCTCAGAGCTGAAAAATTCAAGAAGCAGAAGAAAATATTTCATGCCCATGTAGCCAAGGACGATGAACATGATGATGAAATCAGGATCAGAGAAGATGAAGATTCCAGTGGAGAATATGTTCTAATTTTAGCCCTCACTAGTTCGGTATCCCATGGAAGTGGCACTTGGTTAGTAGACAGTGGAGCCACCAAACACATGGCAAGATACAAAGACTCTCTTTCACACCTTATGCAAAAAGATTCTCCACACAAAGTGAATCTTGGAGATGATTACCAATATCCTACCAAAAGAATGGGAGAGGATACTTACAAGTTGGACTCTGGAAAGTCAATGAAGATGAAGGAAGTCCTATATGTTCTAGGTTTGAAAAAGAACCTTCTTTCTATCTCAGCATTAGATAAGAAAGGTCTTAGAGTTGCATTTGTAGATGGTGAAGTTCTTATGTGGCCAAAGGGGAAGATGATAGATGATGAAGTTGTTATTGGAATTGAAGAAGGAGGAATCTATAAATTGAAGGGACATGCAGATTCAGATCTAATGGCTAGTACCATGAGTTCTTGTGAATTATGGCATAGAAGAATAGCTCATTGCTACACCAAAATGTCATCACCCTTGTGCAGGTGTCACAAGTGTTGCAAGTGTCGTCATCCTGACCTAGTGTTGTCACCATGACCATTGCTAGTATCGTCATTATGACCAAGTGTCGTCATCATGACCGTTGCAATAATGTCATCATCTTGACCATTGTGTAAACTCTTTGCTATTTTACCTAAACCCATTTTAGAGTAAAAACACATCCCTGAATTTTCCCATGACTGGAGGGCTTAACTGACCTACTTTTCAAGGTTGTTGCAGTCTTCCCTTGTGCAACATGTGACGTCGCAGGTTGTCCTAATGCAACCTGTGACGATGTCAGTTATTTGGATAAAAGAGTATCTTCAAGCCCATTCGCAAAGATGAGTGATGTGGAGGCCTATCCCTAGGTTCTAGGTGAGGTGGCATTTTGGTTCCTAACCTTATGGAAAGATCCCTTAACCATCTCCCTTTAATCCTCAACCTACCCTATCTCTTTAGCCCTATATAAACACCCACTCTCTCCATGGGAGGGAGGAAGGTCTATGGTACCCTTATGCTGATAGGATCCATACTGGTGATTGGGAAGCTTGTACCATATTGGAGGCTTGGCTTGGACATGTTGGATGGAGGATGCAACGTTGAGGCTTTGGTTGTATCTTCATCTTTTATATGTATTCCCACTTTTATACAGTTAATATAATCTCTTTCCATAAATGTTTGTCTCGTTGATGATGTTTAGAACTTTCTTCCTCAACTGTTATTTTAGATCAGTTATTGTTTAGATATCTTGTACTGCTTGTATCATTTCCATATTGTCTTGATAGGTCTTGCAGCTGGAGATCTGACGACCGTGAGACTTGGAGCAACAACAAGGAGAAGGATTTGCGATTTGAAAGCTATGATATCTAAGTACTCGATCTGTAACTCGATCTAGGAAATGAGTTTTATATTCTGTTTGATTTGTTCTAGATTCACATTGAACTAGGGAGATCCGGCTCGTGTCTGCCTGAGTGGATTGTCCGATAACAAATTTGGCGACTCCACTAGGGAAGAACATTGTTGTTTTCAATCTGAATGTCAGTTTCAGTTGATTTCTTTTCCAAGCCATCTCTTTGGCCATTTGCTTCTTAAGACCTTTCACCATTAGATCTTCGCTTTGAAGAGTCTGGTTGCCTTCCTCTGAGTTTGCAGATCCCATTTGCAGACCTGTTTATTGCTCATTATATGGAGAATTGGTTCATTTTTGAACTTAGATCTCGCCCATCGCACCTGGTTAGTGTACCCAGAGTGACACTGTGTGTTTTTTGATCTTTGTTCTTTGCCTATTGGTTTGTCGTCGCAGTCCTTCCATTGGTATACTGCGACAGCGTCGCACTCCCCGCATTGGTAGCCTGCAACGTCGCATTGTGGATAAGCACAGAGTGCGCCGATCTGCCATTTTTTCCAACCAGGCATGCCCTCTCCAGTTCTACTGTGAGTTTGGTTTGTGTGTAGACTCCCTCTGTACTGTACAATCCAGTCAGAGACCCCATTGTTTGATTTTGTGTGTTGAAAGTGTTTGGTATTTTGTGTGGATTTGTATTGGGTCCCATTCTAACAAGTTTCAGCTTGGTAGTGGTGGATACTTTGGTTCCCCCATCTTCATCCACTTGACCTTGTTATCCCTCCTATTCTCACCTGATCTGATCTTTGCACTAGATATGATCCCAAACCTCTTTTTGCACATGTTATTTGGCTTGTTTGTATTGGTTTTTGGGTCTTTTGAGTTTTGGATTCATGTTTGGCCCCTTGAGTAAAAACTAATGTTTTGCTTGCATTTTTAAGCGAAATGGGTTCTATTTTTGAAAAAAAATTCCCCCTCATGGCCATGAATCGTGCATTCTTCAGTTGTTTTGACCCATCTCAAGGTTTTGAGATCATTTTTTGGTTTGGTGTGATTGACTTGTTTTAAAGACTTGAAGAGTGTGGGATATCCATGTCTTTTTGAGCCTCTCTTTCTTGGGTTATGCATGTTGTTTCCCTCACATGCTGAGCTATTTAATCATTTTTGGGGAAGATTGATTCTTTGTCTCCACTTTAGTTCAAAGAAAAGCTTGATTTTGTCACTCTTTTGCCATATTCATGAAATTGGAAAACATAAGTATTCTTCTTACTTTATTTTTATCATTTGATATTCTTGGTCTTATCATCATAAGAAGAAGAAAGGCTTGTTTCAGATTTGTGTGCATTTGAGTTAGATAAGATTGTTAAGTGCTTATCTTTGTCTTGCATTTGATTGGAAACGTTTGTGGAATCCTTCTTTCCATAGCTTAGATGTGTCTTTTTCAAGTGTAAAAAGATAGGAAATGAGTTTTATATTCTGTTTGATTTGTTCTAGATTCACATTGAACTAGGGAGATCTGGCTCGTGTTCGCCCGAGTGGATTGTCCGATAACAAATTTGGTAGATTGTCCATTAACAAATTTGGCGACCATTACTCTACCGTCCGATCTACACCAAACATCTGTTATCGAGTTTCATGTCAATGATGGGGGATTCATCATGGCCCTCCTTCGACGGGTTCATCCTTGTCGACTTCAAATCATCATCCGAGGATTGAACTTAGAAGCCAACCAAGTACCTTGGCCCTGCATGCCTCAATGGAAGGTTACCTCGCTTGCAACATGAGTTTACATCATTGACTCTTGATTGGAAGATTTCATCTTGCATTCGACTTCAACTCACTTATTCATGCTTGGTGATATGTACTGTGATACCTTGGGAATCATTGACATTAATGGTGATCTCCCTCGCACTTGTTAATGGTATACATTAATGACCGGTAATCAAGTGGTTTCTACCATGTTCGACTCCAAAACATTGTAATCACATGGATGGATTCGTATCATTGCGGGTTCAGCTTGAAGACCCTGGGGAAGTTATTTTCTACCCAGGTTGCGATGGAGTTTGTATTGAGTCATATTACACGGATCCACTTTTGTATTGGTTGTGGCTGTGTTATCATCTCATCATGGATCTATGCTTGTGTCTAGTAGCCATGATTGTGTTCAGTCGGTCTTTACTATCATGGATCTGCAATGTATTGGTCGACAACCATGTTTTGTATTGTATGAGACTTGTGGATCTCAGGTCATTTCTACAGTAACTCCTTCCAACCAGCAAGTCCTTGCCATTTTTTTTTATTACAAAGCATTTCACCTGTCTCATTCCGTTAGCTTCATGCTTTGGGGGGCATTCTGTTACACCAAAATGTCGTCATCCTTGTGCAAGTGTCACAAGTGTTGCAAGTGTCGTCATCCTGACCTAGTGTTGTCACCATGACCATTGAAAGTATCGTCATTATGACCAAGTGTTGTCATCATGACCGTTGTGATAATGTCATCATCTTGACCATTGTGTAAACTCTTTGCTATTTTACCTAAACCCATTTTAGAGTAAAAACACATCCCTAAAGTTTCCCATGACTGGAGGGCTTAACTGACCTACTTTTCAAGGTCGTCGCAGTTTGCCCTTGTGTAACATGCGATGTCGCAGGTTGTCCTAATGAAACCTGCGATGATGTCAGTTATTTGGATAAAAGAGTATCTTCGAGCCCATTCTCGAAGATGAGTGATGTGGAGGCCTATCCCTAGGTTCTAGGTGAGGTGGCATTTCGGTTCCTAACCTTATGGGAAAATCCCTTAACCATCTCCCCCTAATCCTCACCCTACCCTATCTCTTTAGCCCTATATAAACACCCACTCTCTCCATGAGAGGGAGGAAGGTCTATGGTACCCTTATGCTGGTAGAACCCATATCAGTGATTGGGAAGATTGTACCATCTTGGAGGCTTTGCTTGGACATGTTGGATGGAGGATGCAACGTTGAGGCTTTGGTTGTAGCTTCATCCTTTCTATGTATTCCCACTTTTTATATAGTTAATATAATATCTTTCCATAAATGTTGTCTCGTTGATGATGTTTAGAACTTTCTTCCTCAACTGTTAGTTTAGATCAGTTATTGTTTAGATATCTTGTACTGCTTGTATTGTTTCCATATTGTCTTGACAGGTCTTGCAGCTGGAGATCCGATGATCATAAGACTTGGAGCAACAACAAGGAGAAGGATCCGTGATCTGAAAGGTATGATATCTAAGTACTTGATCTGTAGCTAGATCTAGGAAAGAGTTTTGTATTCTATTCCATTTGTTCTAGATTCACTTGAACTAGGGAGATCACACCTTAGATCCATCTTTGGTAGATTTTCCGTTAACAAATTTGGCGACCATACTAGGGAACTGCGATGTGGCACTGTGCATAAGCACAAAGTGCGCCGATCTGCAAAAATTTCCATACAGGCATCCCTTCTCCATTTCTGATTTGATTTTTGGTTTGTGTACATACTCCTCTGCATTGTACCTTCCAGGCAGAGACCCTCTTTGTCCAGCAGTGTTTTGTTTGGCTTGTTTGTATTGGTTTTTGGGTTTTTTGAGATTTGGATTCATGTTTGGCCCTTTTAGTCAAAACTAGTGTTTCGCTTGTGTTTTAAGGCGAAATGGATTCTATTTTTGAAAAACAATTCCCCCTATCGTGCATTCTTCAATTGTTTTGACCCATCTCAAGGTTTTGAGATCATTTTTTGGTTTGGTGTGATTGACTTGTTTTAAAAGACTTGAAGAGTGTGGGATATCCATGTCTTTTTGAGCCTCTCTTTCTTGGGTTATGCATCTTGTTTCCCTTACATGCTGAGCCATTCAATCATTTTTCGGGAAGATTGATTCTTTGTCTCCACTTTAGTTCAAAGAAAGCTTGATTTTGTCACTCTTTTGCTATATTCATGAATTTGGAAAACATAAGTATTCTTCTTGCTTTAATTTGATCGTTTGAAATTATTGGTCTCACACTCATAAAAAGAAGAAAGATTCGTTTCACATCCGTATGCATTTGAGTTAGATAAGATTGTTAAGTGCTTTCCTTTGTCTTGCATTTGAAAAGGAAACATTAGTGGAATCCTTCTTTCCGTAGCTTAAATGTGTCTTTTTCAAGTGTAAAAAGATAGGAAATGAGTTATAATTATTGCATTTGGTAGATTTTGAGCCTCTCTTGAGTGCCTTTGAGTTGTTTCGGTGCTTGCCATTTTTCTTTGGGAATTTTTGAAAGATTAGAGTGCTGTAGATATTATCTCACTTTCTGTATGTAGATATGAAAAGCGTTTAGTTATCAAATTCCATTTTTGGTACATGCAATTGAAAATTGAAAAATGATTCATTATTTTGTCTTATGCATTGTTAAGATTAGTTGCATCTTTCATTTTCTTTGCGCTTTTTAGTTGATCTTTGCAGAAAGTTAGAATTATTGCACTTTAGGAAGGAATTCTTCTTTTCGCTACTACTTAAGTACTTTTGGTTTGAAAGAAAGAAAAATCTCTCCTTACCTTACGTAGTTTTCATTGAAAATGAAAGGAAAATGTGCATTATCATGTAGTTGAGGATTGCATTATGTTTACATTTATGTACTCACCTCATGCATCCACGTAACTGTACAAGATAAAATTAACGCTAGATTAGGTTAAAATCATTTAGCAACTTGTGTGTAAGTTAGAGATGTGTTCCATCGTCGTTAAGCATGGCAGCTGTCATTATTTGCTAGCACTGTAGTCCGGGGGTATTGTAGTCTTCCACGTACATCGGTATATCAAGCTCCTTCACGTACCCACCAAGTACCATAATCCGTACTTGGCGTATATCGAAGGGTGTATCACGTACTCGAAACTTATATCAGAAGGTCTTGTGCCAACGACTGTGCATTAGATAGCACCACTACGGATTTGAGCTCCCATGTACCTTGTGTATATTGGGAGACACCATTAGGATTCTTGAAACCAACTGAGTTAACCATTTGGCCGTCTTGGCAAAGCAATACACCAAGAACAACACTTGGGGAGATTAACACGTACGTACTATCCAGGTAATCGGGTATGTAGGAAAGGGTACGGTCCCAATCCTCCTTGTTGCGTCATATTGTTGGACCCTACAGTATATAGCGGTTTGCGATGCCTTGATAATCCCATGAGGTTCCAGACTTTGAATCCACTCCTATTCACACAGTTTGCTTGTTGCTTTTAGACTTGAGTAGAGTTTGTCTTGTGTGGTCCTTTAGAGACTCTTAGGAAGTTTAGATATGGAAGATTCTTCCGAGACTACAAACCAAGAGACCCCTTTCCAGGGTATGCCTTTTGTTATCCCCCCTTGTGGAACTGTTGGTCCTCCCTTTATGGCTACGCTGAGTCTTCTTGGATTGACGATAGGATTATCAGTATGGTTATTCTCCATCTAGTTACACCAAGTGCATCAATTGTGTCGAACCTAGGTCCTTCACCACATGAGCATCAATTGTGTCGAACCTAGGTCCTTCACCACATGAGCATCAATCTCATGATGACCCTTCTCCTTCACTGTTGAAAGTTGAATCGACTTCCATATCTTCCTCTTCTCCTACTGAAAACTCTGATGTTAGTAAGAAGGCTGGTGTGAAGAAGAAGAAAGGGAAGATTAAGAAGAAGAAAGATAAGAAAGAGACCAAGCGTCAACCATCTGCCTCTGATGGAACTCATTTTATGAGAACACCTCGTAAGCCAAAGTTCCCTTGCAAACTTTGCAAGGGTGATCACCTTCTCAAGAATTGTCCCGGTCTTTCCCGTGTGTCAGAAGTGTGGTCTAAAAAACCAAAACCACTTGTATTGTCAACCTCTGACCATCATATTGATGATACTCCCTCGACTAGTGACCCACTGGCGATGGGTCGGAAGGGTAGAGCTGCAGACCCTTGCTGGATATGCAAGGGCTTGCATCGTACTTAACTTTGTCCAGGCATGGATGAAGCTTCACAGTGGTTGGAAGATATTACTAGTTCTCAACAAGTGCTTCCAACAAGCGATAGTAAGTTGTCCCTCGATCCCCCATTGGTTGACCAAGTGATCAATTCAGTTTCATCTGTAATTGGTCCCACTCTTCCGTTCGAGAGTGAAGTGATTGAGTCGCTGTCATCTCCACTTGATCCCGCTCTTTCATTGGAGAAAGTCCAAACTGAAGCAGTCACCATGACACAATCTTCATCTCATTCTTATCTTCCAAGTGAGAGTGAATTGGAAACTGTTGATGTTTTCCTAGTCAGTTCAGAATGTCCTAGGCAAGGGGAAACCCTGTCCATTTCTACAAGACCCCCTCCAAGTACTGAGGTCATTTCCTTTGATTGGAATGGTCTAATAGAATCTCGTCTTCCTTCGAGTATTCCTTTTCAAATATCTCTAGGAGTTTCTGATAAAGAAATCTTTCGTACGATAGTTGATGAGGGAGCTTCTGTTAGTATTTTATCCTCAATTGCTTGGCAAGCTATAGGTTCCCCTCAGTTTGTGCCAGTAACTAACCAGATTTTGGCTTTTAATAGAAGGCCTACTAGACCTTTAGGGATTCTTCCGCAGTTACCTATCACGTTGAGAGGTAAAACTATTTATATTGATGTCATGGTTGTCCAAGGTCCTTTAGATTTCAACCTACTCCTTGGACGTGATTATGTCTATGCTATGAAAGCCGTCGTGTCCACACTCTTTCGAGTGATGTATTTTCCCTATGATGGGAGGATTGTGACCATTTATCAGCTTTCCTACATGACATCCACTCATCATATGACTCCTAGTCATCAGATTTCCCTGAATGTTCCTTATGTTTTAGTGGTTTCTTCCCCTTGAGGATGGGGGCTATGAGCACGGTTTATGTTATGTTTCAAACTCGTTAAAAAATGAAACCAACCACCCTAGCATAGTTTCCCTTTGGTTTCAAGCTTGCATAAAAATGAAACCAATCCACTGGAGCATAGTTTTATGCTATTTCAAGCTCGTTAAAAAATGAGATAGACCCATCTAAGCATAGTTTACCTTTGGTTTCAAGCTTGCACAAAAATGAAACCAATCCACTCGAGCATAGTTTTATTCCATTTCAAGCTCGTTAAAAAATAAGATGGCCCCCCTCGAGCATAGTTTTATTCCATTTCAAGCTCGTTAAAAAATAAGCTTGGTATTGTCAGTTCGAGCATAGTTATTGTCTATTTCAAGCTTGTGTAAAAATGAAATAGATCTCTCTCCCATCAGTTTGAGTCTCTCGCTAGAGTTAGAACTTGAACCTTCATTTCATCTGATTCTCGTTCCCCCCCCCTTGGTGAACATTTTCATATTAGTAGCCAGGTTGGTAGCTGGGTTAGCAAGCATCATTTTCAGATGAAATGAAGCCTTGGGGGGCATGTCACATTTCGTACCGTCAACAATCATGTTGAAGGAACACTACCATGTTAAGTCGCTAGAAATCATGCTGGGGGCATTTTACCAACCTCTAAGCATCATGTTGGGAAGGAACCCGTCAATGGGACTTAACCATGAGCAGAGTTTACCTTTGGCTTCAAGCTCGTTAAAAAATGAAACCAGTAGTTTGAGCATAGTTTACTTTTGGTTTCAAGCTCGCATAAAAATGAAACCAGTTTCATGAGCATAGTTCCCTTTCTGTGTCAAGCTCATTAAAAAATGAAACATATCCTTTCCCTTTGAGTCAAGTCTCCTCGTAGACTTAGTACCTGAACCTTCTTTTCACCCGCCTGTGCCTTCGGAGAATGAAATGAAGCTTGGGGGCATGTCTTCAACCTCTGGAAGTTACGTTGAAGTCAATTTGATCGCCTCTCCACACCACGTTGGAGCTAAGTCACTTACTTCTAGCAATCATGCTGGGGGCACACACCAATCTCTGGATTCCATGTTGGGTAAAAGTTCACCACTGGGAACATTTTCGAGCATACTTTCCTTTTTTAGGTTTCAAGCTCATTAAACCATGAAAATTATCTCGAGCATAGTTCATTTTCTGTTACAAGCTCGTTAAAAAATGAAGCAGACATCATGAGCATTCTTTCAACATATCTTCGGGCTCGTTAAAAATAGTAAGATAGTATTTGAGCTTACTTTTTCACTTTTTTCGTGCTCTCGTTGAAACATGAAAAGTGGTTTGAGTTTAGTTTTAACTTTTTTCGTGCTTTGGTTGAAACATGAAAAGTGGTTTGAGCTTAGTTTTTACTTTTTCATGCTCTGGTTCAAACATGAAAAAGATTCCGAGTGCTTTTGATACCATTCTCGTGCTCGTTAAAAATTTGAGTTAAAAAGGTGTGTCTAACGAGTATCGGTTTATCACTTTATCCGGCCTCGCTAGACTATTTACGGAAAAGGAACTGTGCCGAGTTTACTTTTTCCTTTGTCATAATTGGTCATCAACCATGACAAAGTTGTTCATGGAGTCCTTTTTAAGCTCTTTTTAGACTCCCTAAATAGGAAAAGATTGCCAAGCGAACTTGATGCTTTCACGCTTGTAAAAGAATTTGAATGATCGTCTTCCTGGTGATAGTTTACCCCTTTTTTTGGACCAGGAGGCACTAATTACGAAAAAGGTATACTCTAGCCAATCATGACTGGAAGAGTCCTCTTTTGCGTTGTTTTACCCTTTTTCAGGCGATGAGGCTAACTTTACGAAAAAGGACCGTTGGAGTCTCCTTTAGTTCTTTTCATACTCTCTAAACATGAAATGACGCCGAGTTTTCCTTCTCTGGACTCGTTAAATTTTAAACATTGAAGGGTCCATTATGGGATGAACCCCTCCTTTCCTAGGTTCGTGAAACATTTGGAATTGGACTCATCTATGAGATGAGCTATACCGAGCATCTATTTACCCTCATCAAGCTCGTCAAAAACACATGAGGCACTCATCAATCATGATGGGGAAAAAGGGAAGATTTTATGTTACATCTTAATTACTGTAGTACATAGTCACTCTTGAACATGGCACTCGTTTGCATTTGCATTCAGTACTTGGATAATCTATTTTTCCTCGAGTCTTGTCAATTCCATGAGTCATGTGGCTCCTTTGGATTAGCCAAAGAATGCTTCCACCATCAGTTGCATTAGGGGTTGGTATCATTCTCGTCATGTCAATACTGCCAAGTCATGCCATGCCCATGTTCAAGAGATGTTCATTACTCATCATCTGCAGTCAATATACCTTCAATCATGTCAGTCTACCTTGAGTCAGTCTTGCACATTACTATACCATCTGATCTACTCTACACATCTTTTGTCGTGTTTCGTGTCGATTGATGGGGGATTCATCATGGCTCTCCTTTGACGGATTCATCCTTGTCGACATCAACTCGTCATCCGAGGATTGAATCTAGAAACCAACCAAGTACCTTGGCTCTGCATGCCTCAATGGCAGGTTACCTCGCTTTCATCATGAGTTTACATCATTGACTCTTGATTGGAAGATTTCATCTTGTGTTTGACTTCAATTCATTTATTCATGCTTGATGATATGTACTGTGATACCTTGGGAATCATTGACATCAATGGTGATATCCCTTGCACTTGTTAACGGTTTACATCAATGGCCGGTAATCAAGTGGTTTCTTCCATATTCGACGTCAAGACATTTGTAATCACATGGATAGATTTGTATCATTGCGGGTTTATCTTGAAGACCCTGGGGAGTCATGTTTTACCCAGGTTGTGATGGAGTTTGTATTGAGTCATATTACACAGATCCACTTTTGTATTGGTTGTGGCTGTGTTATCATCTCATCATGGATATATGATTGTGTCTAGTAGCCATGATTGTGTTCAGTCGGTCTTTACTATCATGGATCTGCAATGTATTGGTCGGCAGCCATGTTTTGTGTTGTATGAGACTTGTGGATCTCAGGTCATTTATGTAGCAACTCCTTCTAACCAGCAAGTCCTTGCCATTTTTTCTTATTGCAAAGCAATTCACCTGTCTCATTCCGTCAGCTTCATGATTTGGGGGGCATTCTGTTACAACAAAATGTCGTCACCCTTGTGCAAGTGTCGCAAGTGTTGCAAGTGTCGTCATCCTGACCTAGTGTTGTCACCATGACCATTGCTAGTATCGTCATTATGACCAAGTGTCATCATCATGACCGTTGTGATAATGTCGTCATCTTGACCATTGTGTAAACTCTTTGCTATTTTACCTAAACCCATTTTAGAGTAAAAACACATTCCTGAAGTTTCCCATGACTGGAGGGCTTAACTAACCTACTTTTCAAGGTCATCGTAGTCTTCCCTTGTGCAACATGTGACATCGCAGGTTGTCCTAATGCAACCTGCGACGATGTCAGTTATTTGGATAAAAGAGTATCTTCGAGCCCATTCGCAAAGATGAGTGATGTGGAGGCCTATCCCTAGGTTCTAGGTGAGGTGGAATTTTAGTTCCTAACCTTATGGAAAGATCCCTTAACCATCTCCCTTTAATCCTCAACCTACCCTATCTCTTTATCCCTATATAAACACCCACTCTCTCCATGGGAGGGAGGAAGGTCTATGGTACCCTTATGCTGATAGGATCCATACTGGTGATTGGGAAGCTTGTACCATCTTGGAGGCTTGGCTTGGACATGTTGGATGGAGGATGCAATGCTGAGGCTTTGGTTGTATCTTCATATTTTATATGTATTCCCAATTTTATACAGTTAATATAATCTCTTTCCATAAATGTTGTCTCGTTGATGATGTTTAGAACTTTCTTCCTCAACTGTTAGTTTAGATCAATTATTGTTTAGATATCTTGTACTGCTTGTATCGTTTCCATATTGTCTTGACAGGTCTTGCAGCTGGAGATCTGATGACCGCGAGACTTGGAGCAACAACAAGGAGAAGGATTTACGATCTGGAAGGTATGATATCTAAGTACTCGATCTGTAACTAGATCTAGGAAATGAGTTTTATATTCTGTTTGATTTGTTCTAGATTCACATTGAACTAGGGAGATCTGGCTTGTGTCCGCTTGAGTGGATTGTCCGATAACACTCATGTACACTACAAAGCATTACCAATAGTGATTAAAGTGGTGACTGGATTACCATAAATCTAGGTTGATCATGAAGGAGTGTGCAAAGGATGTGCACATGGAAAAAGTAAAAAGAACCCATTTCCAAGTAGTGATAGAAAAGCAAAAGGAATATTGGACATTGTCCACTCCGACATTTGTGGACCAATGTCAACTACTTCATTAAGCATGTATGTTTACTAATGCTTATTTTATTGATGATTATTCCTGAAAAACGTGGATTTATTTCTTAAAGAATAAAAGTGAAGTATTTGAAAAGTTTAAAGAGTTTAAGGATCTTGTGGAAAACCTCTCCGAGAATAAGATCAAGATACTAAGGTTAGATAATGGAGGAGAATACACTTCACATGATTTCAAATAATGCTATAAATAAGAAGGATTAAGAGGGAGCTTACCAACCCCTATGATCCACAAAAAAATGGTGTAGCTAAAAGGAAGAATAGATCTATCATGGAAGCAGTGAAGGCCATGATCCATGATCAAGACCTACCCATGCATCTAGGGGCTAAAGTAGCTAGAACCGCAGTTTGTGTGTAGAATAGAATCTCCCACAGTGCTCTTGGAAACAAGCCTCCAGAATAAATGTTTATCGGTGAGAAGCATGAAGTCAGTCATTTGAAGATATTTGGATGTCCAGTATTCATACAAAATCCAAAAGAGAAGAGGTCAAAGTTGGAACCTTCAGGAAGGAAGGGGATATTTGTGGGTTACAGTGATCAATGAAAGGCTTACCGTATCTACATCCCAAGATACCTCCAGATTGAACTTAGCAAAAGTTTTATATTTGATGAAGATACAACTTTCAACAAGTCTAATAAGACTCATGAGGATGAAGAGGAACATGAAGATCCTAGAGTTACATAAACTAAATATGCACCATATAGGAATATTGAAGAAGATCATATACTAGAGGATCATGATATGATATAATCTCAAAGACCTGAGGAACCACCTCAAGAGATAAATCCATGGAAGAGAATAACAACTTGGGCACGATAAATAATACAAGATACAGGAAAATATGGTGCCTCAGAAGGAACAAGTAGAGAAAGCAAGAGAGCAAGGCCATACTCTAGTTATGTAGCCTAGATGTGCAACCTTGTTGAAGAAGAACCCACATGTTTCAAAGAAGCGACAAAGAAGAAGGAATGGTTGGAAGCTATGATTGAAGAGTACCAATCCATCATAAAGAATGATGTTTGGGATGTGGTACCAAGACCGAAGGACAAGTCAGTAGTTTCGTCAAAATTGATTTTTAAAACAAAAAATTCAGCACATGGAAGCATTGAAAAGTAAAAGGAAATATTTGTAGCTCGGGGGTTCTCTCAAAAGGAAGGAATTGATTTTGAGGAGACTTTTTTGCATGTGGCTAGATATTCTTCAATTAGAACATCCTCTCCTTGACATCTAGGAAGAAATGGAATCTACATCAAATGGATGTAAAGACAACTTTCTTGAATGGAAAGATAGAAGAGGAAGTATACATCGGAAAACCATAAGGATTTGAAAAGGATGATAGAAAAACACATGTATGTAAACTAAAGAAAGCATTATATGGGTTGAAGAAAGCATTATATAGGGATTTTTAAATACTTTTGGAGAGATATGGCTTGGGAGGAGGAAAACACTTTTACTAGAGGGGAAATGATCACCTTTGAGTTTCCAATTCGAAACCTAAGGGCTACACTCTTAGCACAAATGAAAAATATACCTCACTCATCACTGCCAAATTTCCATGGTGTGACAAATGAAGATCCAGACAGATTTCTGTTTGAATTTGATGTCCTATGCAGAAGCTATGATTATGTCGTATAAACTCAGAAATTAAATCTATTCCCAATGACCTTGAAGAATGAAACACTTCGCTTATTCATGGGGTTGGGGGGAGACGACACATTGACTTGGGAAGAAATGAGGAAGGCCTGCCTAAAGAATAATCAATATTAAAACAGACACAAATATTAGAAAGAAGCAATCTTTAAAATGTTGCAGCATGAGGATGAAATCCTATAAGACTACATGGAAAGATTCCAGTATAATTTACAGAGGTCGAAATAGAATGTAGTTGATGAGGAGACATTAAAAATTATGCTATTACATGGGATTAGAGATGACTACATCGAAATCCTAAACTTAATGGGTTCATGAGATATATCTTAGCAGAAACATGAAGATATTTTTGTACTCTGTAGATGATACTCAAGAAATGCTTCTAGACCAAGAGGAGGATCTTGGGACAAAATGACCAGAATTGTTAAAACCTCTAAGGAGGGTAATATAAGGGAAGAAATTAGCAATATGTTGGAGGACTTAAAAACTAACATATTTAGTTCCTTGAGTTCCCAATTGGATGCTTTACATACCAAAAAGAGGCAACAAGAAGAAGATCGCACTTTGGAAAATTTCTACCCCAAATGCAGAAAGAAACACCCTCTAAAGAATTGTCCATTAGTCAAGGATGAAATTTGCGGGATCTGTGATCAAGAATATGCCACCAAAGACTTCCCTTCTCTTTCATGACTCAAATGTTTCTACACAAAAGTAGGTGAGGAAGCAGAAACGGTCTGTTTCATATCCCCAAAACACCCATGGAATGGCTCATCCTCCACGTATGGTATTAGACCCTATGCAATCATTTAATTCATATTGGAATAATCCACAAGCATCCCAAACATCTCAACCATGGTATTATCCTATACCACAACAACCCTGGATGCCTCCACATCCTCAAAATTCTCCATGGCAACAAAATTGGAGGAATTATGCCTTTGGAAATCAGCAAGAGATCCACCAACAACCTCCCCAACAATTCCAATTTCCTCCAGTGCATCTACCTCCCCAACCACAATTAACATTACCCTAGGGAAATCCACCACTAAGGCCAAAAATTCTTTCCCAACCCACCCCTAACCCTAATAATAAGGTCATGCAACCAGCACTAGATGTAGAACCAACAAATAATTCGAACTATTCCATTACCTCCATGGACTAACACGACATTCAAATGAGATCGGGAGGAACATTAATAAACCAACCTTTCCTGTAATTACAAAAGAATGCTAAGAATAAGAAGCACCAATAAATATTCTAGATCATTCTGACAACCAACTGCCTGTGTTTGATGTAGAGTTTTCCGTGTCTGCCCCATCCAAGTTACAACATGTATAAAATAAACAATCTCCTCCATACCTAGAGGATAAACATAGACAAACCACCATCTCAACTAGAATGTGAATTTATGGGGGAATTACAGAATGTATGTGTGATGATTCCATTGTTTCAAGCAATTAAATACGTTCCTATATATTCTAAGGCTGTTAGAGAACTATGCTTAAGAAAACCATGCAGACTCAATGTAAGGATCCCCAAACAATGTATGTAATTGGTGACTTAGAAGGTATGATGTTAGGAAAAACACTCATAGCTAAATATTTAGACTGGGAGTCCTGTAGTCAAGGTGCAGATCAATAACATTCTCATTCCCCAACACCTTGATTAATTTAGGGTCCTCCATCAACGTAATGACCAAAAAGACAATGGATATGCCAGGAATGTCAAATCTTAGAGCAATCCCTACAGTGCTCCAATTGGTAGACCACTCCACAATCAATCCTGATAACATTATTGAAGATGTAGTGATCTCTATGGATTCTTTGGAATATCCTACATATTTAATCATTTTACATACTATGTCTAACTTGAGTGGATATCCTTTGATCCCAGCACACCCTTGGATGGCTACTATTGATGCTTACATTGGTTGTAGATCAGGGAACATGACAATTTCTCAGGGAACCTCTATCAAAGATTTTACACCATACCCCCTGACAAACCAAATACAAAACAAGAATCACTACCCTGGGTAGAGGGGGACTTGAGTGATGATGAGGATAACACTTGGCAGTTTTTTGCAATTGACACAATCAACCAGTTTTGGTCAATTCTTGCTCACCAACATAAGAAACAAATCAAATACTCTAGCATATCTTAGCACCTTCTATTCAATAAAAATATCCATTAGATGAACCATCAACATTTGTTGAATTCACACTTGAGCCCCCTTATAGTATGATAAATGCCACTTAAATAGAAATCGAGGCTAGGAAAATATTGAACCTTCATTCTAAACTTTTAGCTCGACAAATAGAACAACTCATTGAAGTGCTACATAAACATAAGAATTCATTCGCTTGGGATTATATAGATAAGAAGGGAATCCACCTAGACTTGTGCACCCATCATATATACATTAAAGAGGACTCCTGACCCATCTAACAAACCCAGTGCATAATGAAGCCTTCTTTGCACGAGACAGTTAAAGAAGAAATCCAAAAACTGATGGATTTAAATTTGATATATCCCATTTTAGATAGTCAGTGGGTTTCTACTCTAGTTGCAGTCCCAAATAAGAACGGAAAATGGTGAGTTTGCATGGACTACAAAGAACTAAACAAGGCCACCCATAAATATCTTTTCTTGTTTCCATTTATCGATCAAGTTTTGGATACGTTAGCAGGTAAGAAATACTTTTCTTTCTTGGACAAATTCAATGGGTACAATCATATCAGAATTTCCCCTAAGGACCAAGAAAAGACCACATTTTCCTACCCATGTGGAACTTATGCTTACCGAGTTTTTCCTTTTGGGTTTTGTAACGTACCTACCACATTCCAATGATCAATCCTCAGTATATTTTTAGATCTGATTCATGTCTGCATTTTAGCCTATATGGATGACTTCAATACTTATGGGGATGAGTTTTAGGAAGCATTGAGAAATTTGGATAGAGTACTTCAACAATGTGAGGAAGTGAATCTATCCTTGAGTAGTGATTTTTTTTTATGTTACTGATAGAGGGTGTTGTGTTGGGCCATAACATTTCATCCACATGCATTAGAGTGGATTCAACCAAAATTCAAGTAATACTTAATTTTCCAGTTCCACGAACACAAAAAGAGGTATGTAGTTTGTTTGGTTATGTTGGATATTGCAGGCGTTTTATTGAGAATTTTTCAAAAATGGAATGTCCACTATTTTCCTAACTGACTAAAAATGTAGATTTTTTCTGGACTAATGCATTTCAACAAGCTTTTGAAATATTAAAGCAGAAATTGTCTACAACCCCAATTCTGAGAGGGCCTAAATGGTCTCTACCTTTCATCATATCAAGAGATGCCTCCGATACCTCCATTAGAGAAATATTGGGACCATGGGAAAATTAGAAGCACTATACTATATACTTTATTAGTGAGAACTTGGTTCTTGCGAAGCTGACTTACACGGTAATGGAAAATTAATATCTCATGGTAATTTATGCAGTGAATAAATTTCATCATTACATAAATGGATATATGTCACTGTGCATACTGACCATTCAACCGTTTGGTATTTAATGAACAAACCTATCACCAATGGACGAGTAACTAGATGGCTATTATTCCTTCAAGATTTCTATATCACCATCTTGGGAAGACCAGGAAAAGACAATCTAATGGAATATTTTCTTTCCAAGCTAACCGAAAATAATGGAGCATCTCCTATTGAGGACACTTTTCCTCGAACATCTTTTTGCAGTGTCTACTAACACCCCGTGGTTTACATATTTTTCCAACTATTTAGCCACAGGAAGAATCCCAACACACATTTCACCAAAAGGGCGCTAGATAATCATCAAACAAAGAAGTAGATTATGTTGGATTGAAGGCTATCTTTTCTACACTGGACTAGACTTGATAATGCGGTGCTGCATTGGAGAAGATGAAATTTACATCATTTTGAGGACTTGTCATTACGGTCCCTGTGGTGGACATTTTGCAGATAAAAGGATTGGTCACAAGGTGTTGCAATTAGTCTATGTAATACCCCAATTTTGGACTTTGAACCCCTATTATATTTCTGCTAAGTATTATTTCAGCTTACTTAGGTGACTTTTGAAATCTGATAAATTGATTTCTAATGACCATGTGGACCAGCACATTAATGAGATGTGTGTCACAGTCCCCTAAGGCTTGGAGGGAAAAATGCTACTTAGTAATAATTGTAACAAATTATTAATTGGAGAGAAAAGGGCAAACCCTAAAGAAGAGATTGAGAAAGTAATGAATTAAAAGAATTCATAAAAGGAGAATTTCCACACCTAAGAGAATAAAAGGTGAAAACTCATTGAAACCCTCATAATTCATTATCACATTCACTATTCAGAAATTGCAGAGCTAAACACACAAGAGACATGGAAATACACATGAAATTGAGACAAACAAAGACTGGTGAGGGAGGACAGATTTGGGAGAACCAAACTGGTCCTGAAGCCAAGTGATTGAGGACAGATTTGGGAGTACCAAACTTGTCCAGATCAATAGGGAAGATTTTGGAGGACCAAACTGGCCCAGATTAAGAGGAATCATATAGTTTGGTAAGGGTTTGGCCACTTAATTGTGTGCAGGTAGGAGAACTACCCCAAGCTAAGCAGGAGTACTGCATTTACTTGAATAGACTGTGATATATTGATTCTCTTAATAACATAGGCTTAAAAGGCCCTGGAGCATCCTGGAGGTCAGGAGTACTGAGTTGGATGTTGGGTTGCTTGTTGCCATTGTCACATCCTGAAATAACTTGACTAAACAATCTAAGGGTGACTTACAAACTATACTTTGACCTGGGGGACTTTGAACTCAGCTCGGGGGTGACCTGAAAGCAAGGAGTACTTGGTGGTCAAAGGATGAGAGGTTTGTGTTTGGTTCCATTGGTCATCTGAACTCAGATAAGTATCTGCTGAACCTACAGGTTTATATTATGGACAGTGTTGGAATGTGTTTCTATTATTTCTTGAAAGTTCTGTTAAATGATCTATTATTTTAGATATGTTCTTATATATTTTGTATAATGAATTTTTGAGTATAGATCTATCATTTAAATTACTAGATATCTACTATCTATTTTCTGTTTCATAAATTGAATGGAATACCTGAAGTAGTCATGGTTGAAAGGATGTAAAAAAAGCCAATGTTGATACAACTATGAGAACATAAATATTGTTGAATCTGGATTGAAATCTTGAGAAATACATCCTAGAATGATTTCAATGCAAAGGCTAGTCTATGTGCTTATGTATTCACCTGATACAGAGTTTACACATTTCTAGGTTAATGACAAAGCTACATGTATATGTATTTCATTATACATTTCATCATATATTGCATTATGTATTTTAGCATGTGTTCAGGCAGACTTGCAAACCTAAGGGTTTACATGTCCATCCTTAAGATGTTTGTTATTTATCCTTTATTGATATAGATCATAATGAACATGGCAGTTCCTAAATGTCCTTAATGAAATGCTCATTCTGAGTCTAACTTTGTATTTCATTCGCTGATATTACATAGTAATTGCATTTCCAATTTTGTGCAACATAAATCAATCCCTAGACTACTAGCATGAGTACATAGCATAGAGATGTTAAATGGCAGAATGTATATATATATATATATATATAGATATATATATATATATATATATATATATAGATAGTATCAAGTAGAGTGATATTTATAATTAGGGTTTTTCATAATGATATGTTTAAATCTGTTACCATTTCCTGAGATGCATGAGATACATAAATACTTTTGTTATGCTTCAGTATGGTTTATTATCATTGATGCAAATCATTTAAATAACCATGCCCTCATTTCAAGCCAAGTATGGACACAGATTCGTGGTGAGGATCGAATCGTGGTCCATGGCTGGACGACCACATAAACAATATTATCTTATAGAGTTAAAATGAAATACTTATAAAACAAATATTGCATCGATGATCTAGCCTTATTATTTACGAATGGAATGCATAAAAATTTATTTACATATGGCTTTCCTCTTATGCATTTACCTAAAATTTGTATATCATATGCGAATTAAAATTATGCTGGAATAAACTTAACAGAGGCGATTCTAGATTTAGTAGCCTATGCATTATAGAAATGGTCATATCTATATATGCATCTAGTTAATATTGTAACATATTTACAAAGGCCCTTAAGAGCCGTAATCCACGACCAGTAAACATTGTATTCACAGTGCATATTTGTATTACCCTACGAATTCATGATAGAAGAACTCAAACTATTCAATTAAATGCAAGTTTATACAGTGTGCCGAGGCACGACGCATTCCTCCTTTCATTCCACAGTAAGCATAAACGAAAACAGAGCATGTGAAACCCTAGCTACAATAAGTTAACCTTTTATTTCGAATTTGGAATGTATTACATTGTCCTTCTCTATATCGTTCATTTAAATAAGAAAACTAAATAGAGGCCATGGGAGCTTGTGGGAAAACACTTTCAATGTCAAAACCAGGGACAACCAAATGTTTGCCCCTTCGAATGCATTCATTATTTACAAACCCAAAACGATGGTTTAGAGTGAATGCTCTCCATCCCTTTCCAAACCCTTCAAGGGTTAAACAGAACAGTGCTGAAACCATCGATGGCACTATGTGGCAAAGCATACGGTCACAAGGACCAACGGTCACTAGCAACAAGCTAATGCTTCTGCGTATGAGGCCAAAGGCCACAACCTTTTATCAACAGTGAAAACCACAACCACCCAGTACGTAACCATCAATGTATGAGTAACCGAAGCTACAAGAACGGTGAGTTACCTGGAAGGTAGGGGTATTTTTTCCCCATGCTCAACACTGGTCGAGGAGGCGCTCCTTCCTTTGCTGTAGATTTCAACATGTTGCACATCAACTTACCTACAAATGGTTACAGTGGTTAAATCGAAATCAACAACGTTTTTATGATGTAACAAGTGAAAAACAACTGCATGAAATTTACCAAGGGATGACCAGGAGAGGCCTTTTATTACCTGTTAAATGGAAGCGCAATGACTTTATGCTCCACACCCTGCAAAAACGACATCGAATACAAGTTAATAAGCATCGGCCGAAAGGATGGTTACAGTAAACAAAACCATTACATAGACAGTGTAAAAACGATGTCTTCCTTACCTCAAGCATGCAGTAGACAACGTCGACGGCGTGGTAGTCCTCATGGGCTTCTGTAGGCATCGAATCCATTCTCAACGATTCACAGCGGTTAAGTTCTTTTGCGTAGGGTAGAAGGCCCTTTGCGTAGGACCGAAGTGCATCAACACTAAACTCTCCAATACTCCATTCGTTCTATATTGTGGATACCAATTAAAGGGGTAACAAACACCACTAACCCCAGTAGCCAGAATATTTATGAGGCAGTACAGGGATCGTTGGCGCGGAGATCACCAAGTTTGGGATCAACAGTGATGTAGCCATCACGTTACTCTATAAACCAACCATAATCACTTCAACAGTGTTGATCATCTTGCACATTAATGGAGCTGCGTAGAGTACGCAATACTATGCTACGTTGGAAGCACGTTGAGTCGGGCGAGTAGGAGGGCGGGAGATGCATTAATGGTGGACCAAACCACAAGCATATTCCACATCTTCTTCCACATGTGATAGATTGTCCACGTACCTACCAAAATGGCAAGCGATATGGAGTCAAAACGTTGGAAGGATGTTGGCTGAGCCAGCGTGGCTTCGCCACTTCAACCAATCCGGCCACCCGTAAAGCTTACCGTATTCACCAGTTGTCATTGGATCCTTCCTTACGTGAGCTGTCCACGCTATGCATGACAGCAGTGAGGTTTAATTCAATCCTCGTTCCAATGGTTCAAACCATGCACACATAACGTATAATCCCTTAAGAATCGTAGTGGAAAGAATGTCACAATGTGACATTCATTAACTTGTTTCGTTGGTAAGATTATAGTGTTGAGTAGTTCCCATTAACTTGTTAATGCTACGATTTCATGTCATGGTATAACCTTGAACCTAGTCGTCGCATAGGGTGAGACCCATGCCCTATGGTGCGTTGGAGTAAGTTTATGTTTGGGCTTATTAAGCCTTAGTCCTAGTTAGTAAATAATAATAATAATAATATATATATATATATATATGTGAATCCTTGTAATTATATATATATATATATATATTATTTAACATTTAAATGTTTAAGGTTTTAAAAGTTAATTATAAGGTTATAAAATCATGGTGTTGTAATACATTAGCTCTTGAGCCATAATTCGACTTAGGATTTGATTATATATATATATATATTAAAATATGTATGTTTTTAATATCTATATATTTGGATATTCATGCATTTTACATGATAATATATGTGTGGGTATATTATGTTGAAACTAGGCCCTTCTCTCATGTATGCATTAAAATAAAATATATGCCACATAGGGTTGTAATCATATGATTTCCAAAGTAGTCATTTCTGGGAGAAAGTATGGCATGCATGTAAATTTGTAGACCTAATTTCACAGACATAGATACTTAAGCGTAGTACAATCAGTAATGGCAATAGCTTAATATTGCCGTAGGTGTCACACTGCGAGATTTATGCAACTTCATAGTTTATGTGTCGGGGACACATAACCATGCCACGTTAAAAGGACTCTCATTTAATACTATGAACAAAGTGGTAGAGTGTAAGGACACATTAATGAGTATTAATGTAGTTACTGTCGCTATTCATTGCACATCACCTTTATGGTCGTAAGTAGTTAGAATGTAGCATGTAATCATTTGCTAATTTCGGAGCTGACCTTACATGGTAACTTCTAATGAAGAGTTCCGCCAGCTGTAGCAGCAAATAGAGTTGGTATCTTTCCACATTTCTAAGTATTGAGAGTTTTATTCAAAAAAAAATTGCGTAGAAGAGATGTGACAGGCTATCATTGGACTGCTATATTAAAAGATGTGCATAAATATGTAAAATGCTGTGACAATTTCCAGAGGAAAACACGACCAATTTAGTCATACGAGATGCCACTTCATACCCAACTCATGGTGTAGACATTTGAAAAGTAGGAACTGGATTTTGTGGGATCTATCAACCCTCCATCTAGGAAGAAATCATTCATCCTGGTTTGTACAGACTACGTGACGAAATGCATAGAATCCAAGGCATTCCCAAGGGAAACATAGAAAGCAGTCTCAGGCTTCCTCTATGAAGAGATATTTTTTAGATTTTGAGTTCCAAGGGAGATAGATACCGATGGGGATTAGAATTTACTTCCAAAATCATAAAATCCCTTACATAGAAATATCATATTAAGAATAGGGTAACTTTCACCTTATCACCCTCAGGCTAACGAGCAGATTGAAGGAACAAACAATATTCTGGAGTCTATACTCACAAAAATAGTTCAGATCCACCATAGGGATTGGGATGATAGGTTACTAGAGTATTTGTGGGATTATAGGACAACATGGAGGAGCACCACAGGTCTGAATCCCTATGAAATTGTATATGGGAATTAGGTCACATTGCTAATAGAGATCGAGCTCAAAACATTAAGAACTCCACTCCAGCTAGGGATGGATCTAACATAAGCTCATCATAATCAATTGAAGCAAATCAATGAGCTGGACGAGCTTCACCAAACTTCCATACAACATATTTCTATCGTCCAACAACAAAAGGAAAAATGGCATGATCAATTCATTAAAAATAAGCACTTTAAGGTAAGGGACTGGGCATTACTCTATGATTCTAGATTTAAATATTTCAAAGGTAAACTATGCACTCATTGTCTAGGACCATATGAGGTTGAGACAATTTATGATAATGGAATGGTCAAACTTCGAACCATTGGAAAATAAAAAAATTCACTCCTGACCAATGATCATCGATTGATGCCATATAAGAAACCATTGTCCAAAGATGTATTCATCTGGAACCTTGTTTTTTGTTGGTGTACCAAGGACTTAGAGATAGTTGTCTCAACCTTCGAAGCAAAATGATAAAAAAAAGGACTATGAAAACTCCTTCTTAGGAGAGAAATTTAAAAAATTGTTAAAACCCCAACAAGGGTGCAATGAGATGCATTTTTTGATTTTATAATAAATTCTCAAAAATATTCTTGTATATAGGTATCTACAAGCAGTCGGGAGAAAAAATACATAACATCTACAGCTTGAATTTTTCACAGTCAAAATATCTCCAACTAAGTTATAGAACCTACATAAGTCCTAATAACATACATTTTTTTTCTTCTGCAAATTGCTTTTTAGACCTTAATACTACCATCCACCGATAATTTCCATTTTTATCACTGCTTCATTTGTTATATATGAGAACCCAATCCATAAGTTCCATTAAAATCAGTCATTCCCAACCATTACAGCACCACTATAAAACCTTTACAGGTCCTTTACAGATCGATCCATGAATCTTTCACAAGGCTATCACAACACATGACTTGTCATATTTTTCATCATCAAATCTATGTTTCCCCATGGTTCTAAGTTAGCACCACTAAGTCATCATTCTTATCCATCCATAGTTTCCCTATCGTTTCCCTAATCATGTCATAGATTCATTTCTCCTATGCTCACTAATTAGACCATATATACCTCCCACTCCGATTATTCCATTACCCATTCATCTACCGTACTACCAGTCTTTCCCACTCTTCATATCCAAAATCCTTCCCCTCTCGCTCTATTACTACCCCTACAGTTACCCTACAGATTGGGTATGACACTTTTTCAAATTCCATTATGTAAACTGTTTTGGGCACTACAGATACGACAACAGCTGATCCACTACAGATCTGATGCAAAATTTCAATTAATCCTTTACAGATCCGATGTCAACATATCTACCACACATTACACTACATATTCAACATCAGTTGATCCACTACAGATCCAACATCATCATATCTTTTGCACATTCCACTATATATCCTCCATCAGCTCTGCAATAATTCCAACACCACTATGAAGGACTTGCACATATTTAAATAATTCATGTTAAATTCACAATAGATAAGATGGGGTCCACATCAACATCGTCCCATCTTGCATGAAAGAATCCACTTCAAATACTTAGCATCGATCTAGCTCAGGCATGATTGTCACACCACCTTCAACATGACCTCCACCACACATTCATTAGAGGTAAGTTAGGTATGTAATCCACCTGACATATTATAATTAGATAATACATGAAGGATAAACCACTGATTATGATGATAACCATGGACCCAAGGATGTGCCCAAAACTTGGTTGGGGGGAGGGAAAAGCACACTAAATCTAGAAGAAGTTTCCAATTTTGCATCCAATAGCTAAAATTGACATAGATCTCCCACATACATACAAAATCCCATCATTAAAACAATTATAGAACCTGTAGTTTCCATGATATATCCTGCTTGAAAATTATGATTAGAAATGGCAATTCCTTCTCCCCCTCATTTCCGAGATGACAATATCACTATATTTTTGCTGTTTGCATTTCAAAATACTCGATCTCTACTAGAACTTCCAATTAAATCCCAAATAGCTTACAGGTCAAGTCTCGCATTCTACTAGCATGATGGAATTTCCATCTTGAAGTGAATGAGAAAACATGGACTTGATTTGCAAGAATAAGGAAGTGAAAAGTATCTTCAAAAAAGAAGGATGGATGATATATTTCAAGAATCTACGGAGAAGTGATGGGGAGATGGCTATGCAATTCGCAAGGTCACACACACAATCGGTTGCAGAGGTTAGAGGTATGCAAATCCAAGTGGATGAATATGCAATTGCTAGGATTATGGGCCTGCCCCAAGAGGGATATAGATGATTTGAGCGCAAAACTTTAATGAAGCCAATCAAAGAGGAATTTTTAGAACCAGGAGAAAAAGTACAAGGGGCTGAGAAAGGAACCCAAAGGAGTTCCCTTCTGGTACCATGGGATGAGTTAGTCCTCTATATTATCAAATTTATCACTTGTGAGGGTATATTTAGTTTGTTATATGGCTATCATTTTAAAATGTTGAACCACCTCAGACACCATAAGTGTATCAATATACCATATTGTTTATGTAAATATTTGGATTTAATGAGCAGAATGGTGAAGGAAAACAATAATCCTGAGACCAACTTGGCCCACCATAGACTAATTCGACTACTAGTCGGAGATACATTACAGAAGATCAATCAAATGTGGGATATTTTCATAGAAAATCCTCCCTCAATTGAGTTACAAAAAGTATTGGTTTATGAGGGGAGGACAAAACTAGTATGGGATGCAACTCCAACAAATACAATAGTTTGAAAATCAAGGAAGAGGAAATCACGAAGAGAGACTCTCATTGCACCATCCACTCGAACAAGAACTCGGTTAAGGACCACCATTTGCATAGAACGTGAAACTTAGGAAGTAGTGGCAGTCAAGTATAAGGTTTTTGAAGTTGAAAATATTGGAGGTTCTACAAAATAGGTGGAGATCGAATAAAATAAAAGGGAATAATTGGGATTATTAGACAAAGGGTAGGAATTATCATATCCTAGACATCAAGAGGTTGTAGAACTCTTAGATGCAAAGGTCAAGGATCGAATACTAGCACAAGCAGTCCAACAGAAACAGAGACAAGGTATGATTAGAATGAAATTCCATCCATTGTTACTAAGGAAGTATAAGAGAGCTTACAATGGGATGAAAAGGGATTATTAGAAATTGAAGTTTTCATATCAAGATCAACAAAAGAATTCATAGCTCTTCGAGAAGAATTAAAAGAATTTAAAGAACTAGGAAGGATGGAAAGTCTGCTGAGAGCAATGGATGTGGCCAAAGGGTGGGGTGGTACAACAAAGGATGCACCATTAGGTGATGAGGATGGAACCAATGGTGTGGATAAACAACCCAGAGAGGAAGAGAAATCCTTAGAATAGGAAGAAGTGGAATCAAGAAGTTGAGGTATTAGGCTTATTGATCTAGTTAGAATTTAGAATATGGAGAGTGATGTATCTATGTTGAAATAACATGCAAGAGATTTGGAGGATGAACTCATGGATTCCATGGACATACAAGAAATAAGGGTACAAGAGACTGGAATAGAGAAGTTCATAGATCAGGATTATGCCTTGGAAAAAAGGAGGATTACTATGGAAATTGAGAAATTATGGTATGAAAAGCAATATTTAAGTTATCTTGCTCATTCCATGAGGAATCTTCGACCCAATTCCAATCTATACTCTGTATTTTTGAAGGAACAATTGATATCCTTACGAATCAAAATAGTAGCATTAGAACATACGGACCATATTGAAACACAAGACCAATTCTTACAAGCCTTCTCGAGGGGTAATGAGGAGGAACATGATCTGCTATGTGAATTATACTTACACAATTTGGTTATGGTAAATTATGATGATTGGTATCCTAATCCCTATGTTGGAGATGTGCAACTTCAAGCATTCATGTCCGTCATGAGGAATCAATTGAAATGGAATAGCTCTGCATCCTTTTTAGAGTTTACTGAGTGGGAGGATGTTGTATGGGTGAGGGGTTCTCCTACACCTGAAAAATTGTTTACAGAAAGGAGAAAAGTCATGCAAGACCAATCATTCATCTCTCTATTTGAAGTAGCTCAGAATACCATTATTAGTGCATGTAACAATTGGGTACCTCTTCAAAGATTGGAAGCTATGCTATGCTTGAGAAGAAGGATTAGAGTTCTTGATTCTAAACTAAAAAAGAAGGAACCTTTCACTAACATGAGGTTTGAAAAATCACTAGAACACTTAACTCTCTATATTAACTTCCTTAAGTTGCACAAGGCCAATTTAATTAGGCTCAGGTTTCATTTTCCCATATTTTGAATCCCTATTTTAGAGAAAGTGGATGATGAGTTACGGTACCATGTCATTGAACATGTAGGGTTCTATATAGTAGCTGAAAGAGGCTACTCTTCATATAGATGGAGAGATGAGTGCTGGTTAGGCACATTAAGCACATCTAACAGTGAGGCAAAGTCTCATTTTGCATAGGGACATGCAAAGTATTTGGTTGGGGGGAGACGAAGAGATGTAGATATGTCATTATCAAATACCTCTTTTTACACCTTTTTTCCTGTCATTTGCTACCTTTCATGACTGCACTAATCTCTTTTTATATCATCCTCACACTTTTAGCATTAGTATGAAGTCAATCATGTTCTTTGAATATTTGTTGATTATTTGATGTTTTGGTGTGTGGTTATGTACTTAACAATGGCTTAAAAGGATTGTGGTGTTGTAAGTCTATTTACTGTCATAGTTTTAGAAGATGCATAACCAACCTACATATTGGTTCTGCAGCTCTTGGGGGGATCTACAAAAACTTTCCAGGTTTTGTATCTCGATGACTCAATGAAAAACCAGTTCCAGCATCATGTGCCAGTTAGAATACCACATCAGCACCTGAATCATAGCTGATAACCACCAACTCGATTATGTTATCTATCTAATAAAACTATTTTATTTGATTTCGATGATTATGGAAGGATGAGTTAGATCGACGTGCTATGTTTTGTATTTTGTTGTAACAAGATGGGCGCATAACCTTAATTGTTTCCATCTTTCTCATTATGGACAATTTTAGACTCATTCTATTTGTATAAAAGGGATGAATCTCCTCTTGGGGAGGCTAGCTAAAAGATTGAAGTGATTTGTGCAAATCAGTTGTAATACTCTATTATTTTAATAGAATCTCTATTATTGGTTCATGCCTATATGCACTACTTTTCATGTGAGTGTTGGAATTACCGGTCACTATCTTCAGAGGAAGGCCCCTCTTAGTCGACGAGAGCTGGATATAATTCTACTTTTTGTAGGTTTGTCTCTGTCTGATTTGATTTTGATAGATTTAATGAGTGGATGCTTTATTTTTATTGGTGTGCAAGTCAATTGATTCATAGATTAAGTTTACTTATTGTATCCGATTCCTATAGGTTTACTGATTTCTCATTGATAGTCAATTTTATAATTTCCTACAACTAGTTTAATAGAAATTTTGTAGATGTTTGATTTATTGTTGATTCATTGCTTCTACAGGTTTGATAGATAGATTATTAGTGGTTTTATTTTATGCAAGGTTATATAAGAAATAATTTCATTTGGTCACTACCTTAGGAATTAATTTTGCAATAGTTTATACTGTTAATTTTCTACAAGTGTGGGTTGATCTAGGGATCTGCTGTTCCTTTGAATTCATAGACTAGATAGTATTTTCTTTCTTGCAATTAGTTGATTTAATAGGATTGGTTAAAGATTTCCTTTCTAGGTGTTTTTTTTTTTTTTTTTTTTTTTTTTTTTTTTTTTTTTTTTTTTTTTTTTTTTTTTCGGGCTTTAAAATAAAATTACAACCTCATGCTTTAGCAACCAACTTAAGTTTCAGTGTCTGACATATACTTTATTCATTAACTCGAAACTTTACAAAACTCCTAGTTGATAATTAATGACACTTTCTTAGTTGGTCTTATGCATAATTGGAAGGACAATTAAAAAGACCATCAGTGGGCATAATGGATCTCTATCCCAATCAATCCTAACCAAACTATAAATTTTTTTGTGACCTCTTGTGGAGGAATTTAATTGGTTGAGAATTACAAGTGTTGATTTTAAGGGTCTAAATTCACTTAAGGAGTGTACGAGAGGTATTTCACAATCTTACTTCTTTCTGATCCATCAATATCTCATGAGGTGCAAGATAGAGAGCATACTCAAAGTAAGAGAGTCTTTAGGTCTTTTAGTGTGTGCTAGTGGAGACATATGTGTGTAACAAGAAAATGATATTGTTGTTGCAACTAACTAAAGATATCAAATTAAATGTGTATGTGGTTTCTACTTTAACTCTAAAAGACGATAAAGGTGGTTGCAACTAACAATCTTGATCAACAATGCTTATGAAAATGAAAAGTGTGTAATGGAGGTATTTCACACTTCTCTCCTTATTTCTGATTTACCAAGATCACATGGAATGTGAGGTGAAGAGCATACGTCTGGAGATTAGAGTCTTTAGGTCCTTGCTTGTGTGCAAAAGTGGATTACAGTACTTTTCCTAAAACATGAGAAACAAGAAAATAACAAGCATGATATCTTGAATACTAGTGATGCTTAGGAGGCCCATTGAAAGCCCCAAAGTCTTACCTAAGTTAATTTCAAGAGAATACCTCTTTACTTCCTAATATCGGGCTAAGTGAGATAATTAATGAAGAAAAATTAACTATTGCAAGTTAATTTAATTCTGGTTCATTAGTGAGCATTCATTGGTACTGCAAGATTTATGTAAAATTGATAAAAAGGAAAATAAAAGACAATAGCATGGGTTTTCTCGATATAGATATTCCAGTAGCACGGTTACAACACATCAAAGCTATGCTAGTACATAGAATATTACCACACAAAAGAAAGTAGGAAGGTCTGCTTAGTAGTGGGACTGTCAAAGGAAAATCTACGTCAGTAGAGCTCGGGGCATCAGGATATGTGCTATTGTGTAAACAACAATTACAGCCAAAAGGAGGCTGAATTCTAGGAATGAAGGATATGGAATTGATCTCATGCACAAGATAAGAACCCAGAATTAGATATTTAGAAAATAACAACCTAGTTAATGAGAAGTGAAAAAAATGAAGTGGAGTTGCCATAAATACTATTGTGGGAAAATTTGCACAAAGGTGTGCAACCCTTCTCACTTGAGGGGGAAGCCTTTGAGTTTGTTAAAAGGGCCTAGTATTGTGTAACTAAATCAAATGTGAGTGACTCCAAATTGATCCTACAAGCTCTTGTTAAAAAAAAAAACATAATAAAACAAAATAAAACAAAAACTTGAAAATAACTTGAAACAAAGCCAAAGGGAGCTATGCGAATATGCAAACCACAACAAGAAGTAAATGCTAGAACTAGTTTAGATTTCCCTATGGTTAATATTGTTACAATTAATGTCAGCTAGGAGGTGTGGGATTCAAGAGAATCAAATAATCTCCCTCAGGAAGGTCCTTTTTGTCGAGACTAAATGCTAAATAAATTGGAGAACAAATGGGACAAACACTTGTCCCTTGCAGGAAGCTGGCAAGGGATCATCTTGAGGAATGCTATTAGGCATGGGAAGAGGTGGAAGAAGTTCCAACACAATTACAACATCATAACTTTGATCTAAATTTCTCTACTTATATGCATGCCCATGGATTCCTTTTATAGGCCAAGCGGTGGCCAAGAAACATCTAGATCCAAGTGTGAACCCCATAACCTCATGAAGTAGCTGCAAAGTACACAAAAGGGGGATATTCAATTCTTGAAGAGAAAAATTAATATTTCAATTGGTGAGTGTTGGCTTAAGATACTGATCTAGAGGTTTCCAATGTAGACCTAGGTTCTTTGCGGTTTCAAGGAACCAACAAAACTCCTTCTCATCGGCCCTTTCGGCAACAGCCTGCGAACAGGTTGAGGTCTCACCCGAGGTGTAGCTATGGGAGAAATATGGAATCAAGTTTCCATAGTGAAGTGATGAGTTGTCCGGACAGGACTACTCCGCAGCGCACTATTAGACTTGTGCCGTGGGCTTAGGACTTCGCGACGATAGACTGCGCCGTGGTCCTTACTTCTGCAAGCGAACTAGCCTGGGCAACTAGCGCATCTATGCACTGCGCGGTTTGGATAGAATGCGAATCACAGGACATCGCAACTGACTTATACGCTTCCTCTTCCAAAATTAACCACTAAAGACTTTAATTTAACACTTAATCATCCATCTATTGCCTTAGATTATTTAACTTTATAACAAATGCAAGCCGACGAAACATATGATGCCGTGCACTTCCAGTGCGGTGTGTTTAAAGAGTTACACAGCCAAAAATATACCTACACTTGTGATTATTCAACAAACTAATACGTCTGCAGACTTAGGGTATTGAGCATTCATCATTCATCAATTCAAAGAATACTTAACTTATTATTCCCATCTTTCTCTTATGGCGAATACATATAAAAGCATTAACATAACAGCTGATAAATGAGAACTCAGACATTCATTCGTAAGCAAATAGACAAGTGAAAAACTTAAACAATCACACTACACAGGATTTAGTGTGGTTCACCCCCCGGATGGGAGATACGTCCACAAGAACCATTGTTGTATTAGTCTTTTGGGAAGGGTACAACAATTCTTTGTCTGTGCACTCAGCTACAGACTCTCTTCTCTCTCTCAATAGGTCTCTGTGCACACAACTTATAGAGCCTTTACAAAATGTTCCTCAACATATATTTATCAAATCAATAATGAGAACAATACAAAATGAAGAATAACCATTTTGCATACAAAAATGCCTTATATATAGATCATGCCCATAGGTAATGTCTTTACAATTTGAAGGAAAAAACCCTTAGGTTTACAAAACTGTCACGGTTTTCCCTTAACCGGACTGCTGGCTTCTGGTAGAAAATATTCCATCGTGGCTGCCTTCAGCGCATGCCTTACATCGCTATCGGCCTTCATGTCGCACTCCTGCCAACAGGTCGCTTTCGCCAAACCGCTCTTTCTCTAATGGTTTCATGTGACTAGTTCAGGTAGTGGTTCTTTCGCATGTGCAACCATTCGCTTTCTTCCACTTCTGCTTCTTACCCGTCGCCTGGCACTCCTGGAGCATCTTTACTAAAAATAGAACACTGACAGTCTAACCGGAATTTGTGTTGTATTCCATCCAACACTCTGCTTTTCTAGATCCATGTAGATTGGACACATCGCAGTGTTGTTTCCTCAAAGCACTAATATTCGCAACTCTTCCGACGCTGCGCTGCGTGCAACTTTGCAGCATCCCAAAAACTTACACCAAAAATATTCTAGCTGAACTACGCTTAGCTCCGCAGTTCCAAAAATCGTTATTGCTCAAAATGCCCCACTTGGGCCAGGCCCAACAGGCCCCTAACACTTACATGTGGCTCGTCCCCCAGCCACCTGCAGCTTCAACTTCTTTGAGTTGTTCCGCCGCCTGTGGAGTTAGCTTCACAGCGAACTCATTGTATATGACAATCAACTTCTCAACTGCTTCCTTCGTGTCTCGTTCAACTTGCTTGACTGTTTACAACATATCAGGTTCTAGCTCATCACCGACCTGGCCTTCCACCTATTCTTGATTTTTGCGCAACTCCTTTAACTTTCCCTCAATCTCCTGCGAGATTGTGTTGGCGTCCTCCAGTAAGGGTTGTGATTTATCTCCCATTTCAGTCTCTTTTTCTCTTAAGGATTGCACTTCCTTCTTCAGTGCATTGATTTCCTAGTACTTCTAAAGCCTTTCTCTTGGTAGTAGGGATTTCACTTCTGCATCCAACTGTTCTAGTGGTTCTTTCTTATCTTTCACAGCATTCTTTACTTGTAGCAGTCCTGGGTCCTCTTTGAGGGAGGTGAATGCCTTCGACACCACATGTAACAAACTATGGAACTTATCCACTTTAGCAGCGATACTCTCTGCTGCGGCCTTCACCTCCCTTGCTCTTAATTGCTGCTGATCTGGTGCGGTCTGTGGATTGATCTATGCCTCCAAGGAAACAATATTAGCTTCATGGATGATCTCCATGTCTTGGATGTCTATCTTAATATTGTTAACCAGTTCTCCAATCTTAACTATAGTGTCTGCGGGGTCTAGCTCTACTTCAAATTCTTCTATATCATCTGCGACCACAGTGATCGTGGACTCTAGTCTTTTCCAACGATCATGCTCATCTTGTAGCTGCATAAATATCCATGAGCTAGATTCCTCCAACTACTTATTAGCTGCTTGTAGCTTAGCTTGTCCCTTCAGCGCGCTAGTGGTTCTCTCATGCATCTCTTCAACAACCTGCAGATGCAAGTAGTGTAGACCAGGCAGTGGTATCTTCGAGAGGTCGTGCTCCACACGCTCGGAATCCTTCGTGTCCAACAGTATTTGTTCTGGAAATGGAAGCTTTACAGTTAATGGATGAAGGTGAACAACGCGGGACTTTGCAGGAACGGTTATGGTTAGCTACGACTCCTTCTGTTGCGAAGTTCCTCCTGACTTCCCTTCAGACTCTGAGTCCCGCAACAGGGGTAATCTTTTGTGGACTTCTTCAATTTTCTCTGTGATCCCCTGTAGCATGGTCAGATTCATTTGCAGACTTTCCTGAATCTCTTTGTCTTGTTTCTCCTTCTTAGTCATCAGATCTTCCATCTTCTCTGTGACCTTTGTCGATATTTTTTCATAATCCTCATCATGGAGTACTGTGTCTGTCTGGATTTTATCAGCTTTCTGCTTCTTCCACGCTCCCTTTTTCTGTGCTGGGCTCTTAGATTCCTTTGTTTTCCCCGTCTCCTTTTCTTCAGTGATAGGACATGGAATAGGTTCGTCCTCATCGGAGTCTCTTTCGACATCTACAATTTCCACTCAAAACTCGGCAGGCCATTCCTTCATGATAGTATCAATATCATCTTCATACATATGGTAGTTTCCTGCGAACCATTCAACATTCTTATTCTGTGCTTTAGTTGAAATGTGGATGGAACATATGTCAGCATAAAAATCAATTGTGCAAATATATTTACTGGTTACCTGCTTTGTTATCTGCAACGCGAGCATGATTTCTGCGTGCAGCTGGTCATAACATTGGTAGAAAACCTCAGCTATTGCGTGCTATCGCTGTGAGTTCATATTTTCCTAGAGGTTTGAGTAAAGTGCCCCTCTGTAGTCATTGGTATCAGTGATTACGCCAACGTAATCCTTCAGCTTCTTCCACCCTATGAAGGCAACCAACACTATCATCCAGGTACAACGAAAATTTCCGCCATTGAGCTGTGTGTCATTTAGTTCCTGTAGGAACTCATTCAATAGGTATTGACACCAATTGAAATGATCTCCCTCTGTGGCTGTGGCGCCAAGCAGTACTACGCCCACAGGTACTTCTAGAGCCCTGCATTTTCTTAAAATCTTGCCGGCCAACAGCTGCATGATAAACTTCGTCACTTTATCATCTATGTCGTCTGTCTGAAAGCCCCTCTTTCCTTTGATGATAGTTTGAGTTTTTTTCATCTTTGCCACAACTTCTTTGTCCTTGCTTTTCCCTTGGAAAAATTGCTTCGGATCTTTACCCCTTTTACTCAACCCGGTGATGCGGTGGATAATGTCAATGGTTAGGTCGACATTGCAGTCAAGCCACAAATATCCCTAGTGAATGTGCACCATCAAAGTTCGCACCACCACGTTCAACTCCGGTGATCTGTCAAAATGCGGGAGTCTGAGCAAATTGAGTAGTTCCAACTTGACTACTACCGATAACCAGCTTTCCGTGACCAAGGTGAGGTCGCCCTTCACATCTTTCTTCCAGCAAATGTACTGGTTGGGATGGAATTGTGGGAACCTAGGTTCATTGGGCTCCTCCTTCTACATCTGAAGCATATCATAATCTTCCCACTTACATTCAGGAATTGTACCCAGCAAATTTTTATCTACGTCGACATGCTTTGATATGGGCGACAACGGAATGTCGTATTTGGCGTTCTTCATTAAATTGAAGACCGGTGTGTCTATTGCATGCGGTGAGATATAATTTGGGGTCATTGTTAAAGGTATTTATTTATCAGCTATCAGTGGCTTCTGCACTGTCGAACCCATATTTGGTATCTTCAGTCTCGGCCCCACTGGATCTCTGCCTTTGTCCTGCATTGTTGGACCATGTCTTGGTGATCTTCTAGATGCTTGACCTGGTTCAAAGAAACCCTTCTTAGATGGGGTCCTCATTAACCCTTTGATCCCTCCATATTGAAATACCTTCACAGTCTCTTGGACGGTGAACTCTTCTTCAATGGAAGACCTCTTAGACATCCACTGGACAAATTATACAGGGTTTCGGACAGCTTACTGAAAACAAATTGCAAAGTAGTGTGCACAAGAAAATTATAAGTGTTTAGTAATGCCCGCGAGTCTGAATGCAACATTACTTATAGGCATAGCTGACCCCCTCCGCGCCCCTTAACGGTTAGATAAGCATTAAATGCGGTATCCGTTGGCCAAATCCGGTGTATTCTTCGGTCCTTTCCTTCATAAAATCATTCAGAATGGTTATCTGTGTGTTAAATGCCCAAGCGGTCGCTGGCAAAGTACTGTATAATGGCTATATTTTTGACCGACATTGTAACGGCTATTTTTCTGGAGTGTTGCGTTGAACTGCGCGATAGGTCATCATTACTCCTACACAGTTACTTCGCGGTGCCTGATTTCTGGCTTCTGATTAAGCATCTTTCCTCGTTCACCTGATCTTTGCAATTGCCTTTTGGACTTTGCAACTGTGCGGTTCCTTTTTTTTTTTTCCTGGCGCAATGGCACATCTTAATAGTGTTGAGTGGTATATACACTTCCTTATCATACATTGCGTACAGAATATTCCCTATTTCCAGTGCCGACTTTCAACTGTACTTGGCACTTATAAATTTCCTTTTTTCTGATCATCAGAGGTTCTGTGAAGCAGGACTATCCCGATAGGATTTTAGTCTGCTTCCATTGACTAGACTTGGAAAGTTATCTCCTGCTAATGTGGCTAACTGGACTACGCCATCATTAGTTACATGTAAAAAAGTATATGGACCAAGCCAATGCATTTTAAACTTTCCAGGGAATTTGATAAATTTTGCTATCATATAGGAGGACTAGATCACCTATCTGGAAAGACTTGTTCTTGATGTGGCGATCATGCCATGCTTTTTCTCTTTCTTTCTGCACTTGTTGGTGAAATCCTGCGATGAAGCAATCCTCTTCCATACCAACCAAGTGTAGAATCCTTTCTTCTAGCACATTGCAAATTTCCATGCCTATAAAAGAAGCTATTCTCAAGCTGGGAACAATGTACTCCATTGGAATTATTGCTTCCTATCCATAGGCTAGCCTAAAAGGTGTGTGGCCTGTCAACTTCTTACATGTGGTCCTATATGCCCATAACACAGTGGGAATGCGTAGGTCTCATTCATCCCTATTCGCATTGCATACCTTAGTTAGCGCATTCTCCAGTACTTTATTGAACGCTTCAACAGTTCCATTTGCTTGCGGGTGATAAGGCGTACTTCGCTGATGATGAATGCAGAATTTTTCTGTTAACGCCTCAATGGTTCTGTTCAAAAAGTGAGTTCCTTGATCACTCATTAAAGTCTCCGGGCATCCAAACCTCATAAGGATGTCTTCAAATATGAACTGCGCGACAGTACCTGCGCTACAGTCCTTTACTGGCTTCGTTTCTGCCCATTTGGTGAGGTAATCAGTTGCAGTAATAATGTACCTCGCACCAGTTCTCTTTCCCAGTGGGTTTATAGGTCCCACAAAATCAATTGCCCATTTCTCACATGCTTGTAATGTCAACTATGGATTTAATGGCATCTCATCTCTTCACGATGGTCTTCCTGTCCTCTGAAAGACATCGCATCTCTGGAAATTCTCTTTCGAGTCCTTGTGAATGGTAGGCCACCATAGCCCTGCTCGCAATATATTCTGCGTGGTAGCTCTACTTGCGTAGTGACCTCCTGCTGCTCCTGAATGTGCATATACCAGTATAAATGGTTTCTTGTGCTCTAAAACACACCTACGTAGTACTTCATTTGGTCCCAATTTATATAACTGACTTGCAATAATGGTGAAGTCTGTTGCTCGCACTACCAACTGCTTCTTTTTCTACGTAGTGAACTCTATGGGTGCTAACTGAGTAGTCAAAAAGTATATGATGTCTTTATAATAATCATCAGCTATATAGATAGTAAACAACTACGCGTGAGGCAAATTGTCTTCAAGATTGGTAGGCTCTTCTCCTGACTCAATTCTTGACAGATGATCAGGTCATAAGTTCAATCTGCCTGGATTAACCACTATTTCAAAATCGTACTCCTGGAAGAGTAACAACCATCTGCAGATTCGTCCCCCTAACACTGGCTTGTTGACCAGGTATTTCAAATCAAAATGTTCCATGAACATAGAGAAGTACTCACCATGCAAATAGTGCCTGAACTTCTGCAGTGTATAGACCATAGCTAGGCCTTCTCTCTCAGTGGTGGTATAGTTCTTCTCTGCAGATGAGAGATTCCTGCTCGAAAATGCGATGGGATGGTCAATACCTCCCTCTCCTGGTTGTGCTAAGACAACTCCCAATGCTACACATGAGGAATCAACATGAACATGGAATGGCTTCTCCCAATCTGGAAATACTAGGAACGGCGTAGTGACCATTTTCTCTTTCAAGTTTTCAAAACCTTGTTCACACTTTGCATTCCAAATGAATGGCACATCTTTCTTCAGCAACTTCTCCATTGCTGCGGTTATCTGCGCATACCCCTTTATGAACTTCCTGTAATAACAGGTATGCCCCAATGTAGTGCGCAACTACTTGACTGAATTTGGTGTTGGCAAGTTTACAATGACTGCGATCTTCACAGGATCAACCATCAAGCCCTGTTTGCACACAATATGTCTTAACAAAATTCTGCAAGGTACACAAAAAATACACTTCTTCAGGTTGAGCGACGTTTGATGCTGTCTACACTTCTCAAGCATTAGCCTCAAATTTGCGCAATGGTCCTTCAGTAACCCGAACACTATTCAATCATCCAAATATTATTCTAAAAACTTATGCATGAAATCCTTGAATGCTGCGACCACAACTCTGGAAAAGATGGCAAGTGCGTTCTTCAGACCAAACGGCATGACTGTGGACTGGAACGAACCCCATTTGGAGGCAAACGTGGTCTTGTTTCTATCCGTGGGATCAATTCTTATCTGATGATATCCAGAAAAACCATCAGTAAAGGAATATGCCTCATTTCCTCCAACATTATCAAGTACCTCATCAATGAAAGGAGTAGGAAATGGGTCGTGCATTGAAGCATCGCTCAACTTTCTGAGATCCACACAAATGCGGATCTCTCCTTTTTTCTTCTTATCCTGGACAACCATAGGACTTATCCACTCAGACTCATCAACTGGCTCGATGATCCCTACATCGAGCATTTTATCAAGTTCTGCCCTGACTCGTTCTTTATATCACAGATTCAGTCTATAGGGTCTTTGCTTAACAGGCTTCGCTCTTGGTTTAAGAGGTATTTTCATAACCCCTAAGTCTCCCAATATGCCCTTCATCTTTGTAAACTTTTTCGGGAATAACTCCTGGTATTCATGTAATATATTGACAATCTTCGCAACAATCTTATCATCCCAGTAGTCTCCAATAGCCGCGAACTTTGGCTCTTCACTAGTGCTAATGTTCACTTTCCCCGTTTTCACAGGTCCACTCATATCTGGGATTTCCAGTGGAGGTCCTTATACCTTGTGCTTACCTTCCGACTCAGGTATATTTTGTTGAAATATTGTAACTTCTAAGAATATTATATTTGTACTTTATTATTTCGGAGATGTTTCATTCCTCCATGAAGACCTTATTGTATATCCAGAGACATTTTATTCCTCCGTGGAGAATGTGGTAACTTGGGTTATTAGACTTCCCTAGTGGGGGTCGGCCCTGTATGAGTCATGTGGGTTAAAGGGTTATTAGACCACCCTAGTGGGTTCGGCCCTGTCACATTATGTTAAGTGGTTAAGTTGGGGCCGACCTAGTTAGTGTAAAAGTTAAGTCAGAGTTGTGTATAAATAGAGGATGTGTGTTCCTCATTTAACACACATTCACTCACTTGTGAGTGGCGCATAGGTGAGAAAGAGATTTGCTATGGAGGAGAAGGAGCTCATGTTTGGGATATACATCTATGTATTGTTGATCATCTATATTGAGGAAGCTTTGCTGGGTTTTCTACCCCATGAGGGTTTCCCATGATAAATCTGTGTCTCTTGTGTTTATGCTGTGCTTGTTGTTCTTTTAGTGATCTTATATATGCTATTATTGTGAAATGAAATACAATGCTGATATTTTCTGTCATAACATATTGAATTTTAACATGGTATCAGAGTTAACCTGAGAAGAAGACATTGTGCAATTGTGGAAGCTAGGGATTCTTGTTTTTTGGGTTTCTCTCCACAGATCTTGAAAGATAGGAGGCTAGATTGACTCTCCCCAGCAAGGTGCATCTTTCTATCGAGACATAATTCAATTTTGAGCATTTTTAGTTTTTGACCTAAAAATAAGGGTTTTAGAGAAAATTAGAAATTTTGGAATCTGAGTCTATGGATGGATGGTCCTTAGAAAAATCGAAGTTTAGAGACTAAGATCGAATTTTTTGGTTGGGTGAAGCTCCAGGAAAATAAAACCCTAGTTTGGGGTCCTGTCTAGTAAATCTGGAAATTAGGGTTTCTGCAAAAATTGGAATTTCTGAAATCTAAGACCATGGCTGGAAGCTCCTTGGAAAAATTGAAGTTTAGAGCCTTGGATCGAACTTTTTGGTTGGGTGAAGCTCTGGGAAAATCAAACCCTAGTTTGGGGTCCTATCTAGTAAATCCAGAAATTAGGGTTTCTGCAAAAAATGGAATTTATGAAATCTAAGACCATGGTTGGAAGCTCCTTGGAAAAATCAAAGTTTAGAGCTTTGGATCGAAATTTTTGGCTAGGTGAAGCTTCAGGAAACTCAAACCCTAATTCAGGGTCCTCCCAATGAATCCAGAAGTTTCAAAAGCAATTTTGAGGGGTGAAACTTTGTAGTTTTCAAATTCTGAGTATACCAGCTTGATCATCTCAGCAAGGCGCATCTTTCCTTTTAGAAGTTGAAATTCAAAGTTTGAATTTTTAGGGTTTCTCTGACAAACCCTAATCTAGCTCCAAGATCCAGTTTTCAGCCAATCAAGTAGATTGGGTCAATCCTAAAAGAGAATGAGTTGGACACTTACATAAGTGAAGAGATTCCAGTCCCATAGGGAGATGAGTCCAAGGCCTTACATAAGAAGACTAGAAGAAATATCGACAGGTATGACTTGAGGACATACAGGTATGTGTTGAAATCTGTTCATGATTAAGTTTATGATATGTTTGTTTTCATTAGTACAATCTTGATTAATCTTAGAATTGTCATATCACCCTAGTAAAAGTATGAATGCATGTGAATGATAGAAGACATTCATTGATTAGGGTTATATGATTGTACTAATGCACCTGTGGTGTTGTATGAGGATGATGTTGTCTGCTAACAAGATACATGTACATCAAGAAAGACAAATCAAGTTCTATGACCATGATGACATGAAGCCAAAGATTCATCCATAGTCTTTTACTACATAGAAGCTCAACTTACAAGGTATGTATGACTTTGTTCTACTATACTTAACTTATGAGATATGCAGGTTCTAGCACAAGGTCTCTAAATCATTGGAGAGAACAAAGAAGATATGGTTTGGGTATGTTAAGACATAACCAAGCTTGATAATCCAGGTATTTTTTCCTATATCAAGTTAGAATCCTACTTTGTTAGGATCTTAGGTAAGTATACCTATGTATGAAATAATCATGACCATACATACTTAAGATTATTTTGAATCATAATGCTTTGATAGTATTGAGACTATACTAATGAATGTATGATTCTGTATGAGATCATGAGGATGACACTAGTGCACACTTGAGCATGCATAGTGGTCCAGGATGGATAGGAAGTTCAAAGACATATAGAGATCAAGCGCACAACATAAAAGATAAGTATTTGAGTTGTTATTTGAATCTCTAAATAGTTAATGATATTGCTCGTAATAGTTGCATGTGTATTTGTATATATCATGCATAGTGTTAGCATTCATATAGCATTGAATAGTATACTACTAATATGCATATGATGGGAAAGATCATGAAGAATGATGAACACCGATCAAGTGATTGATGTTCAACAAGAAGACTTACAAATCAAACATACCATAGAAGGCTCATGGCTAGAAGATTCTCTTAGAAAGAGGAAGAGGATCATGACGAGATGTTTGCTCCAAGTGGTTATATAAGACCATTCTCTTAATGGTGCAATTGAAGAAGAAGTGCAAATCGAAAAAAATCCCAGGATTCAATTGAAGAAAGCTCTGTGCAGGTACCCAGGATCGATAGTCATTTGATGAGTTTAATGATCACCATGGGTGATGCGGATTTCAACCTTTGCTACAAGGTTGAAGATGGTGTCTATAGACAGATGACATTCTTCTCTTAGATGGATGCAAGAAGGAGCTCACCACAGAGTTTGAATGATCTTGAGGCTCATATCAGTAGACCCATCTGATGGGAGATGGCACAGATAGATATGCAGAAGATCACTCAATGCAAAGTGTGAATGATGTTCAGTCACAGAAGGATAATTGATAGCTTCTTGACAAGATTAGGCTTTACCAAAAGTAAAGCTGATCCTAACCTTTATCTTAAGGTTATGGATGATGAACATGTCATACTATTACTGTATGTGGATGATCTCTTTCTGACAGGGAATGAGAAACAGATCATGGAAAGCAAGAAGAAGCTAGCTACATAATTTGAGATGAAATATCTCGGATTGATGCATTACTTCCGAGGTCTGGAAGTATAGCAAGGCCTAGAAGGAATCTTTCTCAACCAGGGAAAGCATTTGATATGTTGGAATGCAAAAGCCATGGCCACTCCCATGGATTCCAACTTGAAGCTGTTAGCTGATGACTCATCAGAGTTAGTGGATGTGACTCTGTATAGATAGATTATTGGGTCATTGATGTATCTGACAAATACCAGGCCAGATATATGCTTTGCTGTGAACAACTTGTGGAACCTAGGCGTGTTCACCTGATAGTTGCAAAGCATGTGATGAGGTACCTAAAGGGTACGATAGAATTTGATCTATGTTATCTTGGAGATCATGACTTCAGATTGTATGGATACACAAATGCTGATTGGGAAGGAAGCATATCAGACAAGAAGAGCACATCGGGAGGATATTATTGTCTAGGATCTGCCATGATCTTGTGGTTTAGCAGGAAGCAGTCTAGTGTGGCTCTCAGCACAGCTGAAGTGGAATATATAGCTACTTGCTCTGCTAGTTGTGAAGCGATATGGCTTCGGAAGTTGTTATTAGGACTGTTTGACTTATAGATGGACCCCATTGTGATCATGTGTGACAATCAGAGTTGTATCAAGATGACAGAGAAGCTAGTGTTCCATGATAAGTCAAAGCACATAGAGATCAGATATTTCTATATACGGGATATGGTGCAGAAAGGAGCTATAAATCTCGAGTATGTCAACATTGATGAACAAGTTGTTGATGTATTGACCAAACCTCTGTCTCGAGTAAAGTTTGAGTATTGTTGAGACAAGCTTGGTGTATTTCAGAAGGACCCTCCTCGAAAGGGGGAGTGATGTGGTCGATGATGTGGATACTGTATCGATGATGAGGATACTTGTATTGATGATATGGATACTTGTATCGATGATGAGGATACATGTATCGATGTGAGGATACATGTATCGATGATGAGGTTACCTATTCCGGTGATGAGGTTAATGATGAGGTTACCTGTCCTGATGATGAGGTCGATGATATCAACGATAAGGTTGAGAAGTGGTCCCTAGTGGATGAGAGGGATTGTATCATCCCTAGAATTTGGTCCCTAAATTGATCCATAGACATATGTATCCGAGAATTGGTCCCTAGTGGACGAGAGGTATTGTATCATCCCCGAAATTCGATTCCTGAATTGATCCGTAGACTCTTGTCTTCGAGAAAGATGTCGGTGAATGATGTAATGTTCGCTCCTGGATTAGTAGGTGATCATTCACAGGTTGTAAATCCTAGGTCACACCCCAGTTGAAATAGTACTGGCTCTTTGGTTGATTGGAATGATGTAATGTTCGCTCTTGGATTGCTTAGTGTAGCAGCAGGTGATCATTTGCAGGTCCTGCAATGATGTAATGTTCGCTCCTGCATTAGCAGGTGATCATTCATAGGTTGTAAATCCTAGATATGATCTAGGTCACACCCCAGTTGAAATAGTACTGGTTCTATGGTTGATTGGAATGATGTAATGTTCACTCCTGGACTGCTCAGTGTAGCAACAGGTGATCATTTGCAGGTCATGTAATGATGTAATGTTCGCTCCTGGATTAGAAGGTGATCATTCATAGGTTGTAAATATTAGATCTGATCTAGGTCACACCCCAATTGAAATAGTACTAGCTCTGTGGCTAACTGGAATGATGTAATGTCCGATCCTGGACTACTCAGTGTAGCAGTAGGTGATCATTCGCAGGTCCTGTAATGATGTAATGTTCGGTCCTGGACTGCTCAGTGCAACAACAAGTGATCATTCACAGGTGGTAAAATCCTAGATTTAATCTAGGTCACATCCAGTATGAAAAAGGATTGGCACTATGGTCGGGATTGCATCATCCCTAGACATGAGAGATGCCTTAAAGTGATAAGGATTGATCATCCTGTAAGTAGATCAGGATTGCATCGTCCCTAGACATGAGAGGTGTCTTAAAGTGATAAGGATTGATCATCCTGTAAGTAGATTGGGATTGCATTGTCCCTAGACATGAGAGGTGTCTTAAAGTGAGAAGGATTGATCATCCTGTAAGAAGATCGGGACTGCATCGTCCCTGAACATTTGGTTCAAAATGTACGTGATAGGACTGCATCGTCCCTGAACGTTTGGTTCAAAATGCACGTGATAGGATTGTATCATCCTTGGACTTATGTCCTAAAGTGAGCAGGATTGATCATCCTGTAATTGGATCTTGTACATTGCAGAGTATGCTGCTATGCTGATGCTATTGATCGAGAGGATACAGATGTTGATTGTGATGGTCTAGATGACGATGTTGTTGATCGTGATGGTCTAGATGACGATTTTGTTGATTGTGATGGTCTATATGATGATGTTGTTGATCGTGATGGTCTAGATGACGATGCTATTGATCGTGATGATCTAGATGACGATGCTGTTGATCGTGATGATCTAGATGATGATGTTATTGATCATGAGGATCCAGATGATGATGTTGATTGATAGATCTAGATGATCATACTGTAGCTGATCGAGTGTTGTATAAGATGAAGACTCAATACTGACGATGCTGATGTTCTAGTATTGATTATGTTCCAGTAACTGAATGAGTTACTAATGATGATGTATAAAGAAAGCTTCCAATGATTTATAGATGTATCATGTATCATGTAGTCGATGACTCCTTGCTCCTGCAGATGTTGTTATAATATCCTTCTCGTTAAGGGGGAGTGTTGAAATATTGTAACTTCTAAGAATATTATATTTGTAATTTATTATTCTGGAGATGTTTCATTCCTCCGTGAAGACCTTATTGTATATCCAAAGATGTTTTATTCCTATGTGGAGAATGTGGTAACTTGGGTTATTAGACTTCCCTAGTGGGGGTCGGCCTTGTATGCGTCATGTGGGTTAAAGGGTTATTAGACTACCCTAGTGGGGTTGACCCTATTACATTATGTTAAGTGGTTAAGTTGGGGCCGACCTAGTTAGTGTAAAAGTCAAGTCGGAGTTGTGTATAAATAGAGGAGGTGTGTTCCTCATTTAACACACATTCACTCACTTGTGAGTGGCGCATAGGTGAGAGAGAGATTTTTTATGGAGGAGAAGGAGCTCATGTTTGGGATATACATCTTTGTATTGTTGATCATCTATATTGAGGAAGCTTTGCTGGGTTTTCTACCCCATGAGGGTTTTCCAGGATAAATTTGTGTTTCTTGTGTTTATGCTGTGCTTGTTGTTCTTTTAGTGATCTTGTATATGCTATTATTGTGAAATGAAATACAATGCTGATATTTTCTATCTTAGCATATTGAATTTTAACATATTTATGTTGCGCGGGTCCTCCTCATCATTTCCTTCTTTTTCTTCAGCTAGGTTATACCATTCCATGGCATGCTCTACCTGTTCCTTCCATTCTGTCTGTAGGCTTGCAGGTACGCTGTCAGCTCCAAAGAATTCTTCTAATGTCATGTTCTTATGTGGACATTCTGGTATGAATATTCTTTCCTTAATAATCTGTAGCGCATCATTTATGGGAGGAATCTCATCCTAAAAACTGAAACTCTTTTGGAAGTTCGTAGTAAGAGTGGTCCAATCCGTAGTTTCTCTATGCAGCTCCATATCTAGATACCACTTCTTTAGAATTTCTTCCTCCAGCATGTGCACAAACATATGCACTCATTCTGTATTTGGTCTCTCCCCCCATGCGTGTGAACAGACCTCAATATGTTGTCTTGGATCTGTCTATCCATTATATTTTTCAAATGGTAGGGTAAAATTGTGAGCAAACCTGATCTGCATCTTGATTCTACATTGATCCCATGTGGTCAATGTCTGCTTATGCGCATCCCACCATCTGGCAGGTGTCTTGCGCAGTGCCATATCTAGTGTTGGTAAGCGATGTTCATCTGCAATTGCTGCAGTATAATCTTTGATAAAGGAGTAAACATTAGCTAAATCATCATAGGTGGAGATTGGGCCTACCTCCTTTCCAATCCAACATAGTGACTTTGTATCCTACACGCATCTCCTCACAGATACTTTATGCATACGAATTTGCCAGTTCTACAGTCCTACATGAGAGTTTGAAATGAAAGAGCTGTCACATCTCCAGCCGAGTGTTCCATCCACGGTAGGATTAATTTAGTCTTCCTAGTTCGTAGTCAGCTTGTACAGTCGGTCCAAATATTGAGCTCTGGATTCCTCCTGAATCGACTCATTGTATCTGTCTCCATCCGCAGGGTCCAATGGTGTGATGACCCTGAGATTCTTTCCTTCAAAGATCATCTTCTTTGTCTTCAAGTTTATGATGGCGAGGTTATCGATACCCCAGTCAATTCCCAACAGCACAGGAAAAGGATGACTATCATCAACAATCTTGATAACCTCAAAATCTGTGTGACTCTATACTCCATCAATGTCAACAATCATGTTGGATAACCATCCAAAGGGTATGAATTTCTCTTGATTGGCCTTTCTCAACTGGATAGGTGACCATTACAGATTCGGTCTCCCCATCTGCTGCCATGTCTGCTTGGTTAAGACATTTACTTCTGATCCCAGATCAAGAATGATCTCATCCATTTCATAATCTCCTATCTGTGCACTGAGTCTCATTTGTCTGCCCGTTATCTTGTGTTTCTTGATGTGATGAAATGTGCTATTAGTAGTTTCATTTTCGCTGCGCAATTCATACTGGTCTACCAACTTCTGCAACTCTGCTATAGAATTTGGACTCTTTAGCAACTTCATGCAACTCCTGAGGAACTGCGCAACAAAGGTGCATGTCTCTGCTGCGGTGCTCGTTTTGTCATAAGTAGCCGACATATCTTCCATATGCGGTATTTCACTGCGCAACGGGATTCTTGGCGATCCAGGTGCTGATTCTTTGAAGATATCCCACGCTTCTTCAAATACTTCTATATTTTTCTTCAAGTCGAAAGCAGGTGCTTTCCTAGCAGCTTTCCTTATCCATATTGTTTCAAGGGGAGTCAACTTAGTGTTAAAATCTCCAAAAGTCAAAGCTTCGGCTCCTCTATCTCTTCCTGTTGTAGTGCCACTTCGCGTCACTACGTTGATACTTGGATCCGCAGGTCTCCTTTCTGCTGCAATCAACTGGATGTTTGGGTTTGGTGCCTCTGGTCGTTTTCTTTTTTGCTTTTGTACCTCTAACATTGGGCAATCTTCAATAACATGATCAAATGATTGACAATAACTGCATGTAGTGCATGGGTTAGTATAGTCTCTAGACACATGACCTGCTTGGCCACAGTTATAACAGATTACTTGACCTCAACCTCGTCCTTGCGTTGGGCCGTTATTCCTTCCTCTGCTGTGGTATCCTCCGCGGCCTCTATATGCTCCCTGATCTTGCAATGCATTTTCTTGTTTCTGCGGAGTCTCTCCTTGGACTCTGTACATTCCTCTATACATATGCTCAATATCTTTCTTTCTTTCTAGCATGAGCTCATATGCATGGCAATTGGAGTCATCATGCCCAACTGATTTACAAAAATTGCAATATAAATTTTTAGGTGTTCTTACGTATTTCTGTATCATGTGGCAGTCTTCTGGCTGATGTCCTCTGGTTCTGCAAATTTCACACCATGGCCCTGGGTGTGGATTTAATGGGTTTGGTCCACCCATGTTAAGGAACTCTTGGAATAAAGGACAATGATCCTTAGTGTGTCCTTCCCCTTTACAGCCTGTACACCAGACTTCCTGTCTCTCTTGCTTTCCTTTTTTGATATCTTGTAACTGTAGTGTCAGGGTAGCTAACTGGTTCTGAATCTGTGACATGCTAGTGCTAGTTTCTCCCATGGGTGAAGCTTCCAGCTTCATTACGATCTCCAAGGATTCTTCCCGCGAAGCCACTTTTTGCTGCATCAACGACTATTTGATATGGGGAAACATCGCGGCTATAAACCACTCCTTGTGCTGCTGCAGTGCTATGACAAAGCTTACTTGGTCCAACAACATCTTAAAGTTCTGGTCAAATTCCCAGACCGTTTCATTAGGTTTCTGTTTGATCTCTTTCAACTCTGTGATGCACTGTGACTCTGACTTTGGCTTCTTAAATTATGCTAAGAGTGCAGCCTTGATTTCTGCCAGGGTTCTTTGTTGTCCCTGCGAGTATTTCATGAACCAATGCAAGGCTCTGTCTCTAAAGGTGGTGACGAGCCGTTCTTGCTTAACAACATCATCCTGTACTTGTTTAACACTCCAAATGGTTTCACATAGAAACCAGTGCTGATCAGGGTCTTCTAGACCCGTTCCTTCGAATAACGGCAGCTTAATATCCTTGGTCATGCTTCTTCTAAGTGGTGGAGGGTTCCGCGTAGGTTGCCAAGCAGAAAAGATAAACGGAATGGTCTGAGTGCTAGGGATATTCGCAATAGGGGGGTTCTGGACTGGCTGAGTTTGTGCAATGGAAGGCATGGTGTTCCCACCCTGTGGATTCTGCGGAATAATAGGCTGATAGGTAGAAGATAGAGGTGCGGTTTGGCTATCAGGTTCATCCTTTGAATCAATGTCTACACGGAGTCCATGTCCACTAGCAGTCTTCTTAGGTGTATATTTATACATTTTCCCACTTCTTAGATTATGTGTCTCTTCGTCTCACTCACTAAAAATGTTATTGGCCATTATAGATTTCAAAAATTTTACTGCATTCTAAAAACGCCTTTCTCAGCTAAAAGCATTTTAATGTATAGACTGAGGTTGTTCATACACTTACCTCTGATTCTCGTGAAAAAATCTCTTTCTGCTGCACTGTAGGACTTTAGCATGTCCAGAGGGAACTGCGTCACAAAAATTTGTAATGTACTGTCGACCCAGAAGTCAACCACTCGTAAGAATGGGCTATCTAGTGCTTTGAGCCTTTCAATAAGCTCTGGTGTCCACTCAGTCGGTATGTCTCGTGGGGTACAGTTTTTGTGTTCTACGAGCCTTGACAACCACTTGTGTAGCTCGTTCCCAAAAGATGCCCAGAAAACTTCGTGAACGTCTTTCCATAGGTATTTATTCAACCATTGAATGTTAGAGAGATGTGGGTGTCTATTTTCTTTCCTTGCGAAGTCTCTCTCTGTCTTGTCACACCACGCCCATATTTCTTTCTTGTCTGGGTACCAAAATTTGACGCCTAGCTCAACTTATTCTACTTCGCATATCATGACTTCAACTCATCACGGATTCTTAGGACGACAACGGAACCATTTTTTTGCTTAAGATACTGATCTAGAGGTTTCCAATGTAGACCCAAGTTCTTCACGATTTCAAGGAACCAACAAAATCCCTTGTCACCGTCCCTTTCGGCAACAGCCTGCGAACAGGATGAGGTCTCACCAGAGGTGTAGCTATGGGGGCACTATGGAATCAGGTTTCCATAGTGACGTGATGAGTTGTTTAGATAGGACTATTGCACAATGCACAATTAAACTTGCGTAGCGGGCTCAATACTGTGCGACGATAGACTACATTGCGGTCCTTATTTCTGCAAGCGAACTAGCCTGCGCAACCAGCGCATCTATGAACTACGCGGTTCGGATAGAATGCAAATCACAGGATAGTGCAACTGACTTATATGTTTCCTCTTCCAAACTTAACCACTAAAGAATTTACTTTAACATTTAATCATCCATCTACTACCTTATATTATTTAACTTTATAACAAATGCAAGCCGACGAAACATACGATGCTGCGCACTTCTAGTGCAGTGTGTATAAAGAGTGACACATCCCAAACTCTACCTACACTTGTGATTATTCAACAAACTGATACGTCCGTAGACTTAGGGTATTGAGCATTCATCATTCATCCATTCACACAATACTTAACATATTATTCCCATCTTTCTCTTATGGCGAATACATATAAAAGCATTAACATAACAGCTGATAAATGAGAACTTAGACATTCATTCATAAGCAAACAGACAAGTGCAAAACGTAAACAATCACACTACACAGGATTTAACGTGGTTCACCCCCTGGATGGGAGCTACGTCCACAAGAACTGTTGTTGTATTAGTCATTTGGGAAGGGTACAACAGTTCTTTGTTTGTGCACTCAGCTGCAGATTCTTTTCTCTCTCTCAATAGGTCTCTGCGCAGACAGCTTACAGAGCCTTTACAAAATGTTCCTTAATAGAGATTTATCAAATCAATAACGAGAACAATACAAAATGAAGAGTAACACTTTCCCATACAAAAATTCTGTATATATAGATCATGCCCGTAGGTCATGTCTTTACAATTTGAAGGAAAAAACCCTTAGGTTTACAAAACTGTCACGGTTTTCCCTTAAACAGACTACTGGCTTCTGGTAACGAATATTCCATTGTGGCCGCCTTCAGCGCATGCCTCACGTCGCTATCGGCCTTCCTGTCGCACGCCTGCCAATAGGTCACTTTCGTCGAGCCTCTCTTTCTCTAACGGTCTCATGCAACTGGTTCAAGTAGTGGTTCTTTCACATGTGTGACCAGTCGCTTTCTTCAGCTTCTGCTCCTTACCCATCGCCTGACACTCCTGGAGCAACTTTACCAAAAATAGACCGCTGACGGTTTAACCGAAATCTGTGTCATCTTCCATCCAACACTCTACTTTACAGGATCCACGTAGACTGGACACATCGTAGTGTTGTCTCCTTGCATCTCTTTCGACGCTGCACTGCGCGCAACTTTGTAGGATCCCAAAAATATTCTAGCTGAACTGTGCTCAGCTCTGCAGTTCCAAAAATCCTGCTTGCTCAAAATGCCCCACTTGGGCCAGGCCCAACAGTGAGGGAGATTTCATGAGCCTTTAATGCACGGTTGGTGGTTGAGATCATGTTGTTTATGATAGTAGCATGGATATTGAAGGATCATCCGTGCTAGGATAGTGTGGGCATAATACTGATAACATGCACTATAGCATGGGATAACATGGGTGTATCGACGCTACCTTTCCTTTTGACTATTTTTTACATTTGTGGACTCATTATGCTTTTTGGATCTGATGAGGCTATCTTTGTTGGGATGCATGCTATATGTTGATGACACCTTACTACAATATTAACCAAAATGTCGCATGTGTGTGAAATTTAGGCATTAACAACATATAAAAAAATAAAAAATATTAATTCTTTCCCTCCTTTCTCCCCCTTTTTAGTAAATATTTGAATTTGTTTGGTCTTTTTCATATGATAAAATCCCTAAGAAGAGTAAATAATTACTTGATATATTGGAGGAAAATCAGTGTCTCAGGGAGTGTAACTATGTTCCAAGCACATAGAACATAACTATGCAAATGAAATGAAAAAACAATATATGCAGGATGAGGACACTCATCAACATGTTTTCTTTAGGAAAAAGGTTTCAAAATTAAGAAATAGTATATGCAAAGGCGAGAATATAGAGAGAATGTATAAGCTATAAAAACAAGTGGTTAACTACAACAAACATTAGGCTAAAAAACAAAAGCAATGATATGCAATGAAACAATACAAATCAAAACAAAAGTACGAGATCGGCCCAATAAGGGATGGCTACAAAAATATTGAGAATAAGTCATGTAGCTCCAATGCAAAGTCATGGCAGGGATAAAGGGGCTCCCAAGCTAATACAGAACTTCATCATGGGATCCATAAAGACAATAAAGGTGTTAAAGGGCGACAATGATTGGTAGGATCTAATAATCAAATTACAACACATAATCTACGAAGAAGGGTAATGTCAGAACTTGTTGGGATTAATCCTAAGGTCAAAATGAAAATATTACTAATAATACAAAATGCATGGTAGGTGAGAAATCAAACATATTTTCCAGTTTCAATTCATTAACATGTGAATGTAGACTGCCTTGGACCAAAGATGTCTTTAAATCCCATCATTAAAACACCCTTGAACTTGCAAAAACTATAGAAAAACAATCTTGGGGAATATCATTGGGCATCATAGAATAAAAAATTGATTAATAGAAAATAGAGGATGTTCAAACTGTTAGTTTTTCAGGAATTTCAATCTGATCTAGGATCTTAACTGAGAGAATAACATGTACAACATATCTACAACATATCAATCATGGACACAATAATGCAAGCACACAAGAGACACAGAGTTTCACTGGGAAAAGTTGTCACATCCCCATTCTTGACCCTTATAATATTTGGGCTATAATGTAAATATTGTATGCATATTTTGTATGATTCCTAGCGTGGAGCTCAAGGCCAAGGCCCTGCTAGTGAATGCTCAATCTTGATGAGGAAAGTATGTTGGTATTATTTAACCCATGTGCTAGCGAGACATGGGAATTGTAAATATGCATTTTAATATAAATACCCACAACTAGCTATGCAATGCAACAAGATATGGGGGCATGATATTACAAGGAATTGGGAGGGAAATATTCAAACCCTTGAGCCAATCAAGCTAAGCCAAGTGTCAATGGGAGAACCCAATCAACCCTCAACTACCCATGTTGACCTTTGTACCCAATCATTCAAGAGTTGGTTGAGGCAGTTAATTCCTTGGGGATTGGAGAGGTGTGGTTGTCCAAATTCGAGTATGGGAAAGCCATCATTCCTAGAAAATCGTGCTTGGCTTCTTGGGCAAGAGGAGAGCCACGAAATTGACCCTAAGCCATTATTCACCCATGAGTTTGTCTCTCTCACGAGTTGGGAACTGCTGGGCGTTTTTCCCCACTGATTTTCTGTGTTTTCCTCCTTTTTCCATGGCTGGGAACTCGTTTTTGCATTGCCCTATGGTTGGGGAAAAAGGAGTCATGATTTTGGGGTTTATGGAGGCTGTTTTTGCTCTCAGAATGCCCAGGAACGTTTGCTGAAAATGATTTTTCTTTCCCAGGCTTGATTCCTATCCACCATTTTTCTGTTTTGGCTGCCCACGTTTTCCCTGTTACTCGACACTTGGGAGTTTGCTGTTATGTGTATCCATGCTTGGTTTTGAGTTGTTGTGTGTTAAGAAATGCTGGGGTTTGAGTTGGGTATCCATTGCTTTAGGATGAACTGAGCTTGAGAGTCCCCTTTTCCTTGTAGATATCATGCCCAGCTCGGAGGTGGTCTCTGAGTGGGTGAAAGAATGCAGGGTGGGAAGAGACCTATGGTTGGGAGGAACATTGCAGCAACATAGCTAGTTGTTGGGGACAACATTGCAGTGAGATAAATATACTCTCTTATGTGTAATTACTTCTGCAAATGTATTAATTTGTTGACTGTGCTAAATTGAATGACAGTCATGTAATATGTGTGTGGATTAGTTCATTTCCGCTGTGCAGGTTTGATTTGTTTTCCATCTGCACACATCTCTTGTATTGCTAAGAATCTAATGAATGGTCTGAGTTTTATGTAAAAAGCATAGATCTTGGTATCATGTGCCCTTCATTGAATTGGTTAGATGGAGGGTATGTGACAGAATGGTACCAGAGTTGCTGGTTGTAGCATTGGGCCTTCATGGGATATCTGTTACAGTTGCAGAGGTAAGTATGCTTCCTGCTCAACTGTAGTCATTAAGAAAAACTTGGAAATTTGGAAATTTTCTAAGTATTTTTGAGCTTTTTGCTAAGTCTGTATCGACGGCGAGACTCGACGAGTTCATCCGCAACGGCGGAAGGAACTTGCGAGTGTTTGCCGAAGCAGCGGAAAAGTTGGCAAGTTTGCGCTGAAATGACGGAGGAAGTTGGTGAGTTGCGCCGAAGTTGGTAGTGAAACTTGGTGAGTTGCTCCGCAATGAACCAGTAGAGAATCCATAGGCTCACCGAAAAAGAAGGAAAAATCCCGATGGAAAGAGTTGGCGGGTTCTTCGGCAACGACGGTGAAACTTAGTGAGTTCGTCCGCAACAACGGAAGAACTCGGCGATTTGGTCCGCAATAGTAGAAGGACTCAGCGAGTTGGTCCAAAATTTTTTCTAAGTGTCTTTTGTCGGAAGGAATTGGCAAGTTGCGCCGAACCGGCAGAAAGAATTGTCAAGTTTGCGCCGAAGTTGCCGAAATGGTCGATCGGAAGAGATGGATGAGTTTGTCCGCAACACCAGAAGAAACTCGATGAGTTCATCTGTGACACCGGAAGAAACTCGGCAAGTTCGTCCGCGACACCAGAAGAAACTCGGCAAGTTTGTTCGAGACACCGAAAGAACTTGGTGAGTTTGTCCGCAATGGCTGGAAGAGAATTGCCAAGTCTGCCGAAACAGGAAATTTCAGTGGCTTTCCAGGGTGAAATTTAGGTTCTAAAAGCTAGAAAAAAAAATTGTCATGGAACTTATGCACCAGATTGCACGAAATCGTGGAAAGTGTAATATGCACTATGGAGGATTAAAGAGGGAAATTCCTCACCTTAAAACTAATTCTGTTTGTAGCATAAGAATTGCATATTTGGAAAATAGCAAGAATGAATGATTACACATATGTATATGTTGAATTGCTAATTCATGATAATTAGCTAATGATTGCTTGTATGCTTGGTAGGAAAGCCAAAGAAAGGATTAGCTATGATGTGGATGAGGAACTCCATGTCAGAATGAGGAATTGGGAAGAATTCCTTAACTCCTCTCCTGCTATTGTATTTACATATGGAAAATTATGGCATAAGGATGCTGGAAATGCAAGAGAGTAATAGATTAAATATAAATTAGTGGGCATGATTAAATAATCATTGCATATTGTATGTGAAATTGCTTATGCATGAGCATGATGTTGCATATGGGTAAAGGTAGTGAAAGTTACACATGCAATAGCCCATTAATGGTATTGCCTATGGTTGATCACCAGTAATGTTGTTGATAATGGTTGTACGAATCTGATCATAGAAGCATGACTGAAAATGCAAGAGATTAGACAGATGAGATGAATATGCACTAGATGGCATATCAATAAACATTGCATAGTGCGTGTGAAAATGTTTTCGAATGTATATGATATTGCATATTGGTAAAATAGTGAGGTTTTACATATGCAATGAGCCACTTAAGATAGTCATTGTGATTGCTAATAAGTAGTTATGTTCGCATTGGTTGTAAGATCAAATACAACGGAAGCATGGCTAAGATGTGGATGATGATTGTTGCATATGACCAACAACCTTATGAAGAAAGGATGGTGCAACAAATCTGTGACTGTAAAGTTGGAAAAAGGACTGCAAAGCCTTGGTAAGAGGCCAATTGATCAGGTAACATCAAGCGATGATTAACTGTGCTTAATTGTACAAATGCTGAAAAAGGATTTGGTAAGATCCCTTCAAACTATGTTGATTTGGGTGAGTGAAGGAAAGGACCCTTACACCCTATAGTTGCTTAGAAATCTCAATGCATTCATATGAAATCGTATCATGCCATTTGTGGATGCTGGTTGTGAAGTTTAACAACCCAAGCAAGTAATGACTTATGGTCCTGCTATAATGTATGCCATATGAGAGAGGCATGGTTAGGCCATAATATGTTTGAATGCATAGTACTCATAAATTAATGTAGGGTGGCATTGAGGAGATGTGCATTAAAATCTTAAGTACAATCTTGTGGTTATACATTGAGTGATTGTACACTAAAAGATTATGTGAGTGATGTAAAAGAGCATGCATATGTATAGGTGCTCATGTTGAGATGCATTGTGTGAATGCATGATTGTGGTGTATGTTTCATTACCACTAGATAATAGATGGAATGGCGGACTATTGTCAATCCTAAGAGCATTTCATAAGCTGCTCTGAATGCAAGAGAATGATTGCATAAAATGATGTAATTAAACCATGTACCTCTAGTATGGTAATGATTCACATGAAGTAGATGATTTTGGTGATATTAAAATGCTTCAGTGACTATGGCAGCAATGAAATATTATATGCATAGAAACTTACAAAGCATTTGGCGGATTGAAGTTTCATATTTCAGGTAGATTGTTTTGGGCATGGAGAATATGGGTAAGTCCATGATGAAGATTGAAATCTACCGTGAACAAGAGCCAAACGATATAAGAACAGGCTCATGGCTAAGCAAATCAATTTCTGTAGGAGACAGAGTTGTAAATTCATGTTTGAATTTAATTATCAATGCCATTGACTGATTAGAGGAATCAGATTTGAATTTTATTGATAAATGCTGCTAACTGTTTGGCTATTTGATAAATGTGCCAGGAAGACACATTGCAGGAAGACCAGGAGTGATGGCCTGCAAAATCCAAACCAGATGGGAAAGACACCATGCTTTGGAAATGGGTTTCGGGTGAAACGCCATTCATAATGTCTTAGCCAAACCGCATGTTGGTAAACCATGAAAGTGAGATGGTAAAGCTATGCCCAGAAGGCATGTGAGACACATCTACAAAATGAATGAGTATTCTGTGACCCTAGACTAGAACATGCATGTCTAAATTATTAGCGTTAATATACAGAGCATGATCTATTTTGTTTATATCATTGAAGACTGCCTGAGTATAATTAAGGCCTACATGGAACACATCGGAAAGGGGGTGCACACCTTTTCAGGCGCTGGGTCATGATAGGGTTTTCAATATTGACTACACCCTAAGGGAATGGATGCATTCCTAGTGTTTCAATACTTGATAGTGAATGATATGGATTATGGTTACAAAAATTGAACAACAATACTGATGAGCTCGCTTATCCTTCTTGTGTCGTCAGCCTACACAGATGCAGATTGATACTGCACATTAAGAGGCAAGGTGAAGAAGGGTATGCAAAAGGACTGCACAGGAATTGGTAACCTTTCTATGCTCACATGAAATATTACCAGAAGGGATGGACATGCCCGAAGAGCTGTGTAATAAGAAGGGGTATCACCCTTGTGTGAGTGGGGCCATGCTAACCTGCAGTCAAGAAATTCACCTATAAAGTTCCTAAAAGGAACCACCGATTTGCGCAAGAGAAGTAGTGGCATCCTTGTATGAATGAAGAGTTGTATGTGTGAAGGGTTATGGTGCAAGAAGGTGTGGTGACATTGGTGAAGGCATAAAATATCTACTGGGTTAGTAGTAGGAGGGCGAGCGCTAAGACTGACTGAAAACCCTGAGATGCCTATTGGGTCGGAAGTAGGAGGGCGGGCACCAAGAATGACCAAAAACTCTGAAATCTCTATTGGGTCAGCAGTAGGAGGGCGGGCGCCAAGACTGACTGAAAACCTTGAGATGCCTATTGGGTCTGCAGTAGGAGGGCGGGCGCCAAGACTGACAGAAAAGCCTGAAATCTCTATTGGGTCAGCAGTACGTGGGCGGGTGCCAAGACTGACTGAAAACCCTGAGATTCTTATTGGGTCGGCAGTAGGAGGGCATGCGTCAAGACTGACCGAAAACCATGAAATCTCTATTGGGTCAGTAGTAGGAGGGCGGGTGCCAAGACTGACTAAAAACCCTGAGATGCCTATTGGGTCGGCAGTAGGAGGGCGGGCGCCAAGACTGACCAAAAAACCTGAAATCTCTATTAGGTCAGCAGTAGGAGGGTGGGAGCCAAGACTGACTGAAAACCCTGAGATGCATATCCAAGTCCATAGGCGATTCCAAGGTTTGCAAAGCAAAGCAGGATCCTGTGGACCAGAAGGGAAATGCACAATACAAATAAGTATTCGTTTTCATTTATGTCTTGTTTGGAATAATGAATATTTTAGGTATACATATTCTAACAGCTAAGTTGATACAATATTGTTTCTTTGTTGGAAACCTTGGTCATTGCAGGAAGGCAAGACCCTGAAAGACTATAAATTGCTGGTAAATCCAGAGAGTAAATGAGTGGGCGATATAAATTGCTGGTAAATCCAGAGAGTAAATGAGTGGGCGATATAAATTGCTGGTAAATCTAGAGAGTAAATGAGTGGGCAATATAAATTATTGAGAAATCCAGGGAGTAGCTGGTTGAATGCTATGAAAATTTTGATAAATCTAGAGAGTAACTAGTTGGGCATTCACTACTTGATATGGTAAAGCAGTGTGTATGCTGGCCCAATACCCCTTAAACAATTGATAAAACCAGTCATTGTACTGGCCTGGCATTGCTTATTCGAATGATTGTGGAGTAGCCTACATGCTGGCCCAACATTCATAATTGTGTCCACGAAAATCCAAGGCTCGTAAAGCAAAGAAGGATCTCGTGGAATAAAGTGAAGACATCCAATACAGATAAGTATTTGGTTATCTTGCAGCTTCTTGCTTATGAACATATGTGTGTATATTATTTGGTTATGATTTCTCAAACTCTTGTTTAGAGAAAAACCTTATGAAATAAACTAAACATGTGAATTGATTCAATGTTTGAGTGTAGGTATTGTTGGAAGCAAGGACCAGGAAGGCATCATAGGGATGCAGATGGACATATGACCATCCTAAAGAGCCCAATATGAGCAGTAATAAAATATGGTGCTAGTGAACGTGAGTGGGTCCTAGCAACCAAAGGTTCTGTAAGAAGAATGGGAACAGGTACCCAAGTTGAAAAACTTTAAACAGACCTTAGACACTAAGTGTCATAGCCAATAAAGGGAAATTCAAGCATTCACATTAAAGTGAAAGAGAGACTAAGGAGCATGAAACCATAGTGATGGCATAGCTCCGTAGTAAAACAAGACTAAGAGGGAGAAACTCTTACTCTTCTCTTTCCTTTTTATTGATGCATTTATAAAACAAAGAATTGTTGAATGCATGTCATGACTGGAAGAAGAATGTGTTTATTTGCTTGAATTAAATTGTGAATGCTAAAATAGTTATTTTACTATGAAAGGATGAACATGAAAGAGATCATGTGTATGTTGGGAAAGCGTGAAAAATTTGGAAGTCACATGAGTGAAGCATGGACGTTCCATGTCAATTGGGAAATAATTGACTAATTTTAATGTTTATATTATGCTTGTCCTAACAAAGAGTTTCCATGATAAATTTCACAGGTGAGAAATTGAAACAATTAGTTGCAGCCGACACAAGCAAGTGTTGGTAGTGAGTAAAGAGTGGTCAGCTGTGCACATTGACCATGGAGGTAGACCAAGGGCTATTAGAGTTGGCTGAAAGTCTTCTTCAAACAATTGCAAAGACCCAAGAAAATCTTGCGGAGATGCTCAAGCTACAGAGGCAACAGAATGAGATAAACCACGAGGTTTTGCAGGACTCTATTCATCTGCAAAAAGGGGTAAAAAGCATTCTGGGAGAAATCAGTAAGGGAAAGGAAATTGGATCAGTGAAGAATCATTCATCCAATCGACCGATTAAGAAACGTTCCAGGTGGGAAGACTCAAAGGAAATGGACCAGGAAAAGGTAAGGCATCCAGTGAAATGTTGGGGATGTAGAGAAAATCATTTCCTCCACGACTGCCCAACAAGAGAACATCAAGAGGGTAGTAGCCATAAATTTTCCAGGTTTGTGGACCAGCTGGAAGGTAAAGAAGAGGAAGGGATTGTCTTGGAACAATGCCCTCATGCAGAGCTAGAAGGTCCCCGCCAGCAGGAACAGTTTGTGAAGGCCAAGGAACTTGGTCCTTAAAACCCAAGTAGATGGTGAAATGCAGGACAAACCTGCCACATTTTGTGAATTTTGGACATGTATAAAGCATGTATGTATTCCTAGGTATTGGAACACTAAGGATGGTGTTATTCCAAGGGGAGGGGTATGCCACATCCCCATTCTTGACCCTTATAATATTTGGGCTATAATGTAAATATTGTATGCCTATTTTGTATGATTCGTAGCGTGGATCTCAAGGCCAAGGCCCCGCTAGTGAACGCTTGATCTTGATGAGGAAAGAATGTTGGTATTACTTAACCCATGTGCTAGCGAGCCATGGTAATTGTAAATATGCATTTTAATATAAATAACCACAACTAGCTATGCAATGCAACAAGAGATGGGGGCATGATATTACAAGGAATTGGGAGGGAAATATTCAAACGCTTGAGCCAATCAAGCTAAGCCAAGTGTCAATGGGAGAACCCAATCAACCCTCAACTACCCATGTTGACCTTTGTACCCAATCATTCAAGAGTTGGTTGAGGCAGTTAATGCCTTGGGGATTGGAGAGGTATGGCTATCCAAATTCAAGTATGGGCAAGCCATCCTTCCTAGAAAATCATGCTTGGCTTCTTGGGAAAGAGGAGAGCCACTAAATTGACCCTAAGCCATTCTTCACCCATGAGTTTGTCTCTCTCACGAGTTGGGAATTGCTGGGCGTTTTTCCCTACTAATTTTCTTTGTTTTCCTCCTTTTTCCATGGCTGGGAACTCGTTTTTGCATTGCCCTGTGGTTGGGGAAAAAGGAGTCACGATTTTGGGGTTTATGGAGGCCGTTTTTGCTCTTGGAATGCCCAGGAACATTTGCTGAAAACAATTTTTCTTTCCCAAGCTTGATTCCTATCCACCATTTTTCTGTTTTGGCTGACAACATTTTCCCTGTTACCCGGCACTTGGGATTTTGCTGTTATGTGTATCCATGCTCAGTTTTGCGTTGCTGTGTGTTAATAAATGCTGGGGTTTGAGTTGGGTATCCATTGCTTTGGGCTGAACTGAGCTTGAAAGTCCCCTTTTCCTTGTAGAGATCATGCCCAGCTCGGGGGTGGTCTCTGAGTGGCTGAAAGAATGCAGGCTGGGCAGAGACCTACGGTTGGGAGGAATGTTGTAGTAGCATAGCTAGTTGTTGGGGACAACATTGTAGTGAGATAAGTATACTCTCTTATGTGTAATTACTTCTGCAAATGTATTAATTTGTTGACTCTGCTAAATTGAATGATAGTCATGTAATATGTGTGTGGATGAGTTCATTTCCGCTATGCAGGTTTGATTTGTTTTCCATCTGCACACATCTCTTATATTGCTAAGAATCTAATGAATGGTCTGAGTTTTATGTAAAAATCCCAGATCTTGGTATCATGTGCCCTTCATTGAATTGGTTAGATGGAGGGTATGTGACAAAAACCAAGAAGGTGAAAAACCCCTCAACTTCCTCAAAGACAGATAGAGCAATGATACAACCCAAGTACAAGAGATAGTCCTCCTAGCAGCAGCTTCTCCTCCTTCACTAGTGCTCCACTCTCCAATGAGTGTGTGAGTGAAGAATAGAATGATGAAATAGAGTGCCTCCCGCACTCTATTTATACTTGACTTGACTTGCCTAATAACCTTTATTAGGTCAGCCTTAACTTAACCACATAACATAATGTTGACAGGGCCGACCCCCAATAGGGTGGTCTAATAACCCTTTAACCCACATGACTTCTACAAGTCCGACCCCATCAAGGTGGTCTAATAACCCATCAAGTATAAGTTATGACACTTCCATATAGAGGAATAATAACATCTCTATAGGAATACAATATACATATGTGAAATACATTCCAAAGTTACAAATACATCAACACTCCCTCTTAACTAGGAAGGTATTTCTTGACATAGATCTGCTAGCACAAGTCTTCTTCTCTGGATCATCATCACTGGATCATCGTCATCGAATCATCGTCATCGTCACTACTGTTGCTATCTCAATCAATCGCAAGTCTACTCATCATAGGAATTTCTACAGAGCCAGCCCTTTTTCATGCTGGATGTAGGCCCACCACCTGTAGGTCTTCATCATCACTGGCCATACTGTGGTGTCCTCATCATTTATTACGTGAGTCAACAAAACCTCGAAAGACAATCCCAGGACTGATTACGAGCACACAGCTCAACCTAACGGATCTCCTAGGACCTTTTACATGCCACTACACAAACTGTCCATGGCCACAAAGTACCATCCTGATACTCATGATCATACTGATCATAGCATCGTTCACAAAGCACAACCCAGATGCACATCACACAGCACTTACAATCACCGGCAACCATCCGTGAAAGGATCAACATTTATATCTATGCCATGGGAAGACACACTTCAACCATGCGAGAATGGCACAACACTTATATCGTAGCCATGGGATAACACATCTACAACCATGCTCGAGTGGCACAACACTTATATCGCAGCCATGGGAGAACACATCTACAACCATGCTCGAATGGCCCCATCCCTTACATTTGCACCATGGGAGAACACATCTACCACCATGTGAGAATGGCTCCAGCCCTTACATCTACACCATGGGAGAACACATCTACCACCATGTGAGAATGGCTCTAGCAATTACATCACAACCATGGGACAACACATCTGCCACCATGTCATTAAATCCTAGCAATTACATCGCGACCATGGGAGAGCACATCTACAACCATGTCCGAAAAGCTCATGTGCATCTATGTCTTCGGAACTCATCACACATAATCCAACTGATTATGTAATGTATCCACCTAATACATATCATCTCATATGATCATTCTGGTCATCATCATAACATTGTCCTGATGCATATCATCCAGAGTATTGCCCTGATACTCATCACACATGATCATCCTGATCATCGTCACTGCATCGTCCTGATGCAAATCATCTGGAGCAACATCTTGAAGCTCGTCATCCATGATCATCCTGATCATACAATGCTTCCATCTGATGCATACACAGTATCGACTTGATACATATACAAATACATGATCCACCTGATACATATACAAATACATGATCCACCTGATCATACGATGTATCCACCTGATACATATATAAATACATGATCCAAATGATCATATCAAGCATCCATCATGATGCATATACAAGGTATTAACTGGAGATTTGTCCTGATGCTCATCATCCAACGCTTACATCCATAGCCATGGGAAGGATCCTCCTCTCACCATGATTGGAATGGATCCAGCAAATGTGTCCCATCATTTATTCCTTGAAGTATCTTCAATATGAAGAACACCAAGCCTCTCTCTGAAGTATTCAAACTTCAATCTGGCAAGTGGTTTCATCAACACATCTGCAACCTTCTCATCCGTCGCAACATACAGGAGCTTCACTGCTCCTCTCTACACCATATACCTGATATAGTGATATTTGATCTCAATGTGCTTTGACCTGTCATGGAACACTGGGTTCTCAGACAACTTCACACAACTCTGGTTGTCACAAAAGATACCAGTAGCTTCCAATGGGAGATCAAATAACTCAGACAGTAGCTTCCGAAGCCATACTACCTCACAACTAGCCGAACAAGCTACAACATACTCTGCCTCAGCTGTACTCAGTGCTATGCAGGACTGCTTCCTGCTAAACCAAGAGATCACACTTGATCCCATACTAAAGCAACACCTAGAAGTGCTCTTCCTATCTGCAGCATTGGCTGCCCAGTCCGAATCAACATAACCCTCCAGGTTAAACTTTTGATTCGCATTATACTTGAGCCCATATTCAATTGTACCCTTCAGATACCTCATAATACGCTTTACATCAACCAGGTGAACACCTCTGGGATCCGTCAGGAACTGGCTCAATGTGTTCACCGTAAAGCAAATATTTGGTCTCATGTTTGTCAGGTACATCAAGGACCCAATCATCTAGCGATACACAGTGACATCAACTGGATCAGATGAAGTATCACACAGAAGCTTTAGGTTCGATTCCATAGGTGTGGCCATGGCCTTGCAGTCCATCATCCCAAACCTCGTTAGGATATCTACTGCATACTTCCTTTGTCCAAGGAAGATTCTATCTGCACTCTGCCGCACCTCCATGCCTAAAAAATAGTGCATCATCCCGAAGTCCTTCATCTCAAACTTGGCAGCAAGATTCCTCTTCGTTTCGAAAATCAATCTATCCTCACCTATAACAAACAGGTCATCCACATACAGAAGTAGTATCACTGGATTGCCTTCCTCAACCTTGTAGTAAAGGTTGGAATTTGCTTTACTCTTGGTAAAGCCCAAACTGGATAGAAAGCTATCTATCCTACCATACCAAGTCCTTGGAGCTTACTTCATGTTGAATATTGTAACTTCAAAGAATATTATATTTGTACTTTATTATTCCGGAGATGTTTCATTCCTCCGAGGCAATCCTATTATGTATCCGGAGATGTTTATTCCTCCGATGATTAATATTAACTAGGGTTATTAGACCCACCATATGTGGGTCGGCCCTGTAGTTACATTTTAGGGGTTATTAGACTTCTCCAGGTGAGGTCGGCCCCAACAGGTCTTTTAGTCAGTTGAGATTCAAGTATAAATAGAGGAGGTGAACTCCTCATTAGATCATTCACTCACTTGTGGAAGAGTGCGCACTAGTTGAGGAGATCTGCTAAGGAGTCAAGGAGAAGGAGCACCTCTTGTATTTTGGTTGATCATCTTATTGAGGAAAGCTTTACTGGGTTTTCTACCCCATGAGGGTTTCCCAGGATATATTGTGTGTTATCTTGTGATTGTGTTTCTATAAGAGATCTTGCTTGTCTATTTGGTTTAAACTTAACATGGAATCAGAGCTAGACTGAATAGGACATCTTTCACAAGGTAAGATCATCTCTCTCTCTCTTTGGTGAAGTTAGGGTTTTCAGCCCAAAGTTAGTATTATTGATTTTTGGTTGCATGGCTGGATAGCCCTCATCAATACCTTTCTTTTAAGCCCTAGATCGAACTTTTTGGTTGGGCAGAACTCCGGGAATTGCAAACCCTAATTCTACCAAAAGTGCGATACGTCAGATTTTGGTTTCAGAAAAAAGTTGGAATTTTTTATTTCTGTTTACATGGTTGGATAGCCCTTATCAAGAGCATTCTTTTAAGCTATAGATCAAACTTTTTGGTTGGGTAGAACTCCGGGAATTGCAAACCCTAATTCTACCAAAAGTGCGATAAATTTCTGTTTCAGTTTCCGGAAAAGTGAAAAGTAACTTTCCAAGTTAGTCTACTCTGTCTCTTGGACTCCCCCAAGAGAAGATGGCTCCTAATACTAAGCTTGAAGACAAGCTAGAAGGCATAGAAAATTTCCGGGCATGGAAATACAGAATTGGTCTCATTCTTGAAGAGAATGATCTTGCTCATTATATCAAGGAGGAAGTTACAGAACCAGAAGAAGATGAAGCCAAAGAAAAACACAGGAAGGATTTGATTAGGGCAAAGAGAATCATAGCAGATTCTATTAAAGACCACTTGATTCCCCAAGTGGCTTCCAAGAAGACTCCAAAAGAAATGTATGATGCCCTAGGAAGAATGTATGAAGGGAAGAACATCAATAGGAAGATGAATCTAAGGACTCAGTTGAAGAGTACCAAGATGCACAAAGGAGAATCCATTCAAGACTACTTCTCAAGAGTCTCTCTAATCAAAGAGCAACTAGATGCCATTGGTGATACTCTTGATGAGGATGAACTTGTGATGACAGCTCTAAATGGTCTCACTAGACCTTGGGAGTCATTCATTCAAACTATGTGTGCCAGAAAAGAAAGTATGAAGTTTGATGTAGTTTGGGAGGATTGTGTGCAAGAGGAGGCTAGGGTTGCAAATAGAGAAGCCCTACTCAAAGAAGATGACCAAGCCTTGGCCACACACACCAAAAGAAGAAGGAGTCAATCCTACTCCAAGAAGGGTAATCACAAGGAGTCTCATCCTCCTCACAGATTTCAGAAGAAAAGAGGATCTACTCAAAGAAGGGATTACTGTTCCTTCCAGTGCTATTCTTGCCACAAATTAGGACACATTGCTAAAGATTGTCCTCTACAAAAGAAGAAGGGTTCTTACTACAAAAGACACCAAGCACATCTTGCAGAAGATGACAGTGAAGAAGAAGAAGTTGAGGAAGAAAGGTCTCACAATAAAAGGCCTAGAGATGAAAGGGAGGAAGAAGAAAGGACCTTCTCCAAAAGAAGGACAAGGAGAAATACAGAAGAAGATGCAGAAGAATATGTTCTCTTCTCCGCACTCTCTGGATCCATAACCCCTGAAGAAGGTACATGGCTTATTGACAGTGGTGCTTCAAAGCACATGACAGGTCAGAAAAGGACTCTCTCAAAACTTGAAGAAAAGACTTCTCCCCAAAAGGTATCTCTAGGAGATGACTATCAATATCCCATTAAGGGAATTGGTGAAGCAAACTACAAACTCGATTCTGGAACTCCCATGAAGATGAAGGAAGTTCTATATGTTCCAGGATTGAAGAAGAATTTGCTTTCAATCTCAGCTTTGGACAAGAAAGGCTACAGAGTTGCTTTCATTGATGGACAAGTGTTAATGTGGTCCAAAGGCAAAACCATTAAGGATGCAATTGTTATTGGTGAAGAGGAAGGAGGTTTATATAAACTCAAGGGTTATCCGGAAGCTGCTCTTGTTCATGAAACATCCAGCCCCAGTGAGCTATGGCATAGAAGACTAGCTCACATCAACTACAAAGCCTTACCTTATGTAAGCAAGGTGGTCATAGGACTACCAGATTTAAAGGTTGATCATGATGGCTCATGTAAAGGATGTAAGAAAGGCAAGAATGTCAAGAACCCCTTTCCGAAGAGTGAAACAAAGACTAAGGGTATCTTGGAGTTAATACACTCAGATGTATGTGGTCCAATGCCCACCACCTCTCTAAGTGGTTTTGAATACTATCTTTCATTCATTGATGATCATTCAAGGAAAACTTGGATTTACTTTCTAAAAGGTAAGAATGAAGTCTTTGGAAAGTTCAAAGAATTCAAGGCCTTAATAGAGAATCTCTCAGATAAGAAAATCAAGATTCTCAGGACAGACAATGGTGGAGAATATACTTCAAAAGAGTTTGAAGAATTTTGTAAAGAAGCTGGAATCAAGAGAGAGTTAACCACTCCCTACAATCCCCAACAAAATGGGGTTGCAGAAAGGAAAAATAGAACCATCATGGAAGCTGTGAAGACTATGATACATGACCAGGATCTTCCCATGTATCTATGGGCTGAAGCAGCCAAGACAGCAGTTTATGTGCAAAATAGATTATCTCACAGTGCTCTTGAATTCAAAACTCCAGAAGAAGTGTTTACAGGTAAGAAGCCTGAAGTAAGCCATCTTAAAATATTTGGGTGTCCTGTGTACATCCACATTCCAAAAGAAAAGAGAACCAAGTTGGATCCCTCAGGTAAGAAGGGAATGTTTGTTGGTTATTGTGAAACTTCCAAAGCCTTCAGAATATACATACCAGGTTTCCATCATATAGAAATAAGTAGAGATGTAACCTTTGATGAGGAAGCAGCTCTCAAGAAATCCAGAAAGTGTCAACTTGAAGAAGTTTATGAAGAAGATACATCTCCCAAAATCTCAGAGACTGTTCATGTCCCTAAAGAAGTTACACCAGAGGATCATGACATGCTGGAACCACAAGAACCTCCTGTAGCAGAATTATCTAGGAAAAGAAGACCAGCATGGGCTAGAGATATTATTCAAGGAGCTGAAAGATATGGTGCTCCCGAAGGCTCCACTAGAGAAAGGAAGAAACCAAAACTAGTGTCCAACTATATGGCCTTGATGTGTGATCTTGTGGATCAACTACCTACCAACTATGAAGAGGCAGCTCAGAAGAAAGAATGGGTAGAAGCAATGACAGAAGAATATCAGTCAATAATGAAAAATGATGTTTGGGATATAGTCCCCAAACCCAAAGATAAAAGTGTGGTTTCTTCCAAATGGATTTTCAAAATAAAACATGCTGCAGATGGTAGCATTGAAAAATACAAGGCAAGATTTGTTGCCAGAGGATTCTCTCAGAAGGAAGGAATTGACTATGAAGAAACATTTGCACCTGTCGCTAGGTATACTTCAATTAGAACTATCATGGCACTTGCATCCATGATGAAATGGAAATTGCATCAAATGGATGTTAAGACAGCCTTCTTGAATGGTGTAATTGAAGAAGAAGTATACATAGAACAACCTCAAGGTTTTGAGGTCAAAGACGGAAGGACCCATGTATGCAAACTGAAGAAGGCATTATATGGTTTGAAGCAAGCTCCCAGAGCTTGGTATGGAAGAATTGACAGTTTCTTATTAAGCATGGGCTTTACCAAAAGTAAAGCTGACCCCAATCTCTATCTTAAAGTAATGAATGATGAACCTGTTATATTGCTATTATATGTAGATGATCTATTTCTAACAGGAAATGAGAAACAAATCATTGAAAGCAAGAAGAAGCTTTCTTCAGAATTCGAAATGAAAGATCTCGGATTAATGCACTACTTCTTAGGCCTAGAAGTGTGGCAAGAGCCAAAAGGGATCTTTCTAAATCAAGGTAAGTATACTGTGGAGATCCTCAAAAGATTTGATATGTTGGAATGTAAATCTATGGCCACTCCCATGGACTCCAACCTAAAACTGCTGGCTAATGATTCATCATAACTAGTGGACATAACCCTATATAGACAAATCATTGGATCATTGATGTACTTAACAAATACTAGGCCTGATATATGCTTTGCTGTAAATACCCTAAGTCAGTTTCAAGTAGAACCTAGAAAGGTTCACCTTATAGCTGCAAAGCATATCATGAGGTACCTAAAAGGTACAGTGGACTTTGGCCTTTACTATCTTGGAGACAATGAACTGAAGTTGCATGGTTTCTCAGATTCTGATTGGGAAGGTAGTGTCTCAGACAGAAAAAGTACTTCAGGTGGATGTTATGGTCTTGGATCTGCCATGATATCCTGGTTCAGCAAGAAACAATCTAGTGTGGCCCTCAGTACCGCTGAAGCAGAATATATAGCTGCTTGCTCTGCCAGCTGTGAAGCGGTGTGGCTTCGAAAACTCTTATCTGGAATCTTTGACTTAGAAATGGATCCCACTGTGATTATGTGTGATAATCAAAGCTGCATTAAGATGACTGAAAATCCTGTGTTCCATGATAAGTCAAAACACATTGAGATCCGTTACTTCTATATACGAGACATGGTGCAGAGAGGAGCCATCAAGCTCGAGTATATAAGCACTGAGGATCAGGTTGCTGATATCTTGACTAAACCTCTGTCTCGAGTGAAGTTTGAGTACTTCCGAGACAAGATTGGTATAGTCCAGAAGGACCCTCCTCGAAAGGGGGAGTAGTATAGTATTTTTGTCGCTTATTTTTCTGTTTTGTTAGCTACTTACAATTATTTAGATTTAGAACTCTTACATATTGTTTATGCTAGATGTATACATGTTTTGATATGATGTATTAGTGAGAATACATGTCTGATGTATACATGTTTTGTTTTTGATATACATGCTAGTGATGTACACATGTTTTGATGTGATGTGTACATGTGTTGATTAGTGATGTATACATATTGTGATGTACACATGTTTTGATGTGATGTGTACATGTGTTGATTAGTGATGTATACATGTTTTGATGTACACATGTTTTGATGTGATGTGTACATGTTTTGATTAGTGATGTATACATGTTCTGATGTACACATGTTTTGATGTGATGTGTACATGTTTTGATTAGTGATGTATACATGTTTTGATGTACACATGTTTTGATGTATACATGTTTTGATGTACACATGTTTTGATGTGATGTGTACATGTTTTGATTAGTGATGTATACATGTTTTGATGTACACATGTTTTGATGTGGTGTGTACATGTGTTGATTAAGTGATGTATACATGTTTTGATGTACACATGCTTTGATGTGATGATTACATATTTTGATATGTTACATGATTGTACCTGTATGGATGTGAATACAGTTGAGGGGATTGGATCATCCCTGGACTTTCAGTCCTAAAGAGAGCCGTAGACGTAAGGTCTCCGAGAATGAAGTCCTTAGTGGACAGTTGAGGGGATTGGATCATCCCTGGACTTTCAGTCCTAAAGAGAGCCGCAGACGTGAGGTCTCCGAGAATGAAGTCCTTAGTGGACAGTTGAGGGGATTGGATCATCCCTGGACTTTCAGTCCTAAAAGGAGCCGTAGACGTGAGGTCTCCGAGAATGAAGTCCTTAGTGGACAGTTGAGGGGATTGGATCATCCCTGGACTTTCAGTCCTAAAGAGAGCCGTAGACGAGAGGTCTCCGAGAATGAAGTCCTTGGTGGACTTGAGGGGATTGGATCATCCCTGGACTTTCAGTCCTAAAGAGAGCCATAGACGAGAGGTCTCCGAGAATGAAGTCCTTGGTGGACTTGAGGGGATTGGATCATCCCTGGACTTTCAGTCCTAAAGAGAGCCGTAGACGTGAGGTCTCCGAGAATAGAGGATAGGACTGCATCGTCCCTGGACCTTAGTTCAAAATGTACGTGATGGGGATTGCATCATCCCGGAACTGATAGTTCAAAATGTACGTGATGGGGATTGCATCATCCCGGAACTGATATTTCAAAATGTACGTGATGGGGATTGCATCATCCCGGAACTGATAGTTCAAAATGTACGTGATGGGGATTGCATCATCCCGAAACTGATAGTTCAAAATGTACGTGATGGGGATTGCATCATCCCGGAACTGATAGTTCAAAATGTACGTGATGGGGATTGCATCATCCCGGAACTGATAGTTCAAAATGTACGTGATGGGGATTGCATCATCCCGAAACTGATAGTTCAAAATGTACGTGATGGGGATTGCATCATCCCGGAACTGATAGTTCAAAATGTACGTGATGGGGATTGCATCATCCCGGAACAGATAGTTCAAAATGTACGTGATGGGGATTGCATCATCCCAGAACTGATAGTTCAAAATGTACGTGATGGGGATTGTATCATCCCCGGACTTCGGTCCCTGAATTGATCCGTAGACGAATGGTCTCCGAGAAAGAGTATTGATGAGGTATCGGTAGGATACTTGTGCTACTGATGATGACGATGCTGCTGATCGTGTGATGACGATGCTGCTGATCGTGTGATGACGATGCTGCTGATCGTGTGATGACGATGCTGCTGATCGTGTGATGACGATACTACTGATCGTGTGATGACGATGCTGCTGATCGTGTGATGACGATGTTGCTGATCATATGATGACGATGCTGCTGATCGTGTGATGACGATGCTGCTGATCGTGTGATGACGATGCTGCTGATCATATGGTGACGATGCTGCTGATCGTGATGTTGATGTTGACAGTGATGTACCAGTAACTGTTTGAGTTACTGATGAGGACAGATTGAAGAAAGCTTCCGATGATTTATAGATGTATCATGTGTGGTGACTCCTTGCTCCTGCAGATGCTGTTATAATATCCTTCTCGTTAAGGGGGAGTGTTGAATATTGTAACTTCAAAGAATATTATATTTGTACTTTATTATTCCGGAGATGTTTCATTCCTCCGAGGCAATCCTATTATGTATCCGGAGATGTTTATTCCTCCGATGATTAATATTAACTAGGGTTATTAGACCCACCATATGTGGGTCGGCCCTGTAGTTACATTTTAGGGGTTATTAGACTTCTCCAGGTGAGGTCGGCCCCAACAGGTCTTTTAGTCAGTTGAGATTCAAGTATAAATAGAGGAGGTGAACTCCTCATTAGATCATTCACTCACTTGTGGAAGAGTGCGCACTAGTTGAGGAGATCTGCTAAGGAGTCAAGGAGAAGGAGCACATCTTGTATTTTGGTTGATCATCTTATTGAGGAAAGCTTTACTGGGTTTTCTACCCCATGAGGGTTTCCCAGGATATATTGTGTGTTATCTTGTGATTGTGTTTCTATCAGAGATCTTTCTTGTCTATTTGGTTTAAACTTAACACTTCAAGCCATACAAGGCTTTCTTCAACTTGCACACATATGAATCCCTGTCATATGTCTCAAAATCGAGTGGCTGCTCCACATACACTTCCTTCTCGACTACACCAATCAAGAAACTTGTCTTGACATCCATTTGGTGTATCTTTCATTTCATTACTGCAACCAGAGAAAGTACTGATCTATTGGAAGTGTATCTGGCCACAATAGCAAAAGTCTCTTCATGGTCAATCCCTCTTTTTGGGAGAAGCCACGAGCTACAACCCTCGCTTTGTATTTCTCTATGCTACCATCTGCAGCGTGATTGATCTTATAGATCCACTTGGAAGTCACAATAGACTTCCCTTCAGGTCTTGGGACCATATCCCAAACATGATTTATTGGTACTTCTCGACCATGGCATCCTTTTACTATATCCTGTATCATGGGAACTTCAAATTCTTCAATATCTTTCAATAGATAGTTTGAACTTCGTTGCTGGAACAAATGTTGTAGTCCTTCTTTTGTAGTTGATGGTATACGATCTTTCCTACAAATCAAGTTAAATTGCATGATTAGAAACATCTCATAGTTTTCAGAACAAATTATTACACATAAAGAAATATGTCATACAATGATGGAATTATTTTATCCAATGCTTCAATACAACATTTATCCATATCCCATAACTTTCTAGATGCCTTCCAATCTCTACCAGAAGATTGTTAAGAGTGTGCACAACTCCCAACATGTCAGCAAGGAGGTTTCATTCTAGATAAGTAGCAATGGAATGTTGTACAGTGCCATAGGCCACTTACCCATCACATGCATATTAGTAGTATACTGTTCATTAATGCAATTATTCTAATATGCGTAATACACACCCTAAGTCTAGGAACATAAGAATATACATCATTGAACAATATTATTTAAACAAGCAAATATGCAAGAAATGACAATTCAAGTACTTATCTTTGTTTGGTTGTAGGGTGGACTCCCTCTCAACATTTGCTTCCTTGCAGGAACTACTGGAGTGTGCTCCCTCTTGACCTTTGCTTCCAGGATTACCTGTCCTTGAACTTATATCCATCCTCGATCACTTATGCATACTTGTTAGTATCATCATAGTGTTATCCTCGAGGTCTCATACATACATTCATTAGTATAATCTCAATACTATCAAAAACATTATGATTCTAAGTAATCTTAAACATGTATGATCAAGATAATTTCATACATAGATAATTTATCACAATTCTTTTACTTGTGCATATTCCTATTTGACCATAGGACTTTTCTGGTTATCCATATCATCAATCAAAGTAAGAAGCATAATATGCCTAAACCCATGATTACGCAAACCTATAACTTCATGAATAATCATTATCAATCATGCCAAGTATACTTATATAAGAAATCCTAACACAAGGTAGGATTCTAACTTGATATAGGAAAAACATACCTAGATTCATATGTTAGCTAGTTATGTCTAACATACCCACATGATGTCTTCTTGTTCTCTTAAATGACTTGTGCTAGTGACTTACATATCTCATAAGTTAACCATTGTGGAACCAAATTATACATACCTTGTAAGTAGAGCTTTTATGTGATCCATGACTATAGATGAGTCTTTTGTCTTCATGTCACCATGCTCATATGTTCTTGATCTAGAACTTGATTTGTCTTTCTAGATGTACCTTTCATATTAGCAGACAACATCATCCTCATACAACACCACAATGCATTAGTACAATCATAAGTGTCAAAACCCTAATCAATGAATATCTGCATTCATACTTTTATTAAGGTGATATGACAAGTCTAAAGTTAATCAAGATTGTACTAACCTTAATGAAGACAAACATACCACAAACATAATCATGAACAGATCTCGAAACATACCTGGATAAGTCATACCTGTCGAGATTGCTTGTAATCTTCTTATGTAAGGTCTTAGCCTCATCTCTCTCTGAAACATGAACTTCTTCATTTATGCAGGTGACCAATCCATTCTCTTCTAGGATTAACCCAATCCACTTGATTTGGAGAAACTGGATCTGGAGCTGGATTAGGGTTTGTCAGGGAAACCCTAAAAATTCAAACTTTGAATTTCAAACTTCTGAAAGGATAGAAAGATGCACTTTGATGAGCTAATCAACCCGATATACTCAGAATTTGAAAACTGCAAAGTTTCACCTTTCAAATTTTCTTTTCAATCTTCCGGATTCATTGGGGAGGACCTTGAATTAGAGTTTGAGTTTTCTGGAGCTTCACCCAACCAAGTAGTTTGATCCAAATCTCTAAACTTTGATTTTTCCAAGGAGCTTCCAGCTATGGTCACAGATTTCAAAAATTCTCATTTTTGCATAAGCCTTAATTTTTCACCTTTCCGATCAAAGTCCCAAACTAGGGTTTGATCAAGCCCGACCTTCTGCCCAACCAAAAAATTCTATCTTAGTCTCTAAATTTCGATTTTGATGAGGAGAATCCATCCGTGGTCTCTGATACAAAAAATTCCAACATTCTCCGAAACCCTAAATTCCGGGAGCCATGAATGAAGGTGCTCAAAATCCAATTCTGTTTTGACAGAAATATGCACCTGATTGTTTCTGGTGTAACTCTGAAATTTGAGATCTACAGGGTTCAGAAATTCTTCCTGTGGTAGCTTGACCTGTCAAATTTCCAACCCCATAGGTCTGACCTCAAATGGATTCTTTGAGAGAGAGTTATGCCAAGTGTCGTAACGTGACCTGTTTATGGGATAAAATAGGAGAGCAAACTTGTACAGAGTGCCACGTGTCATTGGTTTAATTTTGGCCTCTAAAAATTGGACCTGTGAAAGTACAGTTCGTGCCCTACCTGCTAATTTTTAGGAAATTTCATTTGGAGCTTCCTAGCCCAAGTTGTGACCTTTTTTCCTAGGTCACCTGTTTATGACTGAGATCTGGAAGAGGCAGAATCCCTATATTGTACAGATCATAAATATGAAATTACAACGAATTAGAGGCTCTCCTTTGGACACAAGGTACATGGGGATCTTATCTTCGACCTGTAATATTTTTAGATCCTGAAACTTCTCCAAAATGAATTCATAGCGAAATTTCTATGATGGCTGGTTTTTGCTATATCAAGCCCTAGCTTCACAAGTGCAACAAGTGTCATAAATGCCATACCATGCCTTCTTTTAGGCTAGCTCTGATACCATGTTAGTTTTTCAGGAATTTCAATCTGATCTAGGATATTAACTGAGAGAATAAAATGTACAACATATCTACAGCATATCAATCATGGACACAATAATGCAAGCACACAAGAGACACAGAGTTTTACTGGGGAAAACCAAGAAGGTGAAAAACCCCGCAACTTCCTCAGAGATAGATAGAGCAATAATACAACCCAAGTACAAGAGATAGTCCTCCTAGCAACAGATTATCCTCCTCCACTAGTGCACCACTCTCTAATGAGTGTGTGAGTGAAGAATAGAATGATGAAATAGAGTGCCTCCCGCACTCTATTTATACCTGACTTGACTTGCCTAATAACCTTTACTAGGTCGGCCTTAACTTAACCACATAACATAATGCTGACAGGGCCGAACCCCAATAGGGTGGTCTAATAACCCTTTAACCCACATGACTTATACAAGGCCGACCCCATCAAGGTGGTCTAACAACCCATCAAGTATAAGTTACGACACTTACAATATAAATGATGACACTTCTGTATAGAGGAATAATAAAATCTCTATAGGAATACAATATACATATGTGAAATACATTCCGAAGTTACAAATACGTCAACACAAACTATACTATATCAAAGTGAGTACAATCCAATACATATGTGTAAAAATTAAGAGTTACCAATTCATTTAAGTTTTTTCCACAAGTTGACTTTGGACTTTCAAACACCCACAAAGATGATTTTGATGTTCCCTCGGTTGTACCCCTCAACTCTCGAGGTATAGAATGATCTTATTTCAAGAATACCATAGAGGAATTTCAATCTCAATGTAGAACACAAATATTTTTCCGAAGGAGTTACATTGTCGGGGAGGGATGTGTAGCATGAACCTTGCTACTCCACTTTATGACATCAATCCAATCCTTGGGCCAAGCGAGGGAACACTATGTTTAGGAGGAAAAATTTCATAGCATGTCACCTCAGGGGTGCTTATTGTTTGGTAATGCTTTAATTGAATAGATTTGCAGCTAGGATGCAAGGTGCATAAGAATCAATCCTAACTACTAGTGAATATCTTTGTAATGTTATATTTAGGTGTGAAGGGGAAAGATACCATTGAAAAGAATAAATAAATACTAGAACAATATTTTTGGAGTGCCTTAATCATAGCTTCATATCTTGGAAGGAATGATTAACATCAAAAATATATTTAATAACAAAGAATTTGTGAAACTCTCCATTAAATATGCTCATAATATATAAAAAATTATGTGGGAAAAGTAAAGATAGTTCCACAATTTATGAAATATAACAAAATACGTTCAACCATAGAAAGAGAATATAATAACATGCATAAGTATTCCTATCCTTAAACCTTGTGGAAAGTTGCCTCAATCCTGATTTAATTCAACAAAAATATCGCCTGTTCATTAATACAAGAGAAAATACATCAAGAGGACCCTTTGATCTCATTCACGTGTCTATTGTCTTTCTTCACATGGAAGACTCTGATATAACTGTACAAATATGAAAAATGAGGATGATAAGAAAATAAATGAATCTAATGTTGTTGATCCCATGTATGTTCTTAAGAAAGTTTGGCATCCTGATGGATATACTGCCCCCCTTCTTTGTTCAAAGATCACTCCTTCCTTTACATCCATAATATTCCATTGGTGACTCATCCTCGACTCACACTAGCACCCATGAAGGAATAAATGACATTCTTTCATATCTTATACGATCACTAAAGAATTGACAGTTTGTTAAAACCATGACTAGGAGTGATAATATTGTGCTAATTTGTTTTTGTTCATGAACCCAATTATTCTTCCTTTTTACTATGCTTAGCGAATACTAGATATACCCACAACTTTTAAAACCCCTTCAATTTTTCCCAAAAGTTTATTCAAGTTACACAATGTCATATATTTCTCTTTTTGCAAAGGATCATTTATTTTTTAGACTTCATGGAGCTGTTTGTTATGGGTTGTTGAGAAGTCTCAAGCTTATATGGAGGTCTCTTTGAAGACGGTATTGTCTCTCCTGACAATGTGACACTTTCGTATGTTTCCTATCAATAAAAAAATCATGCAATATGCTCATGAAAATTAGTTGTTGTTGGTTAAAAACCTTTCCTCCTTTCAATATTCTAAACGACTTGTCCAACTATGAATACGGTGTATAATCAATGTCCCCAAGGCTTTGAATCAATATAATTTTCAATAGATTCATCATGGCAATAAATGACCTTAATTGTTTCAAAATTTCTTTTGTATTAGGAATGGTGTGCTTGTTTGCACGCTTGTCAATCGTGGCATAACATCCTACAAAAATTTACTATATATTTCAACATAATACAATCTAATATTATAGTCCCATGGGCATGGGATACTATTGATTATGATTGTATTCATGTCCTTTAAAAATGGATGAAGAAGCCTCGTTGATTCTTCCATTATGGTCATGATAATTTTAAAAATGGTGAATTTATCGATACTAGAAACATGTGCATATACATGACCATTCTATCCCTAATTTCCACTATCTTCAATTCTTCTGTAGATAAGGATTTCATCACTTCTTTGGCCACCTATTCAATTATATATCTAGATTGGATATCTCTTTCTATATTGGTTAGATATTTTACCACCTCTTTGTAAAGTATATCAAACTTGTTGGAATATTCTCACCATCTCATTTTGGTCTTGCATGCATCCATGCATTCCATGCATTAGCAGTTGAGTTTCCTAGCACCTAGTACTTACTCCCCCCCCCCCTCGAATATTGTTTTTGGCCATCATTACCCCTCCTATCCACTAAGAGCACCTTGGTTACATCACTAAAGTCCAAATTCTCCCCCCATGCATGATTTTAGGAGTTAGCACAGTCAGTTCCATCATTTAGGGCACCTTGTCCCCTTGATTTCCTAGTTAACTGACTGTTACACCTAGTTTCACTACTACTAAGTGTAGGAGCACCTATTTTCACCAATACAAATCAGTATTTTCTCCCCCTTGGAGTCTCCTCCCCTATTTTGGTGCCCACATGATTCAGTTATGCTTAGTTCTACCTCAGTTAACTGATTATTCATCATCAATGGCCACTGAACCTTATTGGGAGATGGTTCCAATGCAAACTAAGCATATACTTGAGGTGAATTCGAATCCTCCCAAAGTATCAAATTCATTCTATTGTAACACTTTTTTATTTTCAAATTACAACTGATTAATGTATCAACAACATTTTTTCATATGTGTTTCAGTTTTATTAGTGAAGTGATCCATGTCTTTGTCTAATTCTTCTTAGTAATAACAGTGTGAAATTGTGAGGTTTGTTCTAGCTCAGTGATCTATACCTCTGGAATTCACATGGTATCAGAGCTCGTGAGAGATTTTGAGTGCAACACTTACAAAATTTGCAGCAGTTGCATCAGTTGCAACAATAGCAACAATTCCAACAATAGATTGAGCGTCTTCTGTCAGTAAAGCACAAGAAGCCTTTGTATTTCCACAACAAATCTTGGTGCCATTACATTGAATTCATTGGAGAAATCCTTTGAGGTCTATCCAGGTGTGAAGGATCCAGATAAAAGTGCCTACTATCCTAAAGTAGTGTTCAATAGATTCAGTACCAATCCTCTAGATATTTTTCCATTGTTTTTGCAGTTATTCTACAACAACTTCCATAAATATAAAACCAATTCCTCCTCTCTCTCCATTCAACTATGATGAGTGGAAACCAAAGATGGTAGCATATCTGAAGAGACAAGTTATTTTTGATATGTGTATTGGTGTTATGAGAGATTTTTCTTCCTATGAAGAAGATAATGATTGGATAAATGAATGTGACAGAGCCTTTGGAGCAATGTGTATTTCTATATCTCCTAGTATGCACTACCTCAAGGAAACTGTTGAATATCCAAGTGATATATGGGCCCAACTAGACAAAGCATTTGGAAAGCAGAATGAATAGATTGGTCCAAATTATTTGGGGAACAATCCCGGTGATACCTCCTTAAGTGTTCTCTCTAATTATGTCTTGGCCTCAATCATCTCTCATAATTAAGTTGTTCAAGATGAAGAAGAAGCTGCAGATTCAACATAGAAAGTTCATGTTGAAGACATTCCTTCCTCTGTTGCTTTAGAAGTTGAAGACAGTTTCGAATTGTCCCCTCCCCATGTGGTTGATGCAGATGAAAGTGATACAACTAATGAAGATGATCCTTTTGTAGAGATTATCCATTCCTAAATCATGTTCTCAATGTATTCTATTTTCAATTCTGAGCAAGATAAGTCATTTCATGCTCTCGAATTTGAAGAGGTTCTTAAATCCTCTCTTTCACATAGTTTGCTAGTGTGCAGAATGATGATCTATTGAATTTTTTGGAGGTTAGATCAGAGTTTGGTGGTGATGCATTCACCCTCCTTGATCACATGATTCCTATGAACTTCTATTTGATCATTAGCACATGCTCTCAGAGTTTCATCAAAGATGGAGGACACTACCATTCGCTTGAGTTCAAGTCTCAAGCACATTTTGGTGATTTTGGTTTTGATCTCACCCCTGCTAGTTCAAAGGAGATCACAAGAAACCATCTATCAACTCGTGGAGCTGATTTAAATTCCACTTATTAGAATTTCAAGTTTCAAGAGAAATTAGATATGATTGGAGCTGATCCTACCTTAGTCGGTTCGAATTACAAGTTCCAGGATGATCTTCATATTTTTGGATTTTTTATCACCATGTTTGGTATGAAGAGCAAGTTGCCCCCCCGATTCGCTTGCATCCACTGAAGGATAATTTAAGCACATAATTTTGATGCATGATCCACTTCTTCCCAAGAGGAAGATACCTCCAGACATTGAATCAAGAATCACACCTACTTGAGTCTTGAGCAACAATTTTTGGTGTGTTTCAGTCTATCTTGAGGGTTTTTTTTCCCACTGGGTTTTCCTTTCCTCACTTTTTTAGATTGTTGTACGGGGTGACCTTTGGTCTCAGTAACCAAGGCCCTAATTTTCATTTATTTTTTCTCATAGTCCGGCTTAGGGGGGGTGTTGGGATATTCTCACCATCTCATTTTGGTCTTGCATGAATTTTGCATGCGTCCATGCATTCCATGCATTAGAAGTCGAGTCTTCTAGCACCTAGTCCTTACTTTGCACCCCTGAAGCTTATTTTTGGCCATAATTAGCCCTCCTATCCACTCAGAGAACCTTGGTTACATCACTGAAGTCCAAATTCACGCTCATGCATTATTTTAGGAGTTAGCACAATCAGTTCCATGATTTAGGGCACCTTGTCCCCTTGATTTCCTAGTTAACTGAGTGTAGGAGCACCTATTTTGACCACTACAAGTTAGTATTTATCCCCATTGATGTCTCCTCCCTTATTTTGGTGCCCACATGATTCAGTTATGCTTAGTTCTACCTCAGTTAACTGATTATTCATCATCAGTGGCCACTGAACCTTATCAGGAGATTGTTCCAATGCAAACTAAGCCTATACTTGAGGTGAATTTGAATCCTCCCAAAGTATTGAGTTCATTCTATTGTAACACTTTTTATTGCCAACTTACAGTTGATTAATGTATCAACAACAATTTTTCATATGTGTTTCAATTTTATCAGTGAATAGATTCATGTCTTTGTCTAATTCTTCTTAGTAATAACATTGTGAAATTGTGAGGTTTGTTCTAGCTCAGTGATCTATCCTTGTGGAATTTCTCAAAATTCCAAGTAAAATTGGAGGTGATTTCTCAAAGAGGGGAAGTTATTTTGCATTTCGGTATAGAATGATCTCTTGATATCTATTAGACTTATTACCATTCTTTCCTCAACCAATGCTTCTTCATGTTTGAACTTCTAGGTGTTTATTTCTTCTTCAAGTGCAATAATCTCCTTTTGTGTTCATGCACTATCTTTTCTGTTGTGGCCAACTTTTCTCTTTGTTTCCTCAAATTTTCCTTCCTTTTTTCAATCAAATACTTTGTTGTCACCACCTTCATGGAATTATCCATTTCTTTGGTATTTTGTTGCATTAGGTCCTAGTTGAGTTGTTAAATTTTATATTCCATTATTGATATGGATTTAGGACAAGTGACTTGTTCGTTGCTTAAAGAAGGCAAATTCAACTCCTTTTTTGGTTAATTAAGTTGATTTTGTAAGGAATTGATTTAAGTGTTGGATTCCTCTAATTGGAAACTAAGGTCTCCAACCATGTCCCTATCTAATTCTAATTCCTTAATTCTTCCATCCATGACATATTTATGTTTGGACTAGGAATCGTTCTCTTTTGTTAGAATATTTAGCTCTTCTATGAGTTTTTGATGGCCATCTACAATCTGCCAGGTAACCATGAGAGCTTGAGCCATCATTGAACTTTTCAAGGATATAATATTTTCATATTTATATTTTAATAATGTGATGGCCTTTGATTATTCTTGTTTCTCCTTTCCTATTGTCATTAGCATATTTTGGAGTTTATCCTTTTCATTTTAGAGTGCCTTCACCCTGGAATTTAGGAACTGATTTTTTATGGTGATTGCATATAACTTTTTCTTGTAATCTTCGCTGGATCAATATTCTTGGAGATATTTACTATACACAATGATGCTTTACTCTTTCACCGTGGATACATAATCTTCAGTGGGACGTTAGTGGTATCCAACATGACTTGGTGTTCCCTCCAACCTAGAGGTTGCATGTATTTGTAGGAAGTTTTGTGTTAGGGGTTCCAATGTGGAAATTAAAAACTTCTTAGTGGTAGGATCATATATGGATAATATCCTATATCGTGCCTATTATTCTATATTCTCTTTATCTATAACCTCTTTTTTTCTTCTTCCCTCCTCCTTTGCTCTTCTTTCAACATCTCAAGCGGGTCACTTGGGATTATTGGTTGAATCACTTTTTCCATGTGGTTTGTTCCCCTGTCTCGTGTGAATTGATAGTTATAGGTATACCGAGGTACATTCATATGCTAAAATAGACAAAATATTATTAAATTCAAAACTGGAGGTCATCTACTTCCACCATTTTCCTTTCATATTCCAACACAAATATCCTCGTGGTTAGAATTCTAGGTAACTGATGTAGGGATGACTCAGTACCTTATAATATGATAACGATGTAATCATATCCTAATTACTAATCCCCTTGTTTAATTATTCCAACCAATTGTAGGCAAAATTTGACGTTAGTAGGCATCCTTTCACGTTTCCTTCCCCAAAAAACTAAGTATGTTGTATACATAAAGTCAGAAACATATTTGAGAAATGTGGCTCTTGGTTCCCCTTTCTAAATTATCCATGGTATCCAATCATATATTATGTTGGGAATTCCAAACTTTTTCCTTTTTAGACCAAAAACCTCAAAGTGATGTGCCTGATAGTATATAAGAAGATATACTAAGTACAAGGGGGATACATAATCAACCCCGTTGCTAAGAAAGTTTCCAATTGAGACCTCATCTCGGTGGAGATGGATTCCACACACCTAAATTTAGGGGTGTCTTATGAGTTATAGGCATCCTAAACCATGTCCACCATCCCCTCATTGATTTCTTCATTTGATTCCTGTCTAGAATTACAGTGAAAATTGAAAAACATTCTTGGGACCATGTTGGGAACCCCTTTAATTTCCACGGAGTGGAGGGATCTCTTCTTTACCCTGATCATATTTACGCCTACAAAAAACCCCTTCCCACTATGCTTGATTCATTTTCTTATATCTATTGGTTTGTGCCTCATGTGATAGAATAGTAGTTCCCAACAAGGTTCCCAACATTTGAGTGATATGGAGGGAATTAATATGAAACAAAATAGTCTAACTGTATTTGGTTGTAATAGCGGAGATGGAAGGTTTATAATTCCCTGCACAAAGTTGCACAAATTCAAGAAATGAGAAGGTGTTAGGTACAATGTTCTAGGAAAATCCATATGCCTAGAGGGTGTTTATGGATTGCAGAGAAATATGTTTCCATAGGCAATGCCTATGAGCTGTTTGGGAGACAACTTTTTCATTCGAGGAGTAGCAATTTGTACTATTTCATTGATGAAGGTGAGATCCTAGGAGGAGGGGATATTGTTAGTGTCAGAAAGAGTGGATATGTACAAGGAAGAGTATCTCTCTAAGGTATTCTTTCATTTTCTAGGAATGTCTATTGTATTTTTTTAAAACAAGGGAACATGGAAGATTTTGAATGATAAAGCTAGAGAACAAATTTATAGTATGTATCAAGATCAATAGAGAGAGGGGTTCGATGACTTACTCTATAATAATTAGGACATTGCACATGGAGCATATGTCTATCAACAAGTTGTAAATCTTCCTTGGGCGATTAGCACTGGTTCAAGTAGCTTCTCAGGCTAGATTGATTAGGAGGGATTTTACAATAAATGGGATCACTAGTAACTTGATGAAAATGAGTAGATTGGAGGTCCACAATGTTATTGCATCAAATGTGCATTGATATTGGTCGTCCCATATGAATAGTGCATCCTTTTTTAGGAGATGCATGAAACCGTTAGCTCGCTCAGCAAAATCTACGACAAATCTTTGGAAGTAGTTAGCTTTCCCTTGAAGTCTTTGAAGTTGTGTTATTGTTTTCATGGAAGGAAAGTGAAGTATTGCCTCAACCTTGAGGGGATCCACTATAATCACTTTTTTTTATACAAAAAACCCCAAGTAATCTCCTAGGTTCTACATAAAACATGCATTTGTGTGGTTTCAATCTAATGTTATATTTGTGACATCAAACGAAGACGACACGTAAATGTGCACTATGTTCGGCTCTCCTTTTAGATTTGGCTGCCAAGTCATCAAGATAAACCTCAATGATTTTCTTAATATCATGAAATGCATATGACATGGTTATTTGAAAAGTAGCCCTGACATTTTTAAGGCTAAATGGAATTTTTCGATATGAAAAAGTACCCCAAGGGCATATGAAAGTTGTTTTATGCTGGTCTTCCTTTTTTATTTGGATTTGGTTGTAACCGAAGAATCTGTCCATAAATGAAAAGATTTCATTCCCAACACACTTGTCTATAATTTGATCAATGAAGGTTGTGGGATAGTTATCTTTGGGACAAGCCAAATTTACATCCCTAAAGTTAGTACAGACCCAGATAGTTCATTGTTTTTTATTAATAGGAACATGATTGGATACCAATTTAGTTAAACGAACATGATAGATGAAGCCATCTTTCAATATCTTTTCAACTTCTGCTTTGATGGAAGCCGATTTCTTAGGATTGATCGAGCATACCTTCTGTCGCACCAGTTTAATATTATCATATTTTTTTTTATCTCGTGTTCAAATATGCTGGGATCGATGCCTGACATTTATTCGTAATACCAAGCAAACACATCATGAAACTCTTTAAATAGAGCTGTATAATGTATGATTTCCTCTAGAGAGCAATCCGCACCTATATTGATGTTTTCAACGATGTCGAGCTTAATGGATATATCGATTGGAATGGGTTTTGAAATATTTTTCAAATTTCCTTCCGAACTCACATTGTGTGCTTGAACGGGGCATTGGTATTTTTCCATGTCATCATCAAGGTAAAAGTTTTTTGGTTTGACCTCTAATGAATATTCCTTTCGAAGAAATGATGATCTATTATGCATATCTTCCCTAGGTCATTCATAGATATTCATGACTTCAAGGATGGCTTCATCTGATGAAAAAGTATGATCCAAGATGTCATGAGTACTAGGAGTGTTGATGGCCCATATTGGTGAAGTGTAAGGATCATATTCCTCCATCTAGGAAGGATTTTGATTCGAATATGTCGAATCTATTTGGATAGCTTGATATGAAAGATCTACAGAAGATAGGGGTACACTACTCTTTGTTTCATTCTATTGCATAGAATTTGGTATCTTTCCATCACTCTTTTCTACTAATGTGTCCTCATTTGAGTCTCCCTCAAATGAGGTGGACCCAACTTCTGGTATGGACTTAGAATTTTGTTTTAATGGAAAGTATACTTTTGATGTAACAGTGAAAATTGCAGCAGTGTTAGGGGTCAATATTGGTGGTGGAATCGCAAAAGTTCCCATAAGGGATGAATCTTTGGACATTCCTACCCCAATATCTTGAATCATTGTTTTCAAATCCCCTACAAAAGGTGCATTTGAGTGGAGACCAATTTCAGGTGTGCAGTAGTCTAGTTGATCGATCGTGACAATCTTCCCTTGGTGGGGGAACCGAATAACTCGGAATACAGAAGACAATACATCCATCATCTTATGTATCCAACTACGTCCCGATAGAAAATTGTAATCTATGGGTGTGTCCACTACCTCAACATATACATGAATTGTTTTACCTACTAGTTCAAATGGGAAAGTCATGATAAGTCCATGAGGAGGGAATGAATGACCATCAAATGCTTTTAGTATTGTATGGGATGGTACTACGGTGGGTGATACCAAAGCTTTCCAACATGCTAGTGACATGGCACAAGTTGAGGCTCCTTCATCCACAACAATTTGAAAAATGTTCTTACCATGTGAAGTCACTTTAATTTGAAATGCGATTTGTGACGGAAGCCTATATGTGGACGGTTCTAAATCAAAATTTATCAAATTGTTGTCAGATGGATCAATAGCACCGATAGAATACAATAGTGGCTTTTGTTGAGTAGGAAAAATTTGCAAAAATTCCAAGGTGGACATTACGCAAGGAGCTTGAGCTAAGTCTTAAACCACATTGTAGTTTTGAGCTGCTCGTGCATTAGGATTGTGTGTTGTTATATGGAAAACCCATTTTAGAGTTTGAGGTACTATGTCTATGGTTGGTTTCTCAATTTTTAGAGAACCACTAGGATGCGATCCATTTGTTTATGCATCATTTTAAGGTGTGTCATAAGAAAGAGCCCTTGTTTGATTGTTTATTTTATGTTCACCAATCGTGAAGATATTAGCATTGGAGGGATTTCCCCCTTATGGGTGGTTTTCCTGGTTTTCTCCTGGGGGAGGTACCAGAGCCACACCAACCATCTATTGTTGTTGTGGGAAAGGTTGATTTAGGATGGCAGGTTGTTTTTTCCCTCCTCGTTGTGCCAACATTCGATGAATATCATCCATGTGAGGACAAAGGTGAGTAGGACGATCCCCTTGGAAAATTGTGCAAGGGTATTTTTTGTTGTTCGGTTCTCCAGATTGCCTCACCTTAGGTGCTTCTCCTGTCCCAGAATTAACATTGGGATTCTTCTTCTGTTTCTTCTTTTTAACTTTTGGGTTCGTAGTTTGAATCGTAAGTACTTCATAATTTTGGGTGGGAGTTGCAGATTGCTGTGTTTCCTGGCCAACTGTGGGTTGCGAATTTTGAACAGAAATTTGTCCCAATTGTTGGGTAATTTGTTCAAGTTTGTTGACGAATCCAATCACAACATCAGTATGAGGTCCTTTTGGTGGCCTAGCTGTATCGAACAAAGGTCTTACAACATGAGGTATTAAATCATAAAGTCTTCCCGATTGGGAATATATCAAATCCATCTGTTGAGCACTCCGAATGAGTTGTTCTTCAGTCATGGCTCTTGACATGGCTAAATCTTTAGCAAGAGTAGTTAATAGTGATTTTATGAAACAATATGCTAAGAATTGATCCGATATTTCATATTTTATAATCCTTCGGTGCCTCCTCCATTCGTGGATATGATCCGATGTGTGAGTAGAAGTGGACTGCCTAAGTGAAGTCAAAAGTTCTGTTCCCATCTCATAGCGGATATGTAATTGAAAATGTGTTAGAAATACCATAGCTAAAGATGAAAATTCTGTGAATGTATTGCGGGGAAACTCAATGTACCATTTTGCAGCAGTTCCTGTTAGGGTCTGATGAAACAACCTTAACGTAATACTATCATCAACTAGGGAATTGGATGAACACCACAAATGGAATGTCATCAAATCATTTGATGGATCTTCCCCTGGTTTTCTATAAAACTTGGGTATATATGAGGGTATTTTAGTTGGTATGGTTGGCCATCCATTCAAATGTAGAACAAGACCATTAGTCTGCTGGGATAAATCCGGTAGATTCAATGTGGATAGAAAACATGATTTGAATGGTGTTGTAGCAAACGATTGATAGATGTGTGAAGCTTGATGGATCCATTGTTGTTGTCCTTGGGCTTGAAAATCATTCCAAGAAGGCTTGCCTCCTTGCGGAGGTTGCATCCAAAAAGATTGGTTACTTCCTGAATGTTGTCCATTCCATTATGGAACAGGATGCATGTATGGATTTCCCCCTTGTAGAGATATGTCCCAATAAGATTGGTTACTTGTTGGAACATGACCATTCCATTGCGGAATAGGATTAATGGGTGGATTTCCTCCTTGCATAGGTGGGTCCCAATAAGATTGGTTACTTGTCGGAATCTGACCACTCCATTGATTGTTTCCTTGGTTTTGATAGGTGTTTCAAGTTTGATTGACCCCTTGCGGGGGTGGTTACCAAGAAGATTGGTCACTTCTTGGAAATTTGCCACTCCCTTGCGAAATGGGGTTGATAGGTGTATTTCCTACTAGCGTGCTACCTGTTGGGGGTATGGGATTGACCCCATAATTTGTGCTAGGAAAAGTTGTAGGATGACTTCTTGAGGCATTTCCACTAACTTGTGGAGCATAACCCCAATTGGAATTAATGTTCCATGGTCCATTGGTTCCATTGGGAATATTAATATTCCACGGTGAAGGGTTTCCCCCAAAAGTAGAACTTGGGAAAATGTTAGGTATACCAATAGGATTTTGGTATTGATTATCCAAACCATATGGAAAACCCATATTTGGTAAGGAAAACCCCATTGTAGAGATCCATGCAAACGAATTGGATTTACTTCCTGTATTAGGACTTGAAATTGTACCAACTGGAACAGAAGTGCTGGTTGAAATTGTGCTAATAACATGTATACTAACTATTGGGATTGATGTAGAGGTTGGAAGTATTTCTACCTCTAACAACTATTTGAGGTTGCGATGATGTAGTCCCTTGTGCTCCTGATGAAGCAATAGGTTCAATTGTTGAATTTTTCATATTAGTTCAATAAATGAAAAGAGGATTGATGTAATCCAATGAATCACTGATGTGAATTACCACTGGGTCTAAAATATTTGTCAAAGGAGGTTTTACGTGAGTAGTTGTGTTGTTCTCTAGTGTTTCAATTTCAAATAGAGAAATATTATAAACAATGTCTGTGTTTTATTTATTAGGTGAAGTTTCAGTATTTGTTTGATGATGTTCTTCTCTAATGTTGTTAATTGAATCTAGAAGTTGTTCAGTTTCCAAGTCACAAGGTTGGGTTTTTTGTATCTGTCTCCGCTATGTAGCGGGGCCTTCAATTTATGGTGACTCACCTCATTGCCATTGTGACTGGCAGATCATGAGAGTAGGCACTTTGAATAATTTGATAAAAGGATTTGTTTTAAAATGGTATTCTTAATCACAAATAGAATAAAACAATCCTAAGGCACTCTAAACTCAAAAAAGGAAAAAGTGTCAACACAGTAAAAAAGTCCTATGAATCCAAGCAAGCAGTCTACTTTTCCAAAGAACTGAAGATGACTAAAAATTTGGATTAGAGGACCTTCTGAAACTAGTAGTCATTGATGGATATCAAGCCTCAAATAATTACTAATAGCGAAGGTATGAGAAACAATTACAATAAACTTTAATTGCCAAGGGTGCAAGTATTGGATCTTGACCAATCACTCTCCCAAGGATTAAAAGCTTTAAATTTTGCCTCAGGTACTGTAAGTGTCCCCCACTCACAATATCCTATGTGATATCCTATGAATAGAAACTAAGGTTACCACTTCACAATCAACGGTCAGGCGGAACGGTTCTAAGTCTAGGACAACTATCATAACCAGGTATTATAGAAAAGTGATGTCACCCTGAGGACTTTTCACTTACATAGAATTCCGTGATGAGATCATATCCCACTAAACAAAAAAGAGGGGGTCACCCACCCTTACTTATCCATATTGACCTCGTTCTTGACACATGTGTTAGATGCAGTTTCCCAACAAGCGTTTTTTTGCTACTAATGGATTTAAACTCTCAATAATCAATGCTAGTTTAAAAAATTATGTAGCTCATGAGTGTTAACTCTCCAAACCTAATCTAGGGAACTATCCTAACCTTGTTTCTGATATGAAAATCAAATCTTGGTTATTTTTAGATTAAGCTCCAATTTTAAATGTGCTTTTCTTAGTTTCAGGAGTGGAAGTGAAACTGGTGGTGTGTTGACCTAAAAATATGAACCAAACAATACAATATGCGCACTAATCTACCTCTCAATTCGATGAATGTTCTAAACTAATGAAAATTTAGAGGTTCATGTGCGTCTTTCAAACATGCAATTTGCAAAATAGAATTAAAAGAAAAACGTTTTACAACATGGATAAAACTCTTTTCAAATGTTTGAATGTGTTTCCAAATCTAGTGGATTTTTGGTGATGCAAAATGTTTTGGCAGGTTTTTGATATTTAGGAATAGTTCTTCTGAAATATGGCTAGTTACTGACTTAAAAAATCAATATAAACCAAACAAATATATCACTTGAAATGAATCTCATTCTTTTACACGTGAGATCTACTTTCACGTTCACAAGATCGCTCAAAATCCTAAGTGAAGAGGATACGGTAGATCGAGAACTGTATGCGAAAATTCAAATCTACTATGTTACAAGTGAGATCCACTTTCTCATTCACAAGATCGCCCGAAATCCCAAGTGAAGAGGATACGGTGACTCGAAAATAAATTGCTTGAAAAATCAAATCCTAAACTATTACAAATGAGATCCACTTTTCATTCATAAGATCGCTCGAAAGCCCAAGTGAAGAGGATACGGTGGTTTAGACACAATTGGTCTCAAGAAAATCAAGGTATAAACCTACAACTTTATCTAATTGTGCATGAGAAAAATGAAATATTGTAGATCCAAAACAAAATTTGACTAAAGTAAACTTGTTTTTGGTTTTGGAGGGAAATTGTTTTCAAATTATCTCAATGTGTAATGTTCAATTTTTTTTTTTTAATGCAAATATATTTGTGAAATGTTTTCAAATGATATTTTCATGTGTCATGACTGTGATTCGATTTCTTGTTTCAGATAAGCAAGTGTATGGGATTCAAAAAATTAAAGGGCCTAAAGGTTCTTTAAACAATTGTTTATGTTTTTTCGATTTTCATTATTTGCAAACTATTAATTGAATCAAAATTATTTAGGGATCAATCCTAATATCATCAAATCATGGATCTAAAATAAAAATATGACCTCAAGCAATCATATCTACAAGAAATTATAAGAAAAGTTTTGAAAAAAAATGCCAAATTAGGCCATCCTTAAGGGTTTTGGAGGGAAATTTCAAATTTAAAGATTTCAAACCAAATAATCCCAAAATTTTCCAAATCAGTGGTAAATTGATCCCAAAATGTTTTTAATGTCATGTGAAGGTATTCAAGCACAAAAATTATGCCTAAAAGTGGCCCTCAAACAGTAAAATATCACAACTAGTTTTGACAATTTTTGCAAATTTGAACCAAAAAGCTTTAAAAATATTTCAAGATATTCCAAATATTAGCTAATTAGGGTCCATGTAAGGTCCAAAATCTAATCTAATGTATTTATAATCCAATCCAAGAAGAAAAAATCACAAAAAATCACAAAAAATCGAACAAAAGTGAGGAAACTAGCTCCAAACAATCAAAACCCCTCGATGACACAAGTGCAAAAAATAGAGTTGTGCGTCTTTCTGAGGATGACGCACCTTGTACACAGGAAGGGTGCATCAATGACACCCTTTTCTCATATAAATCGTATGCACAAACATGGTGCATCGACTTTTCAAGATAAAGAAACACGGAGCGCTGAGCCAAATTTTCAAGATTTTTTGCTTTTTAGTGTTGATTAATGCCAATTTTAAGCTTCTAAGGGTATTTAAACTTGGTACACAAGTCCTATAATATTTTTAATGAAGTATTTAATTATATATGTAAGGTTGAAACACCAAACTTTTGAAGTGTAATGTCCCCAGCTTGACCCTATTGCATTAATATTGTAAATGATGTAAATATTGTTATTTAGTCATGGCGAGGAGCTCAAGGCCAAGGCCTCGCCACTGATTTGTCATTTTATGTATCGGCAATTAGAATAGATGCATACGGTTCTTGTGCTAGCGGTGCACAATGAAACATCGGACATAATGTAAATATGCAATTTTAATGAAAAACCCACAACCATCTACGCAATGCAACAAAAGAGATGGGGGCATGATCTTTACAAGGAAGAGGGAGGGAAAATAACTGAACCCTTGAGCTAATGGTTTTAATCCATGTGTCAATGAGAAAGCCCATGAACTCTCAACTACCCATTTTGGGTTATGGACCAATCGTTTAATTCTCCCAATAAACTGGTTAAGGCAGTTAATGCCTTGGAAATGAAGAAGTATGGCAGCCAATTTCGTGCATGGGCAAGCCATCAACCTGGAAATTCATGTTTTTTCTTGTAGGGCAAGAAAACACCCACAAAATGGTGCTCAAAGCCATTCTGAACAGGGACTCTTCTCTCACTCACGCAGTTGGAGTTAGTTGGTCCTTTCCCTGCACGTTTTTCATCCAAATCCTGCATTTTTCCATGCCTGGGAGTTTGTTTTTGCATATACAGTAGCTTGGGAGAGACGGGCCACGATTTGGGGACTGTATGGAGGTCGTTTTTTCCCCCGAATGTCCAAGGACGTTTTTCTAGAAACGGATTGGCTTCCCTGGGTTGTTCCCCATCTTCCCATTTCGTTTTTGTGTGTTCCCACATTTTTCTGAGTGAGCTAAAACCCCATCTCATGCACCCCACTGTGGAAAGCGTTTTCCTCATGCCCAGCATTTATGCTTTTGCTGTTATATGCATCCATCTCCTAGCCACCTCAAAAACCCAATTGCTGGTTGGTATGGTTGATTCTGGTGTATCTATGGCTAAGTGAGACCCTGTTGTTCCCTAGTTCCTTGTGGAGATCATGCCCAACTCGGGGGGTGGCAGTGGTGCTGAGAGATTAAGAGCACACTGGCCTACGGTTGGGTGGAACGTTGCAGAAGCGTAGCTGGTTGTTTGGGACTACTTCATTAAGATAAGTATTCTCATGTGCTATCCTGCAATTGTTTAATTGCGGGATATCTTGAATGTATGGTGAATGAGTATTTAAAATTTACTTCCGCTGTGTTCATTAAAATATTTATGCATCTTCATATGCCTGTTATAATATGTGAATGCTTATGAATAAGATCATGGGGCTAGATGCCCAGTTGTAGCTCAATGATCCTCTCTATCAGGCTGGTATGATAGGAGGGGACGTTACATTTGGTATCAGAGCTGTGTTGCAGCATTGGGCCTCTATGGGCCAAACCTGATAGCAATTACAGGGGAAAATTTCAAAATTTTCTTAGTCTGTTTTTGAAAATTTCTGTTTTAAGTCTGTTTCTGGAAATTTTTTTTGTTTTAAGTCAGTTTGCGGAAGTCGTCCTGAAACTGCGGAAAGGTTCCGCGAACCTTCCCGCAATTGCGGAAGAGTTCGGTGAACCTTCCCGCAATTGCGAAAGGATTCTGCGAACCGCTCCGAAACAGCGGAGAAATTTTTTTTTTTAAGTGAAAAATTTTCTAAGTGTCGGCATGAAAAGGAATTTTCGGAAGGAAATCTCTTCCGAAATTGCGGAAGGAATTCTCTTTCGAAATTTCGGAAGGATTCCGTGAAAGGTTCCGCAACGTGGAAGAGTTCGGCGAGTCGTTCCGAAGTTGCGGAAGACTTCGGCGAAACGTTCCGCAACTGCGGAAGACTTCGCCGAATCGTTCCGCAATTGCGGAAGACTTCGGCGAATCGTTCCGAAATTGTGGAAGCATTCCTCAAGTCGTTCCGCAAAAGCTTTTCGCAAGAACCTCCCGAAACCCCCGGAAGCATTCCGCGAACGGTTCCAAAGCTGCGGAAGCCTTCGCCAAATCGCTCCGCAATTGCGCGAGCGTTCGGCAAATCGCCCCGCCATTGCGGAAGCGTTCGGCGAACAACTCCGCAATTGCGGAAGCGTTTGGCGAACTGCTCCGCAATTGCGGAAGCCGTCGCCGAACCGCCCCGCAATTACAGAAGGGTTCGGCCAAATGCCCCGCAACTGCGGAAGGCTTCCGCCAAACGCCCCGCAATTGCGGAGGGCTTCAGCCAACCGGCCCGCAATTGCGGAAGCCTATAGTGAAGCGCCCCGCAATGGAGGCAAGCCGTGAACCACTCATTGCGGAAGCTTTCAGCCAATCGCCCCACCCATTGCGGAAGACGTCGCGAACTACCCATTGCGGCATGATTCGTAAGTAAAAAAAAAAAAAAAAAAAACGAGGGCGCTGCCCTCAAGGGGGAAAGCCCCCTTGACCCCCTTTTCTTTTTCCCCCTCATGTGTCTTTGTTTGTGATTTGACGAATTGTTAGTATGGCATTCTTCCCACGTGCATGAAGTAATTTGTGAATTTCTGAGAATATAATGCAACTGTGTAAAATGTGCAGAATGGGAGTGAAAGTTGTCATTTTTGAAAGGATGTAGTTCCCGCACCTGATGTCAGAATGGAGCATGAAGACAGGCATTGGAAAGCTTGTCCAGCAGGGAACAATGATGCATGACCAGAGTTTGAAGGAGGTCTATGTATGTCATAGATATTTAGTGCAGAAGAGTTCCAGCGGCTGTTTTGACAAACAAATTTTGTTGTCAATATGGGCAATTTCTACAATTGCAGGATATGGAAGAGGAATTCCATGTCACGATGAGGGATTGAAAAGGGAAGAATTTCTTAAACCTCTGTTTGTTATCATATTTATAATTATGAAATTGTCATATGGCATAAAAATGTTAAAAAAGTAAAGGATTACATAGATGTATATGCACTAGATGGTATCTTAACAAATTGCATAGTGCATATGGAAACGCCTGTGCATAAATGGGATATTGCACATTGGTAGAATAATGAAGTCGGCATATGCAATAACCCACTAATGTAGAATATTGTGGTTGATAATCACTATTGATGTTGGTATTGGTTGTAGGACCAAAGATAACAAAGAGCATGGCTAAATGTTATGAGGATGTTGTTGCATGAAGCCAACAACCTTATGCAGAAAGGATGGCGTAACAAATCTGTGATCATAAAGTTGGAAAAAGGACTGAGCAACCTTGGTAAGAGGCCAACTGATCAGGTGACGTCAGACGATGTTAAGGGTACCCATGCAGGTAATGATTATTGGTGCCAAATTGCATGAATGTTGAAAGGGGATTTGGTAAGATCTCTTCAACTATGTTTGAGCTATGTTGAGCTAATTTGCATGTAATATTGAATATCGACTGGGGCTGTTAACCTACCAATCTTGGTGAGGTGTGGGTAAGTGAAGAGGATGACCCTTACACCCTATGACTATTTAGAAATCTCAATGCATTCATGTGAATTTATATCATGCCATGCGTATGATTGGTTATGTGCTTAATAACCCAAGCAAGTGAGGACTGGTGGTCCTAATAATGGTAATGCAGGTTATATGAGATAGTCATGTTTCGATCATAATATGCTTGAATGCATAGTACTCATGAAACAATGCAAGGTAGCATTGAGTAGATGTGCATTAAGAGATTTTATAAATCTTGTGATGCATTGTATGAATGCATAGGGATGATACACATGTCATTGCAAAATAAATAATGAATGAAATGATGAATTGATGATAATTCTAGGACCCTTTCATGGGCTGTTATGAACGCAGAATAGTAAGTGCATGAAGATCCCAATCATGATTGATGGGCTGCCAGAATGCTCTATGGAAGGACAAAGTTGTATGAATGATATGACTGTGAAAGTTGATCTAGAGCTTATGAGAAGGAATCTCATGGTTGAGAGCTCTAAGTTCTGTTAGTAAGAACAATTGTAAATCTCAGATTGGTAAATATTTCGGATTTTAAATTTTGCTAATAATTGCTAATGACTGTTTGGCTTATATGAAAATGTGTTAGGAGGACATGCTGTAAGTGGATGCTCATGCATGGCAGTAGGCATAAGACCATAACGGGCAGAGTGGTGTCCCTTACAGGAGCCAAACAAAATGAGGATAGCCTAATGGATAAGAAAACTAATTTCTGTAGGAGACGGAATTGTAAATTCATATTGAATTATTTATGAATGCTATTGATTGGTTATGGAACAATCGTATTTGAAGCTTATTGCTAAATGTTGATGACGGTTTGGCTATTTGATAAAGTGTGCCAGGATGACACATTGCAAGAGGATCATGTGTGATGGCCTGCAGAAGCCAAACTAGATGGGAAAGACCCCATGCTTTGGAAATTAGTTTCGGGTGAAACGCCATTGATAATATATCAGCCAAACCGCATGACGGTAAACCATGAAAATGAGATGGTAAAGCTATGCCCAGAAGGCATGTGAGACAAATCTGCAAACTGAATGAGTATTCCGTGACCCTAGACAAGAACATGCATGTCTAAATTATTAGGGTTAATACGCAGAGCATGCTCTATCTTATTTATATCATTGCAGATTGCTTGAGTATGATTAGGGCCTACATGATGCACATCGGAAAGGGGGTGCACACCTTTTCTGGTGCTGGGTCATGATAGGGTTTTCAATATTGACTACACCCTAAGGGAATGGACGCATTCCTGGTGTTTCAATACTTGGTAGTGAATGATATGGAATGTGGTTAAGAATTGAACAACAATACTGATGAGCTTGCTTATCCTTCTTGTGTTGTCAGCCTACACAGATGCAGATTGATACTGCACATTAACGGGCAGAGTGAAGAAGGGTACGCAAAGAGACTGTATGGGAATTAGCAACCTATCTATGCTCATGTGAAGTATTACCAGAAGGGATGGACAGGCACGAAGAGCTGTGTAATAAGAGAAGGTATCATCCTTGTGTGAGTAGGGGTCACGTTAACCTGCAGTCAAGAAAGTCACCTATAAAGTTCCTAAAAGGAACCACCGAATTGCACAAAAGAAGGAGTGGCGTCCTTGTATAAATGAAGAGCCGATGTGTGTGAAGGGTTATGGTGCAAGAAGGTGTGGTGGCATTGGTAAAGGCATGAAATCTCGATTGGGTCAGCAGTGGGAGGGTGGGCACCGATGACTGATTGAAAACCCTGAGATGCCTATTGGGTCAGCAGTGGGAGGGTGGGCGCCGACGACTGACTGAAAGCCCTGAAATCTCTATTGGGACAGCAGTGGGAGGGCAGGCGTCGATGAATGACTGGAAACCCTGAGATACCTATGGCTCCATAGTTGAGCCTTGACCTATGATGGTCGGTGGCGCAGTTTCCTTCCATTGGTCGATGACCCAGACGAATGTGCTGGCTCGGCACTGGAGAGGGCCAACCAGGTATGGGATTGGTTGGGAACCACCAAATGCTTGGTAAATCCAGCCGATGGGGAGGTGTACTAGTTAAGCATTAACTATATCCAAGTCCATAGGCGATCCCAAGGCTTGCAAAGCGAAGCAGGATCCCGTGGACCAGAGGGGAAATGCACAATACAGATAAGTATTCATTTTCATTTATGTCTTGTTTAGAATAATGAAGATTACAGGTATAAATATTTTAACAGCTAAGCTGATACACTATTGTTTCTTTGTTGGAAACCTTGGTCGTTGCAGGAAGGCAAGACCCTGAAAGACTATAAATTGCTGGTAAATCCAAAGAGTAAATGAGTGGGCGATATACATTGCTGGTAAATCCAAAGAGTAAATGAGTGGGCGATATAAATTGCTGGTAAATCCAGAGAGTAAATGAGTGGGCGATATAAATTATTAAGAAATCCAGGGAGTAGTTGGTTGAATGCTATAAAGTTCTTGATAAGTCCAGAGAGTGACTAGTTGGGCATTAACTACTTGATAGGGTAAAGCAGCGTGTACGCTGGCCCAACACCCCTTAAACAATTGATAAAACCAGTCGGAGCACTGGCCTGGCATATTGCTAAAGGAAATGATTGATAAACCCAGTCGGTGTACTGGCCTGGAAGTGCCTATTCGAATGATTGTGGAGTAGCCGACGGGTTGGCCCAACATTTGTTATTGTGTTCATGGGAAATCCAAGGCTCGTAAAGTAGAGAAGGATCCCGTGGAATAAAGTAAAGACATCCAAAGTAGATAAGTATTCAGTTACCATGCAGCAACTTGCTCATGAATATACGTGTGTATATGATTTGGTTATGATTTCCTAAAAATCTTGTTTAGAGAAAAACCCTATGAAAATGAACTAAACATGTGAATTAATTCAATGTTTGAGTGTAGGTATTGCTGGAAGCAAGGATTATGAAGGCATCCTAGAGATGCATGTGGACATGTGACCGCCCTAAAGAGCTCAGTATGAGCAGTAATGAAAGATGGTGCTAGTGGATACGAGTGGATCCTAGCAGCCAAAGGTTCTGTAGGCAATAATGGGAAGGGTACCCTAGTTGAAAATCCATATACAGACCTTGGACACTAAGTGTCATAGCCAAGAAAGGAAAGTCAAAGCATTCACATTGAAGTGAAAGAGACTAAGGAGCATGAGACCACAACGGTGGTGTAGCCCCATAATGGAACCAGACTAAGAGGGAGAAACCCCTACTCTTCTCTTTCCTTTTGATTGATGCATTTATAAAACAAAAGATTGTTGAGTGCATATCATGGCTGAAAATAGATTGTGTTTAATTGCTTAAGATGAATTGTGAATGCTAAAATAGTAAATTTCTTGTGAAAGGATGAACATGAATGAGCTCATGTGTATGTTGGGAAAGCATGAAAAGTGTGAAAATCCCATGAATAAAGCATGGACATTCCATGTTGTTTAGGAAAATAATTTACTAATCTTAATGATATGTTATGCTTGTCCTAACAAAGAATTCCCATGATGAATTTCACAGGTAAGAAAGTGAAACAATTGGTTGTAGCCGGCACAAGAAATTGTTGCTAGTAAGCAAAGTGTGTTCTGTTGTGCCCATTGACCATGGCAGCAGACCGAGGGCTATTAGAGTTGGCTGAAATTCTTCTTCAAACAATTGCCAGGACCCAAGAAAATATTGGGGAGATTCTCAAGCTACAGAGGCAACAGAATGAGATAAACCATGAGGCTTTGCAGGACTCTATTCGTCTGCAAAAAGAGGTAAAAAGCATTCTGGGAGCAATCAGCAAGGGAAGGAAAGTGGATCAACGAAGAAGCATTCATCCAACTGTACGAGTAAGAAATGTTCCAGGTGGGAAGACTCAAAGGAAATGGACTGGGAAAAGATAAAGCCGCCAATGAAATGTTGGGGATGTGGAGGAAATCATTGCATCCGTGATTGCCCAACAAGAGAATATCAAGAGGGCAGCAACCGTAAATTCTCCAAGTTCGTGGGCCAGCTGGAAGGAAAAGAAAAAGAAGAAATTGTTTTGGAACGATGTCCTCATGCAGGGCTAGAAGATCCTAGCCAGCAAGAGCAGTTTGTAAAGATCAAAGGACTTAGTCCTGAAAGACCCAAGTAAAGGGTGAATTGCAGGACAAACCTACCACATTTTGTGAATTTTGGACATATATAAAGCGGGTATTTATTTCCGAAGTGTTGGAACACCGAGGATGGTGTTATTCCAAGGGTAGGGGAATGTAATGTCTCCAGCTTGACCCTATTGCATTAATATTGTAAATGATGTAAATATTGTTATTTAGTCATGGCGAGGAGCTCAAGGCCAAGGCCCCGCCACTGATTTGTCATTTTATGTATCGGCAATTAGAATAGATGCATACGGTTCTTGTGCTAGCGGTGCACAATGAAACATCAGACATCATGTAAATATGCAATTTTAATGAAAAACCCACAACCAGCTACACAATGCAACAAAAGAGATGGGGGCATGATCTTTACAAGGAAGAGGGAGGGAAAATAACTGAACCCTTGAGCTAATGGTTTTAATCCATGTGTCAATGAGAAAGCCCATGAACTCTCAACTACCCATTTTGGGTTATGGACCAATCGTTTAATTCTCCCAATAAATTGGTTAAGGCAGTTAATGCCTTGGAAATGAAGAAGTATGGCAGCCAATTTCGTGCATGGGAAAGCCATCAACCTGGAAATTCGTGTTTTTGCTTGTAGGGCAAGAAAACACCCACGAAATGGTGCCCAAAGCCATTCTGAATAGGGAGTCTTCTCTCACTCACGCAGTTGGAGTTTGCTGGGCCTTTCCCTGCACGTTTTTCATCCAAATCCTGCATTTTTCCATGCCTGGGAGTTCGTTTTTGCATATACAGTAGCTTGGGAGAGACGGGCCACGATTTGGGGACTGTATGGAGGTCGTTTTTTCCCCCGAATTTCCAAGGACGTTTTTCTAGAAACGGATTGGCTTCCCTAGGTTGTTCCCCATCTTCCCATTTTGTTTTTGTGTGTTCCCATGTTTTTCTGAGTGAGATGAAACCCCATCTCATGCACCCCACTATGGAAAGCATTTTCCTCATGCCCAGCACTTATGCTTTTGCTGTTATATGCATCCATCTCCTAGCCACCTCAAAAACCCAATTGCTGGTTGGTATGGTTGATTCTGGTGTATCTATGGCTAAGTGAGACCCTGTTGTTCCCTAGTTCCTTGTGGAGATCATGCCCAGCTCGGGGGTGGCAGTGGTGCTGAGAGATTAAGAGCACACTGGCCTACGGTTGGGTGGAACGTTGCAGAAGCGTAGCTGGTTGTTTGGGACTACTTCATTAAGATAAGTATTCTCATGTGCTATCCTGCAATTGTTTAATTGCGGGATATCTTGAATGTATGGTGAATGAGTATTTAAAATTTACTTCCGCTGTGTTCATTAAAATATTTATGCATCTTCATATGCTTGTTATAATATGTGAATGCTTATGAATAAGATCATGGGGCTAGATGCCCAGTTGTAGCTCAATGATCCTCTCTATCAGGCTGGTATGATAGGAGGGGACGTTACATGAAGAAATTTTCAAATTAAACAAAGTGGAGTCGCCAATCTGATAATAGCAATAGTTGTAGGGATGTGTCTATAGTAATTAACTATCTTACTATGGATTTGGTGAGGTTCAATGTCATAAATATACACAATAATTATTCATTCCGTCTGATATTCCTAAGTAATTTTCAAGAAATAGGAGGAAGAGAGTAGAATACCTCTTGAAGTTTAGCCACTTGGAGAAGATCCCCTTGCGTAAGCATCCATGGCCTTTAGGCCTCCATTTGCAGCAACTTACAAGGTCCTTACCTCTAGATTCTATCTCTAAGAGTTGTAGAATATGGGTTTTGGCTCTTTGAGTGGTCCTATACTTGGCCTCTTTAGGGAAACCTTTGTATTCACAAACTTCTTCCTTCGCGGAAGCAGTGGTCAGATGAGAGATTGAAACTCTCAATTGTTCCAAATTTCTAGTCTTCATGTTGTGGGTGAATGGTAAAATGTGCTTCCATCTTCAATTGTTAAGGGTGTTAAATTGATTTTTAACAAGATCAAAGAAAAATTAGAAGCTATTGGAGACATGATAGAATACGCATAAGTTGTGATGACCACCTTGAATAGTCTTCCAAGTGATTGGGAACGTCTTGTTCGTGGCATATTCTATAGGAATAGATTGATCAAGTTCATAAAACAATGGGAAGAATGTGTGCAATAAGAAGAAATGATAGTAGTAAGAGAAGAGAAACTAAATGATAATGAAGATAAAGCTTTGGAAACCCATACAAAAGGAAGAAACAAAAGAAATAATGATGTACGTCCTCATGACCACTCTCCTAGAAGATCTCAAATATCTCAAAGGAACAAAAGGGTCAAGAGACACTTCTCTTCCTTTGAATGTTTATCTTGTCGCAAGATGGGACACATTGCAATAAATTGGGCTCTCAGAGATGAACAATTCAAGAAGCAGAAGAAATTATTTCATGGCCATGCAGCCGAGGACGATGAACATGATGATGAAATCAAGCTCAGAGAAGATGAAGATTCCAGTGGAGAATATGTTCTAATTTCAGCCCTCACTGGTTCAGTATCCCATGGAAGTGACACTTGGTTAGTAGACAATCGAGCCTCCAAACACATGGAAGGATACAAAGACTCTCTTTCACACCTTATGCAAAAATATTCTCCACACAAAGTGAATCTTGGATATGATTACCAATATCCTATCAAATGAATGGGAGAGGATACTTACAAGTTGGACTCTGGAAAGTCAATGAAGATGAAGGAAGTCCTATATGTTCCAGGTTTGAAAAAGAACATTCTTTCTATCTCAACATTAGATAAGAAAGGTGTTAGAGTTGCATTTGTAGATGGTGAAGTTCTTATGTGGCCAAAGGGGAAGATGATAGATGATGAATTATTTATTGGAATCTAAGGAGGAATCTATAAATTGAAGGGACGTGCAGATTCAGATCTAATGGCTAGTACCATGAGTCCTTGTGAATTATGGCATAGAAGACTAGCTCATGTACACTACAAAGCATTACCAATAGTGATTAACGTGGTGACTGGATTACCATAAATATAGGTTGATCATGAAGGAGTGTGCAAAGGATGTGCACAAGGAAAAAGTAAAAAGAACCCATTTCCAAGTAGTGATAGCAAAGCAAAAGGAATATTGGACATTTTCCACTCCAACATTTGTGGACTAATGTCAACTACTTCATTAAGTAGATATGTTTACTAATGCTTCTTTTATTGATGATTATTCCTACAAAACATGGATTTATTTCTTAAACAATAAAAGTGAAGTATTTGAAAAGTTTAAAGAGTTTAAGGATCTTGTGGAAAACCTCTCTAAGAATAAGATCAAGATACTAAGGTCAGATAATGGAGGAGAATACACATCACATGATTTCAAATAATTCTGTAAATAAGAAGGGATTAAGAGGGAGTTTACCATCCCCTATGATCCACAAAAAATGGTGTAGATGAAAGGAAGAATAGATCTATCATGGAAGTAGTGAAGGTCATGATCCATGATCATGACCTACCCATCCATCTATGGGATGAAGCAGTTAGAACCGCAGTTTATGTGTAGAATAGAATCTCCCACAATGATCTTGGAAACAAGTCTCCAAAATAAATGTTTACCGGTGAGAAGCCCGAAGTCAGTCATCTGAAGATATTTGGATGTCAAGTATTCATACACAATCCAAAAGAGAAGAGATCAAAGTTGGAACCTTAAGGACGGAAGGGGATATTTGTGGGTTACAGTGAGCAATCAAAGGCTTACCATATTTACATCCTAGGATACCGCTGCTATGAATATTATATATATGTTAATTAAAGTTATTAATTATTAAGTGAAAGGGTGTAACCCTTCACTATACACGCTCAAGCTTATAAAAGCGAGCCTCATTGTAAATTATTAAATCATCTTATCCATTATCAATTATATATTATTATGTTATCAAATGGAGTTATTTTCCATTGGAGGATTATTCGCTTGAATAATCATTGAATATATCCGGACACGGATAATTTGAGTATATCCGGATATGGACATAGCATCCGGATACGGATATAGCATTGGTATCAGAGCGCTCCGATTCTCGGACACTTGTTGATTCTGGCCATTGGCCATATTTTTGGTTTGTAACCATAATTGCAGAGTTTCTGTGAAGCTGGTCCTTGACCATAACCTGGCCACTGGCCATCTTCTCCTCCCATAACCCCAATCATACTCCTTTAAGGCCCCAATCCTTCTCTACTCATACCCTCACGCTCCCCGCCGCGTCACTCCTCACCTCCGAGAGCACCTCCATCGTATCATTCACGCTCCCTGCCACTTCACAGCTTCTGCGCGCCTGCTACACCACTCCGCCTGCACACTACTCACACCACGTTTTCCCCTTCCTCCGGCCAACTTCCCTGCACGCTGCTCATTCCAGCGTCACTCTGCCGTCGTTCCAAGAGCTACCACCTCCAGTCCGCGCTTTCGCTGCACCCAAACCCCCGTTGTGTGTCCCCACTTCCATCGCATCCCCCACACAGCTTTATCACTCCACCCTCCAACCCACTCCCTTCACGCCTTCCCTAGTGCGTGAACGCCCCTCGCTGCGCCTCTCCTCCTCTCTACATCTCCCATTGCTCGCTGCGACCTCCTCCCCACACGCGCAAGCTTCTTTCCAGCTTCCTTCCATACACCTAGACCACTTCTCCCGTGCCTGCAAACTCCCTTCCACCATCACCGTCCTGCGTAGCCGTTGTCCCTCCTCCTGCACGCTGTGACCTCCTGCATGCCCACCTCCACTCCGTTGCTCCCCGGTCGCGCCTAGCTCTGCGCCAGTTCCCGTCCCTCCCTACGCCTGCCCCCAAATCCTTCACCACCTCTCGGCCACCCCACACCGGCCACCGCAACGCCGAGCCATCCCAGTTCCAGCCTCCATCTGCTATCACCGTGCCTACCCCCTCTCTCGCCCTCGCCCACGCACCACTACGTCTACCTCCACCACGCGCCACCCTACATCCTCCACTCCCGCTCCCCCGCAACCAGTCCACGCCCTCTGCACACACCATCCACCGACTCCCACCGCGCCTCCTCCACCGGCCATTGAAACCCTATTTTAGAACAAAACAAAAAAATTAAATATTAAACATTATAATATATTATTATATTTGTTTAAAATATTGTAATTTTTGAAAAGAAACTAAATATTAAACTATATATATATAGTTATATAAAACATTAATAATAATAATTATTAATTATTATTATTCAAAAATAAATAATAATTATTATTGAAATAATAATTATTTTTGGAAAAAAGATTATTAAACCTAATAAGAGAAGAACAAAATCAAAGAAAAAACAACATCAAAGAAGTCAAAGGAAGACTCGTTGGTCAAAAGAAGTCGAAGACCAAATCGAAAAAAGTCTAAGCAAGACTCCTTATTATTAAAAAAGTCGAAGAACACTTATCATCAAAGAAATCAAGTCAAGAACATATCAAGAAGAATTCAAAGCAATCATCAAGAAGTCGAGACGCGCTATCATCAGAAAAATCAAAATCAAAGAAGATCATTCCACCGTCGAAGAAGACAGACACCATGGAAGCCGATTTGCGAGAGAAATTAGAAGCCAAGTTAAAGCGTTATCAAAAAGACAATGAAGAATTGCGCGACATAAATAACAGTTCAGAAATAAGAATTCAATTACAAGAAAGGTACAATGAAATAAAAATCTCTGACCAGGAAAGGCATATAGAAAAATTGTATGCGCAAATTGATGAATTAAAAGCCGAAAATAAATTCAATCAGAGGTTAGGAAATCAAGATATAAAGAAGGAAATAAATAATTACGAAGAAGAAATAATACGCTTGAACAAAATCATTAGTGACAAAGATGAAGAACTAATGCAGTTACGACATAAATTAGAAAGTCAAGAATCAGAGGTCGACCAATGTCGACAACAGATAAAAGTTCTTCAACAACAAAATGATGACTCTACAAAGACACATAAGTCAGAGATCGCGAAGAGTAATAAAGCATTATCTAACAATGCTGAAGAAATTTTTAGACTAAGAAATCATAACAAGATACTAGTCACAAAAATTAAGAAGTTGAAAAATAGTCGGAAGATAGAACAATCTTTGGACGACATTGAAGGGAAACTTCTAGACAAACAGAAAGAAAATAGTTGTATCAGAAGTCATAATGAAGATCTTAAGGAACAACTTAAGACATCTGAAGCTGACAGAAAATCGCAAGTCGAATTGATTAAGAAGTTTCAAAATGATAATAGGCAGTTAGAAAACAAGTTGGAAAAAATACAGAACAAAAACTTAAATCCTCAAGAGACGAAAATACAACTTCCAACTCAGATCAATGCTCTAAAGGCGACATCCGAAAACGAAAATGACATCGTGAAAGTCCCTTATCGACACCCCAACCATAAAAACCGATATTTAAAAAAGTGGGAAAAGTCGAAAGATAATGGTACTAATGTGATCAAATCTCCTGACGACACATCAATAGGAAATCCCATTAGTCCACAACAAGTCAATTTGGGATGGATTGATCCGTCGATGTATCGGAAGTTATGCTCTACACTTAGCAGTTCATATCGACATGTTTCATCAGCCATGGCATCGCAAAGAACAATGCAACAAAATTATAAGGCTTTGAGGACAAAGCCTTTCTAAGAGAGTGGCAATGCTATGAATATTATATATATGTTAATTAAAGTTATTAATTATTAAGTGAAAGGGTGTAACCCTTCACTATACACGCTCAAGCTTATAAAAGCGAGCCTCATTGTAAATTATTAAATCATCTTATCCATTATCAATTATATATTATTATGTTATCAAATGGAGTTATTTTCCATTGGAGGATTATTCGCTTGAATAATCATTGAGTATATCCGGACACGGATATAGCAACCGCCAGATTTGTAATGTCCCCAGCTTGACCCTATTGCATTAATATTGTAAATGATGTAAATATTGTTATTTAGTCATGGTGAGGAGCTCAAGGCCAAGGCCCCACCATTGATTTAATGTTCTATGTATCGGCAATTAGAATAGATGCATAGAGTTCTTGTGCTAGGGGTGCACAATGTAAAATCGGACATCATGTAAATATGCAATTTTAATGAAAAACCCACAATCAACTACGCAATGCAACAAAGAGATGGGGGCATGATCTTTACAAGGAATAGGGAGGGAAAAATAGCCAAACCCTTGAGCCATGGTGTTAAGCCATTTCATTGAGGAAACCCATGAACTCTCAACTACCCATTTGGTCTCATGCACCCAATCATTTAATCCTTCCAAGAATTGGTTGAGACAATAAATGCCTTGGGATGGGAGAGGTATGGCTGTCAATTTTCGTGCATGGGCAAGCCATCAACTTGGAAAATCGTGTTTTTTGCTTGTTGGGCAAGAAAACCCCCACGAAATTGGCCCAAAAGCCATTCTTCACCCATGGCATTCATCCTCTCACGCAGTCTGAGCCTGTTGGGGTTCTATCCTTCATGTTTTTCACCATTTTCCTGTGTTTTTCCATGCCCATAAACTCGTTTTGGTTAGCTCATTGGCTGGGAGAAGAGAGCCACGATTTTTGGGGTTACGGAGGCCGTTTTTGCCCACGAAACGCCCATGAGTATTCTTCTGAAAATGAATCTGCTCTCCTGGGGTTGATTTCCCATTTTCTCCTTTCGTCTTGGTTGCCCACATTTTTCTGGAACCGTTAGAAACCCATTCTTGGGAACTTCACTATAGAACCGTTTTTCTCATGCCCGGCACTTACTCTTTTTGCTGTTATATGCGTCTATCTCCTAGCCACCTCAGAAACCCAACTGCTAGTTGGTATGGCTGATTCTGGTGTATCTATGGCTATGTGAGACCCTGTTGTTCCCTAGTTCCTTGTGGAGATCATGCCCAGCTCGGGGGTGGCAGTGGTGCTGAGAGATTGAAGAGCACACTGGCCTATGGTTGGGTGGAACGTTGCAGAAGCGTAGCTGGTTGTTTGGGACTACTTCATTAAGATAAGTATTCTCTTGTGCTATCTTTCAATTGTTTAATTGATGAATATCTTGAATGTATGATGGATGTGTTAATGAATTTACTTCCGCTGTGTATTCAAATGTTTATTCAATTGCATATGTTCATCTTCTTCTTAAATTGAATGTTTAATGACTGATTTATGGGGCTAGATTCCCGGTTTAACCTCACGATCCTCTCCATCTAGCTGGTAGGATGGGAGGGGACGTGACAAGATTGAACTTAGCAAAAATGTTATATTTGATGAAGATAAAAAAATCAACAAGTCTAAGAAGACTCATGAGGATTAAGAGGAACATGAAGCTCCTAGAGTTACATAAACTAAATATGCACCAGATAGGAATATTGAAGAAGATCATATACCAGAGGATCATGATATGATAGAATCTCAAAGACCTGAGGAACCACCTCATGAGATAAATCCATGGAAGAGAATAACAACTTGGGAACCATAAATAATAAAAGATGCAGGAAAATATGGTGCCTCAGAAGGAACAAGTAAATAAAGCAAGAGAGTAAGGCCATACTCTAGTTATGTAGCCTTGATGTGCAACCTTGTTGAAGAAGAACCCACATGTTTCATAGAAGTGGAAAAGAAGAAGGAATGGTTGGATGCTATGATTGAAGAGTACCAATCCATCATAAAGAATGATGTTTGGGATGTGGTACCAATACCGAAGGACAAGTCAGTATTTTCGTCAAAACTGATTTTTAAAACGAAAAAATTCAGCACATGGAATTATTAAAAAGTAAAAGGAAATATTTGTATCTCGGGGGTTCTCTCAAAAGGAAGGAATTGATTATGAGGAGACTTTTTCTCATGTGGATAGATAAACTTCAATTAGAACCATCATTTCCTTGACATCTAAGAAGAAATGGAAGTTACATCGGATGGATGTAAAGACAACTTTCCTGAATGGAAAGATATAAGAGGAAGTATACATCGGGAAACCAGAAGGATTTGAAATGGATGATAGAAAAACACATGTATGTAAACTAAAGAAAGCATTATATTTGTTGAAGCAAGCACTGATAGCATGGTATGGAAGAATAAATGGTTTCCCGATAAGCTTGGGATTTACCAAAACTAAAGCATATTCCAATCTTTATTATAAGGTCATAAATTATGAACCTATGATATTTTTATTGTATGTGTATGATATATTTTTGACAGCAAAATACAAGACCATCATTGAATGTAAGAAGCGGCTTGCTGCAGAATTTGAGATGAAAACCTTGGGATGATGCACCATTTTCTAGGTCTTGAGGTGTGGCAGTTTCCAGATGAGATTTTCCTAAATCAAGGAAAATATACTGTTGAGATCCTAAAGAGAATTAGGATGTTGGACTGTAAAGCCATGAATACTTCGATGGTGACAAACCTGAAGCACTTGAATGATGATTCATCAGAGACAGTAGATGTTACAATGTATAGACAGATTATTGGATCATTAATGTATTTAACCAACACTAGAAAATATATATGTTTTGATGTGAACAGCTTGAGCTGGTATAAGGTAGAACCAAGATATGTTCACCTGATTCCAGCAAAACATGTGATGGGGGTACCTTAAAGGTATGTTGGACTATAGAATTAGGTATGCATTTGATAGTGAGTTCAGATTGTATGGGTATACAGAATCATATTGGGATGCAAGTGCCAAAGACAAAAAAAACACTTCAGGATGTTGTTTTAGTTTGGGATTAGGTATGATCTCATGGCTCAGTAGAAAGCAGCCCTGTGTTGCTCTCAGTACAATAGAAGCCGAATATGTTGCAGCATGTTAACCTGGTAGTGAATCAGTTTGGCTTCGCAAGATGTTGGCATGATTGTTTGATGTATAAATAGATGTGACTAATATTCTCTGCAATAATCAGAGTTGCATCAATATGTCATATAATCCAGTGTTTTGTTAAATTTTCATAATTTACTTCAATCTGATCTAGGATCGTAACTAAGAGAACAACATGTACATCAAATCTACAGCATATCAACCATGAACACAATAATGCAAGCACACAAGAGACACAGAGTTTACTTGGGGAAAACCATAAAGGTGAAAAACCCCAATAACTTCCTTAGAGATAGATAAAGCAATGATACAACCATAATACAAGAGATAGTCTTCTTCGAGCAGCAGAGCCTCCTCCTCCACAAGTGTGCCACTCTCCCAAGTGTGAGTGAGAGAATAGAATGTGTAAAATGAGAGAGACACACTCTCTATTTATACACTAACTTGACTTGACCTTTACTCAACTAGGTCGGCCTCAACTTAACCACTTAACATAATGCTAACTGGGCCGACCCCCATTAGGGTGGTCTAATAACCCTTTGACCCACATGACTTATACAGGGCCGACCCCAACAAGGTTGTCTAATAACCCATCAAGTATAAGTTACGACACTTACAATATAAATGATGACACTTCCGTATAGAGGAATAATAACATCTCTATAGGAATACAACCACTTCCGTATAGAGGAATAATAACATATCTATAGGAATACAATATACATATATGTGAAATACATTTTGAAGTTACATATACATCAACACTCCCTCTTAACTAGGAAGGTATTTCTCGACACAGGTTTTCTAGCACAAGTCATCTTCTCTGGATCATCGTCATCAAGTCATCATCATCGTCACTGCTGCTACTATCTCAATCAATCTTTGAATCTACTCGTCATAGGAAGTTCTACAGAGCCAGTCCTTTTTCATACTGGATGTAGGCCCGCCACCTACAGGTCTTCATCATCTGTGCGAATGGTCTGATAGAGGTGGCCTCTCAGGACTAATTTTATGTGCGGATGCAATACCAGAAAGAGTATCCTAGGAACATTTATGTGCCTAAGCATGACAGGTAAGATCTCCCAGGACTGATTACATGCATCTCCTCCACAATACCTTTAAAGAGCATCCCAGGAACATTTATGTGCTGCAGCATGACCGGAAAGATCTCTAAAGAGCATCCCATGACTTATTACGAGCACACAGCTCAACCTCTCGGATCTCTAGGACTGATTACATGTGGATAGAAAAAACCTTTAAAGAGCATCCCAGGAACATTTATGTGCCGCAACACGACTGACAAGATCTCTAAAGAGCATCCCAGGACTAATTACGAGCACACAGCTCAACCTCTTGGATCTCCAGGACTGATTACATGTCTCCGTAGTAATACCTCATCCCAGGATTGATTACGAGCACACAGCTCAACCTATCGGATATCTGAGGACTGATTACATACTACATAGCAATACCGAAAAGATACCCCAGGAACATTTATGTGCTGCAGCACGACCGACAATATTTCCCAGGACTGATTACATTCTATTTGCACAACCTACCACATATCATCTATGATCTCCAGGTATCAACCTGATACTCATGATCCAACAGATCATCATCGCACGAGGCATCATCCTGATGCCCATGATCATACTTATCATCATCACTTGTACCATCCTGGTACATATCATCTAAAGCAACATCCTGAAGCTCATCATCATGATCCACCTGATCATACAGTGTATCCACCTGATACAAATACAAATACATAATACATATCAACATACATGATCTACCTGATCATACAATGTATCCACCTGATACATATACAGATACATGGTCCAAGCATCCGACATGATGCATATACAAAATACATACAAATGATCCAACCGATCATATCTAGCATCCAACATGATGCATACATACATATACATATAAATGATCCAATTGATCATACAAAGAAGAAACTAGAACATCATCCCGATGTTCATCATCCAACGCTTACATCCACAGCCATGTGAAGGATCCTCCTTTGAACATGCTTGGAATGGCTTCAGCAAATGTGTCCATCACTTCTTCCTCTAAGTGTCGTCGATCTAAAGAACACCAAGCCTCTCTCTGAAGTACTCGAACTTCACTCTGGCTAGTGTCTTTGTCAGCACATCTGCAATCTGCTCGTCCGTCACAACATACAGGAGCTTCACCGCTCCTCTCTGTACCATATACCTGATATAGTGATATTTAATCTCTATGTGTTTCAACCTGTCATGGAACACCGAGTTCTCGGACAGCTTCACACAACTCTGGTTGTCACAAAAGATACCAGTAGCCTCCAATGGGAGATCAAATAACTTAGACAGTAGCTTCCGTAGCCATACTGCCTCACAACTAGCTGAACAGGATGCAACATACTCTGCCTTAGCTGTACTCAGTGCTACGCAGGTCTGCTTCCTTCTAATTCAAGAGATCACACCTAATCCCATACTGAAGCAGCACCCAGAAGTGCTCTTCTTATCTGTAGAACTGCCTGCCCAATCTGAATCAACATAACCCTCCAGGTTAAACTTTTGATTCGCATCATACTTGAGCCCATAATCAACTGTACCCTTCAAGTACCTCAGAATATGCTTTACAACAACTAGGTGAACACTCCTCGGATCTATCAGGAACTGGATCAATGTGATCACCACAACGCAAATATCTGATCTCATGTTCGTCAGGTACATCAAGGACCCAATCATATGATTATACATAGTGACATCAACCGGTTCAGATGAAGCATCACACAGAAGCTTCAGGTTCGATGCCATAGCCTCGCAGTCCATCATTCTGAACCTCTTCAGGATCTCTACTGCATACTTCCCTTGTCCAAGGAAGATTCCATCTGCACTCTGCCACACCTCCATGCCAAAAACAAATAGTGCATCATCCCCAAGTTCTTCATCTCGAACTCGGTAGCAAGCGTCCATTGCGTGTCGGCAATCAATCTATCTTCACCTATAATAAATAGGTCATCCATATACAAAAGTAGTATCACTGGATTTCCTTCCTCAACCTTGTAGTAAAGGTTGGAATCTGCTTTACTCTTGGTAAAGCCCAAACTAGATAGAAAGCTGTCTATCCTACCATACCAAGTTTTGCACATATATGACTCCCTGTCATGTGTCTCAGAACCAAGTGGCTTCTCCACATACACTTCTTCTTCAACTACACCATTCAAGAAGGCTGTCTTGAAATCCATCTGGTGTACCTTCCACTTCATCACTGCAGCCAGAGCAAGTACTGATCTGATGGAAGTGTATCTGGCTACAGGAGCAAAAGTCTCTATGCTACCACCTGCAGCATGCTTGATCTTGTAGATCCTCTTGGAAGTCACTACAGACTCCCCTTCAGGTCTTGGGACTGCATTCCAAACATCTTCATGATCGACCGGTACTCCTCGATCATGGCATTATTCCCATATCCTGGGAACTTCAATATATTCAATGGATAATTTTGTTGTTGAACAAATGTTGTAGTTCTTCTTTTGTAGGTGATGGCATACGATCTTTCCTACACAACAAGTTAAATTACATGATTAGAAAACATCTCATAGTTTTCAGAACAAATTCTTACACATAAAGAAATATGTCATATAGTCATGCAATTATCTTAGCCAATGCTTCAATACAACATTTATCCATATCCCGTAACTTTCTAGATGCCTTCCAATCTCTACTAGAACATTGTTAAGAGTGTGTACAACTCCCAACATGTCAGCAAAGAGGTTTCATTCTAGATAAGTAGCAATGGAATGTTGTACAGTGCCATAGGCCACTTACCCATGCATATTAGTAGTATATTGTTCATCAATGCAACTATTCTAATATGAATAATACACAACCTAATTCTAGGAACATCAGTATATACATTATTGAATAGTATTATTTAAACAATAAAATATACAAGTAATGACAATTCAAATACTTATCTTTGTTCTCAGTCTTTGCTTCTTTTCTGCAACTCCATTCTTATGTGGATTGTGAGAAGTGGTTAACTCCCTCTAAATATCTGCATCCTTGCAGAAACTACTGAAGGGTGCTCCTTTGCTTTCTTGCAGGAACAAATGGAGTGTGCTCCCTCTTGATCTTTGCTTCCTGGATTACCTGTCCTTGAACTTACATCCATCCTTAATCACTATGCATGCTTATTAGTATCATCATTGTGTTATCCTTGAGGTCTCATACATAATCACACATTTATTAGTATAATCTTAATACTATCAAAACACAATAATCTTAAACATGTATATTCATGATCATTCACAGATAATAAACATTAGTATTCAAGGTTTCAGGGAAGTCTTCTTTTACTCATACATATTCTTATTTGATCATAGGACTCTTCTGGTTAGTCATATCATCAATTATGGTAAGAAACATAATATGCATACAACCATGATTATTCAAACCTATGACTTCATGAATAATCATTATCAACAACACAACAGTATAGGATCCTAACACAAGGTAGGATTCTAGCTTGATATAGGAAAAACATACCTGGATTAGCATGCTAGCTAGTTATGTCTAACATACCCGCATAATGTCTTCTGGTTCTCTTCAGTGACTTGTGCTAGTAACCTGCATGTCTCATAAGTTAACCATTGTAGAACCAAGTTATACATACCTCCAAAGTAGATCTTCTATGTGATCCATGACAATGGATGAATCTTTGTCTTCATGTCACCATGAACATATGTTCTTGAAGTAGAACATGATTTGACTTTCTTGGTGTACCTTTTGTGTTAGCAAACAACATAAACCTCATACAACATCACAATGCATTAGTACAATCATAAGTGTCAAAACCTTAATCAATGAATATCTTCTATTAAGGTAATACGACAAGTCTAGTAATTAATCAAGATTGTACTGTAATGATATGAAGACAAACATATCATAAACTTAATCATGAACAAATCTCGAAACATACCTCGATGAGTCATACCTGTTGAGATCGCTTGTAATCTTCTTATGTAAGGCCTTAGCCTCATCTCCCTCTAAAATAGGAACTTCTTCACTTATGCAGGTGACCAATCAATCTTCTTCTAGGATTAACCCAATCCACTTGATTTGAAAGAACTGGACCTAGAGCTGGATTAGGGTTTGTCAGAGAAACCCCAAAAATTCAAACTTTGAATTTCAAATTTTCAAAAGGATAGAAATATGCGCCTTGATGAGCTAATCAAGCTGGTATATTCAGAATTTGAAAACTGCAAAGTTTCACTCCTCAATTTTGCCTTTGAAACTTTCGAATTCACTGGACGTGACCTCGAACTAGGGTTTGATGAAGCCCACTCTTCTGCCCAATCAAAAGGTTTGATCCAAAGCTCTAAGCTTCTATTTTTATGAGGAGCTTCGAGCCGTGGTCACAGATTTCAAAAATTCCCATTTTTGCAAAAGCCCTAATTTTCCACTTTTCTGATCAAAGTCCCGAACTAAGGTCTGATCACGCCCAGCCTTTTTCCCAACCAAAAATTCTGATATTGGTCTCTAAATTTCGATTTTGATGAGTAGCATTCAGCTGTGGTCTCCGATTACAAAAATTCCAACTTTCTCCAAAGCCCTAAATTCCGGAAGCCATGAACGAAGGTGCTCAAAAATAATTCTGATTTGAGAAATATGTACCTGATTGTTTCTAGTGTAACTCCGAACTTTTCAATCCACAGGGTCTGAAAATTTTTCCTGAGATAGCCTGACATGTTATCTTTCCATCCCGACAGATCTGACCTCAATTGGATTATCTGAGAGAGAGTTATGCCAAGTGTCGCAACATGACCTGATTATGGGACAATACAGGAGAGCGAAATTGTACGGCATGCCACATGTCACTGGTTCAACTTCGGCCTCTAAAACATTTTTCTGAGATAGTCCAGTATGTGTAATACCTTTCACTTTGTACGAAATTTCATTTGGAGCTTCTTAGCCCAAGTTATGACCTTTTTCCCAAGGTCACCTGATTTTGACTCAGATCTGGAAGATGCAAAAACCCTATATTGTACAGATCATAAATCATAAAGTACAATGAATTAGAGGTTTTCCTTTGGAAACAAGGTACATGGGGATCTGATCTTTTACTTGTAAAAGTTTCAGATCCGAAAAATTTGCCAGAACGGATTTATAGCGAAAGTACTATGATGACTGGTTTTTGCTATAGCAAGCCCTAGCATCATAAGTGCAACAAGTGTCATACATGCCATATCATGCCTTCTTTTAGGCTAGCTCTGAAACCATGTTAAATTTTCATAATTTACTTCAATCTGATCTAGGATCTTAACTGAGAGAACAACATGTACAGCAAATCTACAGCATATCAACCATGGACACAATAATGCAAGCACACAAGAGACACATAGTTTACTTGGGGAAAACCATAAAGGTGAAAAACCCCAATAACTTCCTCAGAGATAGATAGAGCAATGATACAAACAAAATACAAGAGATAGTCTTCTCCTAGCAGCAGAGCCTCCTCCTCCACAAGTGCGCCACTCTCCCAAGTGTGAGTGAGAGAATAGAATGTGTAAAATGAGAGAGACACACTCTCTATTTATACACTAACTTGACTTGACCTTTACTCAACTAGGTCAGCCTCAACTTAACCACTTAACATAATGCTGACTGGTCCAACCCCCACTAGGGCGGTCTAATAACCCATCAAGTATAAGTTACGACACTTACAATATAAATGACGACACTTCCGTATAGAGGAATAATAACATCTCTATAGGAATACAACCACTTCCATATAGAGGAATAATAACATGTCTATAGGAATACAATATACATATATGTGAAATACATTTTGAAGTTATGTATACATCAACATGTTTCATGGTAGATCGAAGCATATCAAGATCAAGTATCACTATATCTGGGATATGGTGCAGAAGGGAGCTATAAAGCTCAAGTATGTTCCTATAGAGGAACAAGTTGCTGATGTGTTGACTAAGCCTCTATCTTGTATAAAGTTTGAATACTTTCGAGACAATCTTGGTGTGGTCCATAAGGACCTCCTTCGAAATAAGGAGTGATGATGATGGTTCAATAGGAACTCCTTCGAAAGAAGGAGTGAAAATGATGGTCTAATAGGACCTCCTTCAAAAGAAGGAGTGAAGATGATGGGTCTGAAAGGATCACCCTCAAAAGAGGGAGTAGTTTCATGGAGCCTTGGTATGGTAGCTCAGTCTAGGATTTGTACGTCATCCTAACAAAGCATGGTTGATATGAAAGTATTGGTATGTCAGCATTGGCTATATCCTAGGGGTATTGGTATGTCTGGCAAGGTTTGTTTGGTCCAAAAGGATTAGTAGTCCAGACAAGGCCTGTTTGATCCCTAGATAGATTGGTATGTCTGACTAGGCTTGTTTGGTTCGAAAGGATTAGTAAGTTAGCATCGTCTACCAGAGTTCCCACCACAGTGCATATTCCAGATGATGATGTTGTTCCAGTATTTATATACCGATGGTTCCAACGTTCACATGCCGATGATGATGTTGTTCTAGTATTTCTATACTGATGGTTCCAACATTCACATGTTGATGAGGATGTTGTTCCAGTATTTATATACTGATGGTTCTAGCATTCACATGCTGTTGCTGCTGATGTTCCAGTATACACATATTGATGGTTGATAATGTTCTGGCATTTACATGTTGATGATGGTGTTCCAGTATTTACTTACTGATGATTGGTGTTGTTGTTCCAGTATTTACTTATTGATGTTTGATGTTGTTGTTCCAACATTCACTTACTAATGGTTGATGTTGTTGTTGATTTTAGTATCCATGACTGATGATTGATGATGTTGTTGTTCCAGTATTTACATACTGATGATGAAGATGTTGTTGATGTTTCAACAGTTTCTTGCTGATGATGACGATGTTGATGTTTCAACAGTTTCTTGCTGATGGTGTTGATGTTGATGTTCCAGTAGTTCCTTGTTGATTATGATGTTGATGACGATGATGATGTTGATGTTCCAGCAGTTCCTTGCTTACGACGATGATGGTTATGTTACAGCAGTTCCTTGCTGACGATGATGATGATGATATTCCAGATGATGATGTTGCTGATGATGATGATGTTGATGCTCCAACAGCTCCATGCTGATGAAAACCATGATCATGATGTTGATGATGATATTCTAGAAGATGATGATTCCCCAGACATATGATGATGTTCCAAAAACTTCCTGTCACATCCCCATTTTGACCCCCCTTTTTCACTAAATCGTAAATGATGTAATTATTGTAACTTAATCATGGTGAGGAGCTCAAGGCCAAGGCCCCGCCATTGATTTGTCATTTTATGTACCGAAAATTAAGAGATAGATGCCTATGGTTCTTGTGCTATAAGTGCACGATGTAAATAAGACATCATGTAAATACGAATTTAATGAAAAAGAACCCACGACCGGCTACGCAATGCAACAAAAGAGACGGGGGCACAATCTTTACGAGGAAGAGGGAGGGAAATCATTCAAACCCTTGAGCCAATGATATTAATCCATGTGTCAATGAGGAAACCCATAAACCACCAACTACCCATTTTGTCTCATGTACCCAATCATTTAATTCTTCCCAAGAAATTGGTTAAGGCAGTTAATGCCTTGGAAATGAAGAAGTATGGGCAAGCCATTTTCGTGCATGGGCAAGCCATCAACCTGGATATTCGTGTTTTTGCTTGTGGGGCAAGAAAACACCCACGAAATGGTGCCCAAAGCCATGGGGAATGGGCAGTCTTCATTCATTCACGCAGTTGGAGCTAGCTGGGTCTTTCCCTACACGTTTTTCATCCAAATCCTGCATTTCTCCATGCCTGGGAGTTCGTTTTTGCATATGCGGTAGCCTGGGAGGGGAGAGCCACGATTTGGGGACTGTATGGAGGTCGTTTTTGCCCCCGAATGTCCAAGGACGTTTTTCTAAAAACGGATTGGCTTCCCAGGGTTGTTCCCCATCTTCCCATTTCGTTTTTGTGGGTTCCCACGTTTTTCTGAGTGAGTTGAAACCCCATCTCATGCATCCCACTGTGGAAATCGTTTTCCTCATGCCCAGTAATTGTGGTTTTGGTTGTTCAGTGCATCCCGTTTTAGATTTGGACCTGTGAGCAGGGGCTTCAAGAGTGGAAGAGGACAGGTTTGGCTTGATGAGCCCAATGGTGTATCCCTAGCTCCATGGTTGAGCCACTAGCCTAGTAACTCACCTCTGCCCACCTCTTAGCAGTCTGAGAAACCCAACTGCTAGTTGGCTTGGTTGATTCTGGCATACCTTTGGCTATGTGAGAGCCTGTTTCCCCTTTACCTTGTGGAGATCGTGCCCAGCTCGGGGGGTGGCAGTGGTGCTGAGAGATTGAGGAGCACACTGGCCTATGGTTGGGTGGAACAATGCAGTTGCGTAGCCAGTTGTGTGGGACTACTTCTGTATAAGATAAGTATTCTCTTGTGTGTTAAATTGGCAATTATCATTGGATGTGCTATTGAATTTACTTCCACTGAGCTTTTACAAGTTATGCATGTCCATATGATCTTTTATAATTCTACAAAGGTCTTTATTTGGCTGTCACAGAAATCTTCAGTGTATGATTAGATATCAACAACATTTTCTTAATTTCTGTTGTGTTTCTATTGCATGCCCTTATACATGTATTTGTATCAAAGAGTTTAATTTAATGGATATGGGGCTAATTGCTTGGTTTAACGTCACGATCCTCTCCACCTAGCTGGTAGGATGGGAGGGGACGTGACAGAATGGTATCAGAGCTGCGTTGCAGCATTGGGCCTCTATGGGCGAAATCTGATAGCAATTAGAAGGGAAGATTTTTAAATTTTTCCTTAACAGTTTTGAAAAATTTTGGTTTAAGCCTATTTCTGGAAATTTTGATTTTGAGTCTGTTTCGGGGAGTCCTACCGAAACTGGGGAAAGGTTCCGCGAACCTTCCCGCAATTGCGGAAGAGTTCCGCGAACCTTCCCGCAATTGCGGAAGCGTTCGACGAACCTTCCCGCAATTGCGGAAGAATTCAGCCAACTGCTCCGAAACAGCGGAGAAAAATGTTTTTAAGTGAAAAATTTTCTAAGTATCGGAAATTTCGGAAAGAATTCTCTTCCGAAATTGCGGAAGGAATTCTCTTCCAAAATTTCGGAAGGATTCCGCGAATCGTTCCGCAAACGCGGAAGAAGTTCAGCGAGTCGTTCCGAAGTTTCGGAAGACTTCGCCGAATCGTTCCGCAATTGCGGAAGACTTCGGCGAATCGTTCCGAAATTGCGGAAGCATTCCGCAAGTCTTTCCGCAAAAGCATTTCGCAAAAATTGCCCGAAACCCCCGGAAGCATTCCGCGCAACGGCGGGAGCATTCCGCGAACGGCTCCAAAGCTGCGGAAGCCTTCGCCGAATGGCTCCGCAATTGCGCGAGCGTTCGGCGATTCACCCCGCCATTGCGGAAGCATTCGGCGAACTGCTCCGCAATTGCGGAAGCGTTCGGCGAACTGCTCCGCAGTTGCGGAAGCCGTTGCCGAACCACGTCGCGTGGAAGCTGTTGCCGAACCGCCCCGCAATTGCGGAAGGGTTCAGCCAAACGCCCCGCAATTGCGGAGGGCTTCAGTCAACCGGCCCACTTATTGCGGAAGCTTACCGTGAACCGCCCCGTAGTTGCGGAAGCAATCCGTGAACCGCCCATCACGGCAGGATTCAGCGAACTGCCCGTTGCGGCAGGATTTCGCGAACCGCCCGATGAGGCGTGATTCCTAAAAAAAAAAAAATAATAAAAAATAAAAAAAATGAGGGCGCTGCCCTCGACCCGCCCTGCAGAGCCACAAGGGGGCAAGCCCCCTTGACCCCCTTTCTTTTTCCCCCTCCTGTGTCTTTGATTGTGATTTGACGAATTGTCAGTATGGCATTCTTCCCACGTGCATGAAGTAATTTGTGAATTTCTGAGAATATAATGCAGCTGTGTAAAATGTGCAAAATGGGAGTGAAAGTTGTCATTTTTGAAAGGATGCAGTTCCTGCACCTGATGTCAGAATGGAGCATGAAGACAGGCATTGGAAAGCTTGTCCAGCAGGGAACAATGATGCATGACCAGAGATTGAAGGAGGTCTATATATATCATAGATATTTAGTGCAGAAGAGTGCCAGTGGCTGTTTGACGAACAAATTTTGTTGTCCATCTGGGCAATTTCTACAATTGCAGGATATGGAAGAGGAATTCCATGTCACGATGAGGGGTCGAAAATGGAAGAATTTCTTAAACCTCTGTTTGTTATCATACTTATAATTATGAAATTGTCATATGGCATAAAAATGTTAAAAATGTAAAGGATTACATAGATGTATATGCACTAGATGGCATCTTAACAAATTGCATAGTGCATATAGAAATACTTGTGCATAAATGGGATATTGCACATTGGTAGAATAATGAAGTCGGCATATGCAATAAACCACTAATGGAGAATATTGTGGTTGATAATCACTATTGATGTTGGTATTGGTTGTAGGACCAAGGATAACAAACAGCATGGCTAAATGTTCTGAGGATGTTGTTGCATGAAGCCAACAACCTTATGCGGAAATGATGGCGCAACAAACCTATGATCACGAGGTTGGCAAAAGGACTGCGTAGCATTGGTAAGAGGCCAATTGGTCAGGTAACATCAAGTGGTGTAAACGACAGCCATACAGGTAATGGTTATGGGTGCATAAATTGCATGAATGTTGAAAGGGGATTTGGTAAGATCTCTTCAACTATGTTTGAGCTATGTTGAGCTAATTTGCATGTAATATTGAATATCGACTGGGGCTGTTAACCTACCAAGCTTGGTGAGGTGTGGGTAAGTGAAGAGGATGACCCTTACACCCTATGACTATTTAGAAATCTCAATGCATCCATGTGAATTTATATCATGCCATGCGTATGATTGGTTATGTGCTTAATAACCCAAGCAAGTGAGGACTGGTGGTCCTAATTATGGTAATGCAGGTTATATGAGATAGTCATGTTTCGATCATAATATGCTTGAATGCATAGTACTCATGAAACAATGCAAGGTAGCATTGAGTAGATGTGCATTAAGAGATTTTATAAATCTTATGATGCATTGTATGAATGCATAGGGATGATGCATATGTCATTGCAAAATAAATAATGAATGAAATGATGAATTGATGATAAATCTAGGACCATTTTATGGGCTGTTATGAATGCAGAATAGTAAGTGCATGAAGATCCCAATCATGATCGATGGGCTGCTAGAATGCTCTGTGGAAGGACAGAGTTGTACGAATGATATGACTGTGAAATTTGATCTAGAGCTTATGAGAAGGAATCTCATGGTTGAGAGCTCTAAGTTCTGTTAGTAAGAACAGTTGTAAATATCAGATTTGTAATTGTTTCGGATTTGAAATTTTGCTAATAATTGCTAATGACTGTTTGGCTTATATGAAAATGTGTCAGGAGGACATACTGTAAGGGGATGCTCCCGTATGGCAGCGGGCATAAGGCCATAACAGGCAGAGTGGTGTCACTTACAGGAGCCAAACAATATGAGGATAGCCTCATGGATAAGAAAACCAATTTCTGTAGTAGACAGAATTGTAAATTCATATTGAATTTAATTATTAATGCTATTGATTGGTTATGGAACAATCATATTTGAAGCTTATTGCTAAATGTTGCTGACTGTTTGGCTATTTGATAAAGTGTGCCAGGATGACACATTGCAGGAAGATCATGTGTGATGGCCTGCAGAAGCCAAACTAGATAGGAAGGATTCCATGCTTTGGAAATGGGTTTCGGGTGAAACGCCATTGTCTCAACCAAACAGCATGTCGGTAAACCATGAAAGTGAGATGGTAAAGCTATGCCCAGAAGGCATGTGAGACACATATGCAAAATGAATGAGTATTCTGTGACCCTAGACAAGAACATGCATGTCTAAATTATTAGATTTAATATGCAGAGCATGTTTTATTATTTCATTATTGTTCCAGACTGCTTGAGTATGATTAGGGCCTACATGGCGCACATCAGAAAGGGGGTGCACACCTTTTCTGGTGCTGGGTCATGGTAGGGTTTTCAATATTGACTACACCCTAAGGGAATGGACGCATTCCTGGTGTTTCAATACTTGATAGTGAATGATATGAAATATGATTACAATTTTTGGGCAGTAATACTGATGAGCCTGCTTATCCTTCTTGTGCTAACAGCTTACACAAATGCAACTTGGTGTTGCACGTAAGGGGCAAAGTGAAGAAGGGTGCTCAAAGAGGACTGTATGGGCAGTGGTAACCTTTCTACGCTCACACTAAAGGACACTAGAAGGGATGGATAGGCCCGAGGAGCTGTGTTGCAGAAAAGGGGTATCATCCTTGTGTGGTGTGAGTGGGTATTGTGGGGCCATGCTAGCCTGCAGTCAAGTGAGTCACCTATGGAGTTCCTGGAGGGAACCGCTGGTTGCACAAGAGAAGGAGCCACGTAATCATATTATGTTGTTCATATTGCCTGATAAACCCAGTCGATGTACTGGCTTGGCAATGGTTGTTGTATGCCTGATAAACCCAGTCGGCGTACTGGCTTGGCATTGGTTATTTGGGAGTTGTGACGAATGGTTGTTGTATGCCTGATAAACCCAGTCGGCGTACTGGCTTGGCATTGGTTATTTGGGGAGTTGTGGCGAAAGGTTGCTGGATGCCTGATAAACCCAGTCGGTGTATTGGCTTGGCATCGGTTACTTGCATGATGTGGAAGTATTGGTGAAGGGTGTTATTTCCTGACAAACCCAGTCGGAGAACTGGCTTGGAAATGGATTTTGAAATGCTTGATAAACCCAGTCGGCGTACTGGCTTAGCATACTGATTTTGAAATGCTTGATAAACCCAGTCGGCGTACTGGCTTAGCATACGGATTTTGAAATGCTTGATAAACCCAGTCAGCGTACTGGCTTAGCATACTGATTTTAGGGATGCCTGATAAACCCAGTCGGCATACTGGCTTGGCATTGCCTATTCGGATGATGTTATGGAGTAGCATGTGTGCTGGCCAAGCATCCACCCCACAGGTGATCCAAGGCTTGTAAAGCAGAGAAGGAAACCTGTGGAGTAACGAGGAAATGCCCAATACAGATAAGTATTCAATTTCATTCATTTCTTATTTGAAAAACTGAAAGTTTCAAGCATAAATATTGCAATAGTGAGCTGATGCATTATTGTTTCTCTGTTGGAAACCTTGGTCAATGCAGGAAGCAGGGACCCTGAAAGAACTGAAAGCTGCTTGGTAAATCCAGAAAGTGGCTGGTTGAGCATTGATTAATTGATGTTGAGAAGTAGCCTGCGTGCTATCCCAACATTTGTTATTGTACCCATAGGAGATCCAAGGCCTGTAGAGCAAAGAAGGGTCCTATGGAATAAAGCGAAGACATCCAACGCAGGTATTGTTGGAAGCAAGAACCTTGAAGCATCTTAAGGATGCCTGTGGACATGTAACCACCCTAAAGAGCTCAGCATGAGCAGTAATGAAAGATGGGGCTAGTGGAGCTATGTGAGTCCTAGCGGCCAAGAGTTAGACCAACCAAGTGGAGGAACTCCATGGTTGAGAGGTATAGAATAAACCATAGACACTACGTGTCATAGCCAAAAGAGAAGGTCAAGCATTCACGTTGAAGTGAAAGAGGACAGGAGCAGGAAAACCACAGTGGTGGTGTGGGTTCCAGAATGGAACAAGACTAAGAGGAGAAACTCTTACTGCTCTCTCTCTCTTTCCCTTTTTATTGATGCAATTATAGAATTAGAAAAATGCTGAATGCATGCATGACTGAAAGTAAAAATGTGTTTATTTGATTAAAGTGAATTGTGAATGCTAAGTAATGAATTCCCTGTGAATGGAAAAACATGAAGGAATTCATGTGTATGTTGGGTAAACATAAAAAAGTGTGGGAGTCTCATGAGTAAAGCATGGACTATCCATGTCAACTGGGGAAAAACCATTGACTGATTTTTTATGTTTTGGGTTATGCTTGACCTAAAGAGAATTGTAATGATGAATTTCACAGGTGAAATTGAATCAATTGGTTGCAGTCAGTACAGGTAGGTGTGCTAGTGAGCAAAGTGTGGTCAGTTGTTTCCATTGACCATGGCGGCAGACCAGGGGCTATTAGGATTGGCTGGAAGTCTTCTTCAAACAATTGCCAAGACCCAAGAAAATCTTGGAGAGATGCTCAAGATGCAAAAGCAGCAGAACAAGATGAACCACAAGGTCTTGCAGGAATCTATTCGTCTGCAGAAAGAGGTAAAGAGCATTATGAAAGCAATCAGGAAGGGAAATAAAAGTGTATCAGTGAAGAAGCATTCATCCAATCGTCCGATTAAGAAACGCTCCAGGTGGGAAGACTCAAAGAAAGTTGAGCAGATAAAGATGAAGCAACCCGTGAAGTGTTGGAATTGTGAGGGGGATCATTACCTCCGCAACTGCCCAACAAGAGAAACTCAAGAGGGTAGCAGCCATAAAGTTTTTAGACTTATGGATGAGCTAGAAGATCCGAATCAGCAGGAGCAGCTCGTGAAGATCAAAGGACTTGGTCCTGAAAGTTCAATGTAAAGAACAGAATGCAGGGCAGATCTGCAAAGTTTTTGTGAATTTTGGACATATGTAAGTGGGTATTTATTTTCCAAAGTGTTGGAACACCGAGGACGGTGTTATTCCAAGGGGAGGGGTATGTCACGTCCCCATTTTGACCCCCCTTTTTCACTAAATCGTAAATGATGTAATTATTGTAACTTAATCATGGTGAGGAGCTCAAGGCCAAGGCCCCTCCATTGATTTGTCATTTTATGTACCGAAAATTAAGAGATAGATGCCTATGGTTATTGTGCTAGAAGGGCACGATGTAAATAAGACATCATGTAAATACGAATTTAATGAAAAAGAACCCACGACCGGCTACGCAATGCAACAAAAGAGACAGGGGCACGATCTTTACGAGGAAGAGGGAGGGAAATCATTCAAACCCTTGAGCCAATGATATTAATCCATGTGTCAATGAGGAAACCCATAAACCACCAACTACCCATTTTGTCTCATGTACCCAATCATTTAATTCTTCCCAAGAAATTGGTTAAGGCAGTTAATGCCTTGGAAATGAAGAAGTATGGGCAAGCCATCAACCTGGAAATTCGTGTTTTTGCTTGTGGGGCAAGAAAACACCCACGAAATGGTGCCCAAAGCCATGGGGAATGGGTAGTCTTCATTCATTCACGCAGTTGGAGCTAGCTGGGTCTTTCCCTACACGTTTTTCATCCAAATCCTGCATTTCTCCATGCCTGGGAGTTCGTTTTTGCATATGCGGTAGCCTGGGAGGGGAGAGCCACGATTTGGGGACTGTATGGAGGTCGTTTTTGCCCCCGAATGTCCAAGGACGTTTTTCTAAAAACGGATTGGCTTCCCAGGGTTGTTCCCCATCTTCCCATTTCGTTTTTGTGGGTTCCCACGTTTTTCTGAGTGAGTTGAAACCCCATCTCATGCATCCCACTGTGGAAATCGTTTTCCTCGTGCCCAGTAATTGTGGTTTTGGTTGTTCAGTGCATCCCGTTTTAGATTTGGACCTGTGAGCAGGGGCTTCAAGAGTGGAAGAGGACAGGTTTGGCTTGATGAGCCCAATGGTGTATCCCTAGCTCCATGGTTGAGCCACTAGCCTAGTAACTCACCTCTGCCCACCTCTTAGCAGCCTGAGAAACCCAACTGCTAGTTGGCTTGGCTGATTCTGGCATACCTTTGGCTATGTGAGAGCCTGTTTCCCCTTTACCTTGTGGAGATCGTGCCCAGCTCGGGGGTGGCAGTGGTGCTGAGAGATTGAGGAGCACACTGGCCTACGGTTGGGTGGAACGTTGCAGTTGCGTAGCCAGTTGTGTGGGACTACTTCTGTATAAGATAAGTATTCTCTTGTGTGTTAAATTGGCAATTATCATTGGATGTGCTATTGAATTTACTTCCGCTGAGCTTTTACAAGTTATGCATGTCCATATGATCTTTTATAATTCTACAAAGGTCTTTATTTGGCTGTCACAGAAATCTTCAGTGTATGATTAGATATCAACAACATTTTCTTAATTTCTGTTGTGTTTCTATTGCATGCCCTTATACATGTATTTGTATCAATGAGTTTAATTTAATGGATATGGGGCTAATTGCTTGGTTTAACGTCACGATCCTCTCCACCTAGCTGGTAGGATGGGAGGGGACGTGACACTTCCTACGACATATATATTTTCACCAGCCAGTTGTGCAGTTGTTGATGTTGATGTTGATGCTGATGTCCGCAGAATACCTTCCTAGTTAAGAGGGAGTGTTAAAGAAATGTAAATGTGAAAGATATTCTAAATGTACTTGTGTATTGTATTATTGTATTCCTCCTTCGGGAGATGTCATTGATGTAATTGATAATGTAAGATTCTTTGAAAGAGTCAACGTAAACCCTACTAGGATGTGTGTTTTCCTAGAAGAATCCAAAAAAAAAAAAAAGATTTTTTATTATGAACTTAACAAGTCGGCCATGTTGGGGACAAGTCACCTCAACTTAAGAATTTAAATAAGAGGTTGAGTTTCTCATTTGTATCCATCCACTCACTCAAGTTCGCATAGGAGAGAGAGAGAAGTTCGCTGGTGAAGGAGAGAAGTTGTTTTTCCTTGGGGTTTTATCTTGTACTTGGTGAATTCTATATTGAGGAAGTTTGGCCAGGGTTTTCTCGCTTGTGGTTTCCCCAAGATAAATTTTTCGTTCTTTGTGATTGATGTGCTTGTATTTCTTTTAGTGATTATATTGTTTAATGTTATTATGCTAAATAAGTAAAAATTTAATAGTTGGGGAAGTGATGGTAATGAAAGTTGCTAGCATGACCTAAGTGGGATTCATAGTAGGTGGAGGACATGGAGAAGGTAGCGGAAGGCATGGGGGGGTTTTATTTGAGGTTATGGAAACCATAAGGAGGTCCATGTTGGAGGGACAATGGGGTGTCCATAGTGGATGAGGTTTGTAGTGGTTAGAGTGGAAATTTCATGGTTGAGAATGTAGAGGTTTCTTAATGGTTTTCATTGAGGGAAAGGAGGTTGTAGGGGGTATGTGGTTGGGGTTATGGTGGCTTGATGGGGGATCCCAGTTTAGAGTTCCAAATATAAAGTTGATGTGGTAGTTGAGAGGATAGAAATATAAGGTGTTTCAAAGTTGAGGGTGAAAAATCCTGAGGGAGGATCATAGTTGAGGGGAGGGAGGTTAAAGGGACGTTGGAAGTTGAGAAGGTAGTGGATTGGAGGGGTGTTGCAGCTAAGGGTAGAGAATGTTGGAACACCCAATATAGGATAAGAGTGGATGTTCATCTTCTCATCAAGATAATATAGATATTAATACAATGATGTGACCCTTGGTTTCATATTTCAAGTGGTCTCTTGGAATCCCAATAACGATTCATATTCACATATGACAACTAAGTGAATAATGCATACAACTTACCAAATTTCCAAAATTCCCCTCTTAATATGAAGAGGTGTATGTGAGCCCAAGAATATTCTGAAAGAGAGCATAAAATAGGAAGTGTACAGTTGTCAGATGCTAAACATTTACTACTTGGAAATCTAATTTTTCCAAGTAAGCTAGTAGAAGCTAATGTCTCCTACTAAGTGGTAAAAATGAGTGATCTCTAAATCGATGGTTTTAGAATTATCATGAATTCATTGGTTTTTGGATGACCAAGAAACAAAAAGGATAGTATAAGAAGTGGAAGCTAATTCCTTCTACTAAATGGTGGTTTTAGGATGACCACAAACTATGGAACTTGACACTAACTTTGATTCTATCTTAGTGGTTCCCTTTGAAACTTGGATCTAACTTAGGTTCTGGATCAATGGTTCCCTCTAGAAATTGGATATATGGATCAGTGATTCCCACTAGAAAAAGGTGGTTTAAGGATCTTCACAAACTAATGTCAAGTAGAAGTTGTAAGTATTCTACTAAATGGGTGGTTTTTAGTTGACCACAAGTTACCAAAATTGTGGTTTTAGGATGAATACAAACCAATGGATGCTCTAGAACATGGCTCTAAATCTGTATTTCTATATACAACCCTAACTCTAACTAGGTGGCTTGAGGCTCTAACAATTAGCACAAGGTTTTGGCTATGGATATGGCTCTGGTTTATTCTCACTTGTTCTCACTCGCTTTTTTTTTACTATAATCACCCCCCTATTAGGAACACGGTAAGAAATAGAAAATATTTCAACTACAAGATGTGTCATTACTTGAAAACAAAAAATTCGGTGAGAGTGACAACCAAAGGATGTAGTGCAAGTCATGGTGGAGGGAATTGTGGACGCCAATGGTGGGTGTGGGGTAGGAATATATGGAGATGGAGACCGTAAGGAGGATCATAAGGGTAGGTATAAAGGTCATAATTAAGAATTAAATGCTAGAGAGGGATCACATTATAGAGTGTAGTGTCCAAAGGGGGGTTAGTGATGGGGTGGGAAAAGGTTGGAGGGATGGATATGATTAAGGGTATACTAGAGGGTGTAGGGGGGTCCATAGTTGAGGGGTTGGAGGAAAAAAAGTGGCCCATAGTTAGGGGGTGGAGGCAAGAGAGGAGGTATAAGGTGTAGATATATTCTTTATCAATTGGTGGGATCATAATTTCATCAAGAGTTTAGTAATGAAAATAACGATTTATGCCTAGCAATTCTTATGGCTAAAATATTTATATACATCATAAATCATTTATGATGGCATTGAATGATAAAATCATTTACATTAAATGTATTTTTTCTAAACTTAGTTTAGGATTGAATACAAATTATCATTCCCATTGAATCTTTCATATATATTTTAGAAACTAAAAAGTACCTTCATAATGATACGATACAAATGTGAAAAGAAAAATTGATTGATATACAATTAAGTACCTAGGTACAAAAGGGATGAGCATCAATAGAAAAACAATATAATTACACTTTCTTAGTAATTTATGAGTTTTGGGTTTTGTATACGATTCATGGGTTTGTGGGTTATGTTTATGTATGTAGCTTTGCGACGGGTCAATCTGCAAAACGATGGTTAAGGTTGTAGATTCGATTGTATAACAAACCATTGGATAAATATAAATGAAGATGATTGGCCCCTAAGAATCATATGTGTGTGATATGTGTTATGGGTTCTCTCTATGGATTATGTTATTTTCTTTATACCAGTTGTGTAACTCTGTCATGAATATCTATTTTCATATATGATGAAAGTGTAATGTAATATGGTGAATACATATACCATTCTCTAGTTTATCCCTAGAGTTAACAATCCTTGTCATACATAGGTCTAGGTTGTGCTTTGGGTGAGACCTTCTCCTTTGGGGGATTGAATATAAGCACACTATACTACATAGGCCCCCTTTGTTGTCCCTTGTGCATGAACCCTAGTCTTATTTTTTTCCAACAAATACAACCATCAAGGTCACCATTCCATATCCATACTCACAATAACATTATGCTTCCATAATTCCCATTGAAAGCAAGAGAAATAACCACCATCCCATTTCCCCTCTTTCACCATTTGGGAATATCTACTTACAAACAATTGGCTGAAATATTGGGGGCAAAGAATCTAGAAGAACCATCCCTCAAGTCAGTTGTGGAGGTGAATTACTTTCTATAATTGATAGGAAGGTGCTATCATATTCCTCCATTATTTGTTTAATAAAATCAAAACCATTCTTTATATGTATTGCATCAACTCCTTTAGTTAGATTTCATATATGTTAGGCATGCATGTTTAAAAGGAATTATTTTTTTAGTTTAGTTTCGTTGTTTCTATTTTTATCTATTACTTGAGATAGCGCAACCCTCAAGTATTTACTTTTGTTATGTGTGAATGAGAAATCACCTACACTAGATTTGGAAACCCTACCGGGGATGAATCCTTTCATTCAACCTCGATTGTGTTAAGGCCATTTTTTAACCTCATTCATAGGTGATTAGGGTAGTTTTCTTATTGTTTTTCTTGTAGTTTGTTGCTATCTATTTTTAAATAGGCAACCTAGCAAAAACTATAACCTTTTTCCATGGTCGCAAGATGCTTTTTTTTTTATAGTTTCAAATTTTCATCATATTTTTTCTTAATGAAAGCACGACACTCCACCATTTTTCCTTTGACGACATTAAGAAAAATATCATTTTTTCTTGTGATGCAATCGATTCTAGATTTCCCCTCTTTCGATTCAGTTTAGATTCATGTTATGGGTTTTTAATCATATTCAATTTTCTATTTGTATCCTTAATTTTACTATATTTGTTGATGTTTGTTTCAATTTGGATGATGTAGGTGAGGGAAAATTCTAGGGGCGAAATTTCTCCAATGGGATAATTTTTCTTTTTTTCCAAAAAAAGATTCACCAATTTCCATTTTTTCTGAACCCAATTTACCCAAATTCTATAGGATAATTCTTTTCCTCCAAAAATGTCTCAAAGCAATATAAAATTCTTAAAAATTTGAATATATTTACAAAAATTTCGCCAAACATTTTACAATTGACATTTTGAGAATTAGTAAAATTCTCCACATTGTTACACTTTAAGATAAGTATGGAATCTTGAAATTTCCTTGATGTAGGTGGAGAAATGATTGTCAAATCTTATTGTTTACTAATTTTAGGGTTCCATATTGGAATTATTTTCAACCTTTATTTCTATTTTGACAAAATCGTTTTTCAAAATTGAGGAGTGGTTAGTTTCTTGAGTTTTCTTAAAGCCGCTTTGTTTGGTTGGTAGAGGACCACATTCCTCTTCTTTGCAAATTTGTTTGAAATTAGCTAGCCTTTTAATTCTGGTTAGAGAGAAAGCAGTTGATAAAAATATACCTATTAGATATCTTAGTATCAATTGCTAGTATTTCTTGCATTTTAATTACCAACCATTATTGGAAATTGTTGCTTACTACAAAATTTGGTAGTAGTTTATTACTCATTAAAGAAAGAAATGGATATTATTTCAAGAAATAGCATCTCTTGTTTTGGTATTGATTATCATATATATTTCTTTATTCTCTTCAATTTCAATCATTTACATTCCTTGCAATTTAATTTATTAATGTACAAACCATTTGTCATGTTCATTTGTCACGTTCTTTTGTCACATTCCCCGACCTCCCTAGTGGCCTTCACGGGACATGGGAGACCCTCTGTTACATTTTTTTTCTCCAATTTATTCCATTTTCACACACATCCGCAATGGCCTTCCATCTGCAATCAGCAATCAACAATTCCATCCAATCCACAATCTGCAGTCGGATTTGGAAGTCAGATTGCCAAATTATCCTTTTGCAGAAATCCCTTTTCTGAATTCACAATCCGCAATTCCGCAACCGGCATTGCAGAATTCAGAAAGGCGAAATCCCAATTCATAGCTCCGGAAATATTTAACTCCTGCAATCCACATTGCGGAATTCGAAAGTACGGAATCCCAATTACTCCACTCTGACAAAATCTTCTTCCCGATTTTTGCATTCTGCATTGCCAACCCAAAGAAACCATCCCTCGCAATCCGCATTCTGCAATGTGGAAATCCAAATCTCCATTTCCGGGGAGAATTACCTCCCGCAATTCGTGTTAAGTTTTAAACCAAATAGACTAGCAAGATCACTGAAAGAAACATAATCACAAGATAGACACAGAAATTACCCTGTGAAACCCTCATGGGGTAGAAAACCCAACAAAGCTTTCCTCAATAAGATGATCAACCAAAATACAAGAAGTGCTCCAAGACTTGTCCTCCTTCTCTATCTTCTAGACAGACCTCCCAGACACAAGTGCGCTACTTTTCTGAGTTGTGAGTGTGTGTCAAATGAGGAGCTCCTCTCCTCTATTTATACTAGATCCCAACTGACCAAAAACCCTAATGGGGCCGACCTCTACTTGAGAAGTCTAATAACCCTTAAAATATAAACTCAGGGACGACCCCCACATGGTGGGTCTAATAACCCTAGTTCCCACACACCATCGGAGGAATAAACATCTCCGGATACATAATAGAATTGCCTCAGAGGGATGAAACATCTCCGAAGTAATAATGTACAAATATAATATTCTTAGAAGTTACAATATTCAACAATTCGCATCGTGCATTCCACATTGCGGATGCGGAAATGCAGAATTCCATATTCCAATTCCAGGGATAATTTTCTCTCGTATTTTGCATTGCAGATGCGGAAATGCGGAAATCCATATGCCACCAATGGTTGGTCCCCGACCTCCACAATACACGATCCACATTGCAGATGCGGAAAGGTCCTTGCGGATGCAGAAGGGTCAGGACCAAAGACGCTTGCTCCAGCAAGCTTCTAAGGAAAACTTCCAAGGGTCATAACTCCCTCATCCTTGGTCCAAATGAGACAAGGTACATACCGTTGGAAAGATATTGGAGAGATATATCCATTGGTGCAATCCCCACTCCATCTGAGCACTCCAAACATGCCAATTTACCAACTTAAACTCTGCTCATAACCTCTCCAAGGTGCCTTTACCCTTCTCCAAGGAACTCTGCTCCAATTCTGCCATGCCTTCTCTCCTTCTGATCCACAGAGGAGCCTGTTCCTTTCCCAAAATCTTGGCTAGAGTGGTCCTGCACATTTACCAGACTTAGCCCCAATTCATCAAAAGAAAATACAAAAGCATTACCAAAGGGGATTGCAATTATGCATAAGAACACTCCATGAAAACAAGAATGAAACATGATCCACACACATAGAAGGGAATACATGCACATAATTCTCCCAGGAAGATTGATGAAAGCATGCAGGGCTTAGCCCTATCCCTCAACATAATCACATATAAGTACCAATATAAGGATAGAATGTAAGGTTCAAGACACATGTAATTGACATACACACAAAAATTAGTCATATTAACACACAGTGGAGTGAGACCTTATTTACACACACCTTTGCCACCAATAACAATCATCACTAATCATATAGTGCAGTAGCAAGTTGAACAACATACACAACAGACTTATCACCATGCATAGGTATATAATCATATTCATCCATGGACCATTCCCATAAGCAAATAGATGCATGCATGACTAAACACATACTATGAAACCAAAGCTATTCATTGCATCTATAACCTGCAAGGTTAGCAACATATTAAATCAAGCAAATGATGAGGCATTTAGACATGGATTTGGGCTCATACTCAGGCTCATACCTAGCTCCCTAATGATCGATTTCATACGATCATTAAATCAATAACTTGAACATAATAAGCATAGCATAAAACATGAAATAACACCATTTAAACACCACAAGGGCACTTATCTTCTGCATTGAACCTCCAAGCAAACTGGATATGGAATGCAACTTTCCAACCCAACCATAGATCTATACCTAACATCTATTATTTCAGCAATCAGAGATCACCTCGAGCTGGGGCTATGTATGCACTAAGGAGTCCCTCTCAGGTTCACAGTCAATTAGGGAATCCAACCAAGAGTTAACTTCGTCAAGAAAATTGGAAGGTAGGTAATGGTTTCTATCTCAATGGGCTCATCTACAGAGCTATAGGCATATCCCAATGAATTCAAACAGGTTTAAACACCCTCATCACCCCACTCTCATCCTAGGTAGGGTTCCCTTCACTGCTGCACAACCCCTAGGGTGTCCTTTCCTCTAGCACTGATTGGGTAAGTGTGGCTAGCCTTGACCATTGAATCAAAGTGAATAAGCCCTCTCAGGACTTGGAAGGAAGTCTACAACCTCTAGGTCCCTTCCCACTTAGATTTTCTTCTCCACGATATGATCTATGGTTGTCCAAACCGATTCAACTCATACAAAGGTTTTTCTTAGGCGTCTCCGCTCTACCAATTCACACACACAGGTTGTGATTTCCCCTTTTCCCCACAGATAGGATATGTAATTCATCCATAGAATCAGATCCAAGGGTAACCCCATTGTTCTGCTTCCTACGCAGTGTTTCCTAAGTGCACTCGGCTCTGCAATTAGGCTTACATCGAACCACGATTTTCTCTCTTGTTTTCTTCTCAGCTCCCACTTCTCTATGTGAATGAATGAGTTCCTTTGTTGACTATCGGGGTATGGATTAGGATGGGAGAATTCCCAAGTGTGGAGTGGCTTAAGGGACAAGCAAAACACAAGGCCTTAACCTGCCATACAGATTATCAGTGTTAACACCTTATAAATTTTAAGTAATTTATGGGTGATTTCGTATCATTTGTTATGTATGGATGATTTCTTAGTGCTCTTGAAACTCTAGTGATTTCGTAATTCCATCTTCATCAATGTAAGAGATATGGACTTTTGGGTTAAAATTTTCAAATTTGAAATATGTATATATATATATATATTGGGCTTCTGACACAATATGCAAGTGTTAATGAACCAAGCATCAAGCAAGTCTACCAAGTCACAAGCATCGCCCACCACAGCACACGTCAAAAGTCAAACACCAAATCAATTCCAAACTCTATCGCCAAGCCAACGATGAGAAGGGAATAACATTGTACTCAACACGTCGAAACATGTGTCAGATAACTAGTCTAAAAATATTAAAGCACCAACAAGATATATCATGAAGTATTAGCAGTTCGTTCATGATCCAAGTGTTCGAGTTTCAATGGAGCTCTAAAAGTATTGCTCAGATCAAGGAAACGCTCACATAACCACCAACGTTAATCCAGATGTCATAAAGGATACTACTCAAGCTGCTGTCAAATGCTAGGTATCAAAGATTACATGGAAAAGAACTCGAAATAAGGATTTGTCAGTTGCCAAGTGAAAACAAATGCCACTAAATCATTCATATATGGAATTCTTTCAAAGATCGGTCTTCCTTTTTTTTCATGGTTGTGTTTTCATAATAAAAACAACACTAAGGACAATGCAATATACCAAGAGTAGTTAGGCACTTTTTGGATTATCCTCCAAGAATAAACAAAACACTCATGACAGCATTGAAATTGTATTGTATGGAGTTGTCAATTGTTAAATGCACTTGAGGAGTGTTTAAGACTACCCAGGGTTTGCAAAGTATTTTACAACATAACACGGTGGAAATAGTGGGATTGTTTGTTTGTTTTTTTGATGATATGGATAATTTCTCTTCTGGTGGGCAATATGAAGAGAATATATTAGTTATACATACTAATGCCTAGTGCAATGAATAAGGGGAATCGTCAACAGAGCATCATCAATTAATTAACAATCTCATAAGGGAAGAATGGTGATCAAAGTATGGCACATTATTGTTTTGTATCTTGCAGGGATTTCTATGATAAAGAAGTAACTGACTTCTAGGCACGATTTTAGTATTCAAGGATTCCAAATGCAAATGGTGGTGACACTGAAGGCAGAGCAGTTACAAGATTTTAAGAGCATACCCGCATTTTTAGTGAGTTACTAGCAATCTGCTTCTAAATACCGAAGATCAATTCCAACAACTCCAAACACCTGGAAGCAATTAGTTTATTCTGGACATTCAATTCATGCATTCCCAAAATCCTTGCAACTAACCAAAGATTATTTCAATTTTAAGAATATTGTTCTTGGAAACTAGTGACAGTTGAGGGGCATAATTTTCTATATATTTTGAACTTGTCAATGCAATGGGGGTTCGACTGGCTTGAGAAAATCTTTCATCTGTAGCTGGAAAAGTCTGTATATATATTCATGAATTTTAAATACAGGAAGACAATGCTTTAGATAGCAAAGATTCATCACAGTATACTTTTTCAGTGTGTTTTCCTTTAGTTTACATTCATTTCACTTATGTTCTTTCTTCTAATGATAGTTAAGAGTATATGATTGGAATTCATCCTTGATAGATGCTCCCTTCATATAGTTAATGCAGCTATCATGTTTTAATGATTGCAGGTCTAGAATTCACCCTCTGTTAGGTGCTCTTTTCATTGTAGTTAGTCTTATGTTATTTCTTCTAAAGTTATAATTGAGAATTCATCCTTGTAAGATGCTCTCATTCGTAATGGGATTTTCTTACTTCTGTCTGGCCATCATTTGAATACTATTTATTGTTGAAAGATATGCTTACTTTTCCTCTGTTCCCTCAGGAGTATATAGATGTGTTAATCTTCATAGTATATCTCAAAAGTTGATTCCATTTCCCAATGGAATGTTTTTCCTATTTTTCCAACCACGTCATTTAAAATTTAAAACCCTTACCTTACAAATATGGCCATTGGGTTTATTGTCAAGCTGCTATTGTAGTGACATTGGGTAGTATATTTGTAGAGAGAGCCCTCTCTGACTAAAAGAGGCCAAATTTTAGTCTAACGATTAGTTTGAGGTTACCTTGGGAGTTTTGTTTCACAACCAAAGGAAATTTCCGAGTGCTAACATTTTGGCGTCATTTCCAAGGAAGCGAAAGTGAAAATTTTCCTTGGGTGGAAATGACAAAGACTAGAGCTGAATTGTTGATGGTGAAAAAAAATTAGACATCAAGATGCTGTGCAACATTCACCTGGCGAATCCAACCTCGAAGAAGGATTCAGAGTTTGAATTGCTGATTCAGTTTCCTCATCAATTAAGATGATAGGGTATGTGAAAAATCATGTTTCTGTTGAAGGTTTTAAAGAATATTTTGACATGTTTGATGATGATCAAATCGGAGAGGCATTCTCAAATTTTTTACTTATGTATTTAAATCAGTGCAAATTTTCTCCTAAAGATAAGGTCACTTTCTTAGAAGAGATTGTTGAAAAAATTGAGGAAGATCTTGAGGCCCTCAAAGATCAAATTCAGTCCCAAGGTTTTCACTATAAAAAATTGTCTTTTGAAGACCCTTTTCAGTTGCCTTTAGTTGTCAAAGACGAAGAATGTTTTGTTTTTTATCATGAGTTTGATAAATCATAGTTGAAATCATATGTTGAAGAAAAGAACACACATGAACTGTACAACCATAGCAATCAAATTATAGACTATATGGAGGATCATCAAACAGATCACGTTATCTTTGATTTCGTAGTTGACTACATGGAAGGTTTTTTCAACTTGAATTTTAAGTTTTCTTTCTACTGTGGAAATAATATGTATTATTAGTTACCTTTATTGTTATATCTTCCGGTATTCATCTTGTTGAAGCACACTCAAATAGTCAAATTATTGGAGTAGCTACTTGATTGGATTTATTGGAAATTTGAGATCACTTAATCGGCAGCATCTTAGGGTAGGGTTAGTTGTGTGCAATAAGCTTGCTGGCCAAGCATTTCTTTCAGCACTTTTTTTCAATTTTATCTTTCAGATTTCATTTTCAGTAGTTCTCGGTATGTAGTATTATTTCAGTCTTCAGTTTTTAACGGCATTTTCAAATGATGGTCATAGGTTAGAACAAGTTGCAATCTTCAAATTGGGAACAACCCAATGGTTAGCCACATTGTCTACGAGGTTCTTTTCTACCTCACTGGGAGGATAACATCCCCATTTGGAGACATATGTTAACACCTTATAAATTTTAAGTAATTTATGGGTGATTTCGTAGCATTTGTTACGTATGGATGATTTCTTAGTGCTATTGAAACTCTAGTGATTTTGTAATGCCATCTTCATCAATGTAAGAGATATGGACTTTTGGGTTAAAATTTTCAAATTTCAAAATATATATATATATATATTGGGATTCTGACCCAATATGCAAGTGTTAATGAACCAAGCATCAATCAAGTCTACCAAGTCACAAGCATCGACCACCACATCACAAGTCAGAATTCAAAAACCAAATCAATGCCAAACTCTAGCGCTAAGCCACCGATGAGAATTGAGTAGCATTGTGCTCAACTCGAAACATGTGTCAGATAAATAGTCTAAAAATATTAAATCACCAATGAGATATCTCATGAAGTATTCGCAATTCATTCATGATCCAAGGAGTTTCAATGGAGCTCTCAAAATATTGATCAGATTAAGGCAACGCTCAAATAACCACTATCGTTAATCCACATGTCATAAAGGAGACTACTCAATCTGCTGTCAAATGCTAGGTATCAAATATTACATGGAAAAGAACTCGAAATAAGGATTTGTCAATTGCCAAGTGAAAACAGATGCCACTAAATCATTCGTATATGGAATTCTTTCAAAGATCGGTCTTCCTTTTTTTTTTCATGGTTGTGTTTTCATAATAAAAACAAAAACACTAAGGGAAATGCAATATACCAAGAGTAGCTATGCACTTTTTGGATTATCCTCCAAGAATAAACAAAACACTCTTGACAGCATTGAAACTGTATTGTATGGAGTTGTCAATTGTTAGAAGCACTTGAGGAGCATTTAAGACTGCCCAGGGTTTGAAAATTATTTTACAACATAACACGTTGGTGGAAATAATGAGATTGTTTGTTTGTTGTTTTGATGATATGGATAATTTCTCTTCTGGTGGGAAATATGAAGAGAATATCTCAGTTATACATACTAATGCCTGGAACAATGAATCATACTAATGCCTGGAACAATGAATCAGGGGAATCGTCACCGTAGCATCATCAATTAATTAACAATCTCATAAGGGAAGAATGGTGATCGAAGGATGGCACATTATTGTTTTGTATCTTGCAGGGATCTATGATAAAGAAGTAATTGATTTCTAGGCACAATTTTAGTATTCAAGGATTCCAAATACAAATGGTGGTGACACCTGGAGGCAAAGCAGTTACAAGATTTTAAGAGCATCCCCGCATTTTTAGTGAGTTACTGGCAATCAACTTCTAAATACAAAAGATCTATTCCAGTAGCTCCAACAACTCCAAATACCTGGAAGCAATTAGTTTATTCTGGACATTCAATTCCTGCATTCCCAAAATCCTTGCAACTAACCAAATATTATTTCAATTTTAACAATATTGTTGTTGGAAACTGGTGACAGTTGAGGGGCATAATTTTCTATATATTTTGAACTTGTCAATGTAATGGGGGTTCAACTGGCTTGAGAAAAGCTTTCCTTTGTAGCTGGAAAAGTCTGTATATGTATTCATGAATTTTAAATACAGGAAGACAATGATTTTGATAGCAGAGATTCATCACAGTATACTTTTTCAGTGTGTTTTCCTTTAGTTTACATTCATTTCACTTATGTTCTTTCTTCTAAGGATAGTTAAGAGTATATGATTGGAATTCATCCTTGATAGATGCTCCTTTCATATAGTTAATACAGGTATCATGTTTTAATGATTGCAGGTCTAGAATTCACCCTCTGTTTGGTGCTCTTTTCATCGTAGTTAGTCTTATGTTATTTCTTCTAAAGTTACAATTGAGAATTCATCCTTGTAAGATGCTCTCATTCGTAGTGGGATTTTCTTACTTCTGTCCTGCCATCATTTGAATACTATTTATTGTTGAAAGATATGCTTACTTTTCCTTTGTTCCCTCAGGAGTATATAAATGTGTTAATCTTCATAGTATATCTCAGAAGTTGATTTCATTTCCCAATGGAATGTTTCTCCTACTTTTCCAACCACATCATTTATAATTTAAAACCCTTACCTTACAAATCTAGCCATGGGTTTATTGTCAAGCTGCTATTGTAGTGACATTGGGTAGTATATTTGTAGAGAGAGCCCTCTTTGACTGAAAGAGGCCAAATTTCAGTCTAAAGATTGGTTTGAGGTTACCTTGGGAGTTTTCTTTCACAGCCAAAGGAAATTTCTAAGTGCTAACATTTTGGCTTCGTTTCCAGGGAAGCGAAAGTGAAAATTTTCCTCGAGTAGAAATGACAAAGACTAGAGCTGAATTGTTGATGTGAAAAACAATCATACATCAAGATGCTGCGCAACATTCACCTGGTGACTCCAACCTCGAAGAATCTAGATATCAAAATTTTCATGGCGACTCTACTGTCAGAAGGATTTGGAGTTTGAATTGCTGATTTAGTTTCCTCATCAATCATGATGATAGGGTATGTGAAAAATCATGTTTCTGTTGAAGGTTTTAAAGAATATTTTGACATGTTTGATGATGATCAAATCGGAGAGGCATTCTCAAATTTTTTACCTATGTATTTAAATCAGTGCAAATGTTCTCCTAAAGATAAGGTTAGTTTATTAGAAGAGTTTGTTGAAAAACTTGAGGAAGATCGTGAGGTCCTGGAAGATCAAATTCAGTCCCAAGGTTTTCACTATCAAAAATTGTCTTTTGAAGACTCTTTTTAGTTGCCTTTAGTTGTCAAAGATGAAGAATGTTTTGTTTTTTTATCATGAGTTTGATAAATCATAGTTGAAATCATATGTTGAAGAAAAGAACACACATGAACTATACAACCATAGAAATCAAATTGTAGACTATATAGAGGATCATCAAACAGATCATGTTATCTTTGATCTCGTAGCTGACTACATGGAAGGTCTTTTCAACTTGAATTTTAAGTTTTCTTTCTACTGTGGAAATAATATGTATTATCAGTTACCTTTATTGTTATATCTTCTGGTATTCATCTTGTTGAAGCACACTCAAACAACCAAATTATCGGAGCGGCTACTTGATTGGATTTATTGGAAATTTGAGATCACTTAATCGGGCATTTCTTTCAGGATTTATGGTAGGGTTAGTTGTGTGCAATAAGCTTGCTGGCCAAGCATTTATTTCAACACTTTTTTTCAATTTTATCTTTCAGATTTCATTTTAAGTAGTTCTCAGTACGCAGTATTGTTTCAGTCTTTAGTTTTTAACGACATTTTCAAATGACGGTCATAGGTTAGAACATGTTGCAATCTTCAAATTGGGAACAACCCAATGGTCAGGGACATGGTCTACGCGGTTCTTCGCTACCTCACTGGGAGGATAGCATCCCCAGTTGGAGCCATATGTTAACACCCTATAAATTTTAAGTAATTTATGGGTGATTTCGTAGCATTTGTTACATATGGATGATTTCTTAGTGCTATAGAAACTCTAGTGATTTTGTAATGCCATCTTTGTCAATGTAAGAGATATGGACTTTTGGGTTAAAATTTTCAAATTTGAAATATATATATATATTGGGATTCTGACCCAATATGCAAGTGTTAATGAACCAAGCATCAATCAAGTCTACCAAGTCACAAGCATCGGCCACCACATCACAAGTCAGAATTCAAAAACCAAATCAATGCCAAACTCTAGCGCTAAGCCACCGATGAGAAGGGAATAACATTCTGCTCAACACATCGAAACATGTGTCAGATAACTAGTGTAAAAATATTAAAGCACCAACGAGATATCTCATGAAGTATTAGCAGTTCATTCATGATCCAAGTGTTTGAGTTTCAATGGAGCTCTCAAAGTATTGATCAGATCAAGGAAACACTCACATAACCACCAGCGTTAATCCACATGTCATAAAGGAGACTACTGAAGCCATTGTCAAATGCTAGGTATCAAATATTACATGGAAAAGAACTCGAAATAAGGATTTGTCAGTTGCGAAGTGAAAACAGATGCCCCTAAATCATTCATATATGGAATTCTTTCAAAGACTGATCTTCCTTTTTTTTTCATGGTTGTGTTTTGATAATAAAAACAAAAACACTAAAGGAAATGCCATATACCAAGAGTAGCTATGCACTTTTTGGATTATCCTCCAAGAATAAACAAAACACTCTTGACAACATTGAAATTGTATTGTATGGAGTTGTCAATTGTTAGATGCACTTGAGGAACGTTTAACACTGCCCAGGGTTTGAAAATTATTTTACAACATAACACGTTGGTGGAAATAATGAGATTGTTTGTTTTTTGTTTTGATGATATGGATAATTTCTCTTTTGGTGGGAAATATGAAGAGAATATCTCAGTTATACATACTAATGCCTGGAAATATGAATCAGGGGAATCGTCATCGGAGCATCATCAATTAATTAACAATCTCATAAGGGAAGAATGGTGATCGAAGGATGGCACATTATTGTTTTGTATCTTGCAGGGATCTATTATAAAGAAGTAATTGATTTCTAGGAACGATTTTAGTATTCAAGGATTCCAAATACAGATGGTGGTGACACCTGGAGGCAAAGCAGTTACAAGATTTTAAGAGCATCCCCGCATTTTTAGTGAGTTACTGGAAATCAGTTTCTAAAAACAAAAGATCGATTCTAGCAGCTCCAACAACTCCAAACACCTGGCATCTATTATTTTATTCTGGACATTCAATTCCTGCATTCCCAAAATCCTTGCAACTAACCAAATATTATTTCAATTTTAACAATATTGTTGTTGGAAACTAGTGACAGTTGAGGGGCATAATTTTCTATATATTTTGAACTTGTCAATGTAATGGGGGTTCGATTGGCTTGATAAAATATTTCCTCTGTACCTGGAAAATTCTGTATATATATTCATGAATTTTAAATACAGGAATACAATGCTTTTGATAGTAGAGATTCATCACAATTTACTTTTTGAGTGTGTTTTCCTTTAGTTTACATTCATTTCACTTATGTTCTTTCTTCTAAGGATAGTTAAGAGTATATGATTGGAATTCATCCTTGATAGATGCTCCCTTCATATAGTTAATACAGGTGTCATGTTTTAATGATTGCAGGTATAGAATTCACCCTCTGTTAGGTGCTTTGTTCATTGTAGCCAGTCTTATGTTATTTCTTCTAAAGTTACAGTGGAGAATTCATTCTTGTAAGATTCTCTCATTCGTAATGGGATTTTATTACTTTTGTCCTACCATCATTTGAATACCATTTATTGTTGAAAGATATGCTTACTTTGCCTCTATTCCCTCAGGAGTATATAGCTGTGTTAATATTCATAGTATATCTCAAAATTTGACTCCATTTCCCAATGGAATTTTTCTCCTACTTGTCCAACCACATCATTTAAACTTTAAAAACCCTTACCTTACAAATATGGCCATTGGGTTTATTGTCAAGCTACTATAATAGTGACAATGGGTAGTATATTTGCAGAGAGAGCCTTCTTTGACTGCAAGAGGCCAGCTTTCAGTCTGAGTGCCCCACACGACATAGAATTCATGGGTCGGTTTTCTCAACCACATTCTTACAGTTGCATTAATCTCAGCATGGGAATTCAAATGGGTTCATCAATGGACATGTGGAAGCATGGTTCCAATCCCATAACCCCCTCACCTCTCCCTAGTGGATACATAGTTCCCCCTCATTTTTTCGCAGCCATAGTTAGTCCTTGGTATTTTATTTACATGGAATTATTTACATCATGTACAGTATTCCATGGCTTACTAGCACATGGGTTATCAGAATATCAAATACTTGCATATGCAATTAAAATTAAGCATCCACTAGTGGGTGCCTTGGCCTTGAGCTCCACACTAGGGCAAACACACCTTGCAATATTTACATAGCAGCCAAAATAGCCTAAGGTCAGAATGAGGGATATTACATCCTACCTCGCTTAGAATAACATCATCCTCGGTGTTCCAACACTTAGGATTACATATACAATCTACACATGTCCAAAATTACAAAAAATGTTTTAGGTTTGCTCCTACATTTTTCTCTTTACTTTGAACTTTCAGGACCAATTCCTTTGGATTCCACAAGCTTCTCCAGTTGGATTTGATCTTCCATCTCTGCAGGTGGGCATTGCTCCACAACAATCCCTTCTTTTTCCTTGCATTCGAATTGATCTACAATCTTGAAATCTTCATGGTTTCTATCTCTCTTGTTGTTTCTTGTTGGACAGATGCGGAGGCAATGATCTCCTCCACATTTCCAACATTTCAAGGGCCGATTTTTCTTTATATGCTCCATTTCCTTGGATTCTTCCCACCTGGAACATTTCTTAGTAGGATATGTGGATGATTGTCTCTTCTTTGTTCCACTGCCCCTTCCATTGTTGGTTTCTTCCAGAATGTTTCTTACCTCCATTTGTAGGAAAATAGAGTCCTTCAAAGCCTTGCGGTTCATCTCATTCTGCTGCCTTTGTATCTTGAACATTTCTCTTCCATGGTTTGAAGAAGGTTTTTAGCCAAATCTAACAGCCTTTAGTCTACTTCCATGGTCAATCTGTGCAGCTGCACACACTTGTTGTCTAGCACCACTTTCCTTGTAACTTTTGTAACTAATTTGATTTCAATTCCTCACCCGTGAAATTCATAATTGTAATTCTTGTTAGGCCATGCATACATAAACATAAAAAAATCAGTCAATTAATTTCCCAATTGACATGAAGAGTTCACGCTTTATCATGATACTTTCATACATTTCATGATTTCCCAACATACACATGAACTTATTCACATTCATCCTTTCACGGGTATTTTTCTATTTCATCATTCTCAATTCATTTCAAGCAACTAAACACAATCAATTTTTAGTCGAATCATACATTCAACAATTTTTTGTTTTCTGTAAATGCATTAATTAAAAAGGAAGGAGGAGAGTAATATTTTCCCCCTCTTAGTCTTGTTCCAACCCAGAGTCACACCACCCCTATGGTTTCATGCTCCTAGCCTCTTTCAATTCAATGAAAGTGCTTGACTTTCCCTTTCTTGGCTATGACACTTAGTGTTTAAGGTGTGTCCCAGGCCTCTCATCCAGGGAACTCTTTCCCCATGATTTCCTACATAAGCTTCGGCTGCTAGGACCTACACAATTCCACTAGCACCACTTCCATTACTACTCATACTGAGCTCTCTAGAATAGTTACATGTCCCCATGCATCCTTAGGATTTCTTCAAGGCTTCTTGCTTCCTTCAATGAACAAGGTTTCCAACATAGAAACAATAGTGTATCAGCTTGGTTGTTATAAGACTTATACATGAAATATTTCATTATCCAAAATAATAAATAGATGACGATTGAATACTTATTTGTATTGGACATTTCCTCTCTAGTCCAGAGGGTCCTGCTTTACTTTACAAGCCTTGGGATCACCTGTGGAATTGGATGTTGGCTATCCCACAGGCCACTCCACACCATCCAAATAGTCAATTCCAATCTAGTACACTGACTAGATTTATCAGGCATTGATGGTGCCAAACCAATCCCATACCTGGTTTTGCCTCTCCATTGCCAAGCCAACACATCCGTCTGGGTCAGAGGTCAATGGAAGGAAACTACACCATGACCATTTCTAGGTCAAGTCTCTACTATGGATCCATAGGCATGCATGAACATTTCACACACATAACAAAACTTCATACACGTAACAACCCTTCCCCACAACCCCTAATAACACCCCCTTCACTTTTATTCTTTAGTGTGCAACACCAAATTGCATATGTTCAAGATGACCACACAAGAGGGGTAAGCAAGCTCATTAGTACTATTGATTTTAAATTGTAAACATATCTCATACATTCACTATCAAATATTGAAACACCAGGAATGTGTCCATTCCTTTAAGGTGTAGTCAATATTGACAACCCTAACATAACCCAAAACCAAAAAGGTGTGCACCCCTCCCCGATGTGAGCCATGTTGGCCCTAGTTACACTCCAAGCAATATGGAATAATAACAATAAAATAAAACATGCTCTACATAATAACCCTAATAATTGGACACGCATATCCTTAGCTAGGGTTTCAGAACACTTATCCACTTTGCATATGCATCTCTTCTTTATTTGCGAGGAATGGGGGCTCCCTTATTTGAGTGGACAATCCCTCAGTTTTCCACCTCAATCATTTTGATGTTCCATAACCCACATATTCCTTACTGGCCTAAGTTTTACCATCTCACTCATATTGTTTACCAATCCTGTAGTGCAGATGAGACACCCTCGTGTCATTTGGATCTTGTAAGTGGCACCACCCTATCCATTAGGGTTTAGGCTTGCTTCCATAGCATAGGCATCCACCTACAACATATCCCTTTGACATAGTTAAGAATTATCCCAACAACCATTAGTAATTGATTAGCAAAATTCTAAATCCGAGATTTGTAAATATACTTTCCTGTAGCAATCATCAATTTTACAAATCTGAATTTACAACTCTGTTTCTAGAAATCTAGGGTCTGTTATTGAATTAATTTCAATGATCAAAGGTTATTGATGAATTGAAGAGGAGAGCTCCAAGACTCTGTGTTCACTTGAACATCCACCGTCTTCTTCCAATAACCAGAAGTGGTATAAATCCTCTGTGTATGGATGAACAGAGTTCCATTACCAGCATCATTCAGAAGCCGGGGGTGTGATGAAATATCGAACAAACCCTGTGAGAAATTGATTTCTTCACTGATCAATTTATGAGACCCAAGTTCGATCCACTAATGGGAGTGAAGGTTAAACTGTCAATATCTGAGGAGGACTATCGACGGTTCATCTAGCATTTCACTAGAGAAAAAGTTTTGGGGTTTAAGCAACAGAAATATAGTGCTCCCATAGAGTTTTCCCCAGATTTGGCCGACTACCAAAATTTCATAGCCATATTCCTTATGTGCAACTCTTCCCTTCCAACCGAGCATCCTGTTGGCCCATCAAACGTGACTTCCTTCATCCTACACTCATAGTGGCTCCTGAAATGATCTCAGAACCATCATTAATCTATCATTTCATGTATTATTTAATTTGCAACAGAACATGCACCACGACCATGCATTCCTGCAATGTATCACAATATGTGCATCCGCACTCATGCATGCATATTTACAACATTTACATTATCTTTTAGTGTGCATTCACTCAATGCAATCACAATTTATAAAATATTTTAATGCATATTGATCCATGCACACTATGCTATCATGCCATGCATTCTACCATTCAACATATATGGCCCTAACCATGGCCATCTCACCTAGCCTGCACTACTATAACACTACCATAGCAGGGCTATAAGTCCTTACTTTCCCTAGTTATTAATTCATAACCAGCATGGCATGACATGTCCTTTATGTGAATGTATTCTAAATCTTTAAACAACCACATGGTATGAGGCCTATTTCTTTACTATCACATACCTTACCATACCACGTGGAATATCATTCACATACCTGCATTCACTATTACATGCATAAACTTTTATGAAGGCTAAAACATGGTTAAGGATTCTTACCCATCCTTCCTCAATAGTTGTACAATTGGCACAATCAAACATACCTGCATGTCTCCCATTAGCATCTTTTGATGTTACCTGGTCAACTTGGCTTCCTGCAAAGGACTACATCATCCTTTCTTCATATATTGCTGGTCACATGTAATAGTATCATCAACATATTCAACCATGCTTCAACCCTCTCTGGTTAGACAACCATCTTCAACCACAACACTTATCATTAGTGGCTCATTGCATATGTAAAATTCACTAGCTTCACCAAAATGCAACATCATGTACATGCATTTTTCAATAGCTAGCAGTATGTCCACTAGTACCTATTTACTTCATGCATCTAATCTCTTGCATTTTCAACATTCCTATGCCATAAATTTCTATATAGAAATCTCACAAAATATAAATACAAGAGAAAGATAGGGGTTAAGGAATTTTCCTTCCAATTCCTCAATATAGCATGGAATTCTTCTTCCATGTCATAGCTGGTCCAATTGTATAGCCTTGTCATCCTTCAGTAGCTTATCTTGAGCATGGAAACAACTTCATTGCACCCAGTTCATTATTCCTATAACTGATGAGTTGGCCCCAAAGCAGCCCCAGTGTTGTAACTGAAGCTTTGATACCACTTTGTCATGTTCCCCGACCTCCCTGGTGGCCTTCAAAGGCCATGGGAGACCCTCTGTTACATTTTTTCTCCAATTTATTCCATTTTCACACACATATGGAATGGCCTTCCATCTGCAATCCGCAATGCCATCCAATCCGCAATCCATAGTCGAATTCAGAAGTCGGATTTCCAAATTATCCTTCTGCAGAAATCCCTTTTCCAACTTCCAAAGTCCACAATTCCGCAACCTGCATTGCAGAATTTGGAAAGGCAGAATCCCAATTCATATCTCTAGAAATATTTCACTCCTGCAATCCACAATCCACATTGCGGAATTCAGAAGTGCGGAAACCCAATAACTTCACTCCGACAAAAGCTTCTTCCGACTTTCACAATCCGCATTCCGCATTGTGGAACTTGGAAATCAGAACGCCAATATTGCCAATCCGGTGAAACCATCCCCCGAAATCCACATTCCACAATGCGGATGCGGAAATGTGTAAATACAAATCTCCATTTTCAGGGATAATTACCTCCTGCAATCCTCATCCTGCATTCCGCATTTTGGATGCAGAAATGCAGAATTCCATATTCCAATTCCAGGGAGAATTTCCTCCTGCATTCCGCATTGTGGATGCGGAAATGCAGAATGCCATATTCCACCAATGGTTGGTTCCTGACCTCCACAATCCACGATCCACATTGCGGATGCAAAAAGGTCCTTGCAGATACAGAAGGGTCAGGACCAAAGACCCCTGCTCCAGCAAGCTTCTAAGGAAAAATTCCAAGGTTCATAACTCCCTCATCCTTGGTCCAAATGGGACAAGGTTAGTACCTTTGGAAATATATTGGAGATCTCTATCCAATGGTTTAATCCCCACCCCATCTGAGCACTCCATCCATGCCAATTTCCCAAGTGAAACTATGCTCATAACCTCTCCAAGGTTCCTTACCCTTCTGCAAGGAACTCTGCTCCACTTCTGCCATGCCTTCTCTCCTTCTTCTGATCCACGGAGGAGCCTATTCCTTTCCCAAATCCTGGCTGGTGTCGTCCTGCAAATTTACCAGACTTATCCCTAATTCTTCAAAAGACAATACAAAATCATTACCAAAGGGGATTGCAATTATGCATAAGCACACTCCATGAACACAAGAATGAAACTTGATCCACACACATATAAGGGAATACATACACATCATACTCCCAGGAATATTGATGAAAGCATGCAAGGATTATCCCGATCCCTCAGCATAATCACATATAAGTACCAATATAAGGATAGAATGTAAGGTGCAAGACACATGTAATTGACACACACACACAAATTAGTCATATTAACACACATTGTAGTGAGACCTTATTTACACACAGCTCTGCTACCAATAAAAATCATCACTAATCAAATAGTGCAGAAACAAGATGAAAAACAAACACAACAAACTTAGCACCATGCATAGGTATATAATCCTATTCATCCATGGACCATTCCCATAAGCAAATAGATGCATGCATGACTAATCACATACTATGAAACCAAAACTATTCAATGCATCTATAACATGCAAGGTTAGCAACATATTAAATCAAGCAAATGATGAGGCATTTAGACATCGATTCAACCTCATACTCAGTCTCCCTAATGATCAATTTCATACGATCATTAAATCAATAACTTGAACATAAGAAGCATAACATAAAACATGAAATAACACCAATTAAACACCACAAGGGCACTTATCTCTACATTGAACCTCCAAGCGAACTAGATATGGATTGCAACTTTCTAACCCAGCCATAGATCTATTCCTAGCCTCTATTATTTCAGAAATCCTAGATCACCCCTGAGCTGGGGCTATGTATCCACTAAGGAGTCCCTCTCAGGTTTACTCACAGCATGGGTTCATAGTCAATTAGGGAATCCAACCAACAATTAGGTTCGTCAAGCAAATGGGAAGGCAAGTAAGGGTTTCTAGCTCAATGGGCTCATCTACAGAGGTATGGGCATATTCCAATGAGTTCAAATAGGTTTAAGAACCCCCATCACCCTACTCTCAGACTAGGTAGGGTTCCCTTCAGTGTTGCACAAACCCTAGGGTGTCCCTTCCGCTAGCACTGATTTGGGTAAGAGTGGCTAGCCTTGATTGCTGAATCATAGTGAATACGCCCTCTCATGCCTTAGCAGGCAGTATAAAACCTCTAGGTCTCTTCCCACTTAGGTTTTTTTCTCTATGGTCTGATCGATGGCTGTCCCAACCAATTCAACTCATACAAAAGGTTTTCTTGGGCATCTCAGCTCTTCCAATTCGCACACACAGGTCGCAATTTCCCCTTTTCTCCACAACTAGGCTCTCTAATTCATCCACAGAATCAGATCCAAGGGTAACCCCATCGTTCTAATTCCCTCACAAGGTTTCCTAAGTGCACTTGGCTCTGCAATTTGGCTTACACATAACCACAGTTTTCTCTCTTGTTTTCTTCTCGGATCCCACTACTCTGTGTGTATGAATGAGGTCCTTCGTCAGTTACCGGGGTATGGATCAAGATGGGAGAATTACTAGGTTTGGAGTGGCTTAAGGGACAAACAAAAAACGAGGCCATACCCTACCATACAAATTCCCAGGCTGCCCCATATTCCATCGAATTCATGGGTCGGTTTTCTAAACCACCTTCTTACAGTTGCATTAATTTCAGCATGGGAATTCAAATGGGTTGATTAATGGACATGTGGCAGCATGGTTCAAATCCCATAACCCCCTCACCTCTCCCTAGTGGATACATTATTCCCCCTCATTTTGTTGCATCCATAGCCAGTCCTTGGTATTTTATTTACATGGCATTATTTATATCATTTACAATATTCCATGGCTTACTAGCACATGGGTTATTAAAATATCAAATAATTTCCTATGCTATTAAACTCGAGCATACATTAGTGGGGGCATTGGCCTTGAGATCCACACTAGGGAAAACACACCTTGCAATACTTACATAGTAGCCAAAATATCCTAAGGTTAGAATGAGGGATATTACACCATTGCACCTTAATTTCAATGTTACTTGAAGAACTCAAGGCTATGAATTCTCAAATAAAAAAAGGATCCATTTATTCATTGTATATTTCCACCTACTTTAACTTCCCCTAATCCCTCATCATCTTCTTAACACCTCAATATCCAAAATATAACTTGAGCTAAAATGGAAAAGCATCAACTCCAAGGTCTTTGCTACAATTGTGCTGGTAAATATTCCCTTGGCTATAAATGTAAGGAGCATTTTTTATGGCCATTTAAGAGTACATTTCTGATGAGGAAGTTGGTTCTAGCACCCATGATGTTCCTCATCCATAGTGGAAGGCATTCTCCAACCTGATTTGCTGGAGGAGGAATCCCGAATCTCTTTGCATGCCTTGACTAGTATTTTTCCTTCCCAAACCCTTAAATTGATTGGATGCCTCAAACATTGCAAGGGCATAATCTTAATTGATAGTGGTAGCATGCATAACTTTATTCATTGTCAAGTATCCCAAGAAACACTTTTCTATACCCATGTTGTGAACAAATTCCAAATTATGTGTTGATAGTAATTAGTGTAGGGATGTGTCTACTCTTATTATCTATCTTGATATGAATTGGTGAGGTTCAATGACAGAAATACATGCAATAATTATTCATTCCTTTGATATTTCTAAGTAATTTTCAAGAAAAGAGAAGGGAGGAAGAGAGTGGAATACCCGTTGAAGCTAGCCACTTGTAGAAGATCCCCTTGCTTGAGCATCCATGGCCTTTAGGCCCCCATTTGCAGTATATTACTAGGTTCTTACCTATATATTCTATCTCTAAGAACTTGAAAAACTTTGCAAAACTTTAAATCTATCTACCAAACTTGAATTCAAAACATAAATTTAAACTCAGATTTGGGAGGGAAATTGAATTGCATCATATTGAATTGAGGAAAAAATAAATACTTACAAACTTCATTGAGGTGAATCCCTTCTCCTTTTATTTGAGCCAACCTTCTCCATTTTCCTTTGGTCCTTCAAGTCCTTTATGTTGAATATGAGCTTTCCAACCTTTAAATCCTTCCAGCATGCCTTTACTCTCACTTTCTATATTTTTCTATGCCTAAAATGCCTTTATTTTATAGCTTTGGGAATTGGGAATTCAGAAATCAAACTTCAATATGGGATAATACATTTTTCCCAAATTTTAATTTTTCAATCAAAAAAACCTCTTTCTATAGTATTTTCAGGTTTTTTGTCACAAATCCAGAATTTGCAGGCACAATTAATGCAGATTTTGTGCATTTCTTCTCACAATTGACTGGTGGAGACTTATATTTGAGCCTTCAAGTAAGTAGTTCAATCACTAAACTTAGCCTCTTTGGGATACCTCTTTCTTCATTCAATCCTTCTGACTATGGAAGTAGTGATTAGATAAGAGAGGATTTTTCTCTTATATGCTTGTCTTATATCTTCATGTTGTGGGAGAATAGTAAAATGTGCTTCTAATCTTCACTTGTTAAGGGTGTTAATTTGGTTGTTAACATTATTATTTTAAATTGAGGAGATATGAAATTTGGTGGTTGTGAAAATGGGTGGCTCCAAATGGGTGATTATTCTCTCAAAACCCACATGTTTGCTATTGGAATTGGTGGTTGTGATATTTTCTTAGGTGCTGAATAGTTATGAGAATTGAGCCGATCACCATGGATTTCAGTGCCTTATAAATGAATTTCCAATATGTAGAGAATAGCTACATTCTCAAATGAATTATAACTATATTTTCATATATTATCAACTTGCACCGTATGGAAAAACTTCTTAAAAAGGGCCATTTAGGCATTGTGGCTCAATTCCATGCCATTCTATCTTTTGAGACCCCTTCTCAATCCATTTATTTTGACATGCTATTAGTTTTAGAAAAAAAACTATCCATATTTGACACTCTTAGAGAATTGACCCCCTTCCCATAGTGAGCATGATCATTTCATTCCACTCATACCTAGTATCCCCCCACCAAAACTACATTGGTATCGTCATCCATTTGCTAAAAAAATGAAATTGAAAGATAATCTAGGAGTTGCTAGATGCTGGTGTCATTCACCCTAGTACCAACCCTTATTATTCCCTAGTTATTATGGTCCTCAAGAAACAAGGCACTTGACACATGTGTCTTGACTTTTGCACTTTGCATAGATTGACCATCAAGGGAAAGATTCCCATTCACGTCATTGATTACCATTTGGATGAGATAAAGGGTGATCAATTAATCACCAAACTTGATCTACACTTAGGATATAATCAAATTCACATGAATGAGGATATTCTCAAAATGGTTTTCACACACATGAATGCCATTACAATTTCTCGGTGATACCCTTTGGCCTTTGCAATGCACCCTCCACCTTCCAAAGTCTCATGAACAAAATATTTAAACCATTTCTATGTAATTTTGTTATCTGTTTTATGACACTTTGATCTATAGTAAAACTTGGCAAGCTCATGTAGTCCATCTGGATTAAGTCTTATAATTACTTGAGGATCACCAATTCTTTCTTAAAGGGTTCGATTGTGTCTTTGGTGTTTCTGAAGTGGAATATTTGGGCCATATGTTCAATTAGGAGGGTGTGCCTATGGATCTAGAGGAAATTGAAGCAATGAAGGATTGGCCTTGTACTAGAACTCTTAAAATTATAAGATGTTTTTTGGGTATGACTGGTTATTACAGGAAATTGTTAGGAAACTATGATAAGGTTGTAGCTTTTCTCATAGATTAACTAAAAAAATACTCTCAATTGAAATGGTGAAACATAAAATACATTCCATGACTTGAAGGACTCTATGTGTACAACCCATGTATTCACTTTTACCAACTTCACTAAAGCCTTTTTCCTGGAATGTGATGCCTAGGGTAAAGGCATCAAAGTATTCCTCATGTAAGGAGGAAGATCATTGGCTTTTATTGGAAAACAACTTTGTGAGCAACACTCGAGAAAATAAACTTATGAAAAAGAGATGATGTCAATATTGCATGTTGTGGACATCTTGAATCCATAACTACTTGGGCAACATTTCTGGATCAAAACTAATAATCTCAACTTGAAATATTTTTTAAACAAATAAGTACCTCCCCGGAGCAAACAAATGGGTCACAAAAATGTTCGGATATGGATATGAGATAATTTACTAAAAGGGTGAGAAAAATGTGGTAGTTGATTCTCTCTCTCCAAAGTATGAAGAAGAAGGTTCCCTCTTTTCTTTTTTCTTCATCGTATTTGACTGGATGGACGACATCTGTAATTAATGGTTCACAAATCCCATACTTTCTACTATGATCCATCAACTTCAAAAGGAATCCATGCATATCTAGGATACACTTGGCACAATGAGGAGCTTCACTATAAGGACATCCATATTTTTGCAAGAAGTCAACACTGAATTCATGGCTGTTATCTAAGCTACATTCATCCCCCACAGTTGGTCATTCGAGGTTTCATAAAACATATGAAAGGATCTAAGAATCATTTTTTTGGAAGGCATGAAGGAAATCCACACATTTGTGGTAGAATGTGACACTTGTCAATGACATAAAGGTGAGACACTGAATCTTCCGAGTGAACTTCAACCACTTTCCAATATTCCACCCACAGTATGGATTGACATTTCTATGGATTTTATTGTGGGTTACCAAAATTTGGGAATAAGTTTGTAATCAAGGTCGTGGTTGATTTCTTTTCCAAATATGCTCATTTTTGTGCCCTACCACACACGCTTTCAAGGTATCTCTAGTAGATAAAGTCTTCATGCATAATATCTTCAAATTCCATGGTATGTCGTTATCTATTGTCATGGACCATGATACAACCTTCACTATAAATTTTTGGAAATAATTGTTTAAGTTCCAAGGAAATCAATTGAATCTCAATGCCGCATATCATCCCCAAATTCATGGTTAGACAAAAACTTTCAACAAGTGCCTAAAAGCATATTTGAGGTGATCTACATTAGACTGGCAATCCCAATGGGACCGATGGTTTCCCTAGTATATTGGTGGTATAATACAACTTATCATGTTTCCACTCAAATGTCGTCCTTCAAAGTTGTCGATGGCCAAAATATCCCCTTAGTACTATCCTACTTACTGGGTGCCTCTAAGGTACAATAGGTCAAAAAAACACTCACATTTCAAGCCTACAATCTTTGCACTTTCAAGGATAATCTAGATATCCCTCATAATAGGATGAAGCAATAGATGGACCAAAATTGTTCAACATGCCATATTTTAGAAGGGGATTAGGTATTAATTTCCGTACAACCCTATATGTAGACCTCACTTAAGGCCAACCACACCAGAAGTGTTGGAACTAAGGTATTTTTGAACTAGTTTTATGATGGTGTGAAAAGGGGTAGCGTAGAAAAGTGGTCAAAGGGAGCATGACCGCAAAAGAAGGATGGACTCCAATGTAGTGCTGTAAAATATGGAAAGAGTAGTGGTTGATCACGTCAACTGAGAAAGTGGTTAGATAAAATTGAGTAATTTAGGATTTTCGGACCACTTAGTGGTCCGTGGGGGCTATGCCAAGAACTATATATATGTAATGGGTTGGGTAGAGTAGGCTGCTGATAATTTTGTAATGAAATCTTGCTAAAAAGAGAGTGTGACGAAGAGTAGAGTGATCCCATGTATGAATTATATGTAACTGAAGGGGTTTGCAAGGATTATAGTATGTAGGTAGTGTGAGCATATCTATAAGAATATGAATATGAAGATGAAATGCTTTATGTAATGGGATCAATGAATAAACAAATCATTTCCGTGGTTTTCTCCCAGTTGGGTTTCCATGTAAAAATATTTGGTGGAGTGTGTATGTGAATTCTCTTTCTTGTGTATGTTGTTTTGATTTACATTATATTGTTAAATGAAAAATGCTTAATGGTATGGCAATAATGTGTGGATGTTTTCAGTTACAATATACCACACAGTAGATGTATGCATTATGATTATCTATGTGGTTTAATTGATTTATGTCAAGGTTATGTTAATGGATATGTTTGTAGACAGAGTTCCCTCCCCTTCACTACTGCAGAAACTTGGTTCCTACAGTACCCATAAGCACTTCATGTGAGACTTCACCTATTTGCAGGTGATGCCGAAAGGGATAGTATCTTGGGATTTGTTGGTCTATGTCACAGTGAACCTGGGTCTTCCCACAAGTGATCAAACAAATGGTTCCATTATTGGGACCGGGGTATACAATTGAAGGGGGCATGTAAATGTGGTATCCAAGTAAATAATAGATCTTGGAGTGGATAGATAAGAAGCATCTATAATTTTCCAAACAACAGAACAAAAATCCATGGTTTAGTTCATAGGAGTGATTGGAAAGGTATGTTTTCTCATATCTGCATGAAATATTCTTTGGTGAGTTTCCTATTTTGTTATCATAATTGTTGTTGAATTTGGGAGAGTAGAAGAGATGCTTCCAAGGAGGTGAGCCAACGATTTGGAATCCTGAGTTAGTTCGAACACTTAAAGGTATCAATAATAGGATTTCTCGTGTTGTTGATTATTGGCTTGATAGTATACTTGTGGGTTATACTATTGAGTTTGTTGTAGAGACATTAAAATATTATAGCACAACTGAAAGAGAATTTTTCCAACGACCATGAGTGTTGTTCAGGTTTCTACCTTATAGCGAGGAGAGGGACACTACCAACTTCTAGGGTGATAGGTAAATACATTGATCATATTGCGTAGGCTTCTACAAAAGGAAAGAGATCAAGATCTAAGAAGGAATACCTTATTAATGGCATTCGATCCTAGCTTTCGATCACTCCGATCAATCCTTCACTTGATCTTATGCTTGATGAACCTGCAATACAAAAGATACCTTCCTCAGCGTATCTTGACTGATATAACAATGATGAAATTGAAATGCAATTTAGACATCAAATACAATCAAGCATGTAATCCAAACAAGTATGCAATCCATTAGACATTTGATTGGGACAGGAAGGGTATTTCAACCTTTATTGTCAAAAGAAAATAACCAGTACAATTATACCTGATCATTCAGAGTGCTTGTGCAACCGGATTCTGGGCTCCTGCTCTTCACACTAACTTTGGAATTCCTCCAGCATAACAACCCTTAATGCATAGTTTCTCCTCCTAGTTCTCTAATTGAGTCTAACTAGTTTGAGTCTCCTTTGAGTCTAGTCTCTCTCATGCATCCCCCTTGTATTTATGGGACAAGGTAGGCAGTTTGGATCGAGAGGTAGTTTCATTGGGAGGTTGGGGAAGTTGCAAACCAACTTCAACTAATCCCAATTCGTCAAATTAATATATTTTTGATTTCATCTTAAGATATGCACGAGTTTTCTAAAGCATAGTAGCGCATAGTATGCAAGTCCAGTACTTTACAAGCAGCATTTGCAACTCTTTTTAAGGTGTGCGCTAGTTTGCTTAAGTAAAGTAGGGAATACTAGTAGGTGTGCGCTACTATCATGCCTGTAGAGTAGGGCACACTTCCAGATATGCGCTACTATCATGCTTGTAGAGTAGCGCACATGTCAAAATGTAAGGTAAATCAGGGTTTTGTCAACTGCAGAGGGGTAAGTCTGGTCCATACATCACCTAGGCCAATCTTGCTTTTCAATCCAAGTTGTCCTTTTGTGTGATCGACAACTAAATGTGATCATGGACGGAGAAATGCAGATTTTACCTATAATAGATGCCCCCTCATGTGTGAGGTTAGAGGGAGGGAAACGATGACCGAAATACATTATACTTCCAAGTCAGAAGAGGAGCAAAAAACCGCAGAACCAAGTCACAAAAGTACCTGAAATAATGATCAAGGTCAGCGAGCAATTACAATCTTGACATCATATAGATGTGTAGCATGATACAACACGATCTCCGATACATAAATAGGAGATGCATATATAGCATGGCCACTGAAATACAAGCATGGATCCATGTCAAAATGAGAGATCATAGCCATAACAACAAACTGGATCTATGTCTCATGGAGAGCCAAAATGAGTGAGGCTCAGTCTTGCGCAGCTTGGGTGATAACATAATGAGGTAATGCTATCAAAATCCCAAGGTCTTCATCCAAACAACCCAAGGTACAAACCCTAACCATGTGAATAAATGAGCCGAAGTCGAACATGGGGGAATTGTTTGATTACCGGTCATTGATGTATACCGTTAACAAACGCGAGGGTTTCCACCGATAATGATAATGGGGCCCAAGGTACCTAGTACGATCCAACAAGTGTGAATAACAGGACTTGAAGTCGAACACTTGAGGAACCCGTCAAATGAAAGACATTTATGTATTCTCATTATTTGACGACAAGGGAAACTGCCACTGATGACTGCAATCCCCAAGGTACTAACCAAAAATCTAAACTTCATTCCCAGAGAAAAATAAGTTGATGTCGATGGGAAAAAGTCCGTTGGAAGGGAGGACTTAAGGCATCCTCCATCATCCAACACGAGGAACGCTCAAATGGTATGAGTTGATGTGGAATAGTACAAGTAACAAGACTGACATTAGGATTGTCGACACATGAGGTCAAGATAAACGACAGAATGGCCGACACAGGCTGTATCCTTGAATAGTGAGCACGACATAAAGTGACTTAGGAAGTTTTCAATATGATGGGGAAGTGATATAAGCCTGGAATGTAGGAGACATTAGCAGACCCTCCATATGGTTGGAAGAATAACCAATTGGGGGAGTAAACAACTCGGAGATCAGGTTTACCCTAAGGTAAAAAACTAGAACCCAACTGAAATGACGGACTCAAATAGGTGCTATGTTCAAGGATAGGACTGACTTAACTGCATTTGAAACTGAAAAGATGTGATATACCCTTCTTATCCCTTATTCTTTTTTGATAAAAGAATACCTTTCTTGTTGTTTTAATGAGTCCAAGAAAGAATGAAAACTCAATAGATCCAACCATGTAAAGAGTTTAATGAGCCCATGGGAGGAAGACTCAGGACTTTCTTCATTGTTTATAGAGTTCGAAGAAGAGATAGAAGAATACTCTATAGTACTGATCTTTGGATTTTAATATCAAGCCAAGATCTGTTCTTGCTCGCCGGTGTTTTCTTGTTTAAGGAGTCAAAAAAACTTAAATAATCCTCCATACACCCCTCGTGGATTTTAATATCGAGCCCAGGTTGATATATGCTCGCTGGTGTTTTCCTATTTATAGAGTCTAAAAAACTTAAACAATCCTCTATACATCCTCTCTTGGATTTCACATCGAGCTTGAGTAAGTGAGTTCTCACTGGTGTTTTCATGTTTCGAGAGCCTGAAAACCCTAAAGAAGGCTCCAAAAGGTCATTTTTCGTAAAGTTAGTCTCTTCCCCTGAAAAAATGTAAAACAATGGAAGAAGAACTCTTCTAGCCACGGATGACTAGAGTATTCCTTTTTCATAAGTAATCTGCAAAAGTCCAGAAAAGGGTTAAAATTATACTTAAGCAGATGGACCTACAATTCCTTTAACTAGCTTGAAGAGGACAAGTCTGCTCGACAATCTTGTCATATTTAAAGAGTCTAACAAGAGCTTAGAGAGAACTCCATAAAAATATTTTTCGTAAAATTTTAACGAGCCCGAAAAAGTAAACTCGTGACCTCCTTTACTATTTTTAACGAGCTCAAAGGAGAGATGGAAGAATGCTCATAGCTTCCTTATTGTTTTTTACCAGCTCGAAGAAAAGGTGAAAGAATGCTCGTAACTTCCTTACTGTTTTTAATGAGCTCGAAGAAAAGGTGGAAGAATGGTCGTAGCCTCCTTACTATTTTTAACGAGCTCGAAGAAAAGGTGGAAGAATGCTCGTAACTTCCTTACTGTTTTTAACGAGCTCGAAGGAAAGGTGGAAGAATGCTCATAACTGGATCAATGTCCAAATGAATGGAAGACTGCATTATAGACTCTAGGAAAACTTCATCAGATGGAAGTATATCATCCCAAATAGAAAGCATGTTTAAACATTCAGATGGAGTCATCACATGGTCAATTGCTGGGAACCAGTCCCAAGAAGGTAAGCATGAATTCAGAGGCTTTTTCTCAGTAGCAATTGGACTCAAGGAACAATATGCCACATAATTTGATTGTGACATGGTAGTGCCTACTGATGAGGGACATACTTGGTCTATAGTTGGGTAATAAGAGGGATCAACAAATGTAAGCTGATCGATAGTGACAATGCTTTCGTTGTGAGGAAAATGCATCACACAAAAGGGCGTAGACACCACAGCTTGCATATTATATACATAATCACGCCCAAGGATCATATCAAAATCCATAGGGTCCTTTAAAACCATAAAATCAACTAAGACTATTTTTCCACCCAAAGTAACAGGTACCTGAGGGACGAATCCCAACGGTTCACTTCGTCTTTTATCGAAAGTCAACGGCCAATTAACAACTGGAACAAGGTTAGGAAAACCTAAATCTCTCCAACAATAAGGGGATAAGATACTAACAGAGGCTCCTTCATCTACAATACATCGATGAACCGCATGGTTTCCGATATCAACCTTTATCTGGAAAGGTGTAGCAGAAGGAAGGCGAGGCCCATTTAGACTATTCCAATCAAAGGAAATGATCTTAGAGCTTGGTAGGGGTTCACTCAGCACAGATGAAGTGCCCCCATTTTCTGAAACATCCGAACTGGTAATGTAGAAGAATTCAGGGACAGGCGCATCAGTCTCCGAAGGACTGATGGGATCGGTCAAAGATTGCATCGATTCGATCGCTTCACTCTCCAAAGGAAGAGTGGGGTTGACCAAAGATTGCATTGGTTCAACCACTTCATCAACCAAAGGTTGATCAGGCTATTGGGAATCTATAGATAGTTTAGGAGCAGAGGATCCTTCAGACATGGACCACACTCTTGCACCTCTGGAATAGTAGGGCATTGGTGAGTAAGGTGATCTCCCTTACAAAGTTTACAAGGGAACTTTGGCTTCCGTCCTATAAGCTTAGACTCTGTAACAACAACACTACTCTCAGCATGACTAGTCTTGGCTGACATATTGCCCCCAGTGTGACTTGCATTGGCTGGTTGCTCAGAAGCAGAATACTTTTTAACTATGGACCACACTCTTGCACCTTTGGAATCATAGGGCATTGATGAGTAAGATGGTCTCCCTCGCAAAACTTACAAGGGAACTTAAGCTTCTGTTTATTAGGTTTGTCAACAATGTCAATGTTCTCAGCATGACTTGCAGTGGTCGATTCAATGTCTCCAGTATGACTCACAGGAACTGGTGACTTGTCATTAATATGACCAACAGTGATCAATGACGTGTCCTCAACTTGAGAAACAGTGGTTGAAGACATGCTTTCAGTATAATTTGCATTGACTAAAAGTTTGCTCCTAGCATGACCTCTAGAGGCTGGGTAGGTGCCCCCAGCATGACTTCCTGAGGCAGGGTGGCAAGGTTTAGTATGATTCATAGTGACTGAGTGTTTTTTCCAGGCATGATCTACAGAGGCTGGGTAGGTGCCCCCAGCATGACCTCAAGAGGCTGGGTGGCTGCCCCCTTACTTTGGCATCTTCTTTCTATTCTTCTTTCGTCTATTCCTTTTAGATTGTTGGTTACTAGTATTAATACTTTCACCACATGTGGTAGAAGGAGGAGGATAAGCTATTACTGGCGAAGCGGGCATAGGTTTATGATGCTCTTGATGTGAGGTGCTTACTTGAGAAGCATCAGGAGCATGCAAGGAGTTTGGAGTGGAAAACAACCAAACTGGTAGCCCTATATCCTATGTTTTACTTGCCTTCATTCTTACATTATATAGCTAACCCTCCTAACCAACATTTTTCTAGCCTCTCTCTCTCTAACCTCTAATGCTTGCAGGCATACAAGATATACTTGGAAACCTAACTTCTAACTAAATAAAAAAATTTCTACATTTATGGAACTAACTCCTAAAGTTCTTGTAAATTTATTGTAATTGTCATTGTCTTTATTATCTTAAAATAAATTGATTTTCATCCTTAAGATAGTTTAATAACGTATATCTATAGGCTTGGCCTAAGCCTGTAAGTTGAGTTGTTTTTGATACTTACATATGCACAAATGGAAATTAGACACATGGATCTTATTTGGAATCCTGTCACCTAGCTCATACTCCTATTGGTTCCTCCGAGTTCATTTTGATGTTACCTGAGGAGTGGATTTATTTCATACTGGTCGCGGAACAAAGGAACCACTTAATTTCTGCCTAGATTAGAGGATCTGTCAATTCTTTGAATCTTGACAGATCCTCCCTGATTTGTTATGATATAATTGATCTTTTAGTTAAGTTTCAAAATATCGAAGAATCTTGATTATATTCCCATCTTTAGTTCGATGGAGACTGTTTTCCTCTATTTTCTCCATTTCCTTGTAGTGACTGTCGAGTGTTTCTTCATTCACGGGTCTACTGATGAATTTATTAAAATGCTTGCAGATTTACATCAAAATTACTCTTGACAACCCCTCAACATGACCAATCACATGTAAGGTGAACAAGTGCCTTACTAACATTGAAAACTACTCTCAAAATCTCCACGGAATGAAAACAACATAACTGGCAAGTAATTAGTAGGGAATTTGTCTACGGAAGAAGTTGAATGTTTTTTTAGTGATGAAATTTAAAGGCGTAAATTTCACCATGAGAATATATATATATATATATATATATATATATATATATATATATATATATATATATATATATATATATATATATAATGTGGCTAATCCTTTGGTTTTTGTTGCAGGTGGTTTATGTGTCCTGGGGATGACCAAATAGATGAAAAACTACATCATTTAATTGTCTATGGGCCTACCTTTCACTTGGAGTGCATTGACAAGTGGCTTGCAAATAATACCATATGTCCACTTTGTCTCATTATATTTATTCCCTTGAACACAAAAAACTATCTCATTACAATTGTTACTCACAAAAACTACAACTGGAGTATAGTAAGACATTAGACAACAAAGTATGAACTTGTTCTAGTAGGAATAAATTTTTTCAATGACATTCTTCTCAATCTTTGATAAATTGTCATTGCTTTTCCAAGGTATAAAACTATTAATTGCATCTGCTAAATACTTTCATTGATTACTTCTATGCTTAAGCTTGATTTCATAATCAGGATCAACCAGAATTGATTGGGGGCACACATGATAATATCCTTTGCCTAATTCTTCCCCATTAGGAATGACAAAGTTTGGTTCAATTATTTTTATGTAACCATTTGAAACCTTCAATTGACCATTAAAATATGTCAATAAACATTTTTTTCCATTCAATCCGGTATTTGAAGATGGTAATTGCAGTTGTCCCTGCCAATAAACAAATTCTTGTGAGATTCCTCGCAATAAGAAGAGACTATTAAGCATAAAAATAAACAGGTTTAGAACTTACTTGTTGCATTGATTTTCCAATTGGGTCATGATTATATTCTCCTGAATTCAATGGAGTTTGTTTTGGAAAAGCATGATTAGGACTCGGAGAAGCCTGTTAATAAATAAATACTTGTTATATATAGTGAAATAATGATTATAACATTGCACTAAATATAAATAGTTTCAAAACTCACCGTCAAATTTGGAGTATGAAATGTATTAGATGGTCTAGGAGATATTGTAATTTTTTCCAAAAAACCTTGAATAGGATGATTCTGGAGACTCTCCTAAAAAATAAATACTTGTGAGTGATTTTCAAAGAATGGAAAATAAAAATGGAAAAAATAAGAGTTGGTTAAAAAAACTACATGAATTGGGGTGACTGGATTCAGAGGTGACAGTTGCAGAGGTCCTTGATTTTATGCAACATATGACATGGGAACATAACTCTGCCAATATAGTACTTTGCATGAGATATCATGAAATCATAAGATAAAGGGTTAGGATGAAAAAACAACATTTCATTAATTACACACCCTACAACAATACGATCAGGTTCATGTTAGCATTGTGATTTTGAAATCCCAAACTTCAAAGATGGCCTACATAAAAAATAAAATTATACACATGCAATCCTTACATTTTTGGGTTTTGGAACAACTCTGCCACTTTCTTTCCCCACCTCCATGGAAACTTTCCATTCCATTAATTCTTCAACAATTGCTTTCAATCTTCCGAGTTCCTTGTCTTTTTCTCTTAATTTATCTTATGTATTATGCAATTTATTCTTGTAGGCACACTCTTTTCCAAACAATATAGTTGGAGTGACTCTGAATCCAACCCCACATACACGACCCCTCCTGTCAGGCCCCAAAACTATAGCAAGTGCATCTTGCTTTGTTGCATATTCAGGAGACACGAACTCATTTTGTGTCGATTCAATTTGATTCTAGCAATGTCAACGTTTTAACAAAATCATATAAGAAACATAATTAACTCTTAAAAAACAAGCATAAATGATACAAGACAGGTTCAAAACTTACTATTTTCTCTACAATGAATGATGACATTGGAGTGCCATCCTTCCTTTTATGGAATTTCATACACACATCAGCCCTAGTTATAGGATTATCATTTAGACCACGAGATTGATTCTAGTATCAACAAATACAACAATCTAGTTAACTATATTTAAATTTGTTAATTGTGAACAAATAATAGAATTGCTTACAACTTACGAGGTCATATTCAACCCTAAAGTAACCTCTCACGGCCATAAGTGTGGGTCTCTTGTTCTAATGCCCTATTTCCTTATTTGATTTTGCGTTCTCCTACAACTCAATACAAAAATAGATGGTAACATTATAGTTACTTGTATGAGAGGATTCAAAATCAATGATGATAACATTCAAATTTGTCTTTCATTTTTACCTTGAATTTAGGGCTAGATCGTATTCTAACAAATTCAATCCAATCAGTTTCATTTACTCCAATAGGCAGTTTTGCAATCCTCTCCTCATATGTTTCGTAATTCAAATAGTATTTCTTATCGAAATTATTTCTATAGGTTATCAAGTGTTGATAGATTGCTTTATGACACCATTGCTCTGTTGATGGATCTATTTGATAGGTACGCTACAATAGATAAACAATCCATTATTAGGTACAAGCATTATTTGAAATTAAACCTATCACGCACATGCTCAATATGCATGAATAAAGTTTAGAATAGGTTGATGCTCACATTGATTGCACTCCACATGTATTTATTTTGCACTTCAGACACTTGTTTCCATTCCATGTGCTTGATTCCTAGAATTTACCTTGCAAGAGAACCTAAAAATGAGGAGAATTTCTATGAATGTGAACCAATAGGATGGCCCCTATCATTAAATTGAATTTCAAGCAATGCAGTGTCCTCTACAGTGGTTCCAAAGAAACATTTTGTTGGTCCTCTACCCTTTCTTTTCACATTTATTACAATACTAGCTTGGGTATATGCATTTTCCCCTTCTAAACCATGCTCTTGTGGTGGATTCTGCTCCAAAATATGATCTTGTTGTGATGGTTCCTATTGAAAATTTTCTGGGAAAATAAACCAGTACCCCTCTTGGGACAATGACAATATAAAATTGTTAATAGGAAATGTTGAAATACTTATATAGGAAAAAAATGTTTAGAAGTGATCATAGTAATTTTCACTGCATCGAGGAATGCCCCATTTTCATTCTGAAACCATATCGTTCCCCACCTTCCCATGCCATAAACCCTTTCCACACCAAGAATTCACAAACAAAGCTTCGACTAGACCCAAATTGATAGATAGAAACTTTAAAATCGTGAATTGATCCATAACCGACAGAACCCATCGACTCTAGTTCCCATCATCTCTATCCATCATAATGGATTCCATTAAAACCATGAATATTTCTAATTGCACATTGTGATTTCTCATCAAATGATGGTGTGTGTGGTGATGAATGATCATTTACTACCATCTGTGTCAAGTTGCATTCATGAGATAATTATGGAATAACATCCCCATCCCATCAAACTAGAGGGGATATAATTGTGTTTGGGTTGGGGGTTTGGGAGGTTGGTCACTTGCGTGATGGCCACAGGAAACATTCTCACAGGTGGCACTTGTCCCCTCCTCCACGTGGCTAAGAGACACCCCATCCGGGGAAAAAAATTAATTAATTGGTTAAATGAACCATTGTAAATTAGTATCTTATTAAATCCATGGGGAGATCAATAATAAAAAAACTACAATAATAAACATTCAAACATATTTAAATAATAAACTACAATAATGCTAACACTTTGTCAGTTTGTGTATTGTAAATTAAATTATATAATAATCCCTTCATTTTCAAAGATTCAAAAGATTCAATTTTATACAATTTTCAAAGATTAAAAAATTCAATTTTTGAATATTGGTCTGGATGAAAGTGTGGGAATGATATCCTCTGGTTTAAACCACGTGCATGGAGAGATAGACATAGGTGTCGACCGGAAGGAAAGAGAGTGAGACGAACTATGGAAACTGGGTTCCAACGCTATCCATGCAACTCTTCTTTTTATTTTTGATGTAGGAACCACCTGCAATTTCAACAAAAACCACTCCCCCAGATTCCTAAACTCTTACCTTGAGTATAAATTCAATTTCTTTGTTCACAAATGGATTTTTCTCTTTAATAATTTGATCACAATTGGGCCATGATCTATTTTTGCTCATACACAATGGAATATAAAATGGAGTTCAATTCCCAAATAGAGTATACCTGGGTATTCAAATTTGTGCACAATGACGATTTTCCATGATATTTCCTCCAGCTCAGCGTTCCTTTCTTCAGGGTTTGTTTCAACATTTGAGAAACTTAGTTTTTGATGAACATATGGAAAACAATAACTACTACCCTTCAACGCACTTCCAAATACTTAAATCCTAACCCTGAAATATGGAACCTGGATATCAATTCCATAACTCAATATCTATATAAAACTGTTAAACAAATGCTAAAATATCCAATATTTTACCTTCAGCGTAGATTCTCACCCAACACATTTATTTATTTGTGTTAAATTTTGGTTAGGGTTAGGGTTTAATGTAGAAAATAAACAATCAATGTACTTTAAACAATCTAATATATTAAAGTAACTTGAAGTTCCAACTGCAATCGCTTCACTTTCTTTCGATTTGCATAACTTGATATCTCATAACATAAGGACACTCAAGTCATAAACAATCACATTGAATCAGTCTTCAGAAGGGTGTTCCAATTCCAAATCCTTCACAGAAATCACATATTCCTATAGTTTCTTACTGTCAGGAAGTCACCTAATTGACAAATCCTCTGTACTCATATTTCATTGTAGGAATTACATACAAATTCTAGAGTAAATGACTTTATGTTTTCAGCCAGACGCCATTCACATTCAATAGGGACAATGAAATTAATAAAAAGTACATAGAAAGAGATATTCACAAGTCCATATGCACATAAAATGCTTTCATTAATAAAATTCAGTTACTCATAATTTCGTGACCTGATTACACAATATGGGAGTATACTGCCTTGGTCCTGTCCTCTCTATTTTCCTATCCTCTTTTCCTCTACCTCACCTATGCTCTATCTCTACCATGGCATGTATGCTTAAAATCATATATATGAATAATCAATTTAACCCTAACGACCTTTCTATATTTCTATAACCGCCTCCCTAAATAGGAGTTTGGCTCTATCATAAAGGATGACTCATCATTGACACTGTTGTCCGCCGAGATGCACACCAGTAGCATAAATATTTTGAAAGTTGTTCCCTCACTAAAAGTGGGGAAGGTGTGGCCTTGGGGGCAAGCAATGATCTAGGTACTGTCACCTGAATCCTAGCCCCTCCGTTTAAGCAAACTCCTAACGAAGCCAACGGGGGTTGTCCCTAACAAAGAGTTTCTATGGCTCTGTGTTTTTAAGTGTTTTTTGTATGTGGTGATGCGGATGAGTGTTGTTTAGGATTTTTTATGATGAGATCACAGTTTTTATAAGAGTAAAATAAACACAAGATAAAGCAATCCATGTTGCGATTACAAAATATGATTGCAAGATGAACAATACAATGACTTGAAAATTAAAAGGGCATCCACGGGATCAACTTTAAGCAAATGACAAGGACATATGGTCTAGATTTAGGTGATACAAGTGAGTTTCAAATACCAGTGCCTTATGGACTCAAAAGTAGTGCTTGGATGCTAAAAAGTGTAAGTCAAAATGTAACGTTTGTGAGATCGTTTTGAAAATGTTCTTGGTTTATTTTAGAAAGTTTTAATGATCTTGATTATTAGGGTTCAGAAAGCAAGGATGAAGTCCAACTTGAAAAATATACCTTTAGTGGCTCCCTTCGAAGACATGACAGACCTATCTAGAATCACAAGCTAGGTGTCCAGTGGATTTAACCAGCGAGTGTCCAGATTGGGTTGCCCAGCAGCACCCACACTTGGAATTTGCCCACTACCTGAGTATTTCTCGAAACAACGCCGGTTCGTTGGTTATGGGGGAAATATTTTATTATGGTTATCACTTATAAGATTAACAAATCCAATCACCGTTCTGAAAAAGAGTCCAACTTTTTAAAGTCGGCAAAGCATACTAAGCGATGGAAAGCAACAAGATAAATTTTAAAGGGGGAATGTGAGTTGAAAAGTTTTAAGTTTAGAGCACACACAGAGAGTGCTTTTGACTTTGTCTTATGACATAAGTTCTAGAGACTTTAACTAATCTATATGATGAATGCAAGGAAATGCAATGCTTATGCTCTCCGACAGAGAGTGCTCTTGACTTGTGTTATGGCAAGTTCAAGAGTCTTTGGTTCTTTTTGAGAAGATCAAGCAGATTGTGAACAAGGAGCCAAATAATAGCTCAAATAAAAATGAAACAATAAAACTAACAAATAATAAACTACTTGCAAAATGAACTGATCATGCAATTAGTGTTCTACAATAGAAAGAAATTAATCTAGCAAAAAGGAGTCAAAAAATGACTTCTACACACTGTTCATGAAATTTCCAGCTAGCTGGGCATATGCAGTACACAGTGGGGAAAGAGAAGTAGCATGCAAGGTCAATGCGGCACTTGGGATCGAATCCCAAGACACTTCTCAAGTCAAAACTAAATTAACAATTAAAATTCTAAGCACAAATGAAATTATTCTAAAAACTCAAAGCAAATCTAAGCTAAGGACACACAAGACACTCTTCCCCAAATGGGGAAGAAAAACCAAATATGGGAGGCCTTATCCCACTTAGCCTTGTTTTATTAATCAAATACAAATGCCTTGCGAATTTAACCCTTGGAAGGACTTTAAAAAGAATAACTAGAAAAATAATATGAAGCTCTTAAGAGCTTTTACAAAGGAGAGTGATTTGGTTCTTGGTTCAAATGGTGCTCTTGGTTCAATCTTCTCCTTGCTTTTAAACCTTCTTGTTCTTCTCTTGTTCCTTCTCTTTAATTTTATATCTTCTTGGTTCTTTTTTCCTTCAAATACATACAAAACTCAAATCAACTCAAGGCACCCATTAGGCATTAGAAAGATAAAACAAAAATATAAATCTAAGATCTAGAAAATGGAAACTAAATGCAAAGTTATCAAGTTAATCTATATGCTGATTTTCTTCAAATGCAAGATTTAACTTTTTTAATGAGATCTAAGAGTAAAATAAAAATGGAAACCTTTTTTATTGATGGAACTAAGTCTAAACAAGTTAATATGCAAGATCTAATTTTTAAATGAGAGTTTTGTACTTTATAAAAATGAAGTCTAAAACTAGGAATAATATGCAAAATTATGAAACAAACTAGACCAATATCTAAGCTTAACCAAAAGAAGAGAACAAATGGGAAGCAACCAAAAGGAGAAGTAAAAAAAATGAATGAGGAGAAGGACGGAAAGATGAAGGAGGACTTAGAGAAAAATGAATGAAGAACAAGAGCAAACAGAATGGAAGGGGCTGCCAACGAAAATGGAGAATGGGACAGTCAACCGAAACGAGATGAAGCATCCAACAATAAGGGATACAGGGCAGCAAAAATGAGGTGAAAACAGCAGTAGAAAAAGAATGCAAATAGTAAGGGAGGATCAGTAAAGAGAGAGAACAGAAAAATGAAGAAGAAATGTAGTAGAGGGAAGAGATAAACCAGCAAAGAATGAGGAGAGCGAAAACAGTAATAAGAAGATGAAGTGGTACAAAAGGAAGGAAAAAAGAGAAAAAGAGAAAGATAGAAGAAGAGAAAATGAGAAGGCTTAGAAGGAAAAAGAAAATGAGAGGAAAAACAGGAGCAAGATCAATCCTATAGAAAAAAATGAATAAACTTGGTGGGGTTTCCAAGATTGGAGAAAAGTATTCTTCGAGTTTCCACAACTTGGAGGAGACCAAGTAACAAGTAACCAAAAGTGTGATAGAGTCTTTTTATAGCTTGATGGATGAGGATAGAAAGATAGAAACCACTTGAACCATGCAAACAAAAATCATCGACAATGGATTTCCTGCATAGTGAAGGTATTAGATGCGAAAAAACTTCTACTATATGCAATCCCTGAAGACACAAACACCCAACAACAATTCAATTAGAAGCCTAAGTACTAGATTGTTAGTCTTCAATAAGCATAATAAATCGAAATTGAAATCAAGGAGTAGGGTGAAAGGGATATCACTTCATCATAGAATGAAAACACAATGCCAAGAGCCAATACAAGTGACCTCCAAAGTTGAAAATATTTTATTAAACAAAAGAGTGCTTACAATTTCACCAGAGTTTTTTTGCACAAGAATCCATGAAGAAGAGAGCTCTAAGAGCCTCTCTTTATACAAAAATACCATCCATCCTACCCTAATTCGAATTGGCAACAGAGGGAGCCAAAAACCCAATCAAAATCCAATCAAATCCATCAACTAGTGCCCTAGAGTGCTAACTACAACAAACAACTCGAATTGGAGTAAAGGAGGGTGGGGAGGTGGCCTCCACCTTGGCAAGGTACCCCCACTACTCTTGTTGGAAACTTCACCAACCAATCGTGAGCTCTCCCATTGGATTGACGTGAGCATATTAAGGAGGGCGTGAACACTCGAGGATGGAAACTTGGAGTTGAATGGAGAGAGACTCAAGTTTGTTGGTTGGAAGCTTGTAATGTGGCCTTTACCTCATGAAGGCACCCACCATTCCTTCATTGCAAAACCAACAACCCATACAATGTTTGCCACTTCATCAAATCCGTGAGAGCTAGCCATACAGCCAAATGGCTCATGTCATCCCTTCTCATGCGATCGCTTATCCAAAGTTTTGAATTAGCATGTGTTTACATATTAAAACGGTGGACCACCACATTAGAGCCTTCACTTACAAATGAGCTCGTGATTTTAATCCATGCAAGAAACCCACGGTTTCCAAAAATGTGCCCACGTCAACCTCTCTTAACAATGATCCAATTTTGGCCAAAGTCAACCTAATGTGTACCTTTATTCCTCTAAGGTGGTTGTACACCTTATGCAATCTACCTTCAACCTTTTAAAATCAATTTTTTAATCAATTTTGTCTTATTTGATTTTTTGTCAAAAGTGCATTTTGTCATCCTTTAGCAATTAAATGCCAGAATGATGCATTATTAGCCAAAAACCCGCCCAGAGGTGATATAATCACCTGGAAACTGAATAATGAGAGTGCTAGGGTAAAGAGGATGCTCTGAGCATCAAAATAAGTCTCCCCACGCCAAATTCCGCCTCCGGATGAGGCTTTTTATCACACTCTAACATTTTCCAATTAAACCATAAAAAAATGGTCTAAATTACGGAAAAAAAAAAAATATATATATATATATATATATTTCTGCCGTAATCAAACAAAACTCCTAGGGGACCTAGTGCATGTTCATATGACTCAATCGAGATGGATAACACGTAAAAAATCCTAGACACAATACTCTAATAACCACCTTAGGTTTTGACCACCATGGGAAATACTCCAGCTTTGGAGGTTTGAGTGAAAAACTCAGGGATTATATGCCACCAATGAGTAGCGCATAATTCCTAAGGAAAAACTACTCTAGAGTATCCCCCAAATGTATAAACCTACTGATAGCCAAGCCTTTTATAAAAGGAACCCGTTTAGACCAACTTTTTACAAATTCCCCATGGGGGTATGAACATGCAGTTATTCCAAATGGGGCAAAGTTGCCCTGAAAATGACTTCTGAACACCGATTATGAACATTGAACATGTTCATGAAACTGGCGGCTCACAAGAAATTCAGCTATTGTATAAAATAGTTGATAACAGACATCTCATCACACTTGGAAACTTCTATATTAACCTTGCAAACTATTGAAGATTTACAATATTGTTAAACAAGAATTTTACATTGAACACCTCCTTGTTTTAAGGACAAGACCTCATGGTTTGTCCAAAATTTAAAACTTTGAATGTGAGTTTGTTTGAGGCCTAATCTACTGAGCTGTGTCCTGAGGAGGGACTGTTGAGGTCAAATCTGCCTTACTGTAATCTGCTAGGGTTACTTTGTGTCCTGATTGATGAGGCCGCAACTAGTGGTGGCTTGGTTTGATTGTGCCATGGAATTTTGTTGCATGCAGCAGCATATGTAAGGGTTTGTTATAGAGGTCACATGAATTGTGAAATGATATTTTTTCATTTCTCTTGCAAGTTAAAAAGTCAAAAATAGTAACAAGAATGGATCACTAATAAATGGAAATGGAGGATAGAACTAATATGAGAAGTAGACCTATTTCCTTTAGGCTCAACCAGGAGTTCCACCCTTTAAGGCAACAAAAAAACAACAAAAAATAAAGAATCCACTAGTTCCCCTTTCATTTCTCATCTTCTAATTGTTCTTCCTGAAGAATTTGATGTAGGAATTGCTTTCCTTATATTAACCCTCAAAGATACATTTCCCTATCAAATTTTGCTTCTTGTACTCTGCACCAGGTTCCAAACATTATCATTATGCCAAATGTCACTTTTAAATTTAAGCTTCACATCCTTAAACTACTAACCACATTTACCTTATACATATTGGGAATCATGTTGTCATATTAACTTCACATACCAAACTCCATGGCCATTGAGGTGAGTGATATGATGTTTAAAAGTTTAGAAATGTGTTCATGTTATGTAAATTTAGTAAAAGTATTTGTGAATTTTAGGACATTGGAAATCTTGTCACTCTTTTGGCCATATTTTAGATAGTTTTTATTTCTTACATGAAATCTAAAAAACATTGTCATGAGCATTATTCAATGTAAGTGCGTTTTGGTTCCAAAAATTTTCCCCAAAAGTCTCAAATAAATATAAGGCATATGATAGTCTAATACACCAAGAAGTAATGAGTATTTTTGTTTCTCATGATGGTCCAGGTTGAAAAAAACATTTGAAATAGAATTGAATCTAAAATTGATATCTTAATGAATACTAAAAGCTTTGAGGCGGTTCTGATCAAGTGTTGAGGATATTATAATAGACGAATTGTAGTTTAGGGAATTAATGAAGAGAGAGATCATTTTAAGGAAACAACCTTAGCAGCCTAGAGGAGTGAATTCCGACAAAGTGGACATGTGGTATTGTTTTCAAGCCACTTGTCAGTGTACTCCAAGTGAAATGTAGGGCCATAGACAGTTACTTTCCGTACCTTTTCATATATTTGTTCATCCCCAAGATGTTGGGATATTTAAACCCATCCATATCATTTAATACCTTAGGATAGAATTATTGATCATTTTTTATTAATTCCTTGGTGTTAGACTAGGTAGTTGGCTAAATTATACATTGTGTGGACCACAAGGATCCTAGACTCACCTGGGTGGATTTCTGAATATTCTAGATAAGATTTGATTTTATTCTAGTTGATCTTATCCAATCCCAGAATAGAAAGGCGTCTTACTTATTTTTACTGATTTCTACCACTTTTTGGTGAAAGGTGAAAGCTAGTTGACTAGTCTTGTTTGGTTTTTGGCCAAATCATCCTCCATGATGTTTCTTCCTTCCAAATTTTGGATTTAGGATTCTTTTCCATCCTACATCACCATCTGATCACTAATTCAGAAATTCGTGAGCCTTTGAGGTGACTTGGATAGCACACTTTCCACCTAGGGGGGTTTTGCATATTTTTAGTAAGCCTGCTTTTGTGAGGATTCGAATGGAAACCTTTTGCATTTGAATATCTAATGTGATGTTATATATTTGCATCCTATTAATTTCCCAATGTTGGATGATGTATTATTATTCATGAGAGTAATTTTGTTTGCATCATACTTGACTGTTTTTTAGTGTTCTTAACTAGTTGTGTGAGATAACTTGTGAGAGTATGAAATTTCTTGATCAGATCTTGGTGTTAACTAAATTTCACATGGTATCAGAGCTATACATCTATTTTTTTATCCTTTAATTGTCTTTCAGGATCCAACCAGTCTCAAGGAGGGTGCATTCAATCATCTACAAGGCGCAATCATTCACCCAGGGGGCGCAACTGAGCATCTAGAGGTGCACCCAAACCAATCCAAAAGATATTTCAGAGCTTCCATGGATCAGTCACATCATATCAACCTCACTCCAATCAATTATTTTGAATGGAAAGTCCTAATGGAGATCATATTGAGGAGCAAAGGCCTCTACAGGGTGACTATGGCAACTGAAACTGAGCCAACCTCAGCAATTGAGAAGGCAAAGTGGCACAATAGAAGAGATGAAGCCTATGTTTGCTTGTGTCTCACCACATCCAGGGATATTTTATTCCATATATATGGTGTTACAACTCCAAATGAAGTCTGGGAGAAGCTCCAAGATTTGTTTGGCAAGAGAGATGAATTAAGAGGCCGCCAACTGGATAATGAACTTGTTTCACTGAGTCCACAGAATTTCGAGAACCTTCAATAATTCTTATCAAAGTTCGAGTCACTTGTTCTACAATTGAAGCAATGTTTAATTAATAAAGAGGATGAGAAATTGATCTTGGCCATTCTCTCCAAGCTTGGCCCAGATGATTCAATCTTTGTTTCGACCTTCCATTCCACAAGGAAGGCATTTCGAAACTCGAAGAGTCCTAATGTGTCAGAATTCATGGAATCTATTACACAAGAACAAGACAAGTTGGTCTTGATGGGAGCAATAAAAAATCCATCAAAATATCATTGTTTGGCTGCTGTATATTCAAAGAGTTCGAAAGGAAATAAGAAGGGAAATTTCAAGAAACCCATTAATCAGAGGAAAGACAAACATGAAGTTCATGAATACTCCTCCAACTTCAAGAGGAATCCAAATAAGAAGCCAGAGAAGGAAAAGTGCACTTATTGCAACAGGGACTTTCATCTTGAAAACCCCTACATGAAGAATACCATTGAGCAAATGGCTCAACTCCTGGAGAAAGCAAATATTCCTCTTTCTGAGAGTGCAAGAAAGAAGGATGGAGGACAAAACTTTGAAGATAAGGAGCAAGTTCATGCTTTGATGTCATGCACATCCAGGCCTACCTCTTCATCATATATTTTGGAGCTTCAAGGAACATGGTGTCTATAAGAGAGAGATTTTCCTCTCTTGATTCTTCTAGTGGTCCAACCATTGTGTTGGGTGATGATTCTAAAACTTCAAGCAAAGGTAAAGGAAGTATTGATCTATATTTTGGTTCATTCACTAATGTGTTGTATGTTCCAGGACTTGCTGCTAACCTTTTGTCATTATACCAAATGAATCACATTGTATCTCCTAAAAAGGTGATCTTCACACCTAATGATGTTGAAATCGATGAAATGTCAACAGGCCGAATTGTTGCCTTAGGTTCTGTTGACCATAGCTCAAAAATCTATAGATTCTCTCATTTTGTGCCTTTCCCATCACCCTTTGCTCTACTTAACCATGCCAACGAGTTAAGTAAACTGTGGCATGAAATATTTGGTCACCTAAAATACAAATATCTTTCCCAACTCCATGAGAAAGAAATGGTCATAGGGCTTCCCAATATCAAGTTTTCTAAAGGTGTCTACCAAAGTTGCATCCTAGGAAAGCACCCTGACCATAAGTTTGAAAGAGCCAAAACTGAGCAAAGGCTCGGCACCCCTAGAGCTTATTCTCAGTGACATATCAGGTCCATTCCCCCATGAGTCTTTGAACCATGCCAAACACATCCTCACCTTCATAGATGACTTTACCAGGTATGTTGGATCTATTTTCTCAAGCTAAAGTCAGAAGTGTTCAGTTTGTTCAAGATTTTCAAAGCCTCAGTTGAGAACCAGTCTGGTAGACATATCAAGATCCTTAGATCTGAGAATAGTGGGGAATACATTAAATCTAAGTTTCATCAATTTTGAGCCTCTTCTGGCATACATATGCAACACACTGTTCCCTACACACCTCAGCAGAATGGTGTTGCTGAGAGGAAGAAGAGATCTCTTAAGGAGATGGCCACATGCATGCTTGAGTCCAAGTCTTTGTCTCCAATAATTTGGGTTGAGGCAATAAATTGTGCATCATACATACAGAATAGAGTTCCTCACAAAGAAATAAAAGGAATCACTCCTTTTGAATCTTGGGTTGGGCACAAACTTGATGTTTCTCATTTCAATATTTTTGGTTCCAAGGTTTGGGATAGAATTCCACTTGAGAAGAGGAAGGCAATGCAGCCCCAAATAAAACCATGTATTTTTGTTGGATATTCAAAAGAATCCAAGGGCTAAAATATTCTTATAATTCCCTCCCAAAAATATTTCATTGACAAGAGTGTTCAATTTGGAGGAGAGCCCTCACAAAGTGTTGAAATTGGAGAACCCTCCACACCACCATCTGAGAATGTAAGTGATGCTCCTTTTAAATTTTATGATTCTGATATCTTTGATGATGACGACCATTTTTTTACAAATCCTAATTCACCAACAAGGAATAATTGGGATTCTAAGGCTCTTCAAGCAGTTGGTAAACTAGTGGGAAATCCTTAGGATACTAGGAGGATGCGATCACAATTTCAGAATGCTCTCAATGTGAATGATCCTTACCTGTCTGAGAGATGTTATTTGATGGTGGATTGTGATCCTTAGACATATGAGGAAGCCTCACATGACCCAATATGGCAGGATTCCATGGATGAGGAGTTTCATTCACTGCAAAATAACGAGACATGGGAGCTAGTCAAGCTCCCCCTAGGTAGAAAATTGGTAAGGTGTAAGTGGATCTTAAAAACTAAAATTGAAGCTGATGGTGCGGCAGTTAAATGTAAGGCTATGTTAGTGTCAAAGGGCTTCTACCAAGTCCATTTCTTTGACTACAATGAGACCTTTTCGCCAGTTGTACAGAAGGATTCGATAAGACTAGTTCTGGCAATTTCTGCATCCAAGCACTGGGAAGTGCATCACATGGATGTCAAAAGTGCCTTCCTCCATGGATATCTTGTGGAAGATATTTATATGCAGAAGCTATAAGGATATACATATGATCCTAACTATGTATCCAAGTTGAAGAAGCCCTTGTATGGGCTTAAGTAATCCCCCAGGGCTTGGTATGCCAAAATGAACAACTTTCTCTTGTCACAATCTTTTGCTAGATGCAAATCAAATCCAAATGTTTACATGAAGCTGATTGATGGCTCAATCCTAATTACTGTATTTTATTTTGATGACCTACTAATCAAAGGTATCTCTATTGATCAAATAACTTTATTAAAGGCTGCTTTGCATCAAGCTTTTTCCATGACTGACTTGGGAATTCTTAAGCAATTTTTGGGGTTTGAGATTTCTCAAACTGAGAATGGAACTAAGGTATCTCAGTCCAAATATGCATCTGACTTGATAAAGAAGTTCAATAAGTCTTATTTAAAGCCTTCAAATACTCCCTTCGTTTCAGGAGTCAGACGTGAAGAAGCAGATTCTACACCATTGGTGGACAACACCTTGTATAGGTAGCTAGTTGGCAGCTTATTATACTTGATTCATACTCGAACTAATCTTGCATATGCAATGAGTGTGGACTCAAGATACATGTAGAAGCCACATGAGTTTCATTGGAGGGCTGCAAAACTAATCTTGCATTATGTGCAAGGCACCAAGTCTGATGGGATTCACTATGTTGCAGATTCTAGCCTAGATCTACTTGGCTTTACTGACTTAGATTGGGCTGGTGATAGCCTTGATAGAAAATCCACTTCTGTATTTGTTTTCATGCTTGGTGGTGGCCCTGTTTTCTAGTACAGTAAGAAACATAGTGCAATTAGAATATCTTCAGTAGAGGCCGAGTATAGAGGATCAGTGAATGTTGCTACTCAATGTGTGTAGTTGCAGGGTATTCTTTCAGAGTTTGAGATTTCCTTTAGCACTCCTACAGTCATATTTTGTGACAATCTGAGTGCTATAAGGGTATAGAGTAATCCAGTACAGAGGCATAGGACCAAGCATATAGAGATTCATATTCACTACATCGGGAGCTTAGTGCATGGTCACATCATTGATCTGCAGTATTGCCCAACAGTTGAGCAAACTGCAAACATCTTCACAAAAGCTTTTAATGAGAAAAATTTCAGCTATCTGAGATCGCTAATTGGGATGGTTGAACATGTGGTGGAGTGAAGGATTGATCAGCAATATTTCAATTTTGATTATGTCCATTTTTTAGGGAAGGTTTTTCCCATGAGGTTTTCCTTATTTCCTTGTTTTGTGGACAAGGCAGTATGTTAAAGTGTGACAATGTCTTGTTACTGGGCCCTATTTTATATATGATTTTTAACACATAAATTCAGTCTTGAGGGGCGGTGTTGGAATATTTAAACCCATCCATGTCATTTAATACCTTAGGATAGCATTATTGATCATTTTTTATTAATTCCTAGGTGTTAGACTAGGTAGTTGTCTAAATTATACATTGTGTGGACCACAACTCATCATTGTGTGGACCACAAGCATTCTAGACTCACCTAGGTGCATTTATGAATATTCTGGATAATATTTTCTTTGATTCTAACTGATATTATCCAATCCTGGAATAGAAAGGTTCCTTACTTCTTTTTACTGATTTTTTACCACTTTTTGGTGAAAGGTGAAAGCTAGTTGACCAGCCTTAACTGTTTTTTGGCCAACTCAACCTCCATGATGTTTCTTCCTTCCAAATTATGGATTTAGCATGATTTTCCATCCTACATCACCATGTGGTCACTAATTTAGAAATTCGTGAGGCTTTGAGGTGACTTGGATAGCACACTTTCCACCTAGTGGGCTTTTGCATATTTTTACTAAGCCTACTTTTGTGAGGATTCGAATGGAAACCTTTTGCATTCGAATCTCTGATGAAATGTTATATATTTCCAGCCTATTAATTTCCCAAGGTTGTCTCATGTATTATTATTCATGAGAGTAACTTTGTTTGCATCATACTTGACTGTTTTTCAGTGTTCTTGACTAGTTGTGTGAGATAACTTGTGAGAGTATGGAATTTCTTGATCAGATCTTGGTGTGAACTAAATTTCACATAGTATTAGAGCTATCAAGCTATTCTTTTCTCCTTTAATTGTCTTGTAGGATCCAACCAGTATCAAGGAGGGTGCTTTCAGTCATCTACAGAGCGCAATCATTCACCTAGGGGGGTGCAATTGAGCATCTAGAGGCGCACCCAAACCACTCCAAAATCTATTTCAGAGATTCCATGGATTATTCACATAAGATAATCCTCAATCCGTTCAATTATTTTGAATTGAAATTGCATATGGAGATCATGTTGAGGAGCAAAGGCCTCTAGAGGGTGACTATGGCAACTGAAACTAAGCCAACCTCAGCAATTGAGAAGGAAAAGTGGCACAACAGAAGAGATGAAGCCTATGGTCTCTTGTGTCTCACCAAATACAAGGATATTTTATTCCATCTAGATTGTCTTACCACGCCAAATGAATTCTCGGAGAAGCTCCAATATTTGTTTGATAAGATAGATGAATTAAGAGGCCATCAACTGGATAATGATTTTTTTCACTGAGTCCACAAAATTTTGAGAAACTTAAAGACTTATTCTCAAAGTTCAAGTCACTTGTTCTACAATTGAATCAATGTGGAATTGATAAAAATATTGAGAAATTGATCTTGTCCATTCTCTCCAAGCTTGGCCCAGATTATTCAGTCTTTGTTTCGACCTTCCATGCCACAAGGAAGGTAGTTCGAAACTGGAATAGTCCTACTGTGTCAGAATTCATGGAATCTCTTACACAAGAACAAGGCAAGTTGGTATTGATGGGAGAAATAAAAAATCCATCAAAATATCATTGTTTGACTATTGGATATTGAAAGAGTTCGAAAGGCCAGAAGAAGGGAAATTTCAAGAAACCCACTGATAAGAGGAAAGACAAACAAAAAGTTCATGAAGAATCCTCCAACTTCAAGAGGAATCCAAATAAGAAGAAAGAGAAGGAAAAGTGCACCTACTGCAATAGGGGCATTCATCCTGAAATCTCCTGCATGAATAAGACCATTGATCAAATGGCTCAACTCCTGGAGAAAGCAAATATTCCTGTTCCTGAGAGCGCAAGAAGAAAGGATGGAGGACAAAATTCTAAAGACAAGGAGTGAGTGCATGCTTTGATGGAAAGCACATCCAAGCCTACCTATTTCATCATAGATTATGGAGGTTCAAGGAACATGGTGTCTACAAGAGAGATATTTTCCTCCCTTGATTCTTGTAGTGGTCCAACCATTGTGTTGGGTGATGATTCTAAAACTTCAAGCAAAGGTAAAGGTAGTATTGATCTAGATTTTGGTTCATTCACTAATGTGTTATATGTTCCAGGAATTTTTGCTAACCTTTTGTCGGCATACCATATGACTCACACTTGATCTCCTAAAATGGTGATCTTCACTCCTAATGATGTTGAAATCTGTGAAATGTCAACAGGCCAAAATGTTGCCTTAGGTTATGCTGACCATAGCTCAAAAATCTATAGATTCTCTCATTTTGTGCCTTTCCCATCACCTTCTGCTCTACTTACCCATGAAAATGAGTCAAGTAAACTGTGGCATGAAATATTTGGTCTCCTAAACTACAAATATCTTTCCCAAATCCATGAGAAAGAAATGGTCATAGGGGTGCCCAATATCAAGTTTTCTAAAGGTGTCTGTCAAAGCTACATCCTAGGAAAGCACCCTAAGCATAAGTTTGAAAGAGCCAAAACTAAGCGAACCTCAGCACCCATGGAGCTTATTCAAAGTGAAATATTAGGTGAATTCTCCCATGAGTCTTTGAACCATTCCAAATACATCCTCACCTTCATAGATGAATTTACCAGGTATTTTTGGATCTATTTTCTCAAGCTAAAGTCAGAACTGTTTAGTTTGTTCAAGATTTTCAAAGCCTCGGTTGAGAACCAGTCTGGTAGACATATCAATATCCTTAGATATGATCATGGTGGGGAATACATTAAATGTGAGTTTAAACAATTTTTTCCTCTTCTGGCATATAGATGCAACACATTGTTCCCTACACACCTCAGTAGAATGGTGTGCTGAGAGGAAGAAGAGATCTCTTGAGGAGATGGCCACATGCATGCTTGAGGCCAAGCATTTGTCTCCAATAATTTGGGATGAGGCAATAAATTGTGCATCATAAATATAAAATAGAGTTCCTCACAAATCATTAAAAGGAATCACTCCTTTTGAAGCTTGGACTGGGCAAACCTATTTTTTCTCATTTCAATATTTTTGCCTCCAAGGATTGGGCTAGAATTCCACTTGAGAAGAGGAGGGCCATGCAGCCCCAAATCCAAACATGATTTTTTTTTGGAAATTTGGAATAATCAAAGCACTACAAGATGTTGAGCATTCCCTCTCAAAAATATTTCATTGAGAGGAGTGTTCAATTTGAAGAAGAGCCCTCACAGAGTGTTGAAATTGGAGAACCCTCCACACCACCATCTAAGAATGTAAGTGATGCTCCTTTTGAATTTTATGATTCTGATATTTTCGATGATGAATACCATTTTATTATAGATCCTAATTCATCAAAAATGCCTAAGTGGGCTGCTAAGACTTTCCAAGAAGCTGGTGAACTAGTGGGAAATCCTCGGGATACTAGGAGGACTAGATCACAATTTGAGAATGCTCTCAATGTGAATGATCCTTACCTATATGAGAGACATTATTTGATGGTGGATTATGATCCTCAGACCTATGAGGAAGCCTCATGTGACCCAATATGGCAGGCTTCCATGGATGAGGATTTTCATTAACTGCAAAAGAATGAGACATGGGAGCTAGTCAAGCTCCCCCCATAAAAAAAATTGGTAAGGTGTAAGTGGATCTTCAAAACTAAATTTACAGCTAATAGTGCAGAAGTGAAATATAAGGCTAGGCTGGTGGCAAAGGTATTCTCCCAATTCCATGGCATTGACTACAATTAGACTTTTGCACCAGTTGCACAAAAGGATTCGATAAGACTAGTTCTGGAAATTTCTGCAGCCAAGCGCTTGGAATTGCATCACATGGATGTCAAAAGTGCCTTCCTCTATGGAGATATTGAGGAAGCTATTTATATGCAACAACTAGAAGGATATACATCTGATCTTAACTATGTTTGCAGGTTGAAGAAGTCCTTATATGGGATTAAGCAAGCCCCTAGGGCTTGGTATGCAAAAATGGACAACTTTTTCTTGTCACAATCTTTTGCTAGATGCAAATCTGATCCAAATGTTTACATGAAGCTGATTGATGGCTCAATTATGATTATTTTGTTATATGTTGATGACCTAATAATCACAGGTAGATCTACTGATCAAATAACTTCATTAAAGACTGCTTTGCATCAATCTTTTTCCATGATTGACTTGGGAATTCTTAAGTAATTTTTGGGACTTGATATTTCTCAAATTGAGAATGGAACTAAAGTATCTTAGTCCAAATATGCATCTGATCTACTAAAGAAGTTCAATATGGCTGATTTCAAGAATTCAAATACTCCCTTCCTTTCAAGAGTCAGACTTGAAGAAGCAGATTCTATACCATTGGTGGACAACACCTTGTATAGGCAACTAGTTGGAAGCTTACAATACTTGACTCGTACTCGACCTGATCTTTCATATGCAGTGAGTGTGGCCTCAAGATACATGGAGCAGCCACATGAGCTTCATTGGAGGTCTATAAAAATAATCTTGCATTATGTGCAAGGCACTAAGTCTGATGGGATTCACTATGTTGCAGATTCTAGCCTAGATATTCTTGGCTTTACTGAATCAGATTGGGTTGGTGATAGACTTGATAGAAAATCCACTTCTGGATTTGTTTTGATGCTTGGTGGTGGACCTGTTTGCTGGTATAGTAACAAACAGAGTGCAATTGCACTATCTTCTACAGAGGTCGAGTACAGAGGAGCAGTGAATGCTGCTACTCAGTGTGTGTGGTTGCAGGGTATTCTTTCAGAGTGCTATAAGGGTCTCAAGTGATCCAGTACAAAGGCATAGTACCAAGAATGTAGATATTCATATGGACTACATTAGGATCTTAGTGGATGATCACATCATTGATCTGCAATATTTCCCAACAGCTGAGAAAACTGCAGACATCTTCACCAAAGCTTTTACTGAGAATACTTTCAGCTATCTGAGATCACTGCATGGGATGGTTGAACATGTGGTGTAGTGAAGGATTGATTAGAAATATTTTAATTTTGATTATGTCCATTTTTAGGGGATTTTTTTACCATGAGGTTTTCCTTCTTTCCTTGTTTTGTGGACAAGGCAGTATGTTAAAGGGTGACCATATCTTGTTACTGGGCCCTATTTTATTTCTGATTTTTAGAAAATAAATTTAGGCTTAAGGGGGGGTGTTGGAATATTTAAACCCATCCATGTCAATTAATACCTTAGGATAGCATTATTCATCATTTTTTATTAATTCCTAGGTGTTAGACTAGGTAGTTGGCTAAATTATACATTGTGTGGACCATAAGTCATCATTGTGTGGACCACAAGAATCCTAGACTCACTTGGGCGCATTTCTTGATATTCTTGATAAGATTTGTTTTGATTCTAGTTGATCTTATCCAATCTTGGAATAGAAAGGAGCCTTACTGCTTTTTACTGATTTTTACCACTTTTTGGTGAAAGGCGAAAGCTAGTTGACTAGTCTTAACTGTATTTTGGCCAACTCATCCTCCATGATGTTTCTTCCTTCCAAATTATGGATTTAACATTATTTTCAATCCTAGATCACCATGTGATCACTAATTCAGAAATTCATCAGCCTTTGAGGTGACTTGGATAGCACACTTTCCACCTAGGGGGGTTTTGCATATTTTTAGTAAGCCTGCTTTTGTGAGGATTTGAATGGAAACATTTTGCATTCTAATATCTGATGTAATGTTATATATTTTCATCCTATTAATTTCCCAAGTTTGGCTGATTTATTATTATTCATTAGAGTAATTCTGTTTGCATCAGACTTGACTGTTTTTCAATTTTCTTAACTAGTTGTGTGAGATAACATGTGAGAGTATGAAATTTATTGATTAGATATTGGTGTGAACTAAATTTCACATGGTATCAGATCTATCAAGCTCTTCTTTTCTCCTTTAATTATCTTTCAAGATCCAACCAGTCTCAAGGAGGGCACATTCAGTCATCTATGGGGCGCAAGCATTCACCCAGGGGGCACAACTGAGCATCTAGAGGTGCACCCAAACCACTCCAAAATATATTTCAGAGCTTCCATGGATCCTTCACATCATCTCATCCTCACCCCATTCAATTATTTTGATTGGAAAGATCATATGGAGATCATGTTGAGGAGCAAAGGCCTCTACAGGGTGACTATGGCAACTGAAACTAAGCCAGTCTCAGCAATTGAGAAGGAAAAGTGGCACAATAGAAGAGATGAATCCTATGGTATCTTGTGTCTCACCACATCCAGGGATATTCTATTCCATCTATATAGTCTTACCACTCCAAATTAAGTATGGGAGAAGCTCCAAGATTTGTTTGGAAAGACAGATGAATTAAGAGGCCACCAACTGGATAATGAACTTGTTTCACTGAGTCCACATAATTTCGATAACCTTCAAGACTAATTCTCAAAGTTCAATTCACTCTTTCTACAATTGAAGCAATGTGGAATTGATAAAAAGGATGAGAAATTGATCTTGGCCATTCTCTCCAAGCTTGGCCCAGATTATTCAGTCTTTGATTCGACCTTCCATGCCACAAGGAAGGCAGTTCGAAACCTGAAGAGTCCTAGTGTGTCAGAATTCATGGAATCTATTACACAAGAACAAGACAAGTTTGTCTTGATGGGAGCAATAAAAAATCCATCAAAAGATCATTCTTTGACTGCTGGAGATTCAAACAGTTCGAAAGGCAAGAAGAAGGGTAATTTCAAGAAACCCATTTATCAGAGGAAACAAAAACAAAAAGTTCATGAAGACTCCTCCAACTTCAAGAGGAATCCAAATAAGAAGTAAGAGAAGGAAAAGTGCACCTATTGCAACAGGGGATTTCATCTTGAAAGCTCCTGCATGAAGAAGACCATAGATAAAATGGCTCAACTCCTGGAGAAATAAAATATTCATGTCCCTGAGAGCGCAAGAAGGATGGATGGAGGACAAAATTATGAATACAAGGAGCGAGTGCATGGTTTGATGGAATGCACATCCAAGCCTACCTCTTTAATCATAGGTTATAGAGCTTCAAGGCACATGGTGTCTACAAGAGAGATATTTTCCTCTCTTGATTCTTCTAGTGGTCCAACCATTGTGTTGGGTGATGATTCTGAAACTTCAAGCAAATGTAAAGGCAGTATTGATCTAGATTTTGGTTGATTCACTAATTGTAGTGTTGTATGTTCCAGGACTTGCTTCTAACCTTTTTTCATTGTACCATATGACTCACATTGGATCTCCTAAAAAGGTGATCTTCACACCTAATGATGTTGAAATCTGTTAAATGTCAGTAGGCCGAATTGTTGCCTTAGGTTCTGCTGACCATAGCTCAAAAATCTATAGATTCTCTTATTTTGTGCCTTTCCCATCACCTTCTGCTCTACTTACCCATGCCAATGAGTCAAGTAAATTGTGGCATGAAATATTTGGTCACGTAAACTACAAATATCTTTCTCAAATCCATGAGAAATAAATGGTCATAGGGATTCCCAATATCAAGTTTTATAAAGGTGTCTATCAAAGCTGCATCCTAGGAAAGCACCCTAAGCATAATTTTGAAAGAGCCAAAACAGAGCGACCCTCAGCACCCCTGGAGCTTATTCATAGTGACATATCAGGTCCATTACCCCATGAGTCTTTGAACCATTCCAAATACATCCTCACCTTCATAGATGACTTTACCAGGTACTGTTGGATCTATTTTCTCAAGCTAAAGTTAGAAGTGTTCAATTTGTTCAAGCTTTTCAAAGCTTAGTTGAGAACCAGTCTGGTAGAAATATCAAGATCCTTAGATCTTATAATGGTGGGGAATACATTAAATCTGAGTTTCATCATTTTTGTGCCTCTTTTGGAATACAAATGAAGCACACTATTCCCTACACACCTCACCATAATGGTGTTGCTGAGAGGAAGAATAGATCTCTTAAGGAGATGGCCACATGCATGCATGAGACTAGGTCTTTGTCTCCAATACTTTGGGCTGAGGCAAAAAAATTTGCATCATACATATAGAATAGAGTTCGTCACAAAGCATTAACAGGAATCACTTCTTTTGAAGCTTGGACTGGGCACAAACCCGATGTTTCTCATTTCAATATTTTTGGCTCCAAGGCTTGGGATAAAATTCCACTTGAGAGGAGGAGGGCCATGCAGCCCCAAATCCAACCATATATTTTTGTTGGATATTCAGAAGAATACAAGGGCTACAAGCTGCTGATCATGCCCTCTCAAAAATCTTTCATTGAGAGGAGCATTCAATTTGAAGAAGAGCCCTCATAGAGTGTTGAAATTGGAGAACCCTCCACACCACCATCTGAGAATGTAAGTGATGCTCCTTTTGAATTTTCTGATTATTATATTTATTATAATGAAGAAAATTTTATTACATATAATAATTAACCAACAAGGCCTAAGTGGACTGCTAAGACTCTTCAAGCAACTAGTGAACTAGTGGGAAATCCTCAAGATACTAGGAGGACTAGATCACAATTTGAGAATGCTCTCAATGTGAATGATCCTTACCTATCTGAGAGATGTTATTTCATGGTGGATTATGATCCTTAGATATATGAGGAACCGTCACATGACCCATTATGGAACACTTCCATGGATGGGGATTTTCATTCACTACAAAAGAATGAGACATGGGAGCTAGTCATGCTCCCCCCAGGAAGAAAATTGGTAAGGTGTAAGTGGATATTCAAACTAAATTTGCAGCTGATGGTGGAGCAATTAAATATAAGGCTAGGTTGGTGGAAAATAGATTCTCCCTATTCCATGGCCTTGACTACAATGAGACTTTTGCACCAGTTGCATAGAAGGATTCGATATGACCAGTTCTGGTAATTTCTATAGCCAAGCACTAGGAAGTGTATCACATGGATGTCAAAAGTTCCTTCCAGCATGGATATATCGAGGAATATATTTATATGCAGCATCCAAAAGGATATACATCCGATCATAACTATGTGTGTATGTTGAAGAAGTCCTTATATGGGCTTAAGCAAGCCCCCAGGGCTTGGTATGCCAAAATGGACAACTTTCTCTTGTCACAATCTTTTTCTAGATGCAAATCTGATAAAAATGTTTACATGAAGCTGATTGATGGCTCAATTTTGATTATTTTGTTATATGTTGATGACCTACTAGTCACAGGTAACTCTATTGATCAAATAGATTCATTAAATACTGCTTTGCATCAAGATTTTTCCATGACTGACTTGGGAATTATTAAGCAATTTTTGGGGCTTGAGATTTCTCAAACTGAGAATGGAACTAAGGTATATCAGTCAAAATATGCATTTGACTTGCTAAAGAAGTTAAATATGGTTGATTTCAAGCCTTCAAAGACTCCCTTCCTTTCAGGAGTTAGACTTGAAGAAGCAGATTCTACACCATTGGTGGACAACACCTTGTATAGGAAGCTAGTTGGAAGCTTACTGTACTTGACTCATACTCAACCTGATATTGCATATGCAGTGAGTGTGGCCTCAATATACATGGAGCAGCCACATGAGCTTCATTTGAGGGCTGCAAAAATAGTCTTGCATTATGTGCAAGGCACCAAGTTTGATGGGATTCACTATGTTGCAAATTCTAGCCTAGATCTTCTTGTCTTTATTGACTCAGATTGGGCTTGTGATAAGCTTGATAGAAAATCCACTTCTAGATTTGTTTTAATGCTTGGTGGTGGCCCTATTTGTAGGTGCATTAAGAAACAAAGTGCAATTTCACTATCTTCAGCAGAGGCCGACTAAAGAGGAGCAGTGAATGCTTCTACTCAATGTGTGTGGTTGCAGGGTATTCTTTTAGAGTTTGAGATTTCCTTTAGCACTCCCACAGTCATCTTTTGTGACAATAAGATTGCTATAAGGGTATCAAGTGATCCAGTACATAAGCAGAGGACCAAGCATACAAAGATTCATATTCACTACATCAGGAGCTTAGTGCATGTTCGCATCATTAATCTAGAGTATTGCCCAAAAACTGAGCAAACTGCAGACATCTTCACCAAAGATTTTATTGAGAAGACTTTCAGCTATATGAAATCACTACTTGGGATGGTTGAACATGTGGTGGAGTGAATGATTGATCAAAAATCTTTCAATTTTGATTATGTCCATTTTTTAGAGGATGTTTTTCCCATGAGGTTTTCCTTCTTTCCTTGTTTTGTGGACAAGGCAGTATGTTAAAGGGTGACCATGTCTTGTTGCTGGGCCCTATTTTATTTCTGATTTTTAGCACATAAAGTTAGGGTTAAGGGGGGGTGTTGGAATATTTAAACCCGTCCATGTCATTTAATACCTAGGATAGCATTATTGATCATTGTTTATTAATTCCTAGGTGTTAGACTAGGTAGTTGGCTAAATTATACATTGTGTGGACCAAAAGCATCCTAGAGTCACCTGGGCGCATTTCTGAAGATTCTGGATAACATTTTCTTTGATTCTGGTTGATCTTATCCAATCATGGAATAGAAAGGTGCCTTACTTCTTTTTACTGATTTTTACCACTTTTGGTGAAAGGTGAAATCTAGTTGAATAGTCTTAACTATTTTTTGGCCAACTCATCCTCCATGATGTTTCTTCCTTCCAAATTTTGTATTTAGAATGATTTTCCATCCTACATCATCATCTGATCACTAATTCAGAAATTCGTGAGCCTTTGAGGTGACTTGGATAGCACACTTTCCACCTAGAGGGGTTTTGCATATTTTTAGTAAGCCTGCTTTTGTGATGATTCGAATGGAAACCTTTTTCATTCGAATATTTGATGTAATGTTATATATTTGCAACCTATTAATTTCCCAAGGTTGGATGTTGTATTATTATTCATGAGAGTAATTATGTTTGCATCATAATTGTCTGTTTTTCAGTGTTCTTGACTAGTTGTGTGAGATAACTTGTGAGAGTATGAAATTTCTTGATCAGATCTTGGTGTGAACTAAATTTCACACAAGCCACATAACACACCCGCAACAAAACAAAAAGGATTAGCCACAATATATAGATAGATAGATAGATAGATAGATAGATAGATAGATATATTCTCATGGTGAAATTCATGCTATTAAATTTCATCACTAAAAAAAAGTTCAACTTCTTCTGTAGACAAATTCCCTACTAATTACTTGCTAGTTATGTTTTTTTCATTCCGTGGAGCTTTTGAGAGTAGTTTTCATTGTTAGTATGGCAGTTTCTCACCTTACGTGTGACTGTTCATACTGAGGGGTTGTCAAGAGTAATTTTAATGTAACGCTGCTAACATTTCAATAAATTCATCAGTAGACCCATGAATGAAGAAACGCTCGACGGTCAATACAGTGAAATGGAGAAAATAGAGGAAAATGGTCTCCACCCAACCGAAGATGGGAATATAATCGAGATTCTTTGATCTTTTGCAACTTAATTAAAATAACAATTACATCATAACAAATCAGGGAGGATCAATCAAGACTCAAAGAATCGACATATCCTCTAATCTAGGCAGAAAAAGTGATTCCTTTGTTTTGCGACCGGTATGCAATAAATCTGTTCTCCGGGTAACATCAAAATCAAAATAAGAGGAACTAACAGGACGATGAGCTAGGTGACACGATTCCAAATAAGACCCATGTGTCCGATTTCCATTTGTGCATATGTAAGTATAAAAGACAACTTAACATACAGGCTTAGGACAAGCTTGTAGATATACGTTATTAAATTGTATTAAGGATGAAAATCAACTTATTTTAACATAATAATGACAATTACAATTACAAGAACTTTAGGAGTTAGTTCCATAATGTAGGAAGTTTGTTATTTAGTTAGAAGTTAGGTTTCCAATTATATATTGTATGCCCACGAGCATTAGAGGTTAGAGAGAGAAAGGCTAGAAAAATGTTGGTTAGGAGGGTTAGCTATACAATGTAAGAATCAAGGCATGTAAAACAGAGGATACGTTAGAGTTTGTTTATGATACTGTAAATTTCAAAGTAATAAATGGAAAAGGATTTTTTTCCATGATGTTGTGTGCTGATTTCATATATGTTTGTGTGATTGATGAATTCTGGTGAATATTGGCTAACTAGGAAATGAATTAGTTAGCTTGTGCTCTAACTATAGTAGGAAGAACAGTCAAGCTGTGTGAATGAATGTAGATGATGGTTCAATTGAATTTGTACATGATTCAAATCAGGTATGAGTTGTAGATTGAAATTGTCTAGATTTTTGTGAAGGTGTTTAAGGATTGAAACGACTTCAAATACTGGAAATAATGTTTGGGAATAATGGTAGATATGTATCCTTCTTGTTTGATGTTAATCTTGTTGAAATTGGGACGGATCCATATGACATCCTAGTTCTTTTGAATGCAAGGGAAATTATGTAACTGTAGTTGCAAACAGTTTTTAATTCGAAGGTTATGGCAAATGAACATATGCTTATATTGTTCTTTGCGTGGAAAAAGAACGAAAGTGAGCAACAACACTGTGCATATATATCCAATACTCCCATGTATTAATCATGAGATTAAATATTATACGTGGAAAAGAGTTCAAAGTTGATTTCATTCGGTGATATGTAGCTACATGAATACTATATTTTTATAAGGAGGATCATAATATTTTCTTGAAGAGTGGAGATTGAATTCGATGGCATGAATTGAATCTTCTATATGATAATTGTCTTACTCTGTGTTGGGATACATTTTAATTTCAAGGTCGAATTAAGATCCAAGTTTGAGTGTTGACTACATTAGAATTATGCTCAGTATGAAGAGGAGTGTCGTTGAAAACTATGCATTAAAGGGCTACATGGAATGAATTAATTGTGAGTCTGGGTAGAATCTTTATGGGTTCTACTTTCTTAGAATGTAGACACCATATTGGTTCGAATTTCAATGATTCTAAAAAATTACATGTAAAGAGACAATTACAATAATGCATTAAGCCACATATAGTATTTCCAAAAGATCTAAGTCAAATATTAGAACAGTTTAGGGAGTTTTTTTATATCAGAATACCTCTTAATAAGAAATGTGGATTTATGTAGTTGTTTGATTGCAAGTTGTTAGTGCAAAGTTGTGTGTTTTCAATATATAAGAGGTTTAGTATCAACTAATTTTTTTTAGTTCATTGTAGACATAATTTCAAAGGAGCTTGGAGCATATTATCAAATGGATAAGAGAAACTGGATGAACTTGAAAAACATGTATAGTTTCTATATTTGATTATTCATCGTGATATACCAAAAAAATGTAGCAGTGCTAACTTGTGCTCAATTAAATTTATGTGAGTTGGAAATTGGTTATGTGTAGGACACTACAAGAATATATAGATGGGGTTGAGGAATTCTTAAAGTTTGTCGAGGCGCATTCAAGGAATAAGATGTCCATAAAATGTCCATGTAATAAATGTGGCATAGTCAAAGTACAAACATTTGATAAAATATGCGAGCACTTGATTTGTGATGGAATAATAGAACAATGTAAAATTTGGTATATTCATGGAGAGATCATTCACAGTCAGGTATCTTGAAAAAAAATGAATTGATCTAGTTTCAAACTTGTATTACACTGAAGATATCAATTATATTTATATGTGCAATCTTATGTTTTCCTCTCACCTTTAGATTCCATATGTTATTGATGAGGCTAGGAAATGCTATGAAAATGAGCTACATGAAGTTATAGAGCATATATCATATCAACTAGTAAGCCTATTTGCATTGGTAAAGGCCCCTATTTGACCAATTTCTATTCATTCTAATTTTCATAAAAACCATAAATCATGGACATGAATTTTAATTTTCTTATTAATAGGGTTATGGACATGTATAATTCCATTACGATAATCAGGTTGATGAGCCTGGAACATCATTTCAGAATGATAATGATTCCCTCAAAAAGGATGATGACACAACCATTGTTGGTGATCAAGTGCTTCATATGGTGAATGATGCTTATCGATGTGTTGATCAAAACCTAAATGAAGGTTGTGATAATGTGGGGTTGGAATCAACAAATGTACTAAATGAAGTTAATGAATATAGGAAGTTAATCGAAGATGCCAAGAGGCCATTGTACCCAACTTGTGTTGATTTCACAAAACTATCAACAACCGTGGAATATTACAATATCAAAGTGAATAGTGGATATTCTGATAGAATTTTTGTCCAAATGTTAAAATTTTATAAAAATAAACTTCCTAGAGATAACACAATTCTAGATTCTGCATATGCTACAAAATAGTTGATAAAATCATTAGGATTAAACTATGATATGATACATGCATGTCCCAATGATTGCATTTTATATCGAGGAAGTAATGAAAGTAAAGATGAGTGCCCAACATGTGGAAACTGTCGATGGAAGGTGGATGCTCAATCTCAAAAGTTCCGTCAAGGTGTTCCTGCAAAGGTGTTAAGATATTTCCCCATAGTACCAAGGCTAAAGAGAATGTACAGGTATGATTTTCAACACTATAATTGTATTCAAGCTTTCACCTTCTTGTATTATCTTTACCATTTTTCATAGTGTTATTATATGATAATATTATATATAAATGAAATATTTTCTTTGTTGTTCTAGCTCTACGGACATGTCACAAAAAATGAGGTGGCATCATGAGAATGCAAGTAATGGTGGTCATATGCACCACCTCGTTGATAGCCCAACATGGAAAACTATTGATGAAAAATGGCTTGGTTATTGAGGTGAACCACACAATGTACGACTTGCAATGGCAATAGATGGATTTAATCCATTTGAAGAGTTGAGCAGTACACACAGTGTTTGGCCTGTAGTGTTTGTTACATACAACCTTCCACCATGGTTGTGCACAAAAAGGAATTTTTGTATGCTAACATTGTTAATACCCAGTCCCAAGCAACCAGGGAATGACATTGATGTGTATTGGGAACCCTTAGCAGATGAACTAAAGGAATTATGGGACCAAGGAGTATGGAAATATGATGCTTACAATAAGACATGATTTAACATGAAGGCGATTCTTATGTGGGTGATTCATGACTTTCCAGCTTATGGGAATATGGTTGGTTGCACAACAAAAGGCTATAAGGCATGCCCCATATGTGGAAAGAACACAAAATCAGAGTACCTCCATTGTAGCAAGAAATGTGTGTACATGGGACATAGGAGATTTCTTCCTCAAAATCATAAGTTTCACTCATAAAAGGGACCATTTAATGGGAAGGAGGAGCATTGTTATGCCCCTCCAGTTGTAAGAGTGTCAGATATTTTCAAGGAAACAAAGGGAAAAGAAGAAGTTTGGGTGAATAGTGAATCAAACAAAAGGAAAAGAAATAAGGAAAAAGGTGAAAAAACTAATGTTGTGGTGTGGAAGAAACAATCAATCCTATTCAATCTGCCATATTGGGAGGTATGTAGAGACATAAACCACTCCTAATTATTATACATTGCATGCTTATGTGATGTCATTGTGTTTAGATGTCTTCGTTAAATTCATTGTTTATGATTTCCTCCATATTAAATTATTTTCCAATATTCTCAATGTGTTGGAATGCAAAAACACCTACAACGTTACAATTTAGATGTAATGCATGTGGAGAAAAATTTGTGTGAAAGAATTTTTGGAACTCTTTTGGATATAAAAGGGAATTCCAAAGATGGAAAGAAATCACGAGATGACTTGCAAAAAATCGGTTTGAGAAAATCATTGTGGCCAAAAGTTAAAGGAAAAAAAATATTCCTTCCACCTGCACCGCATACTCTTTCAAAGAAAGAGACAGAGACCCTATGTCATGTTCTATTCACATTAAAAGTGCGATATGGTTATAGCTATAATACAAAAAATAATATATCGATGGAAGAGCTTAAGTTCCATGGAATGAAAGCACATGATTTCCATGTTCTAATGCAACAACTTCTCCCAGTAGCTCTGCGCCATGTGCCACCAATTGTTTTTTGAAAGATGCTTTGTAAGATTTGTTACTTTTATATGAAAATTTGTGCAAAATCGGTTTCAATAGAGAGCCTTGACAAGTTGGAAAATGATATCGTGGAGACAATGTGCTCACTTTAAAAGTACTTCCCTCCATTTTTAGATATAATAATGCATTTGAATGTACATTTGGTACGTGAGCTTCGATATTGTGGCCTGGTTTCATATAGATGGATGTACCCCTTTGAGAGGTACATGAAGCTTTACTTGGTATCAAGCACCACAACAAGAATAATTTATTCAAATATTTTGACATTACTTAAAAAAAATATGCTCTTTTTTGTAGGGAACATAAAATTATACAAGAGTTATGTTAAGAACAAAAATAGGGCTGAAGGATGCATCGCTGAAACCTACAATGTGGAGGAATCAATAAATTTTTGTGGAGGATACTTGAAAGGTATGGAAGCTATTGGAACCACACATGGTCGAAATGAAGTGTGGGATGACGAAATCGAAGAAGTAATTCTTGATGGAAAGCCATTATTTGCTTCAATTCCGTCAAAATTGGATGACATTATTTAGGAGAAAGCCCATAGGTGGGTTCTATTTCACACAAATGAATTTGATCCATGTATAGAGTAAGTAACATGTTTGACCTTCAAAATTTTGTTTGTTTGTGGTTTAACAAAACACAGATCCATGAATAGAATAATGTATTTGGCATTTCAAATTATTTTTATTCATATTTTATTAAAACACATTAACAACTATTTTTTTTTTCCATAATTGTCAAATTAGGATGCACAAAATGGATATTCCCAAATCATTTACCCAAACCCAAAGAGATGAATCTCTATTGCAGAGACTCCACACCCAACATTTTTCTAGTTGGCTAAAAAAACAAGTGACTTTATACAATTTATATTATAAGTAATTAAAAATCATTACATCTTGAACATTATTGTGTACAAATTTAAATATTTTATCATAGGTTGGATTTATGTGTTCTAACTACATTAAAAAAACTAAAAATATGTAGGTGGAAGGAGATGGAAAGGTGTTTGATACACTTAAATGGCTAATGTGGGGCCCAAGGAAAGTTGTGAATAAGTACAAGGGATACCTAACCAATGGTTATAGATACCATACAAAAAGAATGGATAATGAGAAAACCACCCAAAATAGTGGTGTGCGTTTGGAAGCCAAAAAAATGATAAGGCCAAGTTCCAAATATCCAAACCCTGTACTTCAAAAAACAACATTTTATGGATTAATAGAAGAAATAATTAAATTGGACTATTTTTTTATGGAGTACACATTCTTCAAATGTAATTGGGTCGATGTATACAATAAGAGAGGGATTAAAAATGATTATTTGGGTTTTACAATGGTGAATATGAAGAAATTCTTAAGTCATAATCATTGGCAAGATGATCCATTTATTCTAGCATCGCAAGCTAAACATGTATTCTATGTACAAGATCTAGTTGAGACTGACTGGTATGTAGTGTTAACATTTCCTCAAAAAGGATTGAGAAATAGTACATCATATGAACCCGAGTACGCAGATTTGTCAGGGGTTACAGACTTTCGAGAAGCAAAATGTGTAAATGAAGAAGATATAGTCGATGTCAATGTCAACGTTGACGTGAATGTGGATTATGTTTGTTCAGATTGTGAAGGAATATGATTGAATATTAAACAATAAAACATATTGATTTTGCTATATTCACCTTTACATGGTATATAAATTTGCAGACTTTGCATATTGGGTCACTAAGGGTTTGGATTTACATTGAATGAATGATGTACACATAAGCATACTAATAAATGCTAGTTTTGATCTTTTTTCTTGGACTGAATTAAGATGTTCTTGGACTATCCAGTGGATTATTTATAGCTGGTCCTTTATGTTTGATTATGCTCTTGGAAAGTAAGTGGACTGTTATGTGGTTGTAATTGCTTCATCTTAAATTTCTAGATGTGTTAACTTGGGTATGGAATTATATCATTTTATAATGGTGTATTTTTGGTTGTGAATTTGGCATTTGTTTTTTATTTTTAAATCATTAACTTGGAGTTATTCCACAATAGATTTCTTTAAGAAAAAAATAAGTGTTGTTCTGTGTTGGTTTTGCATGGATGGAATTGTAGAAATAGTATTTAAACATATGGGACTCAATATGCTAGCTGACCTGTTCTCTTGATGATTGTAAGTAACAACAATCCTTGGTGTATTTCTACTAATCTTGTATGGTGCTTATATATTTATAGTGCTTACCTATTTCATTTTTCAAGAAATTCCTTCCAAGGAAAGCAGTCACATTTTCAATGTTGGCAATCCTAATAATGAGGTCATTGTCAAGTAGTTGGCAGAAATAATGGCTAAGGTATGGTTCATGTTTTTCGCTGGAGTTCAAAAACATTGTTTGAATAGTTTCTTGTGCTTCTGTTGTTGTCAATAGTGTTGAATTATAGTGCTTGTTTAGTTTCCATTAACATTCATTAACATTTCATCACAATGGAAGCATAAACTATGCTTCCTTTGTTCTTTGACCAGTATGCATAAATCCGCTCCTTAGGTAACATTAGAACGAACTTGGAGGAACCAATAGGAGGATGAGCTGGGTGACATGATTCCAAAGAAGGCCCATATGTCTGATTTCCATTTGTGCATCTGTAAGTGTAAAAAACAACTCATATTACAGGTTTAGGACAAGCCTGTAGATATACGTTGTTAAACTGTTGTTACAACATTTGATATCATATTTTGCTATCTTGTTTCCATATGCTTAAAAAATATTATACATCTATTTTAGTTATTGTGTAAACAAGTTAGTGATTCAGTTATATTTACTTTACTTATAACAATGTGATATTTTTTCTTTTTCAAATTAGTAAAATGTTATAATAATAATAAATAAATGTGCATTTTTTTCCAGCAGGCCATTGGTCATCACCATCTACTAGGGTTACATTCTCCTTGTATCCTGCTCCATCTGACTGACATGAGTTTAAAATGGATGAGGTCAGGTACTAGTCCCAAGAAATTTTGATGGGTATAGCTACCCCTCATATTGGGCAGGTAATCAAAGAAAGTATACCCTATGCAGTGAAACCCATCAGAGGAAGTTTCTTGAAGCATTTACAAAAACAAAATATGTAATTTCATGCCAATATGAATCTTAGGAATTCTTCAGTTTCATAGGTTCTCTACATTATGTTATATATGAGAATTAAAAAATGCATGTAAGTTGCGATAACACCGATAATTCACAGGATATGCTACTTTGTTGTTTATTCAAGCACATTTATATACCTGTTGAAAGTAATGGTTGGAACATTACAATTATAAAGAGAAAATTCTCATGTTTTAGAAGGAGAAAAAATACAAATTAAATTTGGAGGATCTATCTTTTGCATAGCCTCCTTTACTAAACCATTTAATTTATTATATATCTTGGACTCCACATAAAAAATTTTGATTATTTGCTAGCAAATATTAGGGTTAAAATGTGTGTCTCTACCTTTTTAGGTCCCCACATTTTCACTGTAGCTTAGGGGATATGCATTGAACAGCTTGGGAGGTCCACACCATCTAGTTTGGGGCATATGTACCTAAGATGTCATATAAAATCCACTATGAAGAAAATTATGTTCAGATGGATTTTTTACAAAGAGGTCTTTAAGTACTAGCAGGTTATTCAACATGAAATTATATAGCAAGTTACTGATTGCATGTAAAGTCCACACTTTTTAACCCCATATACCCCAATAAAATATTGGTCCTTCACTAGAACCTTTTCTTTCATTACACATCATTCAACGATAGATCTAATGTACATTCTATGAGACATTCTCAAGAACAAGTCACATGCCAATATGATTGAGGAGTTTGAATGCATGAATAGATGATAAAAGACAAATGAAAATTGCATTTTCACTGCATTGGAAGTAATGAACAGTTGTGGAGAAGATCGGTTTAATGGTACAGGTATGTTTTTAATCAATATACTAGAATTATTTCCAACATATTGACTCCATTCTCCAAAATATCTTGTGAAGGAACATGTGAAACTAACCTTGGATAGTAATTGTTTTATCTCCCTAGGATCTACTCAAATGCTAAATAATGATGGCCAAGAGAATTATGATCTAAGAATTTTAAAAGGCATGATGTAATTGAAGTTAGAGAACATTTTTAATTACCATAGTTTAGAGTTTAAACCTTTATAGGCCTACTGCATTATTTTCTGCAAGCAATTTTATAGGCCTGCTGAAACTAATCCATGCAAGGTAACAATTCCTATGATTGTAAAGTACAACCAACAAGAACCTAAATATTCCCCTGCCAAGTACATCCAATAACTCATAAAATTGCCCATGTAAACTACAACCAACAAACTCAGAAATGTTCCTTTGTAAGGTACATTCAACACAACATAAAACTATCCCTTCAAATCTATGTAGGCTGAACTGAAAATACGCTCAGAACGATAAGGAAGGTGCTCTATCAACAATGATTGGATATCTCTTCTAATACTGCAAGCAAATAGATTTAATTCCGAGTAAGCTACAACAAATTGAAAACCAAGTTTTTGTCAAAATTCCATAGTCATCTTGTCAAGTAGTTTGGGAAATTTTTTGATGGAATTTGAATAGGGGGCATTACAAGAAGGTCAGGGACCAACTTACCCATATTATTACAGTGAACCACTTCCCATCTTTTCTCTTCTGGCACCAAATTGTGAGTAGTAAAAGCTCCATCAGATGGTTAAGTAACAAGTCTAGATGGGTTGTGTTTGAGTGGGTTGCTAGTCTCCCTTAGGATGCGGTGTGTCCTAGGACTATCTCATTCTTGATTGCTGACCAATTATATATTGGGGTGCATAGATCAGGATAATCTTGTATTAAACTCTAAAAATCCTAGATAGGATCCCTCTTTGAAGTATTGTTATAAAGACTAGATCATCCAAGATGACTAATCTATGACTGAGTATGAGTGTGAATATATATGTAATGTTAAGATTCAATCTGATAAGATAGATAACATTAGTATTCAATTAAATTTCACAACAATAGAAAATACAAGATCACTGAAAGAAACACAATCACAACATAAACACAAGAGACACAAATTTATCCTGGGAAACCCTCTAGGGAAGAAAACCCAACAAAAATTCCTCAATATAGATGATCAAAAGTACAAAGTAAAAACCCCAAACAAATGCACCTTCTCCTTGCAGATATATCTCTCTCTCTCCTATGTGAATTACACAAGTGTGTGTGTGTGTGTGAATGAATGAATAAATGAGAGAGCCTAGCTCTCTATTTATACATTCACTTCTACTTTAATTTTACAACTTGACATGCCAACCTCAACTAAATTTACCACTCAACTAATGTTGACTGGGCCGACTCCTCTAGGGGACTTGAAAACCCCATTATATTTGAATCTACAGGGATATATTGCCCCGACTTACACGGGAGGATTTAACTCAATGAATTTACATGACCAAATGTAATAATAACATCCCGACGAAGGAATAAAACATATCTGAATAAATTACAATAATAAAATACAATAGAATACTCTTCGAAGTTACAATATTTCAACACTCCCCCTTAACGATAAGGGTATTTTACTAACTACAACAACATCAACTGTAGGAGAAAGGAGAGAGAGCATCATCAACAACATGAGGGTGATACATCTATAAATCATTGGAATTTTTCTTCAACAACATCAACAACTGGAGCAGTTACTGGAACATCTTCAACATCTTCAGTACTGGAGAATCATCTTCTACAACATTGAGTCTTCATATTTGATCTTCATCTTCTGCAGCACTCGATCACTCAATTGTTTACAACAACACTTGATCTCTTGATCATCTACAACAACTCTTTATCTTTCGATCAACAACAACTCTTGATCTTTCGATCAGCAACAACATCATATTGATATTTCGATCAACAACAACATCATCTGCAACAACATGACCTTCAACACACATGATACAATTACAGGATGATCAATCTCTCTCACTTTAGGAAATAAGTCCAAGGATGATGCAATCCCAACCACACTCACAGAGACAAAAGTATGTGGATCACTTTAGGACTAATTTCCAGGGATGAGTGACAATCCCAACCACACTCATGGAGACAAAATTCTATGGATCACTTTAGGACTAATATCCAAGGATGATACAATCCCAACCACACTCACGGAGACAAAAGTCTGTGGATCACTTTAGGACTAATGTCCAGGGATGACACAATCCCACTACAACATCACAGAGACAAAATTTTGTGGATCACTTTAAGACTAATGTCCAAGGATGATACAATCCCACTGCAACATCACAAAGACAAATGCCTGTGGATCACTTTAGGACTTGAAGTCCAGGGATGATACAATCCCACTCCAACATCAAGGAGACAAATGTCTATGGAAAACTTTAGGACATGAAGTCCAGGGATGATACAATCCCACTGCAACATCATCATCACTGCTCCCCCTTTCGAGGAATGTCATTTCGAACCACGCCAAGCTTTCCACGGAAGTACTAAAAATTCACTCGAGACAAAGGCTTAGTCAACACATCAAAAACTTGCTCATCCGTGCTCACATACTGGAGATTTATAACTCCCTTCTGTACCATATCCCGTATATAAAAATACCGGATTTCTATGTGCTTTGACTTGTCGTGGAACACTGGGTTCTCCATCATCTTTATACAACTCTGGTTGTCACATAGAATCACCATGGTATCCAACTCCAGGTCAAATAGACCTGACATCAACTTTCAGAGCCATATGGATTCAAAACTAGCAGAACAAACCATTATATATTCTACTTCAGCTGTTCTGAGAGCAACACTAGACTGCTTCCTGCTAAACCATGAGATCATGACGGATCCCAGAAAATAACATACACTTGAGGTGCTCTTTCTGTCTGAGACACTTCCATCCCAATTTGCATCCTTATAACCATACAATCTATAGTCATGATCTCCAACATAGTATAGACAAAATTCTATCATACCTTTCAAGTACCTCATCACATGCTTTGCAGCTACCAGTTGAACACATATAGGCTCAACTAGATACTGACTTAGGGTGTTCACATCAAAGCATACATATGGCATGGTATTGGTCAGATACATCAACGACCCAATAATATGTCTATACTATGTCACATCCACTAACTCTGATGATTCATCAGCTAACAACTTCAGGTTGGTATCCATGGGTGTGGACATGGATTTACATTCCAACATATCAAATATTTTTAGGATTTCCACAACATACTTTCCCTAGTTGAGAAAGATTCCTTTTGGGTTTTGCCATACTTCTAGACCTAGAAAATAGTGCATCAATCCAAGGTATTTCATCTCAAATTCTTCGGTGAGCTTCTTATTGCATTCTACAATCTGTTTCTCATTTCCTATCATAAATAAATCATCCACATACAACAATAATATGACAGTTTCATCATCGATAACCTTAAAGTAAAGTTTAGGTTCAACTTTTACTTTTGGTAAATCCCAAGCTCATCAAAAATCTATCTATCATTTCGTACCAAGCTCTAGGAGTTTGCTTCAATCCATACAGATCCTTCTTCAACTTGCATACATGAGTCCGTCTGTCTTCAACTTCAAATCACTGTGGTTGTTCTATGTACACTTCATCATCCAGGAAAGTTGCCTTCATGTTTTCCTGATGTAAATTTTATTTCATTACTACGACCATCATGAGTATAGATCTAGTAGAAGTGTATCCGTCAATTCCCTTTTCATGTGAGAAACTGCAAGCCACATACCTTGCCTTGTACCTCTATAGTATGTTTGATTGTAATACTTCTTGTTGAACAATCATCACTTGTTCTTTGGAACAAGTGTTCATCGTCCTTCTCTTGTAGATCATAGCACACGATCTTTCCTACAAATAAAATTCAATTACAAGATTAGTAACACTTCATAATCATCAAATCATTTCAATGATAACCTTTTATGCATACTGATATGATTCACATAGTTATGCAACTATCTTGCCCAATTCTTTGGCACAACACTTTTCTATATCTTGTATGCATACAGTGACTATCTAGATTCCTTCCATCTCTACCAGAAAATATTATCAAGAGCGTGCATTGCTCCCAGTATGTTAGCAAAGAGGTTTCATTCTAGACAAGCAACAATGGAATGTTTTCCAACAATATTGGCTACTTACCCATAATATGCATATTAGTAGTACACTGTGCAATTCTATATGAATGCTTACCCTATGCATCATACATTTCCCAATTCTAGGAATACAAATATACAACTATTAATATCATTAACTATTCAAAGATTCAAGAAGTAATTCAAATACTTATCTTTTTATTTTTTGTGGGGTTGCCTTTTTGCTTCCTTGGGATTGCCTAATCCCTCTGGATATTTTCTTCCTTGAGATTTCCTCCATCTCATGTCATGATAGTATCATGATTTCGTTTCTTTGAGCTTTTCTCCATCCTGTAGCACTATGCACCCTTAAGTGTGCACTAGTTTCATCATTGTGTCATCCTCAAGATGTCATACATAATCACACATTCATTAGTATAATCTCAATAAGATCAAAATTATAATCCTAAATAATCTTAAACATGTACGGTCATAATCATTTCATACACAGGAAATTTATCACGTGTTAATATTCAAGGTTTCATGGAGTACGTCTTTTACTTATGCATATCCAAATTTGACCATAGGATTTTTCTAGTTTGTCATATCATTAATCAAACTAAGAAACAAAATATGAATAAAGCCTTGATTAGCTAAACTCTATCTTCAGGAATAATCATTATTAACCATATGAAAGTATATTTATCTAAGATCCTAACACAAAGTGGGATTCTAAATTGATATAGGAAAACATACCTAGATTAGTATGCTTGATAGTTATGTCTAACATACCCAAAACGTATCTTCTTTGTTATGTTGAATGATTTAGAGACCTTGTGCTAGTAACCTGCATCTCTCATAAGTTAAGCATAGTAGAACCAAATCATACATACCTCATAAGTAGAGCTTCTATGTGATAAAATACTATAGATGAGTCTTTGTCTTCATGTCATCATGGTCATATATTCTTGATATAGAACTCGATTTGTCTTTCTTCATGTACCTTTCATGTTAGCAGACAACATCTGTCACCTACCCAAATTTCTGAACATTATTATTTATTTGCAAAAATACTTTATGTTAAATTTGATTACAAGTTTTGTAATTATGATTAGTTTTGATCATGGATGAATGTAATTACTGAATATTATTATTTAAATAAATTAATTAGGAGACAAACACTCAAGAGGACTGTTGAATGAGTGTTCACTGACCCACTAGGAGGAATGGAAGTTGTTGGAAGGTATGGGACACATGGAATCAGTTACATCACACCACTAACTGTTGGTTGTGGGACAAATTCCCCTAAAATAGGGCATTATCCCCTAGGTGGAGGGAGTGAGCAAGCAGCTCATTTAATGACCCAGTAACATTTGAAAAGGCCTAGGCAGCCTATAAAGGCAAATTCGAATTGGGCAGGCAGCCCTTAATCAATATTTTTGCAGAATATTTTCCTCTTGTAAATCAGGTGATTTCAAGAGAGATTCGAATAAGGGAGGTTAGTGGTGATTGAAAACTGAGTTTTTGCATATTATTGAAGAGAACAGAGTTGTAGGAGCAAGTCTTTTGGACTGCTACCTATTGAAGATTTAGAAGATTATTGCTACAACAAGAAGAAGTCCTAATTCATGAAGTTTCTTCCTCCTGGTGGTTCAGCGAACAGGATCGGGGGTCCTAAGACAGTATTTAACTGTTTTAAGGAGTTTGGTTGGGTGGAACAGTCTTCCTGAGTAGTTTGTTGCCCTACAAAGTTTCTCAGGTTCTTAAAAGATTTCCTAACTTATTCTTAGTAAACAATTCTGATCTGTTTATCTAGTATTATTTTGGTTATTTTCTTTCGAAAAGAATATAATCCTGGAAATGTTTAAGTATGAATGTTTAAATTCAATGTTAAATTGATAAATCAATATCCCCATTTTTCCACATGCTGTTTGGCAGCATCGTACTCTAGTAGAGATATGCAAATTAAAATAGATTAGAAGATAGGCAAGTTTTGCCATTGAATTCGATAGATAGATAATAGTCTTATATGTATCAGTTTTCTGTTCCTAAGTTAAATAATTGTAGGAGAATCTATATAATAATTAGTAAATATAATATTGCTTAGTTATATGATAATCAGTCAATAAATAATTCCTATGCAATCACCCTGCATTACACATAAATTATGTCCATGGAAGGTAGATGAATTACATACTATACATTGTTTTAAGACTGCTAACATTGAATAAAATATTCTTTATAATAAGCTGGAAAACAATAGTTTTTCACATAGATTTCATATTCATATATTTCTTTCACATACAGTTTCATTGAAATTACTTCATTAGCATTATATGCATAGAAATTAAATTATAGACAGAATTGTAGTTTACACAGTCTTTACGATTTTTATGCACTATACAGTCACACTGTTTTCACTTCTTATAGAAAGGAGGTATTATCTACAAATTTAACAAATGATGAAGAATTACTAAACACTACTATTTTCACCATGTATTTATTTCTCTCTTTTAGACCTGCTAACATTGTTATGATTATTGTAAATCTGAGTTTGGTATCAAAAGAAAAACCCTAGCTAGATTCATATTTTCTCTTTTATTGTTTCATAACAAAAATTTATACTCTTTTCAAACCTGGGATCGAAACCGATCCAGTATCATTAATAATGTTCAGATTTTCATCTTTAACAAAACACGAATGAGGTTTGACCCTATTCGTTTTTCTTTGAAAAAAAAATTGAAATCTCAATTCAACCTTTTACTTTACTTAGAATTCAAACGTGGAAAAATAAGAACATATATTATCGACCTACAGTACCAAGACAAACCACACAGACGTATAAAAAAGGGTAGCATACATTTCCATTTTAAGGTTGGAGTTTATTTACACACAGAACCCTTTTCATCAACGATGTCATCAAACCCTAATCTAGTTCGAAGGACATTTAGTAACTTTCAGTATGAAGTCGATATACCCAGACATTTAACCATTAAACTTTAACATGCAAATTTATGTTCCGAGGAAAGAAGTATCGTTTACCCAGTGATTGAGCTCACGGCTCGTTTTCAAAAATTAACCATTGGAAGCGTGGATTCTCAGAACTACGAGTTTCAATATTAATTTCAAACAAAATTAAAATCAAGGTTTAACCCAAGTTTACAGCAGTTCCAAAAGAACCCATTATACCAGGACATCGATGAGCCATAGCTCTAGGCGGTCTCACAAAATTACACTTACAGAAACCAAGAACCTTTCAAATGAAAAACAAGAGCTGCAAGCATGTTTCGAGATTTCCTCAACTAACAACAATGACAGAGAAAATGACGAGTCTCGTTAAGCAGAACCACTTCAACCACTGTCCAAGAGAATCATGAGGGTTATGGAAGACTCAAGGCTTACCAGTGTTGAGGCACGCTAACACCTTCATCAAAACATTACTCTTTTGCTCTCTTAAACCCTACAGCTAACAAACAATGAGCTAAGTTAATAAATGTTACATTAAAACTAAAAATGAAAATGCATCAAAGAAATAGTTCACCAAGATGAACGACTTACCTTCGTAAACCTTGGCCAAGTCTTGAATCTCTCAGACAAACGATGAGATGGGTGTTGTGGAAGATACCAGGAAACTGTCAACCATTATTTCGATAACACTTCGAGCCACAGATGTAGGTCGTCATTAAACCAAACACCATTACAGAAGTTTAAGATCTGTAACTTACACTTATTTAGAAGTCTCAAGGTCGAATCCCTCCTGAGGTTTTCAACATAAATTTCGACAGCCTGTCGGCCACCTCCAACGAAGACAATAACACAATGAAATCACTTCCCCAAGTTCATAAACTCAACACACGGTAGATGTTAGGGTTTTCATCCAATGGCCCACTTCCATCTTCATCAACGGTCTCCACCTTGCCAGCAATCGTAGCATCGAAATAAACGACGTCAAACATTTAATACCTGACCTAATTTGCAAGTCGACTTGCCACAATGGCACAAGGTGGAGCAACACAATCAACGCATGGCATATAACACTTACACAACAACAACAACATGGAGGCATTCACATCTACGTGGATCTCTGGGTTCACCACTTAGCAAGGAGGCAGTATCAACTCTTAAATGCAAGATCATTACATGATCTTTACCATAGCTTGGAGATCGACGCCAGCTCTCTAACCATCAACCTGTTAAGATCCATATTAATGGCTTGTCAGCGTGTTCATTGTGACTTTAAACATTGCTATCTCATGTTATTTGAATATTTAAAATCGTCATAAGTATCACTATTACCCACGAAGAGTTTATTTAAAATATATATTTCATTGTAATGCTATAAATTCGACTTCTTATAAGTTGGTCATACATTACAACATGTATTATTGTTTTATTTAAATTCCAAAGTTTGTAATTCATCGCAATAGTTTGTATACATACAATGTTGATAATAAACCAATAATCGTGATAATCACACCACTATAGTTACGAGAACTTGAAATATCACGATTATAGAATGATAGAGATTTCATGTATATCTTATTTTGTACCATAGTTAACCTATGGTTGGTCTTTGTTTTAAATTATCTAAATACTATTAATGCCTAGTCTCTAGGTAAAAACTACCTTGCTTGTTTAAGGTATAGTTATAGTGGTGGATATGAAAGGTGAACTATGAGTATTATATAGTTAATCAATAAGTTTGTCGAAACTCGCAAACATATATGTGCTATAATATATAGTTTGGTAATGGGAGTGATAACTTACTTTAACCCCAATCCACTTTATTTCATGCAATACTATGGTACTGTACCATCTTGGTACTACCAGCTAAATGGTAACAACAAGACAGCTATGATGATGACAAAATTTAATTAATGAAAGGACAACGACAGAACCAGATAAGTACAATAACAACTACGATGACGATGCTACTATTTAAATGCCTACTCAAACAAGATAACTTGAGTTATTATCACTCAGATACAAGATTAACTTTGGAAAGCAGAAGTGCAAGTATGTAAATTGTACCTGTGTGCTTTTTAAATTGCAATAGTCTCTATTTATTGTATTTTATTTCAAAACGACGAAAATTGCATTCACATGAACTAGAATTTATTGCAAACATGAAACTCCTTACCTGTTGCCTGCACATAGAACAGGTCTAATGCTTTAGTGTGGCAGCTAAGTAAGCTTCAGGGTCCCTCATAGGACTCCCTTGGACAACAAAGAAGCAAACTGTCAGTATTGTCTCAAAGAAAATGCATCATGTCTTATTTCTAACCTGGCATTGCATTTATTACTTCAACCTTACGTATCAATATATTGGAAAGTGTCACATAAAAAGTTTGATTTATTCATGCATTTAACTATCATAATCATAGTTGTTATGAATGCAATTAAGTCATCATTGTCATTTTAGTTGTAATAGAATTTTAATTATGATTAGTACAAATAGAGGTTTAGTTAACATTGTTACAATTCAGCATTTAATATTGTCCGCAATTATAAATTATCATAAATTAAACTATTATTGCCATTAAAAAAAAAATTAAATTTTTACGAAAATATGGGATGTTACAACATCATCCTCATACAACACCACAAGTGCATTAGTACAATCATAAGTGTCATAACCCTAATCAATGAATGTCTTCTATCATTCACATGAATTCATACTTTTACTAAGGTGATCAAACAAGTCTAAAATTAATCATGATTGTTCTAACCTCAATAATATGAAGAAAAACATATCCTGAACTTAATCATCAGATAAATAAAACAAATTTCAAAACATACCTGCATCTCCTCAAGTCATACATGTCGAGATTGCTTGTAGTCTTCTCTATAACGGTAAAACCCTAATCTTCCAAGGTAGATCACTTGTAAACATCTTATATAGATTCATGGTTCTAGGATGATAGAATACAAGTTCCATTTAAACCTCCTTCATTGCTTCCCTATGAGTCTCACACCTTTTCTAGGGTTTCTTCTTACTTGTAGAACCCGAAAACCCTAATTTTCAATCTCTTTCCTCCCACAACACTTTGATGGAAGATTAATATCTATGATGAAGGGATTCCAAATCCATTTTCTGTTAAATTTTTGATAATTTCATTCAATATTATCTAGGATCACTAAGAGAATAACATGCACAACATAACAATCATAAGAAACAATGGACACAAAGCATTTCACCGGGGAAAACCAAGAAGGTGAAAAATCCCGCAACTTCCTCAGAGATAGAATAAGCCCCAATACAAAGATCAAAAATATCAATCCCAAAAATATAGATGTCTCCAGCAACTACTCCTCCTCCACTTGTGCACACCTCTCTCTCTCAACTATGCGAGTTGTATGAGTGAGTGAATGAGCAAATAAAGAGAGACACACTCTCTATTTATACAAAAACTTAACCTGCCTTTATCCCTAACTGGGCCGAATTCCTAAGGAATCCTAATAACCCATCCACATGACACATGCAGGGAAACCCCACCAAGGTGGTCTAATAACCCATCAAATAATACTTGCGACATTTGTGACACTTACAATAATACTTGCGACACTTACAAATACAAATGACGACACTTCTGATTGGAGGAATAATACATCTCCATCATGTATATAATAAAGTACAAGTGTAACACATAGAATAATATCTTCCGAAGTTACAAATACATCAACACTGCCTCTTAACTAGGAAGGTATTCTCTAGACACGGGTCATCAATACATATCGCCACAAGTCTTCAATTCTAGAGCTGTATCATCGTCACTGGATCACGGAGCATCATCATAACTGCTGTTGTACTCGTCATCTCAATCACTGGGCTATCTCTCAATTCTTCTTGTCATAGGAAGTTCTATAGAGCCAATCCTTTTTCATGCTAGATGTAGGCCTAGCCTCCTGTAGGTATTCATCATGTCTGCGAGCGGTCATCCGGTGAAATCTCAGGACTGATTACGTGCGTCAACAAAAACTAGCAAGAGAATCCCAGGACTGATTACGAGCTTACTGCTCAAGCTATAAGATCTCCCAGGGAGCTATTACATGTGACCTCGCAAAACCTAGCAAGAGAATCCCAGGACTGATTACATGCCCAACACAACCTGCAAGATCTCCCAGGGAGATAGTATATGCGACCAAGCAAGCAAAACCTAGCAAGAGCATCCCAGGACTGATTATGTGCCCAAGAAAACTTGCAATATCTCCCAAGGAGCTATTAGATGTTGCCAATCAAAACCTAGCAAGAGCATCCCAGGACTGATTACGTTCCCAACACAACCTGCAAGATCTCCTAGGGTGAAATTACATGCCATAGACAAAACCTCAAAAGAGCATTTGCCAGATATCCTAAGGAGCTATTATATGCCATACGAAAAACCTAGCAAGAGTATATGCAAACCTCCCAAGGCGCTATTATATGTCCCTCTAAGAAAAACCTCAAAAGAGCATTTTCCAGATCTCCCAGGAAGCTATTATATGCCATAGGAAAAACCTAGCAAGAGTATCTACAAATATCCCAGGGTGCTATTATATGCTTATCGCACAACCTATCCATGGCCACGGAGTATCATCTTGATACTCATGATCCTCCTGATCATCCTCACACGAAGCATAATCTTGATGCTGATGATCATCCTGATCATCATATAGTACATCATCCTGATGCACATCATCATATCATGATCATCCTGATCATCATCATAGAATCATCCTAATGCATATCATCACACATGATCATCATAGCATCACACATGATCATCATAGCATCATCCTGATGCATATCATCACACATGATAATCCTGATCATCATAGCGTCATCCTGATGCATATCATCACACATGATCACCCTGATCATCATCATGTAGAACATCATCCGAAGCATCATCCCGATGCTCATCACACAACACTTACATCCATAGCCATGGGAAGGATCCTCCTACCACCATGCTTGGAATGGCTCCTGCAAATTTGTCCTATCACTTCCTCCTTGAAGTATCTTCTATATGAAGAACACCAAGCCTCTATCTGAAGTATTCGAACTTCACTCTGGCTAGTGGTTTGGTCAACACATCTACAATCTGCTCATCTGTCGCAACATACAGGAGCTTCAGTGCTCCTCTCTGCACCATATCCCTGATATAGTGATATTTGATCTCGATATGCTTCGACTTGTCATGGAACATTGGGTTCTTAGACAAATTCACACAACTCTGGTTGTCACAAAAGATACAAGTAACATCCAACTGGAGATCAAATAAATCAGACAGTATCTTCCTAATCCATACTACCTCACAAATGGCCGAACAAGCTATGACATACTCTACTTTGGTTGTACTCAGTGCTACTCAGGATTTCTTTCTGCTAAACCAAGAGATCACACCTGATCCCATACTGAAGCAGCACCCTGAAGTGCTCTTCCTATCTACAACACTTCCTGCCCAATCTGGATCAACATAACCCTCTAGGTTAGACTTTTGATTCACATCATACTTGATCCCACAATCAATCGTACCCTTCAGGTACCTTAGAATATGATTTACAGCAATCAGGTGAACATGTATGGGATCCGTTAGGAACTAGCTCAAGGTGTTCACTGCAAATCAAATATTTGGTCTCATGTTCGTCAGGTACATCAAGGACCCAATCATCTGATGATACATCACGGCATTAACCAACTCTGATGAATCATCACTCAATAGCTTTAGGTTCGATGCCATAGGTGTGGCCATGGCCTTGCATCCATCATCCCGAACTGCTTCAGGATCTCTACTGCATACTTCCCTTGTCCAAGGAATATTCCATCTACACTCTGCCACACCTCCATACCTAGAAAGTAATACATCATACCCAAGTCCTTCATCTCGAACTCGGCAGCAAGCTTCCTCTTCGTGTCGGCAATCAACCTATCCTCACCTGTCACAAACAGGTCATCCACATATAGTAGGAGTATCACTAGATTGTCTTCCTCAACCTTGTAGTAAAGGTTGGAATCCACTTTACTCTTGGTAAAGCCCAAGCTAGATAGGAATTTTTCTATCTTGCTGTGCCATGTCTTGGGTGCTTGCTTCAAGCCATACAAGGATTTCTTCAATCTGCACACATATGACTCCCTGTCATGTGTCTTAAAACCAAGTGGTTTCTCCACATACACTTCCTCTTCGACTACACCATTCAAGAAAGTTGTCTTGACATCCATCTGGTGTATCTTCCACTTCATTACTGCATCCAAGGCAAGTACGGTTCTAATGGAAGTGTATCTGGCTACACGTGCAAAATTTTCTTCATAATCTATCCCCTCTTTCTCGGAGAAGCCACGAGCCACAAACCTTGCCTTGTATTTCTCTATGCTGCCATCTGCAACATGCTTGATCTTATGGATCTACTTGGAAGTCACAACAAAATTCCCTTCTGGTCTTGGGACCACACCCCAAACATCATTCTTCATGATCGACTGGTATTCCTCGACCATGGCATCCTTCTATTACTGCATGTCGGATGTTGGGAACTTTAGATTCTTCAATATCTTCAATAGATAGTTTTCTTGAACTTCATTGCTGGAACAAATGTTGTTGTCTTTCTTTTGTAGGTGATTGTCCACGATCTTTCCTACAAGTCAAATTCAATTACATGATTAGAAAATTCTCATAGTTTTTCAGAATAAATTCTTACGCATAAAGACATAGGTCATACAGTCATGCAATTATTTTATCCAATGCTTCAATACAACATTTATCCATATCCTGTAACTTTCTAGATGCCTTCCATCTCTACCAGAACATTGTTAAGAGTGTGCACTACTCTCAACATGTCAGCAAAGAGGTTTCATTCTAGATAAGTAGCAATGGAATGTTGTACAGTACCATAGGCCACTTGCCCATTACTTGCATATTAGTAGTATCTTGTTCATTAATGCAACTTTTCTAAAAAGCATAATATACATCCTAAATCTAGGAACATAAGTATGTACATGACTGAACAACATTATTTAAGTAATCATATATACAAGAAATGACAATTCAAATACTTATCTTTGTTTGGTTGTTGGGTGGACTCCCTCTCAATCTTTGCTTCCTTGCAGGACCTGCTGGAGTCTCATTGTCAAGTATCCTATGTGGTGTTGTATTCTGTACATATACAGCTGTTCTTGTCACTTCTTCCCATAGATGCATAGGAAAAACTTGGTCATGAAGCATTTCTCGTGCTGCTTCCATGATAGTTCTACTCTTCCTTTCTGCAACTCCATTCTGTTGTGGATTGTTTAGAGTGGTCAAGTCCCTCTTAATCCCTGGATCACTGCATTAACTTCTTGAAGTCCCCTGAAGTGAATTCACCACCATTGTCGGATCTAAAATATCTTGATCTTCTTATCAGTTTGGTTTTCTATCAAGGCTTTGAATTCTTTGAACTTATCAAACACTTCATCTTTGTTCTTCAAGAAATATACCCAAGTCTTCCTATAGAAATCATCAATGAAAGACACATAATACACATACCCACTCAGAGAATTGGATGACATCAGACCGCATACATCGGAGTGGATAATATCCAAGATTTCTTTTGCCTTTCTTTCACTGCTTGGAAATGCCTTGTTTGTGTTCTTTCCTTTTGTACATCCTTTGCAAACACCTTCATGCTTTGACTGGATTTCAGGAAGACCTTCTACTACTTTGCTTGCAATTGGTAGTGATCTATAGTGCACATGTGCAAGCCTTCTATTCCAAAGTTCACTTGGATCCATGGATTCATGTACCATGGTATGTTCGAGTTGTCCCTTTAATTTGTACAATCCTCCCTCTTACTCTCCAATCACTACTCCATCATATATGGTCTTACCTTTTTTCCACATGAGTACTTGGCCATCCACAAATGCAACTCTCATCCCCTTTTCATCTGAGATGATATGGAAAGAAGATTCTTCTTGAGTCCAGGTACATATAGAACATCTTGCATTTTTAAAGACCTCCTAGAGTCTAGATTGTAGGAGGCTTCACCACTTCCTTTTATAAGGTATTGATAGTTATCCCCAAGTTTTACTTTTGAGGTGACTCATGTTCAGATAAGTCCATAAGAGATTCTCTAAATCCTGTCATGCGTTTAGAAGCCCCACTATCAATAAGCAATCATTAAATCCATGTGTAACAATACCTGTGAGAGCGGAAATTAGAACATATTCATCGCCACTTGAAGAGTCTTCACTTTCTTCTCTAGCCTTCTTCCTGGGAGGTTCATCATCTTCAGCAGCATGAGCATGATATCTATTCTTGTTGTTGTTGAAGCCTTGTCTATTCTTGGGACATTCTGAGGCATAGTGTCCCTTCTCATCACAAGAGTAGCATCTAATGTGAGAGAGATCTTTCTTCTTTTGATGGAAGTGAGAAGATTTCTTGTGATGAGGTTGCTCCCTATTGAACTTACCTTTCTTGGTGTGTGCGGTGAGAGCTTGGTCTTCACTTCCCGTCTTCTCTTCTCGGGCCACAATCCTAGCTTCTTCTTGTGAGAATTCCTCCCATAGTCTACTGAAAGAGATCAATTTCTTTCTTGCACAAACTCCTTGGATGAAGGAATCCCATGACCTAGGTAGGCCATTCAATGTGGTCATCACAATTTCTCAATTCTCCACTACTTCATCCATAGCTTCAAGTTGTTCTTTGATTTGAGAAACCTTGGTAAAGTAGGATTGGATGGTCTCTCCATTCTGGATCTTTACCTCTTTCAATTGGTTCTGTAGTGTCATCTTCCGATTTATATTATTCCCTTCAAACAACTTGGTCAAGGAATCAAACATCTCCTTAGGTGTATTTAGAGAAGACACATGGGGTATGAGATGGTATTTTATAGAATCAGCAATGATTCTCTTGGCCTTGATGTTCATACCCAAAAAGTGCTCACTAGCTCATTCCCTTATTCACATGACCCACTTGTCCACTTTTTCCACCATTTGAGCCTCTAAAACCATCAAAAGGTCACCAAAAAAGACCATAATACACCTTTTTCCCCTCAAAATATGTATGTTTCCTCAAAAAACACAAAAAACCCTCCAAAAGAGCCCAAAATTCCCAAAAAATATTAAAAGGGAATAAAAATATTCAAAATATTCAAAAAAGGAAAAAGAGACCTAAACCATGTTGGTTAATACCATTGGTTTCCTTAAAACAATAATGGTATTCCCCATCACCAAAAACTATAAAAAGGTGATAGGGGCTCCTCACTTTTCATCCTATCCTCATGCTGCCAAAATCCATCATGAGCCTTGCACATCTTTTGAGCTTTTCCCAACCATTGAAGCATTGGAGAAGAAGAGATCATTAGACATTGGAGCACCTCAACCTTGGAGCTGCCCAAAACTCACCATCCTCACCATTTGAGGTAATACAAAAGTTTTAATTTTTATTTACATGCTTATGAATCAATTTTGTTCATTGTTATCAATCTAGAATTCTTTATTTTACTGTTTACTGCTATTAATCTATAGTTTATATTTTCTTGTTTACATTGCTTTACTTGAGACTGCTGCTACTAGTTAGCAGGTGCATCATTGCACATGCTTGGTTGAAAAACCAAGCAACAGTTTTTGGCGACTCTGCTAGGTTTTCAAACTTAAAATTTTTGTTTTAGATCTTTATTTTAGCTGTTTTTCCCATTTAAAACTATAGATCTGCCATACTAGTTAGCGTCTTGATAGCTACCCTAGCCATTGGCCCTTTCTGCAGCCTGAAACAGCCCAAAATTTCAATTTTTGGGTTCGTTTTTCACCGGTCCATTTCCATCCGTACATCGTGACTTTCGGCATCCACAGTCACTCAGTCCATTGCGGCTGTGCACCTTTTTTTCTCGTGGCCCATCGTGGTTGTTTGGCCTTTTCCGTGTGGTCCATCGCGGCTTTTCGACCTTTTTTCTGGGCTGTGCATCGCAACTTTTGCCCTATTTTCCGTAGTGCACATCGCGTCTTTTCACCTTTTTTCCGCGCTGCACATCGCCGTGATTCACATCGGGGATTTTAGCCCGAAACCCGCGATATCGCAACTTTTAGCCCAAAACCTGTGATGTAATTTTTTGGCAACGCGACTCAACTTTCAAACGGCCATATCTCCCTCTTCCGAACTCCATTTGAGATAATTTGTTTTTTCAAATTGGGTGTTTTCAAACAAGGAATCCAAATATCCTATTAGATTTAAGAAAATTTTCATATAAATTTCTCTAATTCTTATTTTAGTGTTATTTATCATTTCAGCCCATTTCTTCCAGTCATCTTTCCTGCATTTTTTGGACAGCCCACTGTTTAATTTTGAAGCATTAAAAATCCATAAATTTATTTTCTATTATATGCTTTACTAATCTTTTTGAAAATTTTCCGTTAAGTGAAAGAAAGATTTGTTAAGTATTTTTCAGGTTGTAAGTTTCATACATTGCAAGGTTAGAACCATATTTCTAAAATTGCTCAATATTTTTCCCAAGAAAGACTTTAGAAATCCATTTATTTTTACATATGCTATTTGCCTTACCTTACAAAACTTTTTAAAGAAACCATATTTTTTGAAAAGATTATTAAAGCATTTACATTTGAAACGTCTTTCATTTTTTCGCAAATTGGAACCCTTATTTTAGTTTGTGATTAAATCGCCCATTCGAGGCAAACTGATTTGGCATACAACCACACCAGCACACAATCTGTCACAATAATTAAAAGTGATCCTGAAAATCCTCTTAACTAAACAAACATTCCAACCCCACTTGGGGAACACCAAAATAATTTTGTAGCTAGGTAGGACTGAGGGGATATGTATCCAAATAACACCCCTCACTCATTTTTCATGTTGAGACATAGTGGTTGACATTTAGCGTACCGAAATCCCTTATTATTTGTTGACATGCTTTAACACCAATTTCTTAGGAAGGCCTCTCCCTTAGGAGGGTTGAAGTAGCCAGACTGGTTCCAGAAGCCTGAGTGGAATACCGCAATCCATTCAGTAACCGAAGGATACCTTTCGTAGTTCTCGTTGTACCACCCTCATGGGAGTACAGCGGTGATAGACAGCAGTCATTTCTGGGAGGAGTCATTGCTTTAAGGTTAGGACCACTCATAGTCAGTTCTCATTGCAGATAGCCACTAGTTTATGCTGTCGAGCCACTTGCAGATTCACCCAACCGAACATGTCATGAACGGGGTATCTTAGTAGCCAAACTTATAGGATTGTCTACCCGGTGTCCCTCCCGGTAGGGGGATATCTAGCTTTTGATTCTACAATTTATATTGTCTGACTTGGATTTCATCACCTTGCAGAGGATATACCTTGTCAAGTCATAATACTTTTTAGTTAAGTGTTTGCATGCTCCATTACCTCCCTTTGGTTATAGAGTACACCTTTTTCTATTTTTAGGAGCTGTTTGCATGTTGGTTTTCTGACCACATTTTTTATTACTCCACTTACTATAGCACAGTTGTTATAGTAAGTGTTTTGAGGTTGGTTTTTGGCCTAAGTGCCATTTATTTTTTATGCTCCCCTCTTGCACGCATGGTTGCATTAGGGCTTTAGAGCTTTCCACTCACCGCCACCTAGTATTTTTTTCACAAACTGTCACCATTGACTCCCCGAGATGTTCTCGGCGCTTTCGGGGAGACCCCCTGCGGTACGGTTCCCTTGACTCCACACATCATCGGAATAGAACCCCATCATCTAATTCTGACACGCCTCATTCCACATCTGATTCTGAGGCAGAATCCGAAAATCCCACATACACCACACCCACTAGCCCCATGGCTGATTTGCATTATGACAACTTTTGCACAGGGGCTGTTGGTGGAACATCATCCACCCCCACCACCACAACGACCACCACGGTAGCCACAAATACCATACCTCCCTTAGGGATGCCTAATATGGGACCTACGACTACATTAGGTATGCCTACCATGGGACCCCTGCCCAATACAGGACCCCCACCTAACTTAGGCATGCCCACTATGGAAACTATACCTACTATCCCAGCTACCACTCAGATTCCAACACCTCTTGGACATCTTCCCAACCCATCTATGACTCCCATTGCACTTAGCGGTGCAGGCCCCTCCCACACTCTTATGGGTGGAGGGAACATACCTCCCATGAAAAATACCCCCCTAGGGGGCAGTGGCCTAATACATAACGCCACCACCAACACTTATGCCCCCATGACAACATCATACCTCTCCGCCAGTTTTCCATTTATGGCTAGCCTTAACCTACCAGACTTGGCTAGGGTAACAAATGATCCCATCCGACATCACCCTACTTGGCCTCCCATGCCCACAAAGCTCCCCTCAGACATCCCAAAATTTGAAGGAAAGGCTGGGGAAGACCCCCAAAATGATATCATGTCGTTTCACCTATGGTGTTCCTCAAACTCCATAGTAGATTATTCTATTCGACTCTGACTTTTACAAAGAAATTTCACTGGCTCTGTAGCCAAATGGTATATTGAGCAGCCACATGGGACGCACCCCATGTTTACATCCCTCGCCTCAACTTTCCTTTAGTTCTTTCAACTACTTGTACGCTATGATGCAAGAGTGGAAATACTACTGTCTTGTAGACAGAACAACGCTACACACATCACTGATCATATCCATGAGTGGTGTAAGCATCGTAGTCTCTGCAAGATAAAGCTTGACGACCGTATCTTCTTGGATTGGTTCCTAAAATCACTTCTCCCTCTCATAGCCAAGGATGTAGCTTCTGAACAACCCTAGTCGGAAGAAGAATCCATCTTAAAATCTCAGTAGTTCGACCTCATATATGCCCAGTCTGGATATTTATACACCATATTACCTGACACTTCGCACGACAATCCATCCCAGAGCGACGCGCCAGGGGCATCCCACGACGTCGATGGCATCATTGGACAAGTTGCATCCCATAACCAACCCTTTTCCATTATGCGCAATAATACTGGTCCCGATCTTTCGCGGGCCACATATCACTCAGGAGCTACAACCTCGTATGCTCCCATGGCCCACCCCCACCACACTCATGGACCCTCATGTCCACCACAATGTTATGGTCATGCACCTTCAGCCTATCCACCTCTAGTTGCACCCCTTATGTATTACCATCAGCAGGCCACACATGCTCTTGTTCACTCACAAGCCCCAGTGGCTTATGACCCACCACAGGCAGTGCTTGCTACACCACAACCTCCAATCGCTCAGACTTATCCTCCAAACAACAACAACAACGCCCCCGCCAACCAAAACCCTGATCGACCACCGAAATAGGGTAAGAACCCCAATTTATGAACAAACCACCCATGTTCCATATGTGGGGTATATGGCCATCACACACACACTTGCCCCCATTTGGAGCGAGCACGCCAATTGTGGTCTGATGATGCCCAACACCAAGGGCACGTGGCACAATTAGCGCCACCTCCTCAACCACAACCCATGGTGCTGCAGAATCCTTTTCCCACACAAGGAGTGCCGAACACTCATCCGTTGGATCCTCCTCAAGGAACCATGACACCACAACAACAAATCACATACGCTGCACACACAAACCAACCAATGGATTCAAGTACTCATCATCTCCTTATGATGTCATCGTCCAACATGAATCTCTAAACGCGTCGAAACTAATACGCCCCAGTTGTACCTAAAAATGTTCTCCCTATGATTGAACAACCAGTTTAGAATGCACCTACATCGTTTGTCTCCATAGTCACACCTAGATTATACATGGAATCACCTATGACTTCCACATTCCAATCCATCCCACCCCCTTTGAATATAACCGAGATATGTGATTTGTGCACCCTCTTGCATAACACACAGGTACCAAACCAACAGCTCCCTTTACTTCCACAACCACCCTCAGTGCCAACTCACGTAGGAGCCACACCAATTCATACTATCCCATTTTTATTTCCCCCTTCAGGCGCCATCAACACACTAGTCATAGCTACACTTAATCTCCCAGGATTAACATTAGGACTACCTGTGTGGTACCTACCTACCCCAATGCCTCCCCTGACACCGAATTTCATTTTACAACCACTGCAACCCATAAATACTTCTAACCGTCCACCCCCTGGTGTAGCAAACATCTAGAACCGACCACCTCCAATGGTGACTACAGCATCAACATATAGTAATGCTTCCCCTCCATTCTTAAACATTGGGGGCAGAGGCCCACAAACTTATACCACTAGACCCACAACTTGCACCCCCCCAGCGACCCCAAAACTGGCAAAGAATGCCCCAACCACTCGTGTTACCCCCAAGTGCTCTTTGTGCGATGACATCGGCCATGTCACCCATCAATGTCCACAGTTACCAACACTTCAAGAACACATGAATATGTTGGAAGACGACGCTTTTATCCCAGTGGTAAAAATTGAACTGCCTCCTCAACCGCATGATAAATTGCTGCGTACCAATCACCCTTGTGCGATATGTGGCATTTACGGCCATTACTCACATCACTTCCCTGATCTACTAGATTATAGAGCAGCTCTATATGAATTGAATAATGCCGACCTAGAGATATCCCCTCTTCTCATTGAGGAAATATATCCCCCAAAATCTTCCTCATTGGAAGAAATTAACACCATTTACACGGTTTCCACTGGAGACCCCTCTTTTCGGTTGGCCCCTTCCACTGATCCCTTTGACACACATGTTCAACCCTTTCAAATCGACTAGGAAACCACATGTCCATAACATGGGGGCAGGCCCAAAACCTTGCCTACTCATCATCATCGTGATTCTCGTCGGAGATACTCGGGGCATCCACCCCACATGGGGAATCCCCCGTCATCATATCATCACTTCATTATGCCACCACGGCCCACGACCTCATGGTATACCCCCCCGCCAGCAGTTGCTCAATGCCCTATTGATCCCTCTCTGAGACAATATCTACACCACATTGACACCTCTGAGTTAGGGGGCATAATAGATTACCTCGGCCCTGGGATAGGGGGCATGATCAATCATTTTGAACCTTCCCCATCACATCTATCTCATTATTTCAATGACCCCATTGTTCAAACCAACACATATGTGATCCACAATCATAAATCCCATGCACATAGCATGGGGGCAGGTCATTAACCCTGCTCACTTTTTCACATGCGTGATCTCAACCATTTTTTAGGTCACATATCACTTGTATATTTGATTTGACTTGATACACCTAGTATTCTTCCCCCGCGGGTCATCATTTCTCCCCACCACAGCATCCTTGGCTTGGTGGGCTCACCTTTATTTGTAGCCATTTTTTAACCTAGTTATTTCCTTTGACCATTTCGAAGTCCTTATGACCTCCGTTTTTCGCACCATTTGCACCGCCGGATTCATATTTCCATGCCCATGATGATGTTTGAGATCATTTCTCGCTCTCACTAAAAACTTTTGGGGATTTTTTCCATGCCCCATGGCACCTCGATTTGCATTCCAGATTGGATGTTGTCAGTTTATTGGTGATTTTTATACCATCGGATTCAATTTTTCGAACTTGTGATGATGCTTGAGATCATTTCTCGCTCTCACCACCATATTTTTAAAGACATTTTTTCCATGCCCCTCATTGCCTCGGTTTGTGTTCCACATCGGTCGTGGTCCATTTTTTACGAGTCTTATATCGTTGGATTCAGTTTTCCGCGCTCGTGACGATGCTTGAGATCATTTCTCACTCTCACCGCCAGATTTTTCGGGCATTTTTCACATGACCCTCATCGCCTCGGTTTGCATGCCACATCGGCCGTTATCCGTACTTGACGAATTTTATATCATCGGATTCAGTTTTACACGCTCGTGATGATTCTTGAGATCATTTCTTGCTCTCACCACCATATTTTTTGGGCATTTTTTCCCATGACCCTCGTCGCCTCGATTTGCGTGCCACATTGATCGTTATCCATATTTGACGAATTTTATATCACTGGATTTAGTTTTCCGCACTTATGATGATGCTTGAAATCATTTCTCGCTCTCACCCCCAAAATTTTTGGGCACTTTTTCACATGTCCGTCATCCCCTTGATTTGCGTACCACATCAGCACGCATCAGATTTTACAAATTTTTGCATCACAACTTATACATGAATCCTCCACTCCATCCATACTGCAATTATGGCATTGCTTTGCTACCATTCATCAACCCGCAAGGAGGCCCCGTTAGTGTTCCCCCCTTTTCACCGTCCCTGATCCCCATACTCGCCCTTTGATTGAACACTTCCTCCTTACCTCTCCATTACTTTTGTTCAGTATAATTTTATCCCTTTTTCGGGCCGATCAATTCCTTTACGAAAAAGGCACTTAGGGAGTTTTTGTTAAGCTCTTTTCTGACTCCTAAAACAATGAAAAGATTGCCGAGCAATCTTGCTTCCTTTCATGCTCGCTAAAAGTATCTGAAAGGGCGTCTACCTGGTATAAGTTTACCCCTTTTCTGGACCTTGTAGACTAATTACGAAAAAGGAATACTCTAGTCACATCGGCTAGAAGAGTTCTCCATTTGCATCATTTTATGCTTTTTTGGGCCTTGGAGACTAACATACGAAAAATAACACTAATGGATTCTACTTACCGCTTTCAGACTCTCTAAAATTGAAAGCAACCACGAGTAATCACCGTCCTGGGCTCGCATAAATCCACAGGACAGTACCATTTTAGAGCAAACTTTTATCCCTTCTTGGAGCTCATTAAAACTACGAAGAAGGACCCAACGGTGCTTTTTCGATGCCACAACAGATCATGTCTACTCATATGGCAGCTTCCCCATTATGGTCGCCTTTGTTCAGAGTATTCTGCAGTATGTCACACTAAGAGTCCCCCAATAGAATCCATCAGCTTATCCCCCAAAGTCACTCCAATCTGCAATACATACCCCTGATCCCTTAAGCTATGATCCTCACACCTAAAAGTCAGTTTCCTATGCTGCCAGGTCAACCATGTCATCATGCTCTGAACAAAGGAAGTTTGAGTCCACCCACTCTATGACCCAGTTATTTCCCATCCCCACAGTATGTCAGTCCTACCATCAGTATTATCACACTTCAGTTGTACACCTCACGCTCCTATCAAGGAAACATCATTGCCTTAGTAGTCATCGGTCTCCCTCTGTCGACACCAACCAAATCTATTCCAGAGGATAGACCCAGAGGTCCTTGTGCCTTGGACTCATCACCATTAGTGATGAGTGCCTATGGATCATTTTGAAAGGAGCCCTCAGTGCTTCTCCAAATGATTGTTTCTCACATGCTCGACTTCAACACCTTGATCGCATCATCGAGACTCATAGAGGGTATCTGTTCTTTCAATTATTTGTTGAAGACCTCGGATATCACCTGACTCTACCACATTTGAGAGTCTAATTGAGGAAACAACCAGTTACACATTCCTATGGATATTAAGGTTGCGCTTGGCAACAGTTTTCAGATGTACCCCAATTTTATACTCCCTCGAGTATACAGTTACATATACTCCTCAGAAGTTGACTCACAGTCATTGAGTCCCTATAGATGTTGGACACCTTCAGATTCAGCAGTTCATCAACCCTTTTGACACCTCATTCAGAATGGTTGTTGCTCTTTTCCAGTGTATCAGTCCTTCAGATGAGTCATGGTATGACCATGAGTACGTCCCAACATTTTGTCCCCTCTGGACCATTATGATGTACCAACAGATTTTTATGTATGATTCAAGTCCCCCTTCTTGGACCTAATTGTTATGTATATGTCTTGCTATGAGCATGGGTATGCCTGCCTCATCCATAATCATAGATTATTCCTCATTCATTTTGAGGCCATGTATTTTTTCAATTTTTGTAGCTTCCAAGGGGCTGTTGTTCCAGTCCCCAATCGGTCTCTTCTCTTCTCCAAACCCTAGAAAAAAGACAAAAGAACTATGATGTCTATCGGCCATACGATGAGCTCCTGCCCTCACACATCAGGGGACAATCTGTTAACACCCAAAAAGTGCTCACTAGCTCATTCCCTTATTCACATGACGCACTTGTCCACTTTTTCCACCATTTGAGCCTCTAAAACCATCAAAAGGTCACCAAAAAGACCATAATACACCTTTTTCCCCTCAAAATATGTATTTTCCCAAAAAAACCCTAAAAAAGGGCCCAAAATTCCCAAAAAATATTAAAAGGGAATAAAAATATTCAAAAAAGGAAGAAGAGGGAAAAAAAGACCTAAACCATGTTGGTTAATACCATTGGTTTCCTTAAAACCATAATGGTATTCCCCATCACCAAAAAAATAAAAAGGTGATAGGGGCTCCTCACTTTTCATCCATATTTCATCCTATCCTCATGCTGCCAAAATCCATCCTGAGCCTTGCCCAGCTTTTGAGCTTTTCCCAACCATTGAAGCATTGGAGAAGAAGAGACCATTGGACATTGGAGCACCTCAACCTTGGAGCTGCCCAAAACTCACCATCCTCACCATTTGAGGTAATACAAAAGTTTTAATTTTTATTTACATGCTTATGAATCAATTATGTTCATTGTTATCAATCTAGAATTCTTTATTTTATTGTTTATTGCTATCAATCTATAGTTTATATTTTCTTATTTACATTGCTTTCCTTGAGACTGCTGCTAATAGTTAGCAGGTGCATCATTGCACATGCTTGGTTGAAAAACCAAGCAACACTTGACCAAGTTCTTCTTGTGTAAGGCCTTAGCCTCATCTCCCTCTGGAACTGGAACCTCTTCTTTTATGTAGGTGTCCAATTCATTCTCTTCTAGGATTAACCCAATCATATACTTCCATGCTCGGAAATTATCATCCCCTTCAAGCTTATACTCAAGCTTGGTGTGGTGAGACATCTTAATGAGAAACTCAAATGGAAATAAAATATTTAGATCTTACCACTTAAATGCTGAGAACTAGATGAGCAAGCTGGTGTGGAGATTCCCAAATTTGACCTTCCAGAATTGACTGTAATGTTTCTGGTGTAACTCGGAACATCTGGATCCTTAGGGACTAAAACTTTGGCATGTGGTATCCTGTCCTGTTATATTTCCAACCCCAAAGGTTTGAGCTCAATTGGATTCTCCAAGAGAGAATTATGCCAAGTGTCGTAACATGACCTGCTTATGGGATTAAACATGATAGCGAACTTGTACAGAGTTCCACGTGTCACTGGTTCAACTTCGACCTCTGAACCCTAGACCTGTGAAACTATAGTCCGTGCTCTTACTAACATTTTTTTAAAAATTTCATTTGGATATTCCTATCCCAAGTTATTACCTTTTTCCCTAGGTCACATGTTTATGACTAAAATATGGAAGAGGCTAAAACCCTAATTTGTATGGATCATAAATTAGAAAGTACAGCGAATCAGATGCTTTGCTTCAGACACAAGGTACAGGGGGAAGTTATCTTCGGCCTGTAAAAGTTTCAGATCCTTAACCTTCTTAGAAATGAAGTTATAGCGAAAGTTCCAAGATGACTAGGTTTTTCTATGCAAAAACCTTCTCTAGCCTAGCCTCCTCTTGCCTTTGATGAACTGTGGAGAGAAAACCCAAAAATCAAGAAGCCCTAGCTTTTACAGCTGCACAATGTCTTTTTCTTAGGTCAGCTCTGATACCATGTTAAATTTCTGATAATTTCATTCAATATTATCTAGGATCACTAAGAGAATAACATGCAGAACATAACAATCACAAGAAACAATGAACACAAAGCATTTCACCGAGGAAAACCAAGAAGGTGAAAAAACCTGCAACTTCCTCAGAGATAGAATAAGCTCCAATGCAAAGATCACAAAGATCAATCCCCAAAAGATAGATGTCTCTAGCAGCTAATCCTCCTCCACTTGTGCGCACCTCTCTCTCTCAACTATGCGAGTTGGATGAGTGAGTGAATGAGTAAATAGAGAGAGACATACTCTCTATTTATACAACAACTTAACCTGCCTTTATCCCTAACTAGGCCGAATTCCTAAGGAAGCCTAATAACCCATCCATAGGACACATGCAGGGCCGACCCCACCAAGGTGGTCTAATAACCCATCAAATAATACTTGCGACACTTACAAATACAAATGACGACACTTCTGATTGGAGGAATAATACATCTCCATCATGAATATAATAAAGTACAAGTGTAATACATAGAAGAATATATTCTGAAGTTACAAATACATCAACATTTTCAAATTTTACAATGTTGCATCAGGTGTCTCCAACATTGTATCAGGCCATGCCATACCTAAAAAACTAAAAAACCCTAAGTGAGAACTTCTTCCTTCTCTTCTTTGATTTTCTCCATTGAGCCATTTCATATGTGTCGTATTGTTTCTTGTGTATCTATGACATTTTGGATCCTCAAGGTCTGAAACTTTAGCCTATGGTAGCTTGATCTATTATATTTCCAACCCCACATATTTGAGCTTCATTGGATTCTCCGTGAGAGATATATCCTAAGTTTCCCAACATGACCTGTTTATGGGATGAAACATCATAGCGAACTTGTACGGCATGCCACGTGTCACTGTTTCAACTTCGACCTCTTATATTCAAACCTGTGAAACTAAAGTCTATGCCCTTACTGTAACATATTACAGAATTCCATTTGGAGATTCCTAGCTTTAGATATGACATTTCCTATGTCACCTGTTTCGGGCTGCATTCTGGAAGAGGAAAATCCCCTAACTTGTACGGATCATATCTCGCAAAATACAATGAATCTGGAGCTAATTTTTTGACACAAGGTACATCTATGTCTGATATTTGACCGCTAGAAGTTTCATATCCTGAACCACCGCAGAAACATATTTATAGAGAATGTTCCACGAGTCTAGTTTTTTCTATACAAATCCGTAGCTTTCAAATTGTCGCAAGTGAAACAAGTGTCGTAAATGCCATACATTGCCTTCTTTCAGGATAGATCTGATACTATGTTAAGATTCAATATGCTAATATAGATAACATTAGTATTCAATTCAATTCAACAACAATAGCATATACAGGATCACTGAAAGAAACACAATCACAGCATAAACACAAGAGACACAGATTTATCTTGGGAAACCCTCTAGGGGAAGAAAACCGAACAAAACTTCCTCAATATAGATGATCAAAAGTACAAAGAAAAAACCCCCCAAAAGTGCTCCTTCTCCTTGCAAATATCTCTCTCTCTCTCTCCTATGTGAATTACACAAGTGAGTGTGTGTGTGTGAATGAATGAATAAATGAGAGAGCCTAGCTCTCTATTTATACATTCACTTCTACTTTAATTTTACAACTTGACATGTTAGCCTCAAATAACTTTACCACTCAACTAATGTTGACTGGGATGAATTGTCTAGGGGACTTAAAAACCCCATTACATTTGACTCTAGGGGGATCTCTATTGCCCCAACCTACAAGGGAGGATTTACCTCATTAACTTTACATGACCACATGTAATAATAACATCTCGATGGTGGAATAAAACATCTCCAAATAAATTACAATAATAAAATACAATAGAATATTCTTCGAAGTTACAATATTTCAACATGTAAGGAATGACTGATAGGGATCAAGCTTTTGTGACTAGAAGGAGCAGAGCTGGGCCCCTATATCATTGGTTCACTACATTCCTAGCAAACCTGTCATCAATAACTTGTGATGAATATAAATCAATAAGAAATTATCTAATTCTGAAAGGATATAAGAGATTTTTTTTGGCCTTGGGGGTGTATGATCTATGTGGCTTAGGGTATGAGGGATACCCCTAAGCTTTGTTTAAATCCATAGCTATGGATCACCTCTTGCCACCTCTTTATTGGCAAGTATATTGGAAAGTATATTAGCATTCTCATCTCATAGAATACATTATTATCCCATTGCCTCATTGATATTTCCAAAATAGAAAGAAATAAATATAGAAATGTCCACAAGAAAGCACAATAAGTCAACAGGACTAGAAGAAGGGATAACGAATCATTATTAGTGGGAACCATTGTAGGAAGAACAAAAGATTAAGGCTTATGCGATATGAAGCACAAAATAATGAAAGCACATGATGGAGAAAAAAAAATGCATGGTTGGATGCTTGAACATATAACAAGTTTACATGTGCATGATAGTAAATGCAAGGCAAGGGGGTTTATGAGATTTTTCTTAGCTCTGATACGTGAATGTATTTCTACTATCCATCTTCATACATGCCAAATATTTTCACCATTGTGGAAAGAAATGGTGACATTTCACCATTATCCTTTAAGGACCATTATGATTATTTTTTTTACAATTTTAATTGAAATGGAAACGATCCTTTATTTTGTGTCATTAAAATATTTTCAAAATGAAAAGCGGTGACAATCTCATAGAGGTTGTCACCATTGATATGTTAATGGAAATAGCATCAATAATGAGGGTCATTGAAAGGACATCATCATACGTAATTGGCGACGTTCATTTTTTTTTGTGATGGAGGCCCTTTTGACCATCACCAGTGAGCTTATGGTGACATTTTTTCGATCCTCACCAATCAACGATTATTAACTATACCTGTATATCATCAATGGTGAGGAGCACAATAGGTCGATCATCAAAACTTCATATAAATTGGTGAGGGACACTATCCGTCACAATAATCCTTATTAGTAACAAACATTGAATGTCACCACTTTACCTCTACTTTTGGGGACATTGCCTTTGGTGACGTTCGAAATTTGGTGATGTCATCCCTTTTCACCATCACAATTGAGATTATGGTGGCATGTCTCGACCTTCATCAATGATCGGTTATCGACCGTCACGATATATGCATCAATGGCGAGGGCCAAAATAGGTCCATCACCAACAGTTCATAGCGATTGGTGACAATCACAATCCGACATAATAATAATGATTAGTGGCAGACCTTAAATGTCACAACATAGCCTCTACTTTCAATGACGATGCCTTTGCCGATGCTCATGTTTTGGTGACAAAGTCCCTTTTGACCATCACCAATGAGCTTATGGTGACATTTTTTGAGCCTCACCAATGACCTTTTTTTCTTGTACTGAGAGTATACAGATCTCTAAATATGAGTTGCATCACCATATTAAATGGAAAGATATGCAGTATGCACACAATCACTCTCTATCCAAGGATCCTCCCCCACCCAAACACACTTCCCATCACCCAACTTCCATGCTAAACTATTACCAATTACTTGAAAAGATAACATTGTTGCTTTGCACATGACTGAAACATTGTGCATATATTTTGAGGGCCTACGAATCCATTCCAAAAGGGAAGTCGATTCAATATATTTCTGCATCATTAGTTCTTTTATAAAGCCTTGAGCCATTAATCAGTCTCCAAGTACTCTTTGTCACTACGACCTTTGAAAATGCAAAGATATTTTTAATGTTGGGTAGCCTCCCTAATATTTAGGGATTGCTAAATCTTACCATTTGATTTGGATGTTGTTCCCTTTTGTTCCAATCTACCAAACCAAAAAAATGAACACGGGATCCAAGAAATAGATAGCCAATAAACAAACATTGCCTGCAACATAGATTTCAAAGAACCAATCTCCATGCCTTAGTAGTAACTTTAAAATAGTGGTTAGTCTATAATTTTTATTTTACATATTCATTTGGTTTGATTTGGATATCCAATTATCTTTATTTTCTTTTAAATAACTTGGTAACATCAATTTATATAAAATAGATAAAATAAGGATTTTAAATTTCCAATAAATATATTTGAAAAAATATAAGATAAAATGTATTTGAAAATAGCCATACGTAGGAATAGATGTGAAAGAGAGGAACTGCACTAATTCTTGATAAACTTGACGTTTCAATTCCTACTCTAAGATACAAAGATGAAGCTCAAAGAAGAGAAGTTAAGATACAAGAGATCATGAATATATAAGGTTGAAATGGTTAATGATGTGAGAAATTCATTACCGAGACAAGAAATGTGTGGGTAGTGTTAGCTGGTTTACTAATAAGCTTGTCAAATAAAAAAATGTCCTTTTTAATAAGGGAACGTTATCTACAAACTCAAAACTGAATCCTTATAAGAACTAAATGAAAATATTAAGATTGAAATTTTTTAAGTTTAGTTAATAGGTAAGTCGTTAGTTTATAATTAATAATTAATATAATAAATAAATTATTATAATAATTTCATTTTGCTATGGTAAATTATAAAGGAGCACTAAATTACTAAAGGGGGCAATTTGTAATATTAAGAATATATTAAGGCTAAATAATATTAAGTCTATTAAATACTAAGACGAAATAATATTAAGTCTAATTTAAAATAATTCATTAATTTAAAATAATTCATTAATTTAAAATAAAATTTATATTAAGTTAAATTTAAAATAATTTATTTAGAATATAATTTTAAATCTGATTTGAAACAATTCATTAATTTTTAAATAGAAGACGCTAATTGGAAAACAACTAAAATAGAGTATTGTAAAAGTTACTATTTGATATTATGATAGGACATAAAGGGAAAGGGTATAATATAATATATTTTTTTTCCTTGGATGTATAATATAATATTTAATAAGAGAGAGTAATAAAATTAAAGCCTTAAATAGGATAAAGTACTTCATCTAAATAAATATTTAAATTAAATTAGAAAAGAATAATCTAGATAAGTATTTAATCTATATATTTAAATTAATGAAACTAAACTTTGGGGTTGAGGCTTCGGACCCAGTGGCTGGTCCAGATGGTCCCTTCGCCAGAGACCAGGGTTCTAATCCTGCACATACATATACAATGGAGAACATCCCTGTCACCTCTGAACGCGCAATACCTCCCACTCGTTGGTGAATTGGTTCCAAATTGAGGCTGACCCCGGCCCAAGGTTTGTACGTGCCTTGCTCCGTTGACGATGCTCAAAAGGGAGGCCCCACCTAGTTCTTCGAATATAAAAAAAAAACTAAAAACTAAATAAAAAAATATTTAGTCTAAAATCCTAACCTAAAATAAAAACATATTTAAACTTAATACTAAACTAAATACCTAATCTAAATAAAAACCTTAAATGTAAAAGTTTGTTTGTCTGTTTTCTTTTTTGGTCTTAGGTGCCTCTCCCATAGGCTTGCCTAAGACAAGGGTGCCTCCCTTAAGGTGACGACTCATGCCCCTTCAAGAATCGAAGTTCACATCCTGTCAAGAAGTGCATCCCGAAAACCTTCCTCCAGCGGACCACTGCCAAATTCAAGTGCGCCCTCCTTTGGTTGTTTCCATAGGAGGGGTGCGCCCTTCTTGTGCCTGAGACTTCCAAAACTATGCAAACTTCCTTAACCGAACCTGCTTTCTTGGTTGTGTGTGTTCTTGCCTCAGATTCACACACTTACTTATACATGAGAGCATCCCTCTTGGCGTGGCGCTCCAACCGAGCCAACCTCTCTCATAAGCAGTTGTGTGGAGTACAAGTCACCTGAGTGCCCACCTTTCCGATTGACACACCCCTCCATCATATTTCATTTTCAACTCTTGGGTGTGCGTGTTCCTTGAGTGTGTGTCGCACATGCCTATCGGGGAAGCACCCCACCCAAGTCTTTTGTGCACTCATGCGTCCGCAACACACTAGTGTGTCAGCATGTCGGGTCATCTAGTCAATGTGCCAAGGCTTTCTATGCCTTGGGTTTCATGGGTACGACGATTGAAATTTGATGTCCTACTTTGTAGATCAAGAAATTTTTATATGACTTTTTAATTTTAACATTCCCTTTAATTTGACGTTTAAATCTTAACTTTACCGTTGATGATAATAATATTTTTTTTTTTAAATAACATTTATAATAACTATATGAAACATTGAATTCTCATATCTTGACTAATATAATAGAAAAAATAAAAAAGTTTATAAAAAATATAATAAACAAAAAAAACATAATAAACACAATGATGAAACCAAGGACACACATAATGACAAATAAAGTTTAGCCTTGAAACCTTTAAATAGACTTCTTCACAAGCAATACAATGGACCATGACCTTGGGTCACCAAATACCTTGGGCCCAAAAATACCATAACCAAGTCAAGCTTACCTAAAAAGTAGATACAACCACACAAAATCAAAATTTGTATATTAAAAATATAAATATAAAGAGAATATATATATATGTTATGTATTACTATTACTAATTAGTTATTAGTAATTAAATGTGTGTGTATTTCATAGATATATAAATATGGATTTGGGATATAGATATTAATGACATGTAAAAATAAAAATATGACATGAGAAATTAAAATTCACACTTCATTAATAACTTTAATTTTATGAAGTGACAATATTTTGGCGTGGATAAACACCTCACCTTCCAACTGATTAGCGCAGTCCCCCAATCCACATTTCCATTTTCAAAACCCACTTGTCAAGTGTTTGGTGTGCTTGTCACCGAGCTTCCAAACCAACTTCCAAGTAACATGAAGTCGAAGCATAATGTTGACGATGAATATAGCAAGTTACATTTTTTTCGTTTAAAAGATTTAGCCGCATCAAACTCAAGTGAGATACGAACTTGAGCCCTTCCTCATTCTCATTGAAGATCAGCATTCCATATCTCTAAAGTGAGACAAGATAGATTAGATAACTGACCGAATTGGTGGACCACCGTATTTACATCAAACTCACAATGCCCTCCAAAACACCAACACTAAGTACCTGTGGTTGGTGGAAAATACGAATATAAAGTAACAAGTGGGGTACCTTTTTTTGCCGCTTGTGGTAGAAATGAACGTGTTTGGATAATCGTTGTGTCCAAGTTTTCAATGCTCCGTAACAATTCAGGTTCCACTTGTCTCAAAAGAAACCATTTCCACCCAATGTTAAAAACACGTGCCTTTCAAAATGGCATGGGAGAGTAGAAATAGGGTAGAGTACAAGTGCAAGTTGTATCGTATTTGGTCACTGTATGTGCTTTTAAATATTTGTGCATATATATATGTTTTAATATTTTTATTTAATTTAAATTAAGTGAATTTATTTAATTTTATTTTTAATATGTTTTAATATGTTTTAATTTAATTTAATTAATTAATTTAATGTAATTAATTAATTTCATGTAATTAATTAATTTAATTGATTTAATTTAATTTAATTTAATTTAAATTTAATTTTTAATATGTTTTAATATTTTAATTTAATTTAATTTTTAATATGATTTAATATTTTAATTTAATTTAATTTTTAATATGTTTTAATTTTTTTTTTAAGTTAATATTTATTTCTTTTCATTTCTATTTCCAAATAATATTTTTTTTTTTTTTTTTATTTAGCTATTTCTTGGTTGATATCGAAGAATATCAATCACATTTAAAAATGTGGTTGTTGCTAGTCAATAACATGGGAAGATTTGGGATAGAGATTCACCTCTATGGGTTTTTTTGTTGAGTCATAATTAGTTATTGGTATATCTAGCTTGCAGGTTGTTAGATATATCCTTGAGAGGTTACTGTTCTAATGGTTAAAAAATAGCATAAGAAGATCTACTGAGAACCCTATGTCCTTTGCTCTCATCTGTTTAATTCAGAGTGAGGTTTGTGTAGACTCTAGAGTATGGATGGGTTGTAGCAATGTAGATTTCATCATTTCATGGGAGCCAGTGATGTGAGAATGGTTACAGTGAGTAGATTGTGAGAATGGTTACAGTGAGTAGATTGCCTGTAAATATCTGGCTTAGGCGCAGGCATAAGCAGTTGAAAACGGTTTGTATATGTCTTGCATAGATTAGATTGTTAACCAAAGATTTTGTTATTTAATAAGCTGTGAATTCTTTTTGGGTGGAGGTAAATTGGGTGTAAATGTAGATAAATAGACATAATAAGAAATGTTGCTAGTGAACGTACAGGAACTTGACAAAAAAATCCATTTATCTATCATCAAAATAATATTAGAATCTCAAAGGTTTTCTTTAAAATTTATTCATTGAAAAACATCCTTTAAATTTATTTATTAAAAAATGTTATAATTTCAAGTTTTTTTAAAATTCAGTTATTCAAAAACATTTTTTTAATTTATTCATTTCGTAAAAACGGTGTTACCTGAAAAGCAGGGTTACCGAATCCACAATGCGATAAATGCTCCAAAATCTTTTCTTTCATTCGTAAATTAACACTATGTAAAAAGACAAATCTTTTCTTTCATTCGTAAATTAACACTATGTAAAAAGACAAATCTATAAAAATACATTTTTCTTTACAAATCTAATATACCATAGCTTTAAAACTTCAGATTTGAGCATTTTCAACAAACTATAATGCAATGGTTTAAACAAAAATTGGTAGCGAAGAGAACGCCCATCTTTTTTCGAGTTTCCTTTAACCTTAATTTGGCAGTCAGAAATGGTTTTTCAAGCCATGCATATCAATCAAAAGAGGCAACAAGCTCAGTTCTCAGTGTAGTTCGTCATCCAGCTTGCATATATATTTAAACATCTACCTCAGGATAATATTAAAATACCTAAGTAGCTTGGTTATGTATAATATTTTTAATAAAATATTCTCAAATATAATATAATTAAATATTCACAAATATACTAAAAATATATTTAGACATTTATTAATAAAATTTAATATATATTTTTTAAAAAATTATAAAATCTCAACAATCTGGAATATGGATGTGTGAGAAACTATAATTTCTTATTAATAATTATTTTAATAACAAAGTATAAAATTGAATAATATTTCTGTTTTATAATGTTTAATAATTAAAAAAAATTTAAATTAATTTTCAAAATTTAATTATCTTTTAATAATCCTATCGTATTACACCTACCTACTCATCAGTCACACTCTGAAATTCCAATAAGCAAAATGAAAAAACAAATAATCTGACAAACAGACGATTAAAAGAATGGCGATAACAAACATAAACAACAGAGCTCTTTCAATCTGTGAAAAACAAAATCCATGCAATAAAGCTACATACAGCCCTCATTTTAACGGCCAGCGTGAGTGAAAAGATTGGAGCTCACTGGGAAATGATGTGAAAACTCTGCAAGAGCTGCCTTTTGGCGGACCTTATTGGGCATTGCGTTGGGCTTAGCAGAAGGTTTTCTTCTACGCGGGAAGAAACAAAATGGTGATCTTTCATAAAGGAATCACTAGCAGTGAGCTAAGGACGGTGCTGAGGCAGTTAGGGTTTTGAGAAGGCTGCTAGATTCATGGTACTTGTAAGGAGGGGGTTGAGGCAGTTAGGGTTCTGAGAAGGCTGCTAGATTCATGGTAGTTCTAAGGAGGGCGTTGAGGCAGTAAGGGTTTTGAGAAGGCGGCTAGATTCATGGTAGTTATAAGGAGGGCGTTAAGGCAGTTAGGGTTTTGAGAAAGCTGCTAGATTCATGGTAGTTGTAAGGAGGGTGTCCAGGCAAATAGGGTTTTGAGAAGGTTGCTAGATTCATGGTAGTTGTCATTTGGTTAAGCAAAGCAGTCTAACAAAAATGGATTACAGCATTCCATTTCTTGATTTCAAATCGTATGGGATGCCATGGAGAGATATACAGTTTAAACAGATCCCAAATCCCTTGCTCCCTTAATTCACAGGCCACACTCTTCATCAGCCATACCATGGCGTTCTTGGTCAGGGTATAAATATGAGGCTCCAGACCTCTCATGAGGACTTTCGAGCTTGAAATACAGAGAATAGATCCTCTGAAGTGTAGAAATAGATTTAGCACTCTTTAGAACCCTAGAGCAATCACTACTGGATTCTGTCAAAAAGTAATTAGAAAAGAAATAAATAAATAAATACTACTATTTAAGATATACAACAAACTATGACGACTACAAACACAAAATCTATTTAACTGAAACCAAATTGCATGATTTGTTTTAACTGAATTAATTTAATTACAAGAAACCAATATTTAAAATAATTATGCCCTTTTTATGTGTATTTTAAAACATGGTATGAGAAAATAAAAAGATTAAAATCATTTAAATAAAAGAAATAAGGATTCCTAATATTTATGTTCTATGAAATAAGGATTCCTAATATTTAATATTAAGTTCGAGAAGAAGTGAAGAATTTGTTGCAATGAATTGTGTCGTTTTCAGCTTTTTTCTTTCAAACACGATGACCATGTGTTTTCAAGGAGCAGATGGGGTACATTTTGTCGGGCATGATCATGGCTGTATCGATCACATCTCAGACTCTCATGGTTGCAAAACTAACTTGCTGTGTTCTCTATTTTAATTCAATCACACCCAAAGTTAAAAACGTGCTTTTAAAATATAATATAAGAAGCTTTAATTTCCATGTAAAGTATTATAAATAATTTCGATGATAAGAAGGGACCGTAGAGTACTCGGTGCCCACGGAATGGAATTTGACGAATAAGAAAGTTCGTTGAAATGTTAAAAATATTTTTAAAATGGTTAAACTATTATGGATTTACAGTAGAAAAGCTCAAAGCTTTTTCAATCTAATTGATTAGACATGTGTGCATTTTAAATAGAAAACTACCATGTATATTGATGTGTCTAATCGTTGATTTTAGAAAAGAAGATCAATGATTGACTAGAAACGGAAGGTAAGTGGGTTAAAGGAATTATTTAACTACAGAGCTTAGGATCATTGCATAGGAATGTCGTAATAATAAGTGTGACCTTTTTTGTTGCTTTGTGCACTTTAGGAAAGCTTTTGATACAGTGCCTAGAAATAACATGTGGAATAGGTTAGAGAAGCTTAATGTTCCTTTTGAGTTGAGTTGAGAGCTGCCGCCGCGATAAGGTTAAACTAAAAGGTCATTGCCAAATTTAAGAATAACGAGGGTTGGTCAACGAATATAAACTATAATATTGGAGTTAAACAAGGTTGCCCCCTCTCCCCTACCTTTTTTGGTATTTACGTCGATAAACTAGAAAGATGTTTAGAAGAAGCAGGTTGTGCCAACACGATCTTATCTAGGATAGTTATCATCCTCCTTTATGTTGATGATATTGTTCTTATGGCAAGATGTTCCTTTGGTCTCGATAAACAATTAAGAATTCTCAAAGATTTCTGCTCTAACATGGGTATGACTGTTAACATCTACAAGACAAAAGTTATGATTATAAAATCTAAGAAAGACACCTATGCAAATTTTATTTATGATAACAGTAAACTGGAGGAAGTGACTTCTTACAAATATCTTGGAATTGATATTTGTCACAAGCTCAATTGGAACCATAACATTGAGAAAATGATTAATGGAGGATGAAAAGCATTGTAAATCAGCCAACCTGGTCATGTGGGATAACAAAAAGTTCCTCTTTGAAACTCTTGTCATCATTTTTATCTTATACGACTGTGAAGTATGGAGGTGCAACATTTCTAGAGAATCTTGGAGAAAGATTGAGCACATCCAAAAGCGGTTTATAACTTATAACCTCAAAATTAAAAGCAGTACGCCTTATCATATTCTCCTCATAGAAGTGGGTATTTCCCCCATTCAGAGCATGGATATGACTAGGTACCTGATGTACAAGCACAAAATAAATAACATGGAAAACGAGAGACTTCCTAAAATTGTTTTAAATTCAAGTCAAAACCAACTATGCCTCAAGCGAAGTTTGTGTAAAGATATGATGGCTTGGTTAGACCATTAGGGCATTGATAAAAATGACACTTTAAAGAATATCGATAATGTCAAAAATATTATTACCTTTAAGTTTAAAGATAAATTGTAGCGGCTAAGGGAAAATTAAGATACTATGAGATCAGTAATCCTAATTTGGAAGATCATAAATATCTCTCGATAGTAACTAGTTCAAAGAAGAAAATTAATATAGCCAAGATTAGAACAAAATCTCATGAGCTTCATATTGAAACAGGGCATTGATCTATTCCCAAAACTCGATGGGTGGAAAGGGTTTGCCATCTTTGTGAGTCTATGAGCGTTGATGATGAAAATCACTTTCTCTTAGAGTGTCATACTTACACCCACATTAGATATGAGTTTCATAGTATTTTCTATAATACAAACCTTGCTAACCTCCTAGCTTGCCAAAAGTATAATGAGTTTGGAAAGCTTCTTACCAATATTTTTGAGCATTGAAACAAAAGTTTAAAGAAAACCAAGTAATAACCTTTTTAAGGTCCGATAGACCAAAGTTGGTATAAGTGGACATTAATTGTCATCATCATCATCATTAACATCTGATTATAAAAATTTACATTGTGAATCATTTTATACATTAAATATATTTTATTAAATATATATTTTTTAAATACAACAAAAATAAATAGAGATTTGTTAAAAATAAATGAAGATTTGTTGTCATGTAACTTAAAGTTATGTTACTAAAAAATATATAATAATTAATAAAAAATTCATGTCATTTCACAAAATTAAAATTTAAACTATATTTAAAAAATAATTAAAATATGTAACTTAAAGTTATGTTACTAAAAAATATATAATAATTAATAAAAAATTCATGTCATTTCACAAAATTAAAATTTAAACTATATTTAAAAAATAATTAAAATATCCACATATGCTCATAAAATAAGATTAAAAAAAGATTACACCTATAAAATGAATTATAGGTAGTGAATATGCACTCTTGTTATGGATTGATTTCATGCATAAACCAAGGATTATAATTTTCTACTATGATCAAATTTTTATTAATTTTCTATTAATTTTATTGGATTTGTAATGAATACATCATTGTTAAGTAACATTATTTGAATGGTTTATGTAGACTAATCACAACTACATTTAGTAAAGGGATTCTTCTAGAATCCTTGCAACAATGAGATCAACTTCCTTATTTATAAAGTAGTGTGGTATCATGTCAGAAAAAAAGGTCTCCATTGACTGCAATTGATGTAATCTAATCTAAGTATATGTTTCAAATATCACATATCAAAGGACTTTACTCAACCATCCCTAGCCAAATCCCTCAATATCTAGCCACCACAAAATCCAACTCTTTTATCACTCTTTTCATCAAAACATTAGCGTGTCTTTCATCACAATCACAGATGCTCCAAACATGGAAAATTACAATTCATTACTTACTCAAGACATGGAAGATCAAAGTGCATTATTCACCCATCTTTGGCCACCATCGAGTCCACCACTTCGCAAACTCTTTTCATCACTAAATGATTCTTGAACGTATTTGACACCCCATTCCAAAGTAGTATCCCATGTATTAATTCCAACAATAAAGATGTCAAGAAGAAGTGCCTGCCTTTATGTCGTTATTGTTGCTTAACTTGTCACCCTCTTAGAGAATTCAGTTTTTCTCTTAGATATGTCAAGTAGAATGTTAACATGATCATTTCATCTCTATCCATTTGGTACATATTTAAATTGTGTTCACTTATAATTTCATTCGTTAAAATATTTAATTCTATGTGTATTTTCTTCATGTACCTTGTGATGCTTTGCAAATCCAAGGAAGCATAATTTTTATAAATGTTCTCTACGCATAGCTATACAAAGCTTGCATTAGCTTAACAAATAATAACATAAAGTAAACAAAGAAATAAGTACATAAATAAACAAATTTGAAGCTCATTAAAGAATCCAAACGTTGTGAACATATACGAGGTATGCTCCTTCACCTCCTCAAGGTTTTATCTACAACTACATATTGTATATTTCAAGTTAAAATCATTAAAAGCATAAAAACATGATCTATTTTTCTCAAGTTGAAATCTATCGCATTTATTTGTACAAGTATGGTGTGATATCTTCTACTTATGAACATGAACGTAAGATATTGAACAAACATAAATTTTCACAAATATATGATTAATCTTCTTAGAGCAATTTCAAGTTCACAAATATATGATTAATCTTTTTAGAGCAATTTCAAATTGAACAAGTGTAAAAGAAAACAAAATTGTAAAACTATGTGCACAAATATGTAGGAGTTGAAGATGATGTACAATCTTTCTTACACCGTAGGTGTTTCACCGTGGAGAAGCATAACCATCCATCTTGGCTAGATTCCTTGCTCATAGAACGAATGGAATGCTGCCACGTGGATGGTTATGGTCCTGTCTGCTTCCGGCAAGGTTTAATCGTCGCCACCGTTGGTTATGCCGTGAAGGTTCTGTCCTCTTGGGCAAGGTTTTATCGTTGCGAAGTTCATTCTGGGGACTTCCTTGAGATCGCATCTCACAGCTGGAGCTCAAGAACAATAACAAAAATCACTCACAGCTCGTCATTTACGGCAATACATTTACGGGCAGCCTGCCTACAAAAATCGGCAAGCTGCAAAACCTCAGCGAGATCATCGCCAACAATAATTTACTGCGGCTCGGAAAGCTAGACCTTAGCAATAACCAGCTAAGTGGAGAGCTTCTTGCTGAAATCAGTTCGTGCAAGGAGCTTGCCGAGATCAATCTTTCAAAAAACAAGTTGTCCGGTTCGATTCCTGCAAGTCTTGGTACTTTGCCGATGCTTAATTATTTAGAATTATTTAGACCTGTCGGACAATCTGAACAACAAGAAAAAGCCCATGAAAAAAACGTAGAGCAGAACCACGATGATAATCGTCCAGGATGGATTAAAACGAGCATTGAAGCAACTAAATATTTCCATAACAAGGTAGAAATTGAAGCATTGTAAAGGAAAATTCTCAATGGGAAGAATCTGAAGCTGCGCTGCAAACTATAGAATTCTTACCTGTTCAAAATTTATGATAATACATTTTTGCAGATGCTGTAGCTGGTTTTGTTGATGGCCCATGCAGAGATGCAGAGTCCCTCCTTTCCTTCCTGTTAATTGCATGATTATCATTCTGCTTTGATAATAAATTATGATAACTTTGTAGACTCAATGGCAGTAAAGTTCAAGGAAAAACATATGTAAGCAGCCAAGCCCAATTACAAAATCACTTGTGAAACCCAATATTTGCAAATATGAACTACATTTTGGCAGAAATGTGCAACTTGTATCAGCTACCCACTCTGCATAAGTCCTTACCTGTAACCCAACATCATTTCAAAATAAAATGTCACCCATCACACTCTCAAGTGTTCCCTGCCTGAAGAGCCTTTTTGGAAATAAAGTCAAAACTGAACGACAAAAATTACTGGACATTCCAAAGAAAACTTCTTCCGGTTTAAGTTAATGTAACAATGGTTTAAGTTGATGTAACAGTGGAAATAAGGAAGAACCAAGGAACATCTATCTCCTCTTTCTATTAAATTTTGATATAACAAGCATGTCTTTCACAATAAGTTATTAAAGTCTGAATTCATGGGCTCTTAAATACTAAGTGCACTAACTACCCACCTCTCGGAGAAAACAATATGGCTCAAATAAAATCTAGTGTACCTCACAAGTGCTGTGTTCAGGAAGACAAGTGCAAACCCGGCAAATTGGAGCCTTGTGCATACAACAGTATAGTTCTGTTGCTTGTAAACAAAATTTAAAGTGTGGTTGGTAAAAGTCATGAAATGTCACCAACTGAAGGAAAAGAATTTTCCTGCCATCATAAATTTTAAATTGGCTTCCTACATTCTACATTACATCCCTAGATTTACAGCTAAACAGTTCAATAAATTGACCCAGTTCCATCAGTTCCATCATTTGCACGGGTGAGAAAAGACCGAAATAAATTGAAAAGAAAACCTGGGTTTCAAGATATGCATTCATTGACCTTGTGGCATCTGCAGACTACCATGGCTGGTTCTTCAGGGCTTCAACTTTACTCTTCGCCCTCAGGAAAACAAATTCCTCCACTCCCTCCTTGAAGCAACAATGAGGTACACCATGAACGAGAACCCTAACACAGATATCCCAGCTCCCAACTGATAAATCAATCCCCAGTCACTACTTCAGCGTGCATTAACTATAGTATTATTCAAATGCTAAACAACATAACAACACCTCAATTTCAAACAAACAACTGGCCCATCTTCCTCACCATTGTCAAATGCACATATCTTGCTTTTTATGCAACCATAAGAAAACAAAGGCTATGATTTCATGGATTTGAATAATTTGTCAATTGACTTCAACTCCCCGAAAAGCAGGTCTATAAAAATAAGATAATGAAGTGGATTCCTTTCAGAAGTCAAGATCATACCTAAACGGCTCTCTGATACAGGGCATTCAGGTGCAGATTAGATGGGTATTGAACCGCATACAGCGCATGTCATTGTAACGTGCAGAGCAATTAATAGGAAGCACCTGTTCATGCCAGTAACAATATTCCTAGAAGTTAAAAATACACACTAGTAACTGTTCATGCCAGTAACAATATTCCTCTGTTCCTTCAAACTCCCCAAGGTCCAAACTATACATATATGAAACACCCATGCACCTTCTATTTACATAATGCCATGTTCATCGTTTTCATTCATAGACATTCACTATTTGGAAACTGTACTGTACGACACCCTTTTATATGTTTTCAATTGTTTCCACTGTGTGGATTCAACCTTCTTCTTCTTCCTTACCTTGGTAACTAAACCCTCTATTTTTTTGGACCAACAATGATAGAGACGAGGTGGGTGACATCCGATGGTTCTGCATACATGGGTATTGTCTTTTTCCCCTCCATGTTATATATGATTTGTTGTTTGTCCATAATGCGGTTTCTACGAACTACCCAAGTATTGACCATCTGCAAAAGCTATTAAATTTCACTTAGAATTGGATATTGAATGATCTGATAAATCCTCACGTTTGCAGAAACAATTACGGATGTGATTCCTGTATTATTGTTATTATCACGAAATCCGCAATAGATGTTGTAATCGTGGGCTGAGACTCAGGAGAGGAGCGACCAAGTATAAACACTTCCGACAACTATTTACTTTCCACCTGTTACCCATGCAATAACAATTATGACAATTGCATTCTTGAAACTCCGTTTGGAATGCTTTGATGGGTGGACTACTTTGACAGAATCTGTAAGACGACTTCCACGTGTTAGCCATGTAGTAACAATTACGACAAGTGCATTGCTAAAATATATGGAATGGCTTGACGGATGGCTTTGACATAAATTATTATTTTTTATAGAATCTATCAAAGTCGTGCACTTGTCATAATTGTTATTACATGCTAACACTTGGAAGGAAAATAGTTATGGGACAAGTGGGTTGTGGCTATTGATTAGTCTCAGAACTTTAATAAGTGAGTGGTGTGGCTATCATGGCCATGCCCTTACTTTACACATCAATCATGTTATAGGAACTCAGCAGGATGGACTATTTTATTGGGTCTATGTGAAATATAGTTATAGATTTTGATGGATGAGCAAATGAAAACTGTTCATCATCCTTACTACGAGCAAGGAATGATGTTTCAATGTATGCATTGTTTGCATTTAAGGAGCTTTAGGAAAATACTTTGCCACATATATATAAAAATCTGTGTGTTTTTTGTGCATACTGTCACAAGCTTTTAAGTTCAAACCCCTTGTAAATTTGCACAGGCTATGTACAATGACAGAGCCCAAAAGCTTCACAATGTTTATGATGTTCTTAATAAGATAATTAAGTGCAGTTGCAGCTTATAGCAGAGAAATCTAGATGGCTAAAAAAGCTGAGGTAAACTTGAAGAGAGATAGTCATACTCAAGGCATATGTTCTTCTGTTTGGTTAGTTATGATGGCTGAAAGGAATATACTCTTATTTTTCTGTCTGACGTCTGAGGATGAATAACACTAAACGCTCAGTGCTTTTTGTTTGAGGATGAATATTGCAATGGAGATTTATATTTTTTTGTTTATGCTGCTGCTCCACATTATATTGCAAAGAACGTGGTTTTTCATGACAAAGGTGCAGTCACCCTGTAGTGCAGTTTTCCAAAATTGGATCTGGCCAAGAATATAATCTAGCAAGTTTCATTTAGTTTTGGCCACCTTAATCTCCCAAAAATATGTTCACAATTTACAGATTCACACAAGAAGGCTATGCGAAACTAGGTTTTGAAAGTCTCTCTTTAACTGAAACACGTTGATAGATTATTGAAGTCCTTAATTTGTAAGGAGGTAACTGTCCACAGTTTTTTAAGTCTCGTCTCGAATTATTTTCTATATCATAAACGCCCCCCGGTTCTATTCTTAATCTGACTGTGGGTTTGGGTCATTTCACAGAACAATCGAGGTTTGGGAGTGGCACAAATGTGACTCTAAAGTAGAGGGATAGGGAGAAGGTCTTTACTTTTATCCACGTTATTTCTTTTTCAATTGTTTTATACCGACCATAACTATACCGTGAACTAATTGTCCAATTTTTCCCATCGATCATAACTGTACCATGAACTAATTCTCCAATATAACCGTGAACCTATTTTGAAATTGGTTTGATAAATTGGTATAGTAACTTAACTGGTTGGTGAATATCTATAATCTACAACTAATTCTCCAATATAACCGTGAACCTATTTTGAAATTGGTTTGATAAATTAGTATAGTAACTTAACTAGTTGGTGAATATCTATAAGCTACAAGGTAAGTGTTATGAACAAAATAAATTTGTTACTTGTTCTTCATTTGTTCTCCGTGTAGTTGTAATCATGTGTTATTTATGTTTTATATAATTGTTATCATTCTGCAGGTTACTTATATATATATATATATATATATATATATATATATATATATAATTGTTTATTTCAAATTCAGATAGTTAGAATTTGGAAGGACTATCATAAAATTAATGCGGACAATACACCTATCCCATCCTTGTACAATTTGGGATCCGTGGCGATCTACCTCCTTCCCATCCTTGTACAATCTGGGATCCGTGGGGAGCTACCTCCATCCCAGTTCCTTTTACGAGCCCTCGTCTTGAAGGGATAGGTCTAGACTCACGGTCCTAACTGGTTGTTTGTGTGTTGATTTCCACACAGGAGGTGGTGGATTGGTCCCATTTTCACACAACACGTTCTTTCCAGATTGAATAATCGATTTCAAAATAAAAATTAGCATATTTGTACATCATGATTAGAAAACAAACTAATAAGTCCCAACACTCGATTAGGATCAGGAGAACTAGTCGAACAACAATCAATTGAATCTGGAGCCGCAGCAGTAGTTACTAGGGCATCCCCATGATGAGTAGTTGAACCAGCAATCCTATCATCAGTTTCAGGAGCAGTACCAAGAGTAGCAGTCCCAGGAGAAGTTGACCCAAAATCATCATTTTTCTTCCCAGGGGCATTCCCAACATTCTTACTAGCACTACAACCAGTAGTCCCAGCATAATAAAATTGAAATAGAGCATTACCATTACCATTATTTCTAATAGCACCAAATGAACCAACATAAGTTCTAGCATCATTACGACTAGCAGTTTCATCATCATTGCGACTAGCAGTTTCAGGAGCATAATTCCCATCATTCCCAAGAGTAGCTTCAGGAGCAATCCAATCATCAATACCAGTAGTTGCAGTACTAGTTCCTGGATCATTTCCTAGAAGGGAATTCAAATAAGAAGCAACAACAACTAAACTAGCTTAATTCCCGGCATAATAATTACCAGCATTTAAATCAGCTATTGAAAGAGCAGTTGAAGGAATAGTCCCGAGAGAATTTCAATTAGCAACAGTTGAACTAGCGTGTGGTATATATCTTAGCTTCTCTAAAGCCATGGATGTTGGATATTTGTATTTCTATATCTGTGCAACTGTGTTTCACGATGGTAAAGACAAAACAAGGATTTGGTGAATTGGCTAAAGAAGGCACAAATATGAAGATACAAAATTTAAAACTTCATCGTTTCCTAGCTGTATTGTTCCAAGATTCTATATGAAGATAATTGAGTTTGTTTTCATACATTCAAGAAATCTGTGAATGAAATATCAGAATAGCCCACGGCCACAATCCCCAATATTTTCCTTCTATTTCACACATGCAAGCACGAGCACTTCTATGCACATGGGCACTATATTGTATATGACATAGTCTTGTTTTTACTTTTCTCTCTTTTATATTCTTGTAGTATTTCACGCATGCACATCAAGCATTTGTATGCACATGCACACTTCTCTTTGTTTTGATTATATGCAGGTGCACATGGCCAATATTGATACCATGGATATCAACACAATTTGACAAATCTGTTGAGATTAATATGATATATTATTAGTCTTATCAAAAGCTTATATTGAATGCACAGCTTCGTCAAACATAGTAAATCCAAATTTTAGTTTGATGTTCTGTTGATCATAAATCTTTGAACTTCTTTTTGGTAGTTGCAGGTGGCAGGCGATAATGCCTTTGTTCTATTGATTATAATGTTGTTTGCTTGACAATAAACATTGGAAGTGTTTTTTTTTAATTGTGCATCTTCCTTGCAGTTTCTTTGTTTGGGACATATTGCTTATTTACTTCAAAGGTTCACCGTAGTGTCACTTCTGTGATAGCTTCATGGATCCATGTTATGAGGATTTGTTTTCCTTGTGAATGATGGAAGTGGAGTTTTTTTATGTTTTTGGTTTTGGAAAATGCAACATATAATCTAGAAAGAAATATAATATGTAAAACAAGGAACATTCTCAACTCATAACTACAAGAAAGGCAATGAATAAATACTTGGCAGATGGTAGAAAGGAATAATGGAGGACGTTTGACGGTATCAGATTGTATTGTTATCATTCACTCTTTTCCTTACATTTCTTTAGAAATTTTACAAGTATGCTTTCACTTGCATATAGTGTTTGACTTCCTACAATATTTTTTTTTGTAATGAAAATTGTGATCATTGTTATAAAGCTTATTATTAGATTTGCTCATATTGCAGATTTAGCAATTTGTGCATAGGGTGAGGGTCTCCGAATGTCTTGATTTCTAAGAGAGATAGGAGAATGTGTATTTTTGAGGAAATGCTCTATCTTTTCAACGTTTTAAAATTTGTTTATTTGATAATATTCATAAATTTCAAAAGAAAGTGAATGATTTTTAATTATTAGAACATGTTAAATATAGTTAATGATAAAGGGTCTATGTCTACGGAGCCATAGCCCCACAGGAAGGAACCGTATCGACACGTTCACCTTCACCTTCACACTTATTGTTTTCCATTTCAACCTGAAACAATGCAGTAGAATATTGTTCTCTTTCCGATATGTAGCTTAGCACATTTTCAAAGTAGATCAATGAGATAATATAGGCAAGATCTTAGTTTCCGATTTAAACTACAAGAAAACCTTGTTTCCAATTTACGAATGTAATTTGTCTGCTAAATGCACAGAACAACTACCATACAATATCTTTGTAACAAAAACAGAAACACAACTCAGCCCTCACAACAAGCACATTGTGAGAAAAATCCATAAATGGATAGACTGCGATGATAGAAAATTTATGTGGTTTGTGTAGACCTTCGAGGGCACTGTGAGAATGTGGGTGCCTAACAATGCAAAAAAAACAACAAAAACAGTTATCTTAATAGAGAGACAACAGTATTCATTGTAATTCATTCAGTTTAATCAAGGTTTTCAGGTTTTCTGAAGACAATATGTGGCATATATCCTCATATTAGGGAAATTGCATTGGCTTTAAAGACAAAATAAAGAAAACTATGCACGCAATATATGTGCACCTGTGTTTTTGTGTGTACTGTACATGGATGTATATACATATATACATACAGTGGGATTTTAGAATGCCTTTATCCCACCAACAACAACTTCTTGGGCGCATTCTCAATGTGTTGTATGGACACATTCTCAAATTGCAAGTTTAAAGGTTGAAATGGAATTATTTAAGGGGTGATTAAATCGTGGTAGTTAGCAGATCGGTAAAGGATGTACTTGCATAAATTTGAAGAAGCAGATTGAGTCTTCCCTTCCTATGCCATCAGAGGTTGAATTTTGGAAATACCGCAAACAATAAAGTGAGAACGACAGACATTCTCAAATTGCAAGTTTAAAGGTTGAATTGGAATTATTTAAGGGGTGATTAAAGTGTGGTAGTTAGCAAATCGGTAAAGGATGTACTTTCATAACTTTGAAGAAGCAGATTGAGTCTTCCCTTCCCATGCCATTAGAGGTTGAATTTTGGAAAAACCACAAACAATAAAGTGAGCATGACAGACATGAAGTGAATGCCATTGGAGAAGACATCTTTGTGACATCATTTTATACCACTACGTAAGATGATTATCAGGGGGACTTGTAACATTGTTTTAGAGGCCCCGTCTATTGGATGTAACTTTATTGGATCCTAAAATTATGTGGAGTGGTAGACGATTTTGGAGCATTGGTTGAAGTTCTGAGAATAATCTTTTCTTAATAACAACCTTCGACAATCCTATGACGGCAGCAAAACATGACAAAACATGAATTATGGATCTTTCCCGAAATCCTCTAAGTACCATAGTCAGATTCATGAAGACCTCAAGTCTCCCCATTCTACAGTCAACGATATCATCAAAAAATAGTTTCGAGCCTTATCTCTGGACTCCTTATAACAAGTGGAAAAGTATTTGATAACTGGTTATGAGCAGATTTTATTGGCAACATTTGAAGATCTTTTACAGTGCTCCTTGAGTATTAGTTGTGGCAGTAGCAAGAAGGTCATTTTCATACCCAACCAAGGTAGTTTTGTGATCATATGACCTGGAATAGGAAATGTGCATCTACAGTGTTTTCATGATTGTTTTGCAAGGTTGAAGGAGAGTTGATCTAACACTGTTTCAGGGATGCTTAAAGAGTGTTTGAAGAACATATTTTAGACTGTTTGAAGAATTGTTTTGATCTTTAAAGTGGGAAATCTTGAGGACTGATTTTAAAAGTAATTCTTGAGCATTGATTTGGACTAACTCGATATTTGTTCAAAGATAGATTTTGTGACAATCTTAAGGACTGCGTTGAAGGACAATGAGGATGATACTAAATTGACAAGAAGAAGCAGTAGCTGAGTTATAAGATTTATTAAATTTTATGAGAGAAGGTAGGAGCTATAGTATTTAAAAATCATAAGAATCTTTAATCGGGAAGTGGAAACTGTATCTTCCAAAATCTTCCTTATTTCTTTTTCCATTTTTAAAACATTTTATTGGTTTCTCAAACTATTTGAATGATATATCCTTTGAATCTCTTCTCCTAAAACAGTAATATGTTTATCTTCTCTTATTCATTTTTTATAATCCCATTCCATAATATCTTGTTTGATCCTGTTTAGATTGTATTCATATTGTAATGTTGTTGTTTTCATTGATATTATTGCAAAAATATTTTTTCAAATTGCTTATATATTCCAGATATAGTAGTAATATATAGTGTTGAGATTACTACTCACTGTGTTGATGAACTTAACATTATTTTTTGTTATGGGTTGAATGCCTATGTATTTGTAATATGAGATTGTTACAAACTTTGCTATTTTCCTACTAGTATCCTTCGCTACTTGTGCCTATGTTTTTGTTCCTTCTAACTTTCCTCTTTTCCTACCGGCGTTCATTTTTGCCCCTCAAGAGGCAAATGCTAGTTTATATATATGTTCATATATATGAGATTCTCTCTAGATAAATTACTTATATTACTCACATTCAATTTCCAGTTTTTTTTTAAGAGATGTTGTTTTTCAAGCCTTAAAGACATGAAGGAAGAGAAAACACGAAATTCACTTATTCATAAGAGAAATTACAAAATTCACGTATTCATAGATAGAGAGTTAGATATACAAAGATCCTCAATTATTTGTTTCTTTACCATATTGATGCATGCACATGTGTTGGTCTTGAAAATTTATAAATATATATTATCCATAGAAAATACCATAGTATAGTTGTTTACAAAATGTTTAAAAGTACCGTGAAAAAAGACTATATAGGTTCTACCAACATTACCATTTCGTTAATCCCAAGTGTTTAAGAAGCTTTAGAATGAACTGTCAACTACAATATAAGTAGATCCTAGATTTGCACTTAGAATTTCCTTCATGTTTATCCTCATTATTAGGTACATTAATTTGTATGGACACAAGCAAAAAGAATTGCACTCCATATAAACCTCCACCAACAATTTGATTGAGAAGCTTTAGAATGAACTTGCAACAATAATAGATGGAATTTCCATATTTGCACCCAATTTGTCCTTCATCTTTATCGTGACCCTTTAGTAAATTACTTCCTGCACACACAAGTAAATTGATCAAGAATTACATTGTAATTGAACCTCCACTTGCAATTTTCTCAAGTAAAATAGTTCTCGTAACATAAAAATTCCCCTAAAAAATTCTTCTCATATACAAAAATAATCTTCCTTGTTGTTCATGTCTATCTCTCTAGGTTAGTTACACCCCTTATTAGATGAAACTGCCAAACTCTTAGAATAGATTCTCGACACAATGTCAAATTTTACATTTTTCATTCTTAGAACCCAAAGCCTTGGGCGAGTGCAATCTAATGCTTCCCTCTCACGACATATTAGTTGCAATGAAAATACGAAAATCAACAATATGTTGACTAAGAGGAATTATTAGATGTACTTTCACAACCCATTATAATATGGTATACAAATATGAAATGTAGGAAATCGAATAAGCTTCAAGAATATATAATTTTTATTTATGGAAAATACGTATAACTTAGATAAATTTAGTTTCTTCTAATATTTCACGTTAAGGCCTTAGTTTAGTATCAAAATAGTGGAATTTCTTGAAAAAAATTGTACACTTGTGCATAACACTAGGTGTTCTTGTGTGGCACTATTTTTCTATATTTTTTAATGTTAACTTTGCATATTTTTAGAATTAATAAAATCATTGAAGCCTTGAAATTACAAATTCTACTATAAGTTAGCATTTGAGGGTCTTACCTTAACTGATCAAATATTTTTTATTTTTTATTTATTTAGTATATAGGCCTCCATTTGGACTTGTGCTACATACAACTTGTTTTCCAAATGGGAAGGAAATAAAAGTTACACCATAAATAAAATACATATGTATTTTAGAACTATGATAAGAATACAAATAAAAATCAATAAAAATTAGAAAGCAAATTTTTTTCTTAGAAGAACATATATTTAAAATATACAGGCATAGTGTATAAGTGTGTGAATTTTCATTAATAATGAATATGTGGTTCATATTTAAAAGTGTGGCTGAAAACAACCTTAAGAAGAGGGAGTTGGGGAAATGAATTTGATTTTGTTTATGCATCCCAAACCACTAGGTTTGTTATTCCAAATCTAAAACCAAGGCAGACAACTCATCCAACACACAAATGAAAAGAGGTACTCCTCGAAGATATTTTTGAATATACAGAAGTGTGCACACACTAGTAACACACACAAGTTGTTGATGCACAAATGTTACTAACTCGCACTTGTTCTTTTTCCACATTCGATGCCATATTCTTTTTCATATTCTTATTCAAGAAGATTCAATAAGATCCTAAGACACTAGCTTTCAAACTTTGATGATGGTTAAGGCCTCGAAAACCATCCAAACTTCTACATGGTTGTATTAGGACGTGTTCTTGAAGCTTGATCCTTGTTGAGGCCTCAACAACTCCCCAATGTCACCATCTTGGGGCCTCTCCTTTTATTTTATTTTTAAATCAAATCTTCAAGTTTCTTCATCCATTGACTGTTTTCAGTTGGATTTAACTCATTGGAAAGTTGATGTTTGAATGAGTGATTTTGATTGACTATCTACTATTTTATTCCACTTCATGTTACAATCATGATTAAGTATGGAAATAGACTTGTTGATTTTTTTTGCATCACAAAGTGGTTCTAATTACATGCATCACATTACCATGTGCTTTTGCGCTTCTTGGTTTTTGACAACTAAACGTTACCTAGGAAAGTGTCATATAGCTTAACATGGATTGATTTTGGCATCCATAAGGCATAAGAAGATTCGTAATTGTTTCTGAGAAGTAACTAACAATTTCTCCAAGTGCTTAATACTAGGTGCTCCAGACACTAGGTTTTTTCGACCCAAAATCTAACGGCCAAAAAATCGGACATTCTACATCTTGTGGTCGACCATCCGACCACTTTCATATTTTTTAAATGTCAGTCCAAATTCGGTAGTTATCCGACGGTAGGATGGTCATCAGATAACAGATGCCACTATCCAGTCAGATATCCGACCACTATCACTTATTAGGAAGTCGGATATCGCTAGCGAGGTAGTAGGATATCCGACGATCCGTCCATGTGGAAATGGCCTATATCCGACGTTCTTTACCATCGGGGGTATGGAAAAAACGTCGGATATCTACGGTGTGGTGGTCGAATATTCGACGACCTTTTGGTATTTAAAAAAAAAATCACTATTAATTGGAAATTATTGCATAATTTTTCAACAGTGGTTTAGAGACTTTATTGGATACACTACTTTTTTATCACAACATAAACTAGTGTTTCCATATTTGATTCTTCAACGACAGTCTAGAGACGAATAGTGGCATGACTTTTTTGTGACTACAATATGGTGACATTGCCTTCTTGTAGAGGGCCAAGGGATTTCAAATTTGTATTTTTTTATAGATCATCTAAATATTTTGTGCTAGGAAGGGTTTCATAGATCATTTCTTACTTAGCATTTGATCCTAGGATTTCAACCCATCTTCAAGGATTTCCACAATGCACTAGGAAACTGTCACAAGTACCAAGTGTCTAAGTTAATGTTTGAAGCTAGTACATCTGAATTGAAAGACATGTGAACATATTTCAATCCTACAAAAAAGAAAGCAAAATTGCATCAATTCTATCAGAATAATATATTCATAATAATAGAATAAAACATCATAAAATATTTTAGTATCTAACCTTATAGGTAGATGATGAATATCACCCATCGTTTGCTCGACTTTTCTGACCAATAATAGCTCTTGGATAATTCTCGCTTTCAGTGGAGATGTAGAACAAAAGCTCACTTAGTGATGTCATAAAAACATTCTCACTTTTTCCTGCTTATCTTGAAGGACATCAATTAGCACTGATATTATTCCAGTACTAGCCACTTCATCTTCATTAAGAGTTTCATTCCGAATCAACAAACCAATTACAAACAAGATCTCACTCTACTCCACAAATAGTTACTCAAGTGATCTTTCATCATCTGGAAACCTGAAATTGGTTATGAGGAGCAACCAAATATCACAACAAGCTCCAAGAAATCGTCAAAATTTAGATGACACACGAATGGGTTGTAGAAAGCCAGCATTGTATCCATTCATTGTGCTCCTCTATGTTTCGAGAATAATTTAATATTCTCTTCTGAATAGGGCCAACCACGTGAAGGTGTAAGCTCTTATGGCCCCTCCCCCCCCTCACATCACTCTCAATTCCCCATACCCAATGCATGTACTTGACAAAAAAAGGTGCAAATTCATCCATATTTCATCATGAACTTTCATCTACCATTCATTCAATAAAGGCTAACATTAATTAAACCATTGTTTCATTCAGTCAACACATTCATTCAATAAAATATAACATTCAATAAACCATTCATTCATTCAGTCAACACATTCATTCAATAAAAGCTGATATTCAATAAAGGTCACAGTTACTACAGCCTTAAACCATTGTTTCATTCATTCATTAAACCATTCATTTATTCAGTGAATAAATTCATTCAATAAAATCTAACATTCAATAAAGGTAACCCTTTACCACACCGAAGCATTAAACCATTTCTTACCTTGATTTCAAGAGGATGCTATGAAGACGAACAGTCATAAAGCATAGTTTCATATATCTCTAATTTTCTAAAAAATAGAGAATGAAGATAAAGAGTATTTCCATAGTAATCTGTTCCATCCAAACCTATCAAGTGTACTTTTAGGTCAGCAGTATTCTTTTCTCCGAACTGTAGCAGTTGTTTGGCCATTTTCACCCTGTAAATCCTTCAATTTACAGGGTGAAAATGGCCAAACAACTACTACAGTTCGGAGTCAAGAATACTGTTGACCTAAAAGTACACTTGATAGGTTTGGATGGAAACCATTTTCAATGTTGATGCCACTACCCTCCTTATTGTCTTACAACCAGCATAGATCCATCTTAAATCCGTATCTATCAAGCACCAAGAGGGATCCAATTTCTTGAGGTGTATTTCTTTTTTAAAATTTAAACTCAAGAAATTTAAACTCTCTTGATTGATCCGGGTTTAAGTTTTAATTTTTTATTTTATAAATGAACATCTATTTTTTAATCACTTTTCATAATATTTTATTTTATGAGCCGACATGGATTTTTTTTAAATACTTTCCATAATTTTACTTTTTTTTTACATTTTAATTAATGGCCGACAATACATTTTACTTTTTTACTTTTCATTAAATACATTCCATTACATTTTACTTTTTTTTTACATTTTAATTAATAGCCAACAATAATAAAGACAAACGTTTATAGCCTAGGATTTAATTCAAACGAAAATACACATCCATGTATTATATAGCCTAGGATTTAATTCAAACGGAAATACACGTCCTTTTATTAATCGCCGTCATAATATTAATTTTTTTTTATTATAATGTTAAAGACAAACTTTATTTATATGGCTGACTATATGGACAAACATGGAAAAACGTTACAGGATCTCCCCCATACTGGGCTGTAGAGCACCTCATTTCACTCAGTGCAAAAAGGCATGAGAATGAAGAAGAAGACTTAAAATTGTGGGCTTCACCTTCAAAGAGTGCCTTACAGTCACATTGATAAGGAGTGATAAGAAGATCATGACAATCCAATGTGTCAAATCTTAGTTGATAGTGTCAATTAAATACTTATATGATAAATTTAATATAAGACTTACTTATAGTTGTCTCTTACTCTTTGCATCTTGACACATTTGATATTTTATGGTTGTCTCTACATCCTGACAAAGGAAATTAAAGAAAGCATATAATTTGCATCGAAAAAAAAACAGGGTACGAACTAAACTGAGGAAATTCGAACCTGCGACCTATGTCTAGTCCCAAGGCTACCACCTTCAAGCTTGAAGTGCAGTTGACAATGGAAGACACAAGTGTAGTTTATTACCACCGTGAGAATTAATTTGACCTTTCAATTCCCATTGCCATTTCCTCTCATACGACGTCCCACAACCATTTCTCTTGACACCCACTCTTCATTAATTCTGTATGCATTTCACTATGCAACCATCTCAGATTCTCACTGCATTTTCCCTCAATTAGTTTATCAATTCAGTATGACCCACACCCACCGTCTGAGGAGTGTTTCCAACAGTCTTGAGTTTCATCCTCGCAATGGTGACGATTCATGGTATTATGTTTAATCCCTTCGACTGCAATATGGCAAACTCATAGTTCACTACGAAGGTTTGTCTGACAAATGTGATGGTTTGGGTTCCGTGCCCCAGGAGAAATTCCTCAAAGTGTCCCTGGATGGCACTGGGGTTACAGAACCCAAACCATCAAATTTATCAGACAAACCTTCGTAGTGAACTTTGATTTTTCCATATTGCAGCCGAAGGGAAACATAATACCATGAATCGTCACCGCTGCCAGGTTGAAACTCAAGACCACTGGAAACACTCCTTGGATGGTAGGCATGGGTCATATTGAATTGATAAACTGATTGAAGGAAAACGGAGTGAGAATCTGAGACAGTTGCATAGTGAAATGCATATAGAATGAATCAAGCTTGAAGGTGGTAGCCCGACGTCTCCCATTGTGAAATGCATACAATATGAATCAAGCTTGAAGGTGGTCTCCCATTTTCAGCTACACTTCAAGCTTGAAGGTGGTAGCCTTGGGACTAGACATAGGTCGCAGGTTCAAATCTTATCTTACTTAAAATCCAAAGAAATGCAAATCCTACAAAAGCACATTTCTTAAACACCACAATACATTGTTTCTTAATAGTGGTGATATTGTACTTTTGTACATATCTAAGTGTTTAATTAAAAATAATTATATAATATAATATGAAAGTCTAACAATTAGTGAAGAGTGGATTCATCAATTAGTGATTGCTTTGTTTTATTGGTATGTGATTGATGATGTATAAAAATGAAAAAAAAAACATCTCTAACTTCATATATTTTAAGCAATGGCAAGAACTAAGCCTCAAATCATACCAATCGCACTAAATAACATGTGTGAATTAATAAAGATTCAAAACCTGGAAGCTGAGAATGTAGGAGAAAAATGATAGATACTCTAGTCTTGTAGCTACTCATTTAGCAATCTTATTGTAACATGAAAGATTGAGTTTGAAGGTTGATGTTATGGTAGAGTAGTTGAATGGAGTGGAAAGTTTGCAAATAATTCATGTATTTGTCTTCAGTACTGGAGTAGAGAACCTTTAGAACATTTCCTTCTGGTAACAAATAAGTCATTTTTTAAGCACATAATAATCATAAAATGGTTCTAACCAAGAAATGCTATCCTATTTACTTGCAACAAGTATGTGTATATGTTAGTTGGTGACTTTGGTTGGTATGTCTCTATTCTAAATGAATATGGAGGCGTCCCTCATTGTCTGCATGGTAAAGATGTGGAAAGGCATTTTGGAAAAGACTAAAAAATTGGTTATGTAAATATTCGTGGAGAGAGTAGGGCAAGCATCAAAAGCTACCCAATTTATGGGAAAGGTGGAACTGCTAGAAAACAAGGAAGAGGATTTTAATCTTGTATTTGATTAGAAGCCTTGTAGAATCATGTATGTTCTTTCCCAAGGTGAACAATGACTAGTTATGACAACTTGAAAAGTGCAATCTGAAGAGTTGAACTAGCATAAATTTATGGCAACATATTGTGGCGTGTACAACAATCCTGTAACAGCAAGGCATGACAGCAAATAGTCTCATATTTGGAAGAAATTTTGAAGCTTTCCTTATATAGCACATTCACATGAATGAAGATCCTACAAAATGCCTATCCAGCAAATATTAAAATTCTCACCAAGGTGTCACATGAAACATAAATATGTGCCAGTCATTGAATATGCTCTCCAAGCTAATAAAATACTCACCAAGCTAAGGAGTATTACCACCAAGCTAAATGTCCACCAAGAAAATGCCTACATGCCATGAGAAAATGCCCACAAGCAATGGGAAATTTCTTCCATGCATAAGAAATGCTTTCCAGGAAAGAGGAAATTCCCACCAGGAAGGTAGAAATGCTCACTACTCATGAAGGAAATGTACACAATAGCCACCATTGATGAGTAAATGCCCTCCAAGCATGAGGAAATGTATACTAGGTAATGAAGAAATGACCACCACTCTTGAAGGGAAATCAAATTACAAAGAATGCATGCAAGCATAAATCAAATTTGAAGTTAAATGTTGATGGGGTTCAACATTTTCCTAAGAGACTTGAATTTGTCTAGAATCATCATGCCCAAGTGGATTTCCAGTCTCATATATATGCTAATAAGAGAACTGCAAATCCTGAAATTGTTACACATGAATGGGAAATGACATATGCTGCAACAATTACTAAAATAGAAAGGCAAGATACACTATTTGATCATAGTATACATTGACATCCATTGGCACACTTTCAAGGGAACTTGTGGACTGGCTTATGATAGAATTGGATTAGTTCTCAAGGGTAGATTGAAACTAGTTTTTAGGAAATCTCTAAGGCTGATTTCTGGACATAATTTGGATAAGGGTTGAGCCACTTGGTTGCAAACCTTAAGATAGATACTCTATTGACATTATCTGAAGATAAACTTGGCTCATCCAATATGGATTTAATAGTAGATATGTGAAGGATCTTCTTGCATAAATTTGAAAAGAAAGGAAGGGCTCAACTTTTTGTGGCCCTCATTTAGTAGGATTATCAATTGTTCGATTTTTGTAATGTGAAGCAATGAAATATCAGGTGCTATCCTCTATTCTAAATGAAATTGGAGTAATCCCTCATTGTCTGCATAGTAAATAGGTGGAAAGGAATTTTGGTTCTGTAAAGATTCATGGAGAGATTAGGGCAAGCATCAAAAGCTACCCAATTTCCAAGAAAGGTGGAACTGCTGGAAAACCAAAAGATGGATGGTCATCAAATTCTCTTGTTTCACTAAAGAGAGAGACACCAAATACTTAATAAGTCAAGCCACCTCAAGCAAGCTCAACACCATTTCTATTTTGGAAATTCGGTTGTACAAACATAGGAAAAAACTAAACATATAGGAAAGCATAAAGGCCAGTACTGGAGACAAGTAAAGGGCTGGAACTTTTTGCAGCTAAAGTTTGAGAGAGGCCGTGAGGGCCACTATAATTTTCCATAGACCAATAAATCAATCCAGAGTATTCATCTCCCACATGGAATAATCTATCTTCTATAGGGGGAAATGATCTCTTTGATCCTACTATCAATTTAGACTTTTGTACATAACATGATTCACAATTTGACGGAGATGTTTAAATCAGTCAAGTTGGGGCGCAGGAAGGAACCAAATGTGAATTGGTGGAATCTAAAATAGATATTCAACATACTGCTAAGAAGCATCATGAATATAAAGGTGATAGCAGTGTATCTCAAATAGCTGAAGTATTAGGCGAATACATAAATTTGGAGGTTGAACTAAAATGCCACCAAGATCAAAATAAGGGCGTGCTGCAAAGTCAAGGGAAGGGAGGTTCTTTATACCATGGAAAAAATCGTCTGGATGGGATCAATTGCCTCCATCTTGGAGGATTTCCCACACCAAGATGGAATTGGGTAATGGCCAAAGTGCGTAATGCCCGTCAATGTTAATGCACGTCGATGTTAATGTGATTTGAGGTTTGAGAGAGAAAAAATGGGATATGGAAGAAGTGTGTAAGGCCCGTCGACTTTGCAAACTCAATCATGTGAATTCTTCAAACACAATCAAACTTGCATAAGTGTGAGCATTTTACCAAATACATTGTAGGGTTTAGGGTATCTCCTCTGCTCCTTTGCTCCTGTCGATTTCCCACGCCAAAAGAGGATTTCCCACTTGCCCATGCTAGAAGAGGATTGCACATGGAGGATTTCCCATGCCAAGATTTTGGGATGGAGAATGTTGGTGTTTTTGGGAAGGAGAATGCTATCAAGCTTCAGATGAAAGGGGAGGGTCGCAATGGTCCAAAATTACCACGACCATTCGACATCTTCAAAACCCTTGCAGACAAGAAGCACCCACGCCCCAAATTGCTGCTCCAAATATAACCGCTCACCCTGCCATAGAAACAGAATAGGGTTAACACCATTCCATCATGAATACAAATGAATAAACGAATCAAAATGAAATTTATGGACAGATCAGTTGGATTGAACAAACCACTTACCAGGTTGTTGTTCCATGAGTGGCACACGTTCCTTATAATCACCATAACCATCAGGGCACACCTGAGCTATGCTCATGGCGCAGGCCCCATGACCACCACCTTTAAAGCACTACAGGAGCTCTGCCTCCTCCGAAAACTCAAAACAACGAAATGACAAATGAACAAGCCTGCAAGCAATGAAATCGTGGAGTTTTGCCACACTAGCTATAACCACCATAACGATCAGGGCATGTCTGATCTATGCTCATGGCGTAGGCCCCATGACCACGGCCAGTGTTAAACCACTACAGGAGCTTTGCCTCCTCCCAAAACTCAAAACGACGAAATGTCAAATGAACAAGCCAAGCAACCAAATCATGGAGTTTTGCCACACTAGCTAGCTGGGTACATTTCGATTGTAGGTTTTAGTTAAATTTTGCCAAGTGTTTAAATTTTTGCACCCACTTCATATAGTGACCGTGTCTTTTTTCACTAATATATGCAAGCCGTCGGATATCTGACTGCCAATTCTATCAATTTATTTATTTTTCATCAAATTTCATAACCGTGAAGGTGAAATCCGACGGCACAGACCTTTTCGTCGGATGTCGTCAGATGTTGTCGTCGTATTTTGGCCTCAAATATTGTAGTGTAGACATCAATTGACCATTTTGGTAGTATACAATCTCTTAGTTGATGATGGATAATAACAATTTCAACTAGCACCTTGAAATCCTAGATAACATAGATGTGAGAAGAATTTACATAAATAAATTCATTCCTAGTATGGTTTTTTTGGGATTAGAAATCCAATGTAGCTAATAAATTTGAATATGAGGTATAGGGATACAAGAAATCGCATTGATGATTTCATGTCAAACCAAGTCATTGGGACCTTGTCACTCATGAAAGCGATTAACATGATATCGAGTAAGTTTTCATGACATCTCATTAGAAATCTCTTACTATCCTCTTTGCATTACAAAAGATGGCATCTCAATCATATATCATATGGACAAACAACATATCAAATTTTCTAAGTCGAATAATAGACAAAGTTTCATTAAAATATGCATAACCCAAAAAATTATGGGAAACATTTCAGATGGATTAGGGGCCCAAACTTACATGATTGGAATAAATACAAACTCTCATTTACAAAGATATTGAGCTTGCTAACTCATACCATTAATTATGAATCGCACCAACCTACCTTGGAAGTAGCGGTGAGGCAGCACTATGGCAAGCAAGGTTTGGTTAAGACTTAGTCTTTTCTTTAAAGAAAATTCCACATTACATAAACTTTTGGAAATGCATTGATCCGAATTTTAGGGGGCATATGGTCTAAATTCGGATGTATAAGTCATCAAAGCATTAAATGGAGAGGCCACCCTTTCCCATCCATAGTTTTTTAATCTTCCATGCAACCCACAGTTTAGAATACACCCATCCATGGTATTTGGTATCCCATGGTTTTGTTCCATGGTATGGCTTCAAGGCACATTGTAATAATATTATATAAAGAACTTTATGTCTTCTCAATAAAGCAAGATATTATTTTTGGCATCCTACCTTTCTCTTATTCTATTGAGTTATTATTGGGTAATTGGTTCTGGGTTCCTTTCTTAGTATAGTTTGAGAGGTGAGGCTCAAAGAACCGTCTTTGAGCCTCACCCTGCCATGTGACAAATTTACTTTATGTTTCTCTGTCTAGGCTATTCACAACCCATATCTCGTTGTTGTGTCTTTCTCATAGCTGGTCCATTGTATTCTTCATCTTTGAGGATATCTCTTCTCCTCCTCTCTCTGCATTCAAGCCTTCCATGTCTCAACCCCCAAGATATGGATTAGTGGTATCAGAGTAGGTCACCATTCCATAGGAATGAAGGTTTGAGCATAGTTTGGGTTCAAATTACTACAGGAATTTCCAACCTCATTTTGGCAATCTCGGAGTCCATTTGATGGTTCATACACTATAATCATCACAGTTGTTCCTCATGCACTATAGGTTTTGTGTACCCTTGTATCCTCCTTCACCATTGCAAGAGAATCATACATGGATTTCACTACATCCATTGATCTGTAGCATATTTTAGAAAATTTTCAGGGTTTCTAAGCTACAGACGGAGGTTCCATGATTTCTACAACAACCCATGTTTCTCTACAAACCCTTGGCATCCTTTGGAGGAAAACCCACTTATTTAAACTTTAGAGAGATTCTGCGGTATCTATAGTAATTTTCAGAGGTCCTACCATATTTCTTTTGAAAGGTATTTCCATTAGCTCAAATGGTTATTTCACGGAATCTCATTTTGTCTTCTAGTTTGTGAGATATGCTTGTTTGAAGGAGCACATGCATGTATACAATGCCACCGCACGTATATCCAAATTCAAATAGGTGTCACACAACCCATAGAGGCTTTTAGAGGCTCTATCATATTTCATTTAAAAGGTCTTTCTATCAGCTAAAATGGGTTTTTTGCGATTTTTCATTTGGCTTTCTGGTTTGAGAGATATCATTGACTGAAGCAAAATATGTTTGCAAAACTATCTGCATGTGTCTCCTAAGTTCCAACAAACATTTCTCACTCCCTAGACCACCATAGAGCAAATATTTTATATGGATGAAATTTTTTCTTTGAGATCTCAAATGGGTCTTCAATGGAATTCAATTTCATCACCTACATCAGAAGCTATGAATGGATATGCAGCAAGATATCAACCTCACCAAAGATCATGATTTTTTAATTTTTTGGACTTTTATTAAATCATATTATAATCATGGTTATGGGTTAACCACACAAAGCCCATGGCTATGGGACAACCACACAAAACCCACGGTTATGGGGAAACCACACAAAACCCACGGTTATGTATTGTAATCACGGTTATGGGTCAACCACACAAAACACACGGTTATGGGTTAACCACACAAAACCTTTCTCTTCATTGGTAACTGGCACATTGTAATCATGGGTCTCTTTTTAGCATGAAATGATGGGGACCATCATTTTCTGAGGGGGGAGGAATGATTCGAATTTTATGGGGCATATGGTTTAAATTCATATGCATAAGTCATAAAATAATTAAATGGAGAGGCCACCCTCTCCCATCCATAGTTTTGGAATCTTCCATGTAGCCCACAATTTAGAATACACCCATCCATGATATTTGGTAACCCATGGTTTTGTTCCATGGTATGGCTTCAAGGCACATTGTAATAATATTATATAAAGGGATTTATTCCTTCTCAATAAAGCAAGCTATTATTTTGGGCATCCTACCTTTCTCTTATTCTATTGAGTTATTATTGGGTTATTGGTTCTAAGTGCCTTCTTAGTATATTTTTAGAGGTGAGGCTCAAAGAACCCTCTTTGAGCCTCACCCCACCATGTGGCATATTTACTCTATGTTTCTAGACTATTCACAGCCCATATCTTGTTGTTGTGTCTTCCTCATAGCTGGTCCATTGTTCACTTCATATTTGGGGCTATCTCTTCTCCTCCTCTCTCGACATTCAAGCCTTTCGGGTTTCATCCCCCAAGATCTGGATCATGCATCCATAATTGGTTTTTGGTGTGATAAACTGCAACCAAATGTGTTTTCCTTTGTGACATAAGGCACACCAAAAATATTTTTAAGTGCGACAAAAATAAGAAATTTTTCTTGACATGTGATAAGAAAGATAAATATTTCCCGACATGCAACACAAAAGACAAAATTTCCTTGACATGCGACACAAAAGAGAAAAGTTTCCTAGCATGCGACATAAAAGAGAAATCTTGTCTCACTTGCGAGACAAAATAAAAAAGTTTCTTGACATGTGACATAAAAGAGAAAAGTTGCTCAACTTATCACAAAAAAGAGAAATCTTGCTCACGTATGAAAAAAAGAAATGTTTGCTGACATGTGACAAAAGAGAGAAATGGTTGCCTACATGATACACAAAAGAGAAATGTTTTCTAATGTCTGACACAAAATGTGAAATTGGAGTGAAACCTACACAAAGAATCTTTTTGGGATTATGGTTATACTGAGGGGGGGGTGAATCGTATAACCTATTTTTTCTTATTTTAACCATTCATCAATCATTCATTTACTTTGAAATATTAAATACACACAACCTCAAATCACAATACACATAATTTAACGTCGAAACCCTTTCAGGAGAAAACCACAAAAAATTATCTTTATAAATTCATATAGGCACCAACTTGCTATTACAAATTTTGTAGGCACCAACCTACTGGAGACACTAATACCCTCAAATGAGAATGAACAAAACAATATGTAAGCACCGACCTACTTTAGAAACCAATCTCCTCAACTGAGCACCAACTCAGTAATATGTAGGCACTGACCTATTGGAGACACCAATCTCATGCTATTGCTATTGTTGCCACTTCTACTTCTGATCGTAGTTCCTTATGTGTTATTACCCTATTCCAATTTACAATCTTCCAATAGACAACACCTCTTTCTATAGGTGCACCATAAACTGCTTCAAAAATTTCCTTCGATTTGCACCATAACTATCCCTAATTATGTCATATGATCACCTTTAAGTCAAATTCAAAATATGGCATAATCACCTTCAATATTAGCCTCATCCAAATAAGAACTGGCATGAAAATATCCCTTCCTCTTTACAAGGTGCACTCTCTCTTCCTTAGAGAACCTTATAAAATCTAAGAAAAAGTTTCAAGAGAATATCATCAAGAATATTTTCAAAACCCAGAAAACATCTTCAAACCCTAGAAGAACTTCCTCTTCCAGAAGTATGAAGCTTTTTTCAGAGCTCCATGAGTGGATGAATGAATGGAAAAATGAGGAGAGCACTCCACTTATTTATAGTGTTCTTAAATCACTTTTTGGGTTGACCTAACATTGTTCAATATCTTGGCAGGGTCGACCTAAAATTCTGGTTGGGTTGAATTTGCAATCCTTTCATATCTCCTCATTCATATGGAGTTAGAGGGAGTTCATACACCATTGGAAAGGTTTTAGAATAATACTTCCAACCATGTAACCTACACTCCAATTTGAGCTAGGTATATAGAGTAAAAATTCCTTCAAAGATAGGGTATCCAAAGTAAGCATCAAAAATTGAAAAACAATATTTCCAATAGTATCCATCTTGCAATCTTTATCTTGGAAATCTATAGTCTCCCCTTTCCCTTGAAATCAATGACAACAATATTTCCAACAATATCCCCTTTTTCATTGATGGAAACCTTTAGAAAATTCTGCAACAAACCTATAGATACTCCCCCTGTTGATGTATTTGTAACTTCGGAAGATATTCACTTGTATATTGTATGTATTACATTTGTACTTTATTGTATCCCCAACGGAGATGTATCATTCCTCCGATTGGAAGTGTTGTCATTTGTATTTGCAAGTGTCGCAAGTATTATTGTAAGTGTCACAACTTATATTTGATGGGTTATTAGACCACCTTGGTGGGGTCGGCCCCATATGAGTCATGTGGGTTAAAAGGTTATTAGACCACCCTAGTGGGGTCAGACCAGTTAGCATTATGTTAAGTGGTTAAGTTGGGGCCGACCTAGTTAGAGTTAAAAGTCAAGTGAAGTAAAGTATAAATAGAGAGTGTGACTCTCTCATTTATTCATTCACTCACTCACTCACTTCGCATTAGCGAGAGAGAGGAGGAGTGCACACAAGTGGAGGAGGAGCAACTGCTAGGAGAATATCTCTTGTTGTGGGGTTTGATCTTTGTGATCTTTGTATTGATGCTCATTCTATCTCTGAGGAAGTTCCAGGGTTTTTCACCTTCTTGGTTTTCCCCGGTGAAATGCTTTGTGTCTCTTGTCTCTTGTGTTTGATATGACGTACATGTTGTTCCTCAGTTAAGATCCTAGATCAAATTGAATTAAATGCTGAAAAACTAACATGGTATCATAGCTATCCTGAAGGAAGGCATGGTATGGCATTTATGACACTTGTTGCACTTGCGACAAATTGGAAGCTAGGGCTTGGTATAGTAAAAACCAGTCATCATGGAACTTTCGCTATAAATCCATTTTGGCGAAGTTTCAGGATCTGAAACTTTTACAGGTCCAACATGAAATGTCCATGTACCTTGTGTCCGAAGGGTAGTGTCAGATTCGTTGTACTTTGTGAGATATGATCCGTACAATTTATGGTTTTTGCCTCTTCCATAATGCAGTCCTAAATAGGTGACCTAGGAAAAAAGGTCATATCTCTAGCTAGGAAGATCCAAATGGAATTCCATAAAAGGTGACAGTTAGGGCATGGACTGTAGTTTCACAGATCCTAGTTTCAGAGGCCGAAATTTAAACAGTGACACGTGGCACGCTGTACAAGTTCTCTATATTGTTTCATCCCATAAACAAGTCATGTTGCAACACTTGGAATATCTCTCTCTCAGAGAATTCATCTAAGCTCAGATCTATGGGCTTGGAAAGATGACAGGTCAGTCTACCACAGACCAAAGTTTCAAACCCTGAGGATCCAAAATTTCAGAGATACATCAGAAACAATATGGCATATATTTCTATCCAAACAGAATTGGATGCCGAGCACTTTCATTTTTGGTTTGTCACTACTGCGGGAAATTAGGGTTTCAGAGAAAGTTGTAATTTCTTGAATCTAAGACCACGACTGGATGCTCCTCAGAAAAATTGAAATTTAGAGACCAAGATCAAATTTTTTTGTTGGATAGAACCTCGGGCTCTATCAAACCCTAGTTCGGGATTTTGACCAGAAAACCATAATTTGACAAAAGCTGCAGATCCAAAACTTTCAAACTCAATTTTGAGGGGTCAAATTTTGGAGATTTCAAAATTGAAGTATGCTAGCTTGATCAGCTTAGCAAGGTGCATCTTTTCATCCAATCAGAAGTTTGAAATTCAAAGTTTCGATTTTTAGGGTTTCTCTGTCAAACCCTAGCCAGCTCCAGATCCAGCTTCATCAAATCAAAGTGGATTGGGTTAATCCTAGAAGATAATGATTTGGACACCTACATAAGTGAAGAAGTTCCAGTTCCAGAGGGAGATGAGGCTAAGGCTTTACAAAAGAAGACTACAAGAAATCCCAATAGGTATGACTTGAGGAGATACAAGTATGTTTTGAAATATGTTCATGATTAAGTTTATGATATGTTTGTCTTCATATGAATTGAGGTTAGTACAATCTTGATTAATTTTTAGACTTGTCTTATCACCTTAGTAAAAATATGAATGCATGTGAGTGATAGAAGACATTCGTTCATTAGGTTTATGACACTTATGATTGTATTAATGCACTGTGGTGTTGTATGATGATGATGTTGTCCGCTAACATGAAAGGTACACCAAAAAAGACAAATCAAGTTCTAGATCGAGAACATATGACCATGGTGACATGAAAACAAAGACTCATCCATAGCTATGATCACATAGAAGCTCTACTTATGAGGTATGCATAATTTGGTTCTACAATGCTTAACTTATGAGATGTGCAGGTTACTAGCACAAGGTCTCTAAATCATTGAAGAGAACAAAGAAGACATTGTTTAGGTATGATAGACATAACTAGCAAACATGATAATCCAGGTATGTGTTTTTTGTATCAAGTTAGAATCCTACCTTGTGTTAGGATCTTATATAAGTATACTTTTGTATGATTGATAATTATAAGTTTGAGTAATCATGGGTTTATGCATATTATGCTTCTTAGTTTGATTAATGATATGAAAAACTAGAAGAGTCCTATGGTCAAATAAGAATATGCATGAGTAAAAGAAGTACTCCCTGAAACCTCGAATACTAACGCTTGTGATAAATTACCTATGTATGAAATGATCATGACCATACATGTTAAGATTATTTAGAATCATAATGTTTTGATAGTATTGATATTATACCAATGCATGTATGATTATGTATGAGATCATGAGGTGCACACTTAAGCATGCATAGTGGTCTAGGATGGATATAAGTTCAAAGACAGATAATCTAGGAATCAAAGATCAAGAGGGAGCTCACTCTAGTAGTTCCTGCAAGGAAGCAAAGACAGAGAGGGATCTCACTCCAGTAGTTCCTGCAAGGAAGCAAAGATTGAGAGGGAGTCCACCCAACAAGAAAACAAAGATAAGTATTTAAATTGTCATTTCTTGTATATATGATTTTGTTCAGTCATGTACATACCTATGTTCCTAGATTTAGGATGTATATTATGCATTTTAGAAAAGGTTGCATTAATGAACAAGATACTACTAATATAGTAATGGGTAAGTGGCCTATGGTACTGTACAACATTCCATTGCTACTTATCTAGAATGAAACCTCTTTGTTGACATGTTGGGAGTTGTGCACACTCTTAACAATGTTTTGGTAGAGATGGAAGGCATCTAGAAAGTTACGGGATATGGATAGATGTTGTATTGAAGCATTGGCTAAGATAATTGCATGACTGTATGACATATGTATTTATGTGTAAGAATTTGTTCTGAAATCTATGAGATGTTTCTAATCATGTAATTGAACTTGTCTTGTAGGAAAGACCGTGTACCATCACCTACAAGAGAGACTTGTTTTGAAGAACAAGTGACGAAGACTGAACTACAACATTTGTTCCATCAACGAAGTTCAAGAAAAATATCTATTGAAGATATTGAAGAATCTGAAGTTCCCGGGATCCCTAATGTAGTAATGGAAGGATGACATGATCAAGGAGTACAAGTCGATCATGAAGAATGATGTTTGGGATGTGGTCCCAAGACCAAAAGGGAAGTCTATTGTGACTTCCAAGTGGACCTACAAGATCAAGCATGTTGCAAATGGTAGCATAGAGAAATACAAGGCAAGGTTTGTGGCTCGTGGCTTCTCCCAGGAAGAAGGGATGAATTATGAAGAGACTTTTGCACCTGTAGCTAGATAAGTTTCCATCAGAACAGTACTTGCTTGGGCTGCAATAATGAAGTGTAAGATACATCAGATGGATGTCAAGATAGATTTGTTGAATGGTGTAGTCGAAGAGAAAGTGTATGTGGAGCAGCCACTCAGTTTTGAGACACATGACAGGGATCATATGTGTGCAAGTTAAAGAAAGCCTTGTATGGTTTATAGTAAGCACCTAGGACATGGTACGGCAGGATAGACAGCTTCCTATCCAGTTTGGGATTTACCAAGTGTAAAGCAGATTCTAACCTTTACTACAAGATTGAGGAGAGAAATCCAGTGATACTTCTATTATATGTGGATGACCTATTTGTGACAAGTGAGGATGGATTGATTGGCGACATGAAGAGGAAGCTTGTTTTCGAGTTCGAGATGAAGGACTTGGGTATGATGCATTACTTTCTAGGTATGGAGGTGTGGCAGAGTGAAGATGGAATATTCATTGGACAAGGCAAGTATGCAGTAGAGATCCTAAAGCGGTTCGGGATGATGGACTGCAAGGCCATGGCCACACCTAAGGCATCGAACCTAAAGCTATTGAGTGATGCTTCATCAAAGTCGGTTGATGCCATGATGTATCATCAGATGATTGGGTCCTTGATGTACCTGATGAACACAAGACCATATATTTGCTTTGCGGTGAACACATTGAGCCAGTTTCTGACGGATCCTAGACATGTTCACCTGATTGCTGTAAAGCATATTCTGAGGTACCTGAAGGGTATTGTTGATTATGGGCTAAAGTATGATGTGAATCAAAAGGTTAACTTAGAGGGTTATGTTGATTCAGATTGGGTAGGCAATGCTTCAGATAGGAAGAGAACTTCGGGGTGTTGCTTCAGTATGGGTGATCCAAATTTTAGGGGGCATATGGTCTAAATTCAGATGTATAGGCCATAAAAACATTAAATGGAGAGGCCACCCTCTCTCATTTATCATAAAAGCATTAAATGGAGAGGCCACCCTCTCATATCCATGGTATTTGGTAGCACATGGTTTTGGCCCATAGTATGGCCTTAAGACACACTGTAATAAATGTTATATAAAGGCCTAGCAAGCCTTCTCATGACAACAAGTTACTCATTTGGTTTCTCTCATATTTTCTATTGTTCATTGTGAGATTAATTAGATCTAAGTGACTTATTGGTAATTAGTTTCAGAGGTGGGGCTCCTCTTTGAGCCTCACCTCCCATTCACTTCATATGTTTTTGTTCATGTTTATTCTCACAGAAGATTAGTGTTTTTCATGTGAATTTTATTACAGATTTGAATGCTTAATCTCCTCCTCTCTCGGCATTCAAGCCTTCTGGTTCTCAGCTCCCAAGATCAGGATCAGTGGTATCAGAGCGGGTACCCTCTCCATCGGGACAAGACTTTGAAGCATGATGCAGGTTCAACGGAGGTTCCACAACCTCTACAACAACCCATGCTTCTCTACAAACCCTTGGCATCTCTATACTCAACACTCTCACATTCAGCAAACTTTGAACATGTTCCATGGACTGCACAAAACGTTTTAGAGCCTCTACCATAGCTCATTGGAAAGGTATTTCTGTCATCTCAAATGGGTATTTCACGGAATTTCATTTTGTTTCCCGGTTTGTCATATATGTTTGTTTGAAGCAGCACATGTTTGTGCATAATGCGGCCGGACGTACAACAACTTTAAACAAGTGCTACAGACTCCATAGAATGTCTTATAGGCTCTACCATAGCGCACTAGAAATCTCTTTCCGTCAGCTAAAATGGGTATTTCACAGAATTTTATTTCGTCATTTGGTTTGTGAGAAATGTTTGTTTGAAGTAGTACATGTTTGTACACAATGTGGCCGGACATACAACAACTTTAAACAAGTGCTACAAACTCCAAAAAATGTATTAGAGGCTCTACCATAGCTCATTGGAAAGCTCATTCCGTCAGCTAAAATGGGTATTTCGTGGTTTTCCATTTGGCTTTCTGGTTTGAGAGATATCATTGATTGAAGCAACATGTCTGCAAAATCATGTGCGCGCGTCTCTTAAATTTCAACAAACATTTTCTCAATATCTGGGTCACCCCAGAGCAAGTATGTTATATGGATCGAAAGGTCTCTTCGAGATCTCAAATGGGTCTTCAATGGAATTCAATTTTAGTACATGCATCAGAAGCTATGAATGGATTTGCAACAAGACATCAATTGCACCAAAGATCATGAATTTTCATTTTTTTTTAAAATCTCAATGTGATCATGGTTATGGTTAACCACACAAACTCTATGGTTCTGGGTCAGCCACACAAAACCCACATTTACGTATTGTAATCGCGGTTATGGGTTAACCACACAAAACCCATGTTTATTGGTCAACCACACGAAACCCACAGTTAAGTATTGTAATCATGGTTGTCGGTCAACCACACAAAACCCACGGTTATGGGTTAACCACACAAAACCCTTTTCTTCAGTGGAAACAAGCTTGTCATTGCCACCATGGTTATGGGTCAACCACATAAAACCCACGGTTATGGGTCAACCATACAAAACCCATGGTTCTGAGTCAACCACACAAAACTCTTCTCTTCATTGGAATCGAGCCTTCCATTGCCATCATGGTTATGGGTCACCCTTGCAAAACCCACGGTTATGGGTCAACCACACAAAACCCTTCTCTTCATTGGTAACTAGCACATTGTAATCATGGGTCTCTTTTTAGCATGAAATGATTGAGACCATCATTTTCTAAGGAGGGAGGAATGATCCGAATTTTAGGGGGCATATGGTCTAAATTCGGATGTATAAGCGATAAAAACATTAAATGGAGAGGCCACCCTCTCTCATTTATCATAAAAGCATTAAATGGAGAGGCCACCCTCTCATATCCATGGTATTTGGTAGCACATGGTTTTGGCCCATAGTATGGCCTTAAGACACACTGTAATAAATGTTATATAAAGGCCTAGCAAGCCTTCTCATGACAACAAGTTACTCATTTGGTTTCTCTCATATTTTCTATTGTTCATTGTGAGATTAATTAGATCTAAGTGACTTATTGGTAATTAGTTTCAAAGGTGGGGCTCCTCTTTGAGCCTCATCTCCCATTCACTTCATATGTTTTTGTTCATGCTTATTCTCACAGAAGATTAGTGTTTTTCATATGAATTTTATTACAGATTTGCATGCTTAATCTCCTCCTCTCTTAGCATTCAAGCCTTCCGGTTCTTAGCTCCCAAGATCTGGATCAATGGGACCAGGTGTGATCTCTTGGTTTAGCAGGAAGCAGTCCTACATAGCACTGAGTACAGTTGAAGCAGAGTATGTCGCAGCTTGTTCGGCTAGTTGTGAGAAAGTATGGCTAAGGAAGCTACTGTCTGATTTATTTGATCTCCATTTGGATGCTACTTGTATTTATTGTGACAACTAGAGTTGTGTGAAGTTGTTAGAGAACCCAGTGTTCCATGACAAGTCGAAGAATATCGAGATCAAATATCACTATATCAGGGATATGGTGCAGAGAGGAGTTGTGAAGCTCATGTATGTTGCGACAAACGAGTAGATTGCAGATGTGTTGACCAAACCACTAGCCACAGTGAAGTTCAAGTACTTCAGAGAGAGGCTTGGTGTACTTCAGATCAAGGTTCCTTCCAAGGAAAAGTGATGAGTCTAGAAGACGCATTTGCACATGGGATTTCTTGACATGGTTGTAGATGTGTTCTCCCATGGTCATGATGTAATTGTTGAGCCATTCTCACATCGTTGTAGATTTGTTCTCCCATGGTGCAGATGTAAGGATTGGAGTCATTCTCACATGGTGGTAGATGTGTTCTCCCATGGTGTAGATGTAAGGGTTGAAGCCATTTTTCACATGGTGGTAGATGTGTTCTCCCATGGTGAAAAAGTAAGGGCTGGAGCCTTATCCTAATGGTGGTAGATGTGTTCTCCCATGTCGGTGGTGTAAGTGTTGTATGATGTGCATCTGGGCTGTGCTCCATAGATGATAAGATGATCTGAAGAGGACGATCATGTGTGATGAGAATCAGGACAATGCTCCAGATGATATGCACCAAGACGATGTTGTGAGGATGATCGGGATGATGATGTGATGATATGTATCAGGATGATGCTATGATGATGATCAGGATGATCATGTGTGGTGAGCATCAGGTCGATGCTCTAGATGTTGTGCATCAAGATGATGTATGATGATGATCAGGACGATCATATGTGATGAGCATCAGGTTGATGCTCCAGATGTTGTACATCAGGATGATGTGTTGTATGATGATGATCAGTATGATCATGAGTATCAGGATGATACTCTGCGGCCATGGACAGACTGTGCAGGTAGCATAGAAAAGATCCTGGGAGATCCAATAGTCTGAGATCGGATACTCTTTCGAGGTTTTTCTACAGGTTGGTCATGGACAGATTGTATTGGTAGCATAGAAAAGATCCTGGGAGATCTGATAGTCTGAGCTCATATACTCTTTTGAGGTTTTTCTATAGGTTGGTCATGGACAGATTGTGCAAGTAGCATATAAAAGATCCTGGGAGATTCGATAGTCTGAGCTCGGATACTCTTTCGAGGTTTTGCTACAAGTAGCATAGAAAAGATCCTAGGAGATCCGATAGTTCGAGCTCGGATGCTCTTTCGAGGTTTTTCTACAGAAGGAATGTAATTAGTCCTGGAGATCCGATAGGTTGAGCTGTGTGCTCATAAAAGTCCTGGGATGCTCTTTAGAGATCTTGCAGTTTGCAAGACACTATTTTAAGGTTTTTCCTAACCACATGTAAAAGATTCTGGGAGATCCTATAGTTTGAGCTCGGATGCTTTTTAAAGGTTTTGTGGTGGTCACATGTAAAATATCCTAGGAGATCCGATAGTCTGAGCTCAGATGCTCTTTCGAGTTTTTGTGGTAGTCACATGTAAAATATCTTGGGAGATCTGATAGTTTGAGTTCGGATGCTCTTTCAAGGTTTTGTTGATGCACATTCCACAGGATGGCCAGAGATGTTGAAGACCTACAGGAGGCTAGGCCTACATCTAGCATGAAAAAGGATTAGCTTTGTAGAAATTCCTATGACGAGAAGAATTCAAAGATAGCACCAGTGATCGAGATGAAGAGTATAGCAGCAGTGACGATGATGCTCTAGTCATCTAGTGACGATGATCTAGCTCCAGTATTGAAGACTTGTGTCTATATGTATTGATGACTTATCTCAAGAGAATACCTTCCTAGTTAAGAAGGAGTGTTGATGTATTTGTAACTTTGGAAGATATTCACTTGTATAGTGTATGTATTACATTTGTACTTTATTGTATCCCCAACGGAGATGTATCATTCCTCCATTTGGAAGTGTCGTCATTTGTATTTGCAAGTGTCGCAAGTATTATTATAAGTGTCACAACTTGTATTTGATGGGTTATTAGACCACCTTGGTGGGGTCGGCCCTGTATGAGTCATGTGGGTTAAAGGGTTATTAGACCACCCTAGTGGGGTCGACCCAGTTAGCATTTTGTTAAGTGCTTAATTTGGGGCCGACCTAGTTAGAGTTGAAATTCAATTGAATTAAAGTATAAATAGAGAGTGTGAATCTCTCATTTATTCATTCACTCACTCACTCACTTCGCATTAGTGAGAGAGAGGAGGAATGCATAGAAGTGGAGGAGGAGGAGCTGCTAGAAGAATATCTCTTGTTGTGGGGTTTGATCTTTGTGATCTTTGTATTGAAGCTCATTCTATCTCTGAGTAAGTTGCGGGGTTTTTCACCTTCTTGGTTTTCCCCAGTGAAATGCTTTGTGTCTCGTCTCTTGTGTTTGATATGCTATACATGTTGTTCTCTCAATTAAGATCCTAGATCAGATTGAATTAAATGCTGAAAAACTAACATCTACATCTCCTATTTTGACTGCAATTCTCCCCCTTTCTACAATTTCCCCCCTTTGATATTAATGACAAATGAGTGATCCCCCTAAGATTCTAATTTTCTTCAATATTTTTCCTTCATTAAGTATGTATACATTGTTTGAGCTTCTTTTTTCTATTGCCACCAATCTAGCTGAGCTTTCTTTTCTTGTCTCACTTTTTTGGGACTTGAAGGTGAGAGTGTGTCCCTGATATCAAATTTGGCTGACACTAAGAATATTATGCTTCAAATCCTCAACAAGAAAGACATTTTATTCTTTAGTGTTCTTATCTCCAAGGATAACTATACCCTTTCCAACTATCTTTGCAATGGAATTATCTCCAAAAGTAACACTACCTTTTTTCCCCTCTTTTAAGGTAATAGTACAAGAGAAAAGGCCATTGGTGATGTTCATGCTTGTGATAGACCTTAAAGGGTCATCACCAATGTCACATATGGTGATGGGCCTTAAAAAATCATGATTGTAACTGTCTTCAGAGAAATTCCTTTAAGGATCGTCACCAAATCCCTTTTCAATGACACTTTTTGTGAGGGTTGTTAAATACTCGATGCCAATTCTCTCTTTAGTGACACCTCTATGTTAAATTTTGAGCATTAATTCACAATACTCTAGGATCTTTATTGAGAGAATAACACGTACAGTATATCAATGCATATCAATCATAACAATCATGTCAATCATCACAAGAAGCAAAAGCATGAGAGACAATAGACACACAGAGTTTCTGTGGGGAAAACCCTAAGGTGAAAAACCCCACAACTTCCTCAGAGATAGATAGAGCAATAGCTCAACCAAAGTACAACCAAATACACAAAGATAGTCTTCTACTAGCAGATGATCCTCCTCCTCACATGTGTGCTACTTTCCGAGTGAAGGAAGAATGAGTTTCTAAGTGATCCAAATAGAGATCTCTCGATCTCTATTTATACTTGTTCTGTTTTCCCAATAACCTTATGGGGCCGACTTGTCTAGCTAGGTACAATAACCACATGTGACATAGATCAGGGCCGACCCAACACATGGTGGTCTAATAACCCATCGACAAGTTAACACACTTGTGACACTTGTCAATACAAATGACGACACTTCCGTATAGAGGAATGACACATCTCTATAGGAGTACAATAAATATATAAATGAAATACATTTCAAAGTTATATATACATCAACACTCCCTCTTAACTAGGAAGGTATTTCTCCACACAGATCTGCTAGCACAAGTCTTATTCTATGGATCATCGTCATTGATGCATCATCATCACCATCGTCACTGCTGCTGCTATCTCAACCAATCTCTGAATCTACGTGTCATAGGAAGTTCTACAGAGCCAGTCCTTTTTCATACTAGATGTAGGCCCACCACCTGCAGGTCTTCATCATCACTGGCCATACTGTGGAATCCTCGGGACTTATTACGTGCATCACAAAACCTCGAAAGAGCCATCCCAGGATGTTACAGGTACACAACTCCGACCTGTAGGATCTCCCAGGGTGCTATTACATGTGACCCCACCACAAAACCTTGAAAGAGCATCCCAGGATGTTACGGGTACACAACTCTGACCTGAAGGATCTCCCAGGGCACAAATTACATGTGGTCACCACAAATCCTCACAAGAGCATCCCAGGATGTTATGGGTACACAACTTTGACCTGAAGGATCTGCCAGGGCACAAATTACATGTTGCCATGGAAAAACCTTGTAAGACCATCCCACGATGTTACAGGTACACAACTCCGACTTGTAGGATCTCCCAGGGCCCAAATTACATGCCATAGGACAAAACCTTGAAAGAGCATCCCAGGATGTTACGGGTACACAACTCTGACCTGAAGCATCTCCTAGGGCACAAATTACATGTCCTCCCAGAGCAATGTATTGAAAGAGAATCCCAGGATGTTACGGGTACACAACTCTGACCTATAGGATCTCCCAGACATGCTCATCTGCACAACCTGATCCACGGCCACAAAGTATCATCCTGATACTCACCATAGATCATCCTGATGTACACATGATCATCCTGATCATCATCACTGCATCGTCCTGATGCATGCCATCTGGAGCAACATCCTGAAGCTCGTCATCCATGATCATCCTGATCATACAATGCATCCAACTTATGCATACACAGTATCTGCCTAATACATATTATCATACATGATCTACTTGATCATACAATATATCCACCTGATACATATACAAATACATGATCCACCTGATCATACCTGATACATATCAACATACATGATCTACCAGATCATACAATGTATCCACCTGATACAAATATAGATACATGGTCCAAGCATCCAACATGATGCGTACATACATAAATGATCCAACTGATCATATCCAACATCCAACATGATGCGTACATACATAAATGATCCAACTAATCATGTCTAGCATCCAACATGATGCATACATAAAAATGTAAATGATCCAACTAATCATACAGAGAAGAAACTAGAACATCATCCTGATGCTCATCATCCAGTGCTTACATCCACAGCCATGTGAAGGATCTCCCTTCCACCATGCTAGGAATGGCTATAGCAAATGCCTCCATCACTTCTTCCTCGAAGTGTCGTCGATCTGAAGAACACCGAGCCTCTCTCTGAAGTAATCGAACTTCACTCTGGCTAGTGGCTTCATCAACACATCTGCAATCTGCTCGTCGGTCGCAACATATAGGAGCTTCACTGCTCCTCTCTGCACCATATCCCTGATATAGTGGTATTTGATCTCTATGTGTTTCGACCTGTCGTGGAACACTGGGTTCTCAGACAGCTTCACACAACTCTAGTTGTCACAAAAGATACCAGTAGTCTCCGGTTGGAGATCAAATAACTCTAACAATAGCTTTCGAAGCCATACTACCTCACAACTAGCTGAACAGGCTACAACATACTCTGCCTCAGCTATACTCAGTGCTACACAGGATTGCTTCTTGCTAAACCAAGAGATCACACCTGATCCCATACAGAAGCAACACCCAAATGTGCTCTTCCTATCTGCAACACTTCCTGCCCAGTCCAAATCAACGTAACCCTACAGGTTAAACTTTTGATTCGCATCATACTTGAGCCCATAATAACCTGTACCCTTCAGGTACCTCATAATATGATTTACAACAACCAGGTGAACACTCCTTGGACCTGTCAGGAACTGGCTCAATGTGTTCACTGCAAAGAAAATATATGGTCTCGTATTCGTCAGGTACATCAAGGACCCAATCATCTAATGATACATAGAGACATCCATCGGCTCAGATGAAGCATCACAAAGAAGCTTCAGGTTCGATTCCATGGGTGTGGCCATGGCCTTGCAATCCATCATCCCGAATCTCTTCAGGATATCTACTGTATACTTCCCTTGTCCAAGGAAGATCCCATCTGCACTCTGCCACACATCCATACCTAGAAAATAGTGCATCATCCCCAAGTCCTTCATATCGAACTCGGCAACAAGCTTCCTCTTTGTATTGGCAATCAGCCTATCATCTCCTATTACAAATAGGTCATCCACATATAGGAGTAGTATCACAGGATTTCCTTCCTCAACTTTGTAGTAAAGGTTGGAATCCACTTTACTCTTGGTAAATCCCAAACTAGATAGGAAGCTGTCCATCCTACCATACCAAGTTCTAGGAGCTTGCTTTAAGCCATACAAGGATTTCTTCAATCTGCACACATATGACTCCCTGTCATGTGTTTCAAAATCGAGTGGCTGCTCCACATACACTTCCTCTTCAACTACACCATTCAAGAAAGCAGTCTTGACATCCATCTGGTGTATCTTCCATTTCATTGCTACAGCCAGGGCAAGTACTCATCTAATGGAAGTGTACCTGGCTATAGGTGCAAAAGTTTCTTCATAATATATTCCCTCTTTCTGAGAGAAGCCACGAGCTACGAATCTTGCCTTGTATTTTTCTATGCTGCCATCTGCAGCATGCATGATCTTGTAAATCCATTTGGAAGTCACAATATACTTCCCTTCGGGTCTTGGGACAACATCCCAAACATCATTCTTCATTATTGATTGGTATTCCTCGACCATGGCATCCTTCCATTCTTTATTTTCTGCTACTTCTTCATAACTGAAAGGTTCTTTGTTCATGATATCACTGAGTAAAGCAACATAGCTGGTATGTGATCTTGTTCTCTTCTTTGCTCTATGTTCTTCTTCTGGAATGCCATATCTTTCTACATCTTGAATGAGCTCTCTAGCCCATGCAGGTTTCCTCTTGTGAGAGTCCTTCTCACGAGGTGGATCTACAGGTTCTTGTGGATCTTCAATTTCACGATTAATATTTGGAATTGCTTCAGACATGGTAGTGTCTTGAAATCTAGTTTCCTTGGGTTCTTCATAATCTTCAACAGGTGTCTTCCTTGATTTGATGAATGCTGAGTTTTCATCAAATGTTACATCCCTGCTGACATCAATCTTCTTGAACCCTAGAAAGTATATTCTGTAAGCCTTCGAGCTTTCACTGTAACCCACAAAGATACCCTTCTTTCCTGAAGGATCCAGCTTGGTCCTCTTTTCCTTTGGGACATGTGTGTATACTGGACAACCAAATATTCTGAGATGGCTGACCTCAGGTTTCTTACTGGAGAATACCTCTTCTGGTGTCTTGTTGTCCAATATCTTGTGGGGTGTTCTGTTTTGCACATATACAGTTGTCCTAGCTGCTTCTGCCCATAGATGCATAGGTAGATCCTGGTCATGCAGCATTGCCTGTACTGCTTCCATGATTGTTCTATTCTTTCTTTCTGCAACTCCATTCTGTTGTGGATTGTAAGGAGCAGCCAACTCCCTCTTAATCCCTGAATCATTGCATAGCTTCTTGAAGTCACTTGAAGTGAATTCTCCACCATTGTCGGATCTCAAAGTCTTGATTCTCTTATCAGTTTGGTTCTCCATCAAGGTTTTGAATTCCTTGAACTTATCAAATACTTCATCTTTGTTCTTCAAGAAGTAAACCCAAGTCTTCCTGGAGAAGTCATCAATGAAGGAGACATAGTAAACATACCCACTTAGAGAACTTGATGACATCGGACCACATACATCAGAGTGGATGATTTCGAAGATACTTTTAGCCTTGCTTTCACGGCTTGGAAATGCCTTCCTTATGTTCTTCCTTTTTCACATCCTTTGCAAACCCCTTCATGCTTGGTCTTGATTTCAGGAAGACCTTCTACTGCTTTGCTTGCAATTGGTAATGCTCTGTAGTGCATATGTGCAAGTCTTCTATGCCAAAGTTCACTTGGCTCCATGGACTCATGTACCATGGCATGTTCCGGTTGTCCCTTCAATTTATACAAGCCTTCCTCTTGCTCTCCAATCACTACCACATCATCGATAGTTTTACCTTTTGGCCACATTAGAACTTGACCATCTACAAATGCAACCCTCATACCTTTTGCATCTAATGCATATATGGAGAGTAGGTTCTTCTTGAGCCTAGGTACATAAAGGACTTCTTTCATCTTCAAATATTTTCCAGAATCTAGGTTGTAGGAGGCTTCACCACTTCCTTTGATGGGGTATTGATAGTCATCCCCAAGTTTCACTTTATGGGGTGATTCATGTTCAGATAGATTTACAAAATATTCTTTAAACCCAGTCATGTGTTTGGAAGCCCCACTGTCAATAATCCAATCATTACAACCATGAGAGATGGTACCTGTGAGAGAAAAGATTAGAACACACTCTTCTTCACTTGATGAGTCATCATCACTTTCTGCTCTAGCCTTCTTCTTTGGAGGTTCATCATCTTCGGCAGCATGAGCATGGAACTTTCTTTTGCTTCCCTTCTTCTTCTTGTTGGGTTTGTTTTTTTTGTTGTTATCTCTTTTGTTCTTGGGACATTCTGAAGCAAAGTGACCCTTTTCATTGCATGTGAAGCACCTTAGGTCCTTTTTATTCTTTTGGTGATAGTGAGTGGATCTTTGTTGAGAGTGCTCCCTCTTAGGCTTGCTTCTTTTGGTGTGAGCTGCGAGAGCTTGATCTTCACTTCCCATCTTTTCTTCTCGTGCCACAAGCCTAGCTTCTTCTTGAGAGCATTCCTCCCACAGTCTACTGAAAGAGATCAATTTCTTTCTTGCACAAATTTCTTGAATAAAGGAGTCCCATGACCTAGGCAGGCCATTCAGAGTGGTCATAACAACTTCACCATTGTCCACTACTTCATCCACAGCTTCAAGTTGTTCCTTGATCTGAGAGACCTTGGAGAAGTAAGATTGAATGGTCTCTCCATTCAGCATCTTGACTCCTTTCAATTGATTCTATAGAGTCATCTTCCAATTTATGTTCTTCCCTTCAAATAACTTGGTCAGGGAGTCAAACATCTCCTTGGGTGTCTTTAGAGATGACACATGTGGTATGAGATGGTCTTTGATAGAATCAGCAATGATTCTCTTTGCCTTGACAAAGTTCTTCTTATGTAATACCTTAGCCTCTTCATCCTATGGGATAGGGACCTCAGAGCTGATGTAGGAGTCCAATTCATTTTCTTCTAGGATTAACCCAATCCTATACTTCCAGGCTCGGAAGTTATCAGCCCCTTCAAGCTTATCCTCAATCTTGGTGTGGTGAGACATTTTAAAGAGTACTTCAAATGGAAATAGAAAATATTTAGGTCTTACCACTTGCTTTGCTGAAAACTGGATCTAGTCCCGGATTAGGGTTTGTCGAAAAAACCCTAAAAATTCAAAATGTGAATTTCAACTTTCTGAAAGGATAGAAAGATGTGCCTTGATGATCTGATCAACTTGGTGTATTCAAAATTTGAGATATGCAAAGCTTCACCCTTCAAAAATGCCTTTTAGTCTTCCCGGGTTCACTAGGGAGGACCCTGATTTAGGGTTGAGTTTCCCGGAGATTTACTCAGCCAAAAGTCTCGATCCAAAGCTCTAAACTTCAAGTTTTCCAAGGCGCTTCTAGCTATGTCTTCAGATTTCAGAAATTCCTATTTTTGTGGAAACCCTAATTTTTAGGGCCAAATCTGAAAATGCTCAGAATTGAATTCTGATTGGACAGATAGATTCTCCTTGATGAGTAGAGTAAATCTACTATACTGCTTTTCCAAAATCTGTGGAGAGAAACCCTAGTTTCCGTTATTGCACAATGTCTTCTTCTTAGGTTAGCTCTAATACCATGTTACATTTTGAGCATTAATTCACAATACTCTAGGATATTTACTGAGAGAATAACATGTACAATATATCAATGCATATCAATCATAACAAGCATGTCAATCATCACAAGAAGCAAAAGCATGAGAGAGAATAGACACATAGAGTTTCCGTGGGGAAAACCCTAAGGTGAAAAACCCCACAACTTCCTCAGAGATAGATAGAGCAATAGCTCAACCAAAGTACAACCAAATACACAGAGATAGTCTTCTACTAGCAGATGATCCTCCTCCTCACATGTGCGCTACTGTCTAAGTGAAGGAAGAATGAGTTTCCGAGTGATCCAAATAGAGATCTCCCGATCTCTATTTATACTTGTTCTGTTTGCCCAATAACCTTATGGGGCCGACTTGTCTAGCTAGGTACAATAACCACATGTTACATGGATCAGGGCCGACCCCACACATGGTGGTCTAATAACCCATCGGCAAGTTAACACACTTGTGACACTTGTCAATACAAATGACGACACTTCCGTATAGAGGAATGACACATCTCTATAGGAGTACAAAAAATATATAAATGAAATACATTCCGAAGTTACATATACATCAACACTCTAGTGACGGTCCTTTAGTGGCCCTCACTAATACCCATTAGTGAGGTTCATGCTTGTGACGAGACTTAAAGGGTCATCACCAATTCCACATATGATGATAGACCTCAAAAAATTGTCATTGTAATTGTTTTTGGAGATATTCCTTTAAGGTTTGTCACCAAATCCTTTTTTAATGACACTTTTGGTGAGGGTTTTCAAAGGCCCATTGCCAAATCTCTCTTTAGTGACACTTCTACTAATGATCCTTTAATGAACCTCACTAATACTCTTTCTAGTAAATTTTGGTCATTGTAAAAAAAATGTTTGTTATCATTGATCAGTCTAATGAGTTTTGGATGATGTTATATGACCATTACTATAGTTTTTGATAAAAGATAATGGTTTAAGACTAGTGCTAGACCTCAAAATGGTTCCTTTATACTAATTTTACACAAAATAAACGTTGTACTATATTAGGATATATGTGGTAACTCATGGACCTGCACATTGATCATGAGACTTGAAATCAATATCTATAACCTAATTCCTTAGTTTTTTGTCATCGACCATGGTTAGGGAATTATCATTCCTTTTTATCATGCACTAAACCTTAAAAGGGTTCCATATATGTTTAATGGGAAAAATATTCCTTCATAGGGGCTATGCGGTGCCATAGGGTGTTACACATGGTGTATGAACCCTCAAAGAAAAAATTAAAGTCTAATCCCTAGTGTTGGGCCCAAAACCATGGTTTAGATTTTAATTCCCATCCCTAAATATACATTAATCCTTATGCCTGTGCTTCTCTATATTTCTCAATTTTTTCCTTATGCATATCCACAATAGTGGAAACATGTCATTAAAGGCCTTAATTGGTAAAGTACTTGTTTACTTGAGCTTGATTGGGCCTCAACCAAGAGTCGAGTGTAGACTCTTCTCCTTCATTGCATTATTAGTTGAAAACAAGTAATCCATGATTAGCACATTATCCTTACAGTGTTTGGTGCCCAACCCTTATGGCCTAAGACTGTGTATGTTTATCCTTGTTTCATTTTTACATTACATTCATATTTTTTGTTGAATAAAAAAAGGGACACGACCCATACCCATACTTGGCCTACTATTCATAGAAGTCCATTGCTTCTACTAGCTTTTCAATCCACGTAGATATTGGTTTGTAGGGGCCTTTTTTGGAGTCCATGGGTATTGTGATTCACTGAATCCCTTTGTCCAGATAATCCTTGGATGCACTTGGCCATCTCTTACTGACTATGAAGTACTTGAATAGGTTCATCCAGGATGAAATTTATAGCTAGTTTATACAGACCCTCAGGGAAGGTTATGACCAAAGATGGCTTTCTACACCAAGTACTTCTTTGAGTTGAGGGATGAACTCATTGTACAGCCTCAGTACACACTTCACCATTGGATGAACACTCTTTGTATTCCCCTAGGACATTTTAGAGTGTGTTGACATAGACTTTGCGTGGAGGTGGACCACCAAATTGACTAGCCAAAATATGATCTTCCAACTATGATGTTTGTAAGAGGTTGAAACATAAGAGCACTTCATCTTCCAATGCCCGTCTACTACAAGACCTGAGGGTAGTTTCATTATTTATTAAGAGAACCAAAAAATCTATCCATCATATAATTTACATACCCCAACCATAAATTCATATCCTTATATATGCAAGGGCCCCTAAAACTTTGCTCCCATACTATCCAGACACATCCAGGACCATACATCCAAATTTCAAGACCAAAACATGCTAAATAGGCTGATACATCATCATTCTCATCCTTTTGATTAGATATAAAATATAACTAGACAAAAATGTGGCACTACATATTGCATGGCAATTTTTGCTCGTGGCTTCCATTCTGAAAACCCATTTTCCTAGTAATTTGTTGTCATTTTCCCCTCACTTATTTAACACCATTTTCATCCAACTATTTGCAATTTCTCTTATTAAATGATATTGCACCACTAACACCATGCTTCTTGTAATAATTCATATGTCTTTTCCAATTGTTCTAATCCACTTCACAAATCCTTTTGAATCCAAATAGTATCAATATATTTTTTCCATACTCATCATTCACCATACCTATTACACTATTATGACAAAAATAAAATAAATAAAAGTAACTATCTCATAGATATAGACAACCACCTCTTACATTCTAGAAATATTCTCCCCTTATATAGGGTATATTGGCTTTTGAATGACCCCCACATAAGGCCAAATGTTGCGTCTTTCTTACTGGCAATGGGCACTGTTTAAGAGAGTATTGCAAAATTGTTCCATGGCATTGTGTAAGTTGATAGTTGGGAATTTCCTAGTTGCAATATTATGGGAATCACAAGTCGATATCAATATGAGTGATGGTTTAAAGGTTCTTCACACTATTTCATCCCTTCCCTTGGTAGACATGACTTAGTTATTTCTTAGTTGCACTCTCTAGCTTAGAATATTGAGTACAACTAGTAGATAATTAACTTATGTTGTAAGAATTTTACCATTGGTTACATAGGCATAAGAGTGGGGTGGGAGAAGCTACAATGTCAGGGGATCAAGAATATTGTGGTAACAAAAAATAATTGGTTTCACCTCTGTCTTGCATGAACCCACAACACCATTGCATTCACATGCCAACCACTTCCTTGGAAACATTCACCGAGTCCCCTCCTATGATTTATTACACAGTTTCTAAGCCACAAGTGAATAACATGATCATCAACTTTCAAAATATGTTAAGGAGAATTTTGACTTGTAGCAATAGAAGGAGTGGATTTAGTTTTAGTTTGAAGGGGCATTATGGGATTTTCCATTTTTGGTAATTCCAAGTAGGAACTTGAGGGTGATCTTGAATTTGTTCAATAGTAGTTCATACACATGTGTTTGGTGGCCCAAGAAGATGGTATTTCACTAGAAGACATAACTAGGGATGAACCAACTTTGACTTACACTGTCAAGATCCACACTTCTTCACTATGAATTCAGGATCAAAATAGGAATATATAGGTGACCCTGGAGTCAAAGATACTCCGTGGAGACTATAAAAGACAGGAGCTCAAGAAATAGAATCCCCTCCTAATAATACAAATGGACTAGTGCTAGGCACAAATTCAAGTTATGACATAGTAGATAAAGTTCATCTACTCAATTGTTTAGAACTGGATGATAATTGTCAATGATAGGGAGCAACCTGTACAAGACCTCTAGGATTGGATGTAGCAGTTATAGTATCAAGAAGATATTATTATTGATCCATCACATAGATTAGAATTCCATGCTGACATCCATAAATTGGATGAATAATTGGATGCACAAGCACAACTTGACCTATACATGGTATCAGGCACTAAAGAAACTCGATGATGAAAATGATGAGGATGAGAATGATGATGATGATGAAAATGACAATGTTAAGGAATCTATGCCATCATACATGACCTATACATGTGGGATATGGTTACCATTTAAATCATGCATAAATTATAACCATGATTGAGCGCATTGTAATCTTAGAGATTGTAGCTCATCAATGTCATTTTCATATAGCTCATCATCATCAACATCATAATCGTCATCGTCATGGTATTCATAGTCATCATCATCGTGATCATGATCATGATCATCATTGCCATTTTCATCGCCATCGCCATCATCCTATTTCATGTAATTCTCATTGTCATTATCATTGTTGTCATCATCATCATTGTTTTCATCATCATCATCTTCATTATAATCATCATCATTGCCATCATAATTATGTAATCACATCTTCAATGTCATTGTCATTACCATCGTCATTGTCATTATCATTATCCCCATCATCATTCCTCTCATTGTCATTATCATCATCATTATCATCGCCATTGTCATTGTCATTTTCATACTTATCATATTGATCATACTCATCATTGTCATTAACATTACCGTCGTCATCATCCTCATTAGTCATAGTCATCATTATATAATGATATCATTTTCAATGTCATCATCACCATCATCATCATTCATCATCGTCATCACCATTTCCATCATCGTCATTGTCATCATCATTAACATTTTTAGTGTCATCTTCATCATCGCTATCATTGTCATTGAAATCATTTTCATTGACATCATTGTCATAGTTATTATCATTATCATCTTCATTGTCATCATTGTCATATTCATCATCGCTATCATTTTCATCGATGTCATTGTCATTTTTATTATCATTATCATATTCATAGTCATCATCATCATCATAATCATTGTCATGCCCATTGTTGTCGTTGTCATTTTCATTGTCATCATCATCATTGCCATTCATGTCATTGTCTTTGTTATCATCCACATTATTGACATTGTCATATTCATTATCATTGTCATCGTCATCATCATCAACAATCTCATTTTCATCATCATCATCATCATCATCATCAACAACAACATATAATCACATCATCATCAATGGCATCATCATTAACACCATCATTTCCATCATCATCGTCGCCACCATCATCATTGTCATTGTCATTCTCATTCATGTCATTGTTATTTTCATCATCACCATCATTATCCATGACATTACTAACATTTCCATCTTCCCCTTGGAACTAATAATGAAAAAACCTTAAACTAGGCTCCAAACCAGGTGCACTTATCACCTAGAGTAGCATCCCAAATCAATAACATATTATGCAAAAGTGTGAGTGAGACTATTAAATAATTACCTGTGAATAGAATAAACTTACCATACTTCCAAGAGTATTAAAAAAATAAAAAAAGAACATGTGAGAGATGCAAATATAAAATTGAGAAGGTAATCACTGTAACAATAAATATAGTTATGTGTGCAAATCACCACCGATTAATTTTAATGTCTAAATCTTCTTCTCTTGCATCAAATACACTCATCCATGTTCTATAATAGCAAGATAAATTGAGAAGGTAATCACTACGACAACAAATGTAGCTCTTTATGCAAGTCACTAGTAGTTAATATTATTGTCAAAATATTATTCTCTTGCATCATATACAATCATCCCATGTTCTATAACAATTGCTCACATTTCTCAATCTTATTCTCTAGAAACCATTGTCAAGTACTAGTAAAATACAGTGTTAGAATAGTAATACTTGTACACATACTAAGCGAGGAAATTGCTAAAGGTATTTATGAAAGCAGTGGTCCAAATATTAAACGTTTTGGATCTTTTCAGGGCCCCTCTTTTTGTTGTTTTTTGACACAATCTAATGGACTTTTTGAGGAATTCTTGGAATTCCAAATGATAATGTTCAAACTTGCATAATCTAGGTGACCTAGAGGCATTTGAGGGCATTGAAACAATTTATGTATTCATAAATATGATTTGAACACTTCAAAATTTGAATTTGGGGGAAAAATTTCACCATATTCCATCCAAAAACCACCAGAAATTCCAAAGCATATAATGTTTAGACTTCTTCTTAATTTATGAAAAAGGGAACATGCTCAATTTCACACTTTCAAATCTAACCACTAAGGGAATGAGTTACTTGCCTCTTTTTAGAGAATACACCAACAAGGAGAATGAGTGAACCCCACCCATCCTTGCACTTGAGTTCCTTCCCTATGTGTAGAGAATATGCCAACAATCAGAATGACTTGAAAAGTGTTCAATTTACACTAGCATTGTAGCACTATTCATCTTAACAATGTGTTTTATTTCCTAAAATTTTTAATTTTTAATTTACAGTATAGGTTCAAACTTGGTGTAGGTTCCTAGTTGGGCGAGTTTCTTGCTCACATATGGTGCTTTTCGTAGAATCCTTCGGATTGGAAGTGATGAATGATATGAAATCTTTGGCCTCTAGCTAGAGTCACTCTCTTTTCCCTTTCAAGTTTTGATGTTACCTCTTCAACTAGATTCTATCCTGAAGGTTATTGTTCTACCTGCTATAATTGATGGAGATAATCGAACACACAAAGAAATATACGAGGCTTACTTATTGTCATTTTCTGCCTCCTAGAAGACCTAGAGAAGATATTTGAAGCAGGTCCTTCTTCCATTCAGAAATAAGACTAAAATAATTCTCTGGTATGGATTTGCCTTTATTACCATTTGAATAACTTCTGGAATGAAAAAAATCTCAAATACATAGGGTGGGTAGTTTTATTCAATTTATGAGACTATAAAGACCAAAATTTCATATAACATGTGCTCAGGTTTGTGTTAGTATGAAGATATTCGAGAGTGTGTTATGGTGGAATTTCATAACCATGAATGGGTTCAATTAATCGATTATGATAAAATTCCCTTCAGTAGTAGACTTTGTCATACCCATGGTCATTTAGCTAGGAAATATAGATCCAAAAACATTGATCCAAAGGAATTCACACTCATAATCAATAGAAAATGAAAATATGGTCAGCACATATCTAAAGGGTTTCGCTATAATAATCAATAGGAAACCAAAACCGGGTCTGAAATAATAGGACAAGAAGATGGAAAATAACAAAATGTACAATGGGAGAATTATATATGTATGATCTTTGAGTCTAAGCATAGCCATGGTATAGAAAAATTATAAGTCCGCCCCCTCAAGTTCAATAGAATCCAATCTGGATAGATGCACAACATCCCTTCCCCAGTTGATATAGTGACAATGGGACAACCAACAATAATAAAGGAGGATACCATCCCTAATAAAAGTGTAATTTGTGAACAACCAAACCACGAGAATAAAAAGCAGAAAGACAAAGAGTTAGAAAATGATATAATATTTTAGCAAACTATCAATCCCAATTAAGTTGACCATCATCCTTCTTTACAAATATCTTTGAGCGAACCTGGTAATACGAATGTATTGGAATGTATCATTGAGGAATTATTGACCATTTAATTAATATAGAACTCTATATTCCATATTTCCACAACATATCTTAGTTAATGCTTCCACTAAGAAACTTTTCCAACTTTAGCTAGAATTGGAAGTAGAGGTTAAGGAGAAACACATTTTTCACTAAGAAGATGATCACCCTTCCTCCTATGGCCATAGAGCCTCATGTAAACATGTTCAGGCTTCTTGGATTAACCCATGGACAAGGGGATATAAATCACCAGCAGCAAAAATACATCAAGAAGGTCATGAATTTATTGATTCCTTGGGAATAAAGCCATTGAAGATTACTTCTTACCCCACACTAAGAATATATAAGTATGAAAATTTCCTCTTGGAATATTTGTGGATTAAATCCTTTGATAAAATAGAGGTAACTAATAAACAAAATAAAACTAGAAAAACCAGATATAATGCTCATCCACAAAACAAAATAATTCTTCTAAAAAATGATGAACATCACCAAGATGACTTATGGAGGGGTTGTGAATGTATAGCAAATAGTTCCTTTGGCTTCTTAGGATGACTAGTAATATTGTGGAACCCAAAAAACTATAAAAATGGACAATAAAAAATGAATAAAAAAATTGGGTTTCGGCAGTGGTTTTGGAATTCAATAGTCATTTTAGATTCTGATCAATAAATTTGTACTATCTAACAAGTCTTCAAGGAAATCTAGATTGTTGGGTATTACTAATTTGATATAATATATGCTCTTCCTGGGAGATATCTGGATTTTTGTATGTTATTTTGATACCATTGTAAGTCCTGATGAGAAACAAGAAGTGTTTCAGAGTATTGATGAAACATGATATGCTTTGATAAATATGATACCCTCTCTTAGCTTGGTTGTCATTGTCTCACAAAATAATCTATTTAATGAAATATAAGGAGAGGAGGTGCACATACCATTGCAGAACAATTCGATCACTTTTTAATTTGCATAACACCTTCTTATCAATCCAATAATTTCATCTAAGTCTTATACTTTATCTAGAGTTGGTTCATATCACTAGCCTATTCTAGTGTTTCTTAAAAAATGAACCTCATAAAACTTCATTCTAGTTTAAATGATATGGATAACAAATCCAGATTTCAGAACTAATATTCAAAACTAGTGGAGAACTTATTAAGTAGTCTACAGAACAAAGATTTATCTACAACAAAAGCTTAATTTTCTTAAGCAAGACCTCAAGGATTGGAATGAATAGATTTTTAGCAATATTCAAGGCTCATGAACACTCCATCACCTCCAAGAATTTGAAATTGGCTCATGAGAGCTCTATCACCTCCAAGAATTCGAATTTGGCACCTCATGTACTTGGGTTCATTGAATGGCCCCCATGTGTGTACTTTGGAGCTAGATCATGGAGTTAATGGGTCCACATTTGGATCTAGTTATTTCTTGGCCACCTCTTGGCCTATAAACGGAATCCATGAGCATAGATCTAGGAAGGAGAAATTAGAGCAAGTTTATGCTACTGGAATTGTTTTGGAACTTCTTCTACCTCTTCCCATACCTACTAGCATTCTTCAAGCTCCCTTTCTACCTTCCTCTAAGGGGCAAGTGTTTCTCTTGTTTGTTCTTTCAAGTTATTTATCATTTAGTGTGGAAAAAAGGTACTTCCCTAAGGGATATTGTTGGATTCCCTTGAATCCCACACCTCCTATGTGACACCACATGTAACAAATTAACCATTGGGAAATCTAAATTGGTTCTAGCATTTTCTTCTTGTTGTAGTTTGCATATCCTCACTCCATTTCAAGTTATTTTCAATTTTTGTTTTATTTTTATTTTGTTTTGCTAACAAGAACATTGTAGGATCAATTTGGGTTCACTCACATTTGATTTCTATACTATAATATTGGGCCTTGTTGACAACCTCAAAGGATTAACCTCCAAAGTGGGAAGGGTTGCACACCTTTGCGCAAATTTTCCCACAACTGAGTGTTCTTGCTGAGACTTTTGAAATTATTTGTATGGAAGAAGAGCATGTAGATGTTTCATATGATCAGTCAGAGCCATATATGGGTATCAATAATGAATACCTAGAGAGGCAATGAGTTGAATATTCAGATATGATGCAGTTAGTGGAAGATCAGTCTCAACCTTCATCTTCACATGTAGAGGTTCCTTATGATTTGGAGAAGCCTAGGGATTACATAGAGAGTTATCATCTGAAAAGGCCTTTTGAAAAGTATGGTGGAGTAGTTGATCTACCTCATCATATAGATTCATATCTCAGTCCTATCCAACCTTGGATACAAGAATCCTGTGGGAGGACTTGCTAGTTTGGGAAGCAGTTTGATGATATATTGCATGCTTATGATATCTCATCCAACCCTCCCATATTGAATATTCATGCAAGTTTGGATTTCTCAATAAAGGTATCCTTGTTTTGGATACTAACCAAACACAAGGGAAACAAATTATATTGATAAAATGTTAAGTTGGTTACATTGAATTTATCATTTCACTTAACATTTTGTTTTATTTTATGTTTAGAGTAGGAAAATGTTTACCAACGCGACCTCGGTCGACAAGGGTTCACCTCACTATCGACACATACCACAGTCTCCTTGAGCACCGGCCCGAGCAGGTTTGAGCTTGCCTAGCAACACCCGTAGAGCAGATGAGGTCTCACCCGAGACGTCCATGAAGAGCAGACGGAACCATGTTTCTGCCGAGGGAGGAGGTGAGTTGTGGTTGCAAGGACTAACTCTATTGTAGTACTTAAACATAAACTTTAAACATTCGACATGGAGTTATAACATATTATTTAATCGCAGCATTTATCATCATATAAACAATAAGTAGACATTGCATCAAGAAAATATAACAACATTCATATGTCGTAACATTGCACAAAGATTGTACCAAAACATCATCATTGTATTACTGTCACAGTCATATGCCAAAAGAAAAACATAGATATTCGTATACATTCACCTTCTTATTGCTCGCCTGCTATCCTTGTTGTCCCCCTAACACTTACAACCCTCATCTCTTTATAGGCCTCTGCCATTACAATGTGTGTCCACTTACAAACGACTTCCTAACTGACACTATGGACAAATGACCCAAAATCTAACTGACTCGGTCCAAATGACCCCAAAAAACCACATACCACGGTACAATTGACTCAACATTACATGTGGTCCAAGTGACCCAAAACCCACCAACTACGGTATACTTTAACACAAAATACTCCTTCCGCACCCTCATCAGATGTGTCGTAGCCTCGGCAGTACTGCGACATTTCCTCATCGAACCGCCTGCCAACAGGCTCCCAACACAATCTTGTGGCTTGCCCTCGAGCCACATCAACTGCTAGACACAGTACACGCCATGATCTTTACTTTGAAGTCTGCATACGGTTGTTCGACATTTTGCGCCAGCTCCTGGGAATCCATAGCCGCTGCCTGACTGCTAAGCACATCGTCTGTAGATGGGTGATCGGTAAGCTTGTCCATGTCCTACTATCGATACTTATGTAGTGCTTGTAGAGCTTCACTAGCCTACAACATCAGTTTCCCGCCAATGTCCTGGAATTCTTCCAACTGGGCCGCATGTGTCTTTTGTCGTTCATCTGCCTTGGCGACCCATTGTTGCAAGTCCTTCAGCTTGTGCGACTTAGCAACTTGCTCCATTGGTGGCAGGGTTCTCATCGCAGCCTTTAATGTGGCCACCTAGCCCTATGCTTCCTACCAGGATTTAGTGAGTTGTTCAGCTTGCTCATCATGAACAATGCAGCCCCAAAAGTGTACCGTGTCGACGGTGAGCCTGGTTTCCTATGTTTCCAGCTCCTCCATTTGGGTGGCAACTTCCTCGAGTGCCCTTCGTCGTTCATCCACCTTGGCCTGAGGCGTACCCGATTTCAGCTGGGCCTTCAACATGTCATTATCCTGCCGCAACTGAACAATGGCATTTCCAAGTTGCTGCATCCGTTCGAGCACGTCAGTCTCGGGAATGGGCTTCGGCGTATGCTGGCATGCATCACAAATCGTCATTTCTAACTTCACGCTGTAGTCCCACATACGGGTCTTTTCTATGATAAGAAAATCCTGATCCTTTTTAAGTGCTTCAAGTGCACGACCCTTCTCAGCCTGCTCCTTCTTAAGGTCGGCTTCAAGGTCATCCACTACTTTCTGCGCTGTAGCAGCCCTGCTTGTAAGCTCGTCAATAGTTGTGGTTGTAGCTACCTCGCTTGCGTACAAGTGTTGATAGCTCTTGCTAATTTCATGCATTCTATCCGCCATTTCCTGGGAGGTGACCCTCTACATTGTTGCCAGTGCCATTACCGGTAGTTCATTAACATTGATAGTTACCTGGGCAACCATCTGCAACACAGTTTGTAAAGCCTCGTTGTCGGTCACAACTGCAGTCAAGGGAATGTTGATATTCTAGACCTGGGGCGTGGTGTAGATTGTGACCGTTTCCTACATGGGTACATTTCCAGGTTCCTTTTGTAAAACCGCGTTACACAAAGAATCCATACGAACAGTGATCTTACTGTCATAGTCATATGCCAAAAGAAAAACATAGATCTTCGTATACATTCACCTTCTTATCGCTCTCCTGCTATCATTGTTGTCCCCCTAACACTTACAACTCTCATCTATCTATAGGCCTCTGCCATTACAATGTGTGTCCACTTAAAAACGACTTCCTAACCGACGCTATGGACAAATGACCCAATATCTAACTGACTCGGTCCAAATGACCCCAAAAACCCGCATACCGCAGTACAATTGACTCAACATTACATAACATGTGGTCCAAGTGACCCAAAACCCACCAACTGCGGTATACTTTAACACAAAATACTCCTTCCAAGCCCTTATCCGATATGTCGTAGCATCGGTAGTACTGCGACATTTCCTCATCAAACCGCCTGCCAACAGAAAATAAGCTCCTTAAAATAAGCATTTCCTTTATGCATTTCTCTTTCAGTATTTACCTTTTATGTACCTACGAATAAATTTCCTTTTTTGTTTGTTAGTTTCATTTTTCAAATAATTCAACTTACGATTCATTGGATTTTTATAAGAGCATGTGCTACTAAAGGGTTGTATTTGCAAAGTTGATATGTTTTTACAGGAAACTAGAGATTTTGGAATTCTTGGATCCTCTCTTGGCCTAAAGGCCAGATCGAACACATGGCCCGTAGTTGGAGCCAGATGTTACCACCTAAGCTGTACTTAGTTGGATTTTTTAGTGAGCCTCCAAAGTGTGAACAAGTCTCTTGTTCATAATCAGTGTTCAGAAGTCCATGCAGGCTGCCAATTATGGCCTTTCTAATAAAATTTGCATGTTCATACCCCTCAGGGAAATTGTAATAATGTAACATCCCTCTTTTACCCCTAATTTTTGTAATTTAAAATGTAAACTATATACTTGTTTCTGGTGAGGAGCTGAAGGCTAAGGCCCCACTAGTAAACCTCGTAAATTTGTTATTTATTCCTAAGTTGTAAATCTAAATTCTAGACTTGGGATACTTAGGACATGATGCAACTTAAACGATGAGGGAAACAAATCCACTACTAGGGGGGGGGGGAGATGTTTTTTGGCTAGGAAGCCACATAGAACGAGTTACTGATGACCGATGTCATCATGATGCCTTAGGAACCTGAAGAAAAGGGAACCTGTTCACTTGATGGTCTAAACCTCTTAAGTGTCATCCTAAAATAGAGGTAAGTCTTGAGTAGACTTAGTTGCTATTTCACTGCTAGAAAATAGTGAACTTCTTTGATTTATTTTTTAAGTGAAAATATAATAATTATTATTAGGTTAAATAATCGCCTTAATTATGGCATCAAGTGCCATAGAGCTATTCTTAGAGCCTGTGATAAGAAACTAAACTTTATTATTTTGAGGGACAATTATAGCCACCTTTTTAAATTATAAGAAATAAATCTATTAGTATATAAGATACCATGATTTTATGCCTTTGTAAAATATATAGATATAAAAGGCTAAATGAAAATATTTTACAATAGGCCAAAAATATAAAGGTTTATTATATTAAATATAATATATATATATATATATATATATATATATATCAACCACGAAGATTGAGATCATGTTCTAATGGGAGGCCCATACCTTTTTTACTCTTCAGGTTTATTCCTTCACCCCTAGAAGGAGAGGTTTAACCCTGATACAGAGGATCTGAGTATTGCTCCGGTCTAGATCCATCTTTACTCACTCCCGTGCGAGTATTGGGAACCTGAAATTTTGAAGGCCATTGGGAACACCCTGGCGAAGTTTATGAAAGTTTTAGAGAAGACAAGGCTTCAATGATACACCAATTATGCTCTAATTTGCGTCTGCATGAACCTCTCCAAAGATCTCCCAGAGGAAATCAATTTGACTTGGGAAGATGAGGATTGGGTCCAAAATATTGACAATGAACAACTCCCTTTTCGCTGCAATAGTGCCATGAATATGGGCATCTGAGTAGAGATTGCCCCAACCTTAAATCAACTATGACCCCCTCCCTAGAGAAGAAATAAAAGGAAACATATAATGAGGGTTTTACGCAAATTCAGAATTGCAAGAAGCAAAACAAAAAGACCCCCCATCCACCTCCTGCAAAATAGAACACAGACAAGCGGAATCAGAATGGGAATAGGTTTTTGACCTTGAGTAATATGGAAATCAAGGAGGAAGGTCCTCAAAAGGATAAAAATCCCTATGAGGAAGGAAATCCATCAACAATCAGGCCAATGGAGGAGGTAGTGGAAACCATGGAGGAAGAAATAACGGAGGAGAATGAGGAGATGGACATGGGAGATCTGGATCTCGATGAGATGGAGAAGGAATGCAGCAAAAAAGGGCAAGGTTATTTTTCTAGGAGGAAGTTGGAACTTCTACAATAGGCTATCCTTAAAACCAGAACCTCCCCACCCCTGGGTATAGATAAGGATCCAATGAAGGGCAGTAAAAGGAAAAAACCCGAGGAAGGGTAAAAATGGAGGTGGAAGACGAATCGACAGAGAATAACATAGATTGGGACCAGACTAGTTGAATTAGGCCCGTACACAACGATACAGGAAACCTTCTCATAATTAGTTAAGAGTATCCAATGAATATTATAACATGGAATATCTACGAGGTTAACAATCCAAGGAAGATAAAGACCCTGAATATGAAGTTAAGCAAGGAAAAACCTGATGTACTATTTCTGCAAGAAACTAAATGCAGATTGGATACTATACAAGTGTTAGGAGGAAAAATTTGGAGGGGGGGTCAGGTGATTGCTAATGATGCCCGAGGTGCAGCTGGTGGAATTGCCATTTTGTGGAACCCTATGGCAATTTCCCTCACCAGCTTCCGCGCAACTAGGCTTTCCATTAGTGATGACTTTAAGCTTGATAATTATGAGGTAAGAGGTACTCTAACCAATGTCTATGGCCCCTGTGTTATGGCCCCAAAACTTGATTTTTTATCGTTCTTATCCATGGAAGCCCATTAGAATGATGGCTCTCTCTAGGTTTTGGGTGGTCATTTCAACATGATCACTTCCATGGAAGAAAAGAAAGGAGGAAGGCATAGTATGGAAGCCACCAATATATCTTTCAAAAAATCATGCAGGAGAATGGATTAGTTGACATCGAAATAGGGAATGGTTGGTATACATGGAATAACAAGAGAGGTGGTGAGCATCACGTCGCCTCTCGTCTAGACAGATTCCTTTTACCCGAGGTAATGATTACTGGGGACAAGGAAGCGACCGCTCTGGTCCTACCCTCGGCAGGCTCTGGTCATTGGCCAGTAAGTTTGGTTTGGAATGATGGTGGTCCCCCCATTAGGCGACCTTTCAGTTCAAACAATTCTGGATTGAGCATGAGCACTTCAGGGAACTTGTCGAAAAATGGTAGGTGGAGTTGGAACCTATCAGGGGCACTCTGATGTACCAATTCTAACAAAAACTGAAAAAATTAAAGGAAAAAATCCGTATTTGGAATAAGGAGGAATTTGGGAACATATTCCAAGATCAAAAACTTCTAACTGAAAATTTAGATGAAATCCAACGGGAAGGAATGAATTATGGGTACTCTGAGGACCTGAAACAATGAGAACAGGCCACCTTGGAGTAGCTCAATGCAAGAGAACGATAAGAGGAGATCCCGTGGAAACAAAAATCAAGAAATCAATGGCTGCAGGATGGAGAATGAAACACAAAATTCTTCCACCACTCGGTGATTCAGAATTTCCAGAGGGATAAGATATCAAGGTTAAAAAAAGATGATGGGAATTATTTAGAAACAAGGGAAGCTATGGAGGATGAGCTTGTCTAGTAATTCAAAACCATCATGAAGGAATCCAGGCAGGACAGATCTTCCCACATAAGGAATATCACTAGACATATCCCCCGGAAGGTGACGACAACCCAGAATGAAATCTTGATGAAGCCTGCGGAATTCCAGGAAGTTGAAGATGTTGTTAATCAAATGAAAGATGGGAAAGCTCCGAGACCTGATGCGTTCACCACAAATTTTTTTCTTCACTTCTGGGATTTGATCAAAGATGATGTCTGGAGAATTGTGGAGGACTCTCGTAACGATAAAGGAGTCTTAAGAGCTTTCAATTCCACTTTTCGCACTCTCATCCCCAAAGACGATGGAGCTGAATCCCTTAGAAAAATTCCAACATATCGTGCTCTGTAATGTCATTTACAAGATTATAACAAAAGTGATAGTTAACTAGCTTAAGCCTCTCCTCCCTGACCTGATGGCCCAGGAACAGTCGGGGTTTGTAGAAAGGCGTCAAATTCTGGATGGTATCATTTTGGTCCATGAAGTTAACCACTCTCTAAAATTCACTAAAGAACCCAGTATGTTGTTAAAGATTGATATTTGAAAAGCCTATGATAAATTAAGTTGGCAGTTTCTGAAAGAGATGCTTGTGGCCTGTGGTTTCCACCAGGATTGGGTCAGTTCGATAATGAATATTACCTCTATATCCTTCTTCTCTATCCTCTTGAATGGCTCCCCTACCAGAACTTTCACTCCTTCATGGGGTATCCGGAAAGGAGACCCTCTGTCCCCTTCCTTGTGCATCCTTATGGAAGAAGGGCTGAGCAAGGTTATTAAAGAAAAAATTGAAAGAAGGGAGCTTAAAGGTTTGAACCTTCATAATGGATCGAAGACTATTTCACACCAACAATTTGTGGATGACACCATGCTGATGGGTCATTATTTGGTGCAAGAAGCAAGAGATTTAAAGAAATGCTTGAATTCTTATGCCAAAGATTCTGGGTTGGAAGTGAATAACACTAAGTCCCAGGTCTTCTTTTTCAACACTCACAGGATTCACCATAGGAATATTCTATGTATTCTAGGATTCCAAGGGAGCTCCCTTCCATCCAAATATCTTGGTGCCACTCTTGTCGATGGGGTGATTAGGAAAGTCTCTTGGGAGGACATCGTAGCGAAATTGCGTAGGAAATTGGATTACTGGGCTTATAGGCCTCTCAACCTTGCCAACATAACTATTCTTGTTAAAGTTGTTCTCCAAGCAAAACCTATCTATCTTTTTTCCACTTTGGATGCCCCTAAATCAGTTCTAAAGCAAATGAGATCAATCCAACGATAGTTCTTGTGGGGAGGCAATCAAGCCAAACACCGGTGGGCTTTGGTTAGCTAGGACACTGTATGCAAACCAAAGGATCAAGGTCGTCTTGCGTTACGAGATACAGAGAAGAATAGTGAAGTTCTTGGTGCAAAGATTTGGTGGCATTGGGTGTCGCACAAAGAAGTACCTCGGGCCAAGCTTTGGCATAGTAAGTATGCCCAGGGGAAACCCAAACAAGACCTAATCAGATTCAATGAAAACTTACAAGGATCCCATATATGGAATTATGCTCATGCAAAAAGAAGGATTGTCCAAAATCATAGTTTCTGGGAAATATGGGATGGTAAGAATGCCAATTTCTGGAGTGATTCCTGGAAACAATTGCCAAGGATCACTAACCAGCAGGAATTTCACAATAGCTGGTCCTGTGCCAAAGTTCTAGGCTTAATAAAAGTTTGTCAATTTTGGAGAGAGGACCAAGCTAACGAAGAATTCCATGAATGGCACCGACAAAATTGTTGGAACCAAAGATTCCTAGTGGATGAGATACCCAAGATCATGGAGGCCTTGCAGGATCGTTGCATTCGAATCCAGAAGCAATCGGATAAACATAGATGGGGGTACCAAACCAAAGGAATTTACTCCACTAAAGAGGCCTATGACCTACTATTTAACCAAGAGGATACACCTCTTAGGATGGCATGGAAGGTGGTATGGGACTTTAACCCTTGGCCTAAAATAGCTATCTTCATTTGGCTGGTAGCTTACAGGCATATCCTGATAGGAGAGAACCTCATAAGAAGAGGCATGCATGGCCCTTTCTGGTGTGTTCTCTATGAAGGCAAGGATGAGCCTATAAACCATCTTTTAGACTCTTGTCCCTTGGATTCTTCTCTGTGGGACTATGGAGTGTCAATTTTCCAAAGGAAGGAACGGGTCAGAGGGAAACCACACCAGACTATTAAAAATTGGGATAAGGAGGCATTCAAAAATCCTATCATCCTTAAAATATGGCTCATGTTTCCGAGATATTTGATGTGGGCCATATGGAAGGAGAGAAATGGGAGGATCTTTGAAGGAAATAAAAATTCGATGCAGACTATCTCAAACCAAGTCATTAAGCATATCCAGGAGACCATTAAAATTACCCCATGGAGAGAGAGAGACTAGAAAATGGATGATCATGAAAAAAATATTCTAGCGGGATGGGGGATGGATTGCTCTACACAAGTCTGGCGAAAGATTAAGGTTCGGACTGCGGCTCCTCTTAGAGGCCATTTCAAGCTAAACTTTGATGGGGCTTCCAAAGGGAACCCCGGTTTGGCCATATTTGGAGGAGTTATCAGAAACAACGTGGGTGTTATTCTCCAATACTTCTATGGGAATATCGGACACGACACAACAATGTGGAAGAACTAGAAGGATTGCTTCATGGAATCATAATTGCAATTCGCAATGGCTGGGAACCCATGGTCATTGAAGGGGATTCACACGTCATCATCCAAATGGCCAAAAAGATACAAGGTGGACAAACAATAGCCAATGTCGTAAAGAGATGGAGAATGATGTATCGATTCGAAAGGCTCACTACCCTCATCCATCGCCACCACGCTTGGTCCTTCACCCACGTTAAACACGATGGAAATAAGGTGGCTAACCTGTTGGAAAAAATTGGGGAATGCAACGGAGCTAGGGAGGCTGAGGGACAACTGTTGGACGAGGGCGGTAATGATTGGCAGATCCAGTGAAACCACCTGGAATCCCATGACATCAGGATGTACCAGGATACAATGGGGTGCATGAGTTTGAACTCGGTTACTATGACAAACGCACATGTGTCAATCCCACTCAACTCCTGGATGTCGTCCCATCTGCAATCATCATGCGAAGCCGATGCTTCAGTATTAAAATAGGACATGACTACCCATGATCTCACCTCGATTTTCAATTATGGGGAAATCTTGCAGCCACCTCCGTCCATTGAAAGGTAAGGTACAGATAACCATGCAGAGTAGCCAAGAGAGGTACAGGATTCTCATGCAACCCAATAGCATGTTGAGAGATATTAGTATGGTTACCGATTTTTGTTTGCACCGCTTGGCTATTTATTCATAGGACTCCCCTCCCCCACCCATTATATCTCTGCATGTTCTGGGGAGTTACTTTGAGTGCTATCCAGAGCAGTTGTGGTGTTATTTGTTGTTCTAGGTGACTAGTGCAATGGCTCCCAAGCGGCATGCATGTAAGGGTAAAAAGGCTGATGGTAGGAGAAAAATGACCCATGAGCTGCGGAAAGCTGGGCATGCTGCCCAATTCTTTCGCAAGCGCATCCCTCCTATTATCATGGAGGAAATTGAACGGGTCGAGAAGGACCTATGGGAGCAGGTCAAAGCCCTGTATATTGATACCATCAAAGAGGAGGTAGAAGAGTGGGTAAGGGATCCTAGGACTACGGCTAGTCGTCTTTTTGCATATGACATGATTTTCACTACCTACTGGGTTACTAAGGAACTCCTAGCCCATGTGATGATGGACAAGGAAAACAAGGCTCTAGGAAAGGCTAAACCAACGAGAGCTTGTAAAGAGCACTTAGAAGATAATCGCTCGATGAGAAGGACGATCGATCGTATAGCTCTAAAACTTGGCCTATCATTGGAGGCTCTGGGTGCTGATGCTGGTCCTTCCCCGTCCCCCAAAAACTTTCCCTATTCACGGTCCGTATGGCTAGTCCTCTTCTACAGATGACCACAAGCTAGGGATCCTTTGCTCCGGCACTCTGATCCATCAGAACATTGCCTAGACTCCCAAATGATGGGTTTTGGGTTGGTTTATGTTGATTACAGGTTTTTTTTTTCTGATGATTCTATTTCTTTTTGTTCAGGTAGGTTGTTATGGTGCTGGCGGGCCTTACCCGTAGTATCCACCTATGTAGTTTCGTTCCAATTCGGCTGTAGTGTCTTCTCTGTAGTTATTCAGTCTATGTTTGAAGGTATTTTGAGACAGATTTTTATTTGGGTTATTGTAACAGGGTTATGCGGGTAGATAGTTTCTCTGTAGAAGGAATAGACGAACAAATGAATCTAGTAGTAGAGATGTGTTACAGAATATCCGAGCATGAAAGGCCCTATGAGTCCTGATCATTTTTGTACTGAAGGTTCCTCTTTAATATCATTTTTCTTGCTTACAGAACAAAAAAAAAAAAAAAGGAGTTTTGCATCAAAAAATTAAGGGTATTATTGATTATTGCACACATACAACATTTAATAAATAACTCTTATAGCCTAGTTAACAACAAAATAATGCACAATGGAAATTAGAAAAGAAATGTAACAATCCTTATAAAAATATAAAAATGGAAGAAAATAGATTTTCAACAATGAAATTCATTAAACTTCAAGAAAATTGGATAAAGTTGCTCAGGATCCCAAACAAAAATACAATCACGAGTAAAACAAAACAACATATTCCAATATATATTTATACCCTTTTGCAAAAAATAAAAACTTATCTTACCAATGGACCGCCATCATATTTGTTTATAAAATTTCCATGCAATCGAATTTGGTTTGAATTGCATTCGATATGATTTCATTAGTGACTTTAGGCGATCCGACCCAAGGTTCACAAGGTTTTGGCCTATTGACATGATTATGTTATAGAGTTCATGATTTCGGTTAAGCAGGGTGGACAATGTAGACTAGTCATAGTTTTTAGGAAAATTGAAATGGGAGAAAAAGGGAGAGAATTCTTGATTGTTACCTACTCATGAAAAATTCAAAATTGTGGGTTAATCCCACATCATTCTACATGCAAAATAGATTAACCACGCCACCTTAACCCACCTTCTTTCCATGTAGTCAGAAAATATTTCCGGTGGAATTAGGAATTTGACTGATTATGTGATTAAGAACACTAATTATGTCTTAATTAAATTTTAATCCATTTCTTATTTATGTTACATTTTGGGGTGGGTAATTTCTTATGAACATCAGGATCAATATCGAAAAGGTGAAACAAGTTAATATGATAGTTAAAATAATTAATAAGAGGATCCTTTCTAGAATTAGGGCCCCTAAATTCACTACAAAGCAAAGTAAAATTAAGATCACCTCCAAAGATGAGGTGATGGTGGGCTAAAAGGGAAGAGTAAAAAAAACATCCCAAAATGTATGTCAATCATGGGAAGGAGCATATGCATTTAACATATTCATAGAGAAATAAGAAACTCAAAAAAGGAGGAAGCATATATATATATATAGGATATTCATAGAGAAATTAAGATACTCAAAAAAGAAGGAAGCATATATATATATATATATATATATATATATATATATATATAATGAGGGATGCTTACGAAAGACTAAAGAGTGAGTGTTCCATTCCATCCAAGGGCCAATCCACTAGAGTTACCCACATAATCAACTAGAATAAAGGTCCATTCTAGAAAATATTTTCTCAGAATCTTGTGTGTAGAGATGGTGGAGAAAATTGTCTCCCGAATAAAAAAAAACAGATGGACGGTTTTTTTGAACCAACCTTTTGAGGGATGTTTTCTTTGAGGTCATCCCAATACCTTGAAGGTTATGAGATAACACATTCCTTTTAAACCCCGGGAGGGGGATTGTTTGTTAAGGGCCCTTTGTATCATAAACTATCAGCCAATGCATATCTCCTTTTCAACTTTTGATTTTGCAAGATCCATAACATATTTCTTGCCTCTAGTAGAGGGGGATAGAGTTTGATAGGTTAGGCTCAATCATATAGATTGAATTCCTTCCCCTTTTTTTTGAGAGAGAGTGTGATAGCGCCTTGACATAGAATGGTTGGTGTAGGAACTTATGTAAGTGTTTTCTTTAGAGGAAGGAGGAAAAGAGATCTCCTTAGAATCTTATCCTGTGTTGACAGCTACAGACAATCCTCTAAGGTATCCTCAACAATTTTTTTCCCTTTCCCATCGTATTAGGACAGAATTGCAACTTTCTTTCCATACAAACTTAATATGATGGTTGATTGGAGATGCTCTGTGACTCTTGAGAACTCCTCATTAACTCTAACAAATTCATTATGCATAGCTTCCTGAGCATTGTTGGTATCTTACATATGAACCCTTTGGGTGTGGATCCTGAAAAAGGTTGAAAAAAGGATAGGGAATTGGTGTTATAGATGGATTTCCTTAGGTGGGAGATTAATTCTAGTGAAGGATGTACTTGAGAATATTATGTTATATTGGTTATCCTTGTCCATGATTCCAGAATCTATTTTGTATAAGATCAAGGCAAGGGTCTTTAGTTTCTTTAGAGTCCACTTGATGAGTTGGGAATGGCTATCTAGGACCAAGAAACTTAGTGGACGGGGGACCAAAAATATCTTCCTTTTCAACCAAGCATTAGTTGTCAAAATTTATGAAGGAGCTTGTTCTCTACTAGTTTGTGGATTAGGATGATCTAATATAAATATTTGAAACATAGTTTGGTTATTGATTGGATAAATTCAAATGATAAAAAAGAAAAAGGGGCATCAAATATTTGGAACTGTTTGGTTAGTTCTTATCATATTCTGGGGAATTGGTTGTCTTGGAAGCTAGGGAATGGTCACTTTATTAGATTTGGGGATGACCCGTACATTGGGGAAATGGGTACTATAATTTATCCTCTCTGGTAAGTTTTCTTTGATCCAAAGGTATTAATAATTTAACAAAGGTGGGAGTTTCTAAAGATGGGTTCGAGGGATTTCAAAGATGGAAATAGGAAAATGAATAAAATTTGCATGGGGATTTTGAAGATGAATGGAATAGTTATTTATCTGGTCTTGAGAGAGGTGGTATTCATCTCTCAGATACTAATGATACTATAGATTGGTCCTCGAATGAGAAGAATGGAAACATAATTGCTAAGATTTCATATGAAACAATTTTCTTTTATGCCATATAGTAGAGAAAAGTTGGCGGTTTACTTCACCATGGAAGTGGCATGTTCCATTAAAAATAAAATAAAAATTGTTGGTCTGCTTTGGAAAATAGGATACTACCCTAGGATAATTATATAAAGAGGGGTGGTAACAGTCCTAATATATGCATCTTAGGAAATAATGAAGTAGATTCTATATATCATTTAATGATTCATTGTACTTTTACAAAGTTGTTTTGGCAGGAGGTAAACAAGGAAATTTAGATAACTCATAATTTTTTTTTTTAGACACTCACTCTTTGCTTTCATAACTTGTTTATTTATAGCAAACTTATGGAAAGAGGTTCCTTGTTTCATTTATGGAAACATAGGAATGGTGTTCTATTTGAGGGTAAGCAAAAGAATGTTTTGAAATTTAGTCTTAATGCAGTTGGATCTTATGGGGAAATTTTTAAAGATAAGGATTAAGTAGACAATCGAGAGTTGCAAGAGCTCTTTCATTCAATCGCAGTTGGAATTTAGGATATTTTGATGGTGCTTCTCAGGATAATGGTACAATTTTTGGAGCTAGTGTTTTCATGAAATTGGGAGCTAAATATGTATTTAAACTTAAATTAAACTGTGGTAGGGTAACTAATACTCGCATTAAATTACTTGCTCTTTGCGGTAGTATATTTTGCTCACTATAAAAGAATTGTACACTTGCAGGTAGTTGGAGATTCCAAAGTGATCATTGACTAGGCTCTCCAAAAATGTTTGTTACGAGTGGTTGTCTTTGAAGGTTGGAAATATACAATTACAAGAGTCTAGAAGGAATTTGAAGGGGTAAATTTTAAGCATGTATGTATTTTGAGAGTTCAATGAGGAAGCTGATATACTATGAGTGAAGGCACTATTTATTATTCAAATTCACGTGATTCAAATATAATTTCAGAAGGCTCAATTTATATTTTTGGCAGTTGATATTCATGTGTTTCTTCTTAAGTTTATAGCCCTAGGAAGGTTGTATATCATCACCTTCTCCTTAGTTGGAGTACTATACTTAATCTTATTGGACTTTTTGTTTCAGAGTACTCATTAGTGGTTTTTTGTAAAAGCATTCAAGGCTATTGTTTCATCTAGAGATATAGCTAGAAGTAATGCTTTTCCTTTTCTAGCATGTTGTCTGATAGGTATATAGGAAGTCACTAGTATGTAGTTGGTAAGGGAAGGTAAATCTATGATAGTTGATGGAATTTATGAGATGTTAAGTTTTTATATTTCGAATATAAAAATATAGTTTTTTTCATGGTGAGAAAAAGAATAGAAAAATAAAATTATTTAAATGGATTCGTAACATTTGATTAAAGAGAATTAATGTCAAAATGCTCTACAACTCATCTGGTTGATGTTATGGTTTCTCTATCGAATCTCATAAATTATATAGGTATTGTTTTTTTTAACAGGAACAGTAAACTAAATTATATTAAAAAGGTTGTGCATATCCATCCATTTACAAAATAAACTATAGTCTGATATCTATTACTACTTGGAAAGAAAAAACTAGAGTATGGATTTGCTTATACTTGCAAAATTTCTTGGTAGGATTCCTATATTTTTCCATATTATAGGAGGGATATACCCTTACAAACTGCTGGCATAACAAAACACAAAAAAAACATTTAAAATTTCTGATATAAAACCATTATGCTATTCCTTCTTGCATGGAAATCCATAAACATGTTACAGGATTGATGTTTCTTCCATAAGATGGACCCCATCAGTTGGAGACTCTTGAAAATGGATGCACTAGTTCATCTTAGCCATTTTGAGGATTTATTCCTTGATTATATCAATTGTGCCCATGATCTCACACATATTCCCCTCCAAATCTTCTATTCTGGAATCCTGACAAGTTAACTGCTTCAAAATGTATCTGATGTCCACTGCAACCACTGAGGTATCCTGCACTCCACTACAAACTACCTCGAATACCCTACACAGATGCTTCCTGAAGTCCTCCATGCTACATTTCATGAACGCGAAAAAATCTTAACGCACCATTACCTCCTTCTTATAGTATCTATGCTCTAGAGAATGGTTGAGATCTTCTATAATCGAGTTCCGAAAGGGGAGAGATTGGAAAAGCTCACAAATTTCCTTCTAATCTAGACTGCTCTCCAGATACCCTAACTTCCCCGTGACCTCCACAGGATGAATGAGAAAAGGGCTTGGTACATTCTCCCTCTTATTTTGCATTGCTACCATCTGAACTCTGTTAATGCCGCTTGTGCAGGATCGTCCCTTAATTGCAGAGGAGACAACCGACACAAGTTTAATTACACCTCTAGGGATTGACATTTCGAGAAGGAGAGGGTTGGTCCCATCATGCATCCATCCATGCATACCCCATCGTGGAGAAAAGAGGAGTAGCACTAAGAGCCTAGACATGCACTTAACTTCCATTTTGATAAGGCCTAGAAACATTATGCAAGGGGTTTTTAAGAAACACATTTGCTCACTCTTTCTCTATTTGCATAAGTTACGATTCCTAGAGTGTTTTGAGTTCCTTGGTTTACTAACTTATCAATTCCATTGTTCTCTGTCAATATGTGGAAATAAGGGATAGCAGTAGGCTTATTGATATGGATTATTTGCTGATGTATTCTCCTACATCTGTTGGTTCCTTTTCATAACAAAATCTCATCTTATGTATTACTTACCTGGAATCCCCAAAGACCAAATTAGTTTTGGGTTTTTCAATGTCAATATTAATTTTAGGCAAGAAGGAGAGCCACTCATTCAACTTCATTTTTGGATTTGGTTCCTAGTCCCCAAGCAAATAAATTAACTATTTTTTCTCCTATATTAAAAATGATCCCTCTCACACCTGCCTCCTGTGTAAGTTATATAAATATTGATATAAAGATGGTTACATCCTATTAAGGATAAAATGTAGAATTCAAGAAAGAACTCCAAAACCTTAGAGCACACCGTTCATATGATGGTCACTATAATTTTGGATCTTAAAGCATACGGTATTACAACAAACTCACTCCACGTGAATTCACTGAAACCAAATTTTATGACTTATCTTTTGAGTGAATTAATTTATTTACATGAAATTAATATTTAAAGTATTTGTGGTTTTTTATATGTATTATAAAAATGATTTTTATCTGTATTATAAAACATGTTTCTGACTCCATTTGAGAAAATAAAAAAGAGAAAAATATAAGTTTAAACCATTTAAAGAAAAATAAATAAGGATTTGTAAGATTTAAGTTCGAGAAGAAGAGAAGAATTCGTTTCAATGAATTTACTCATTTAACAACGGTTTAAAGGTGATGAAATCTATGTGTTGTTTTCAATCTTTTTTTTAAAATGTGGTGGTTGTTTCTTTAATACTGAAATTATTTGTTATTTTGAAGAATTAAGGTATGATCAGCATTACAATCATTACATAGTCAAAGTCGGCTACCAAGGAGCAATTGTCACAAAGCTAGATTTGAATCTAGGTGGAGAGGACAACAACATTCCTCCCAACCACCCGATCTACACTCAATTGACAGTGTCGTTTACAACTTGTATCCAAATGGCACAGTAATATCCATGTGTTTCCAAGAAGCAAGTAGGGTCCATTTTGTCTGGCATGATCATGGCCGTATGCATCACATTTCAGATTCGCTTGGTAACTTGTTGTCTTCTTCACTGTAAATTATATCCATGAAATATGGTCAAGGATCATCGATATTTATAAAAAAAAAAGACAATGTTAAAAATATTTGGGAAAGTGGTTATAGGGAAAGGGGGTGAAAAAAAATCATAATGCCATCATGATGAAGATCTAAGCTTTAAGATTTCATCTTAAGATATCAATTATCTATTAATGTAAGGTGATTCTAATGAAGAAGATAAATCTTGGCTAAATCATTGAAGGGTGAAGGAAGAGGAGGAGCAGGAGGCGATGTGGAGGAAGGATGGCACAACGGAGAGGAGGACGCAGAAGGGAGCAAAGAGGAGGGCGTAGGAGGCGATGTGGAGGAAGGCTAGGGCAGCGGAGAGGAGGACGCAGAGGGGAGAAGGAGAGGAGGATGCAGGAGGGGAGAAGGAGCAGGAGGGAAGGCGGGGGCAGCTGGGCATAGCTGCGTGGAGGAGGACGCAGGAGGGGAGGAGGGGAGCAGCGAGCAATGTGGAGGAGCTAGGAGGGGAGAAGGGGAGCAACGAGCAGCGTGGAGGAGATGGGAGGGGAGCTGGGTGGAGTGTAGAAAATTATTAAAACCTAATTTAAGTGGATCCATGCTTAAAACGAAATTATTTAAAAAATGGAATTATTAAAACCAAATTTACCTTCGTAGAAATTGCTCTGAATCCCTCTCTTTGTCCCATCAATTTCTCGCAGCTGTCTTTGTTGGTTCCCTCTTTGTGCTTCATGTATTATATAGTAAAATGAAAATACACGTCTCTTCAATTTTAATTATTGACCGATTTAATATGTTTTTTTTTTCATTATTTTGTGTTTATGGTCGACTATATCGATAAACACTCGACTTACAAGATCTCCCTCATACAAATGTTATATATAGCCGACTATATCGACAAACACTCGACTTACAAGATCTCCCTCATACAAATGTTATATATAGCCGACTATATCAACAAACACTCGACTTACAAGATCTCCCTCATTCAAATGTTATATATAGCCGACTATATCGACAAACACTCGACTAACAGGATCTCCCCCATACTAGGCTGTAGAGCGCCTCTCGGCGCAATGGCATTCCACGCGTCCAAATGTAGTGGTAACAGTACACAATAATAGAGGTTAGTGGGGTTTTGGTATTTTAAAATTCTGACAAAAAAAATTCACAACAGGGCAAATTAGTCTTTTCATAGTTTTTAACCAATTAGAAATTATTAATATAATATTTTAAAAGTTTTTGTCCACTAAAAATTTATTGATATAATATTTAAAGATTATAATTTTTTTTTTTTTCAAATTATGGAAACTATAGAAAAAAATTTATCACGAAACAAAAAAAATTGAAAATTAAAAAAAGTTCGAAACCTAAACGATTGCTATATAACTGCAAAAATCAACATTGCTAAAATCAAGTTACTCTTTACTTTTTTTTAAAATTTTATAAACAAAAGTTGATTTCATTGAATGTTAATAATTAATATCATCATTAAAAAAAATGTTTATTAAATAAATATTTTTTACTAATAAATATTTTTAAATTCAAAATTAAAAAATATAATTAGTTACATTTGATTATAAAATTGAAGAAAAAACTAAAACAACTTTAAAAGTAAACATTTGGTCTGAAATATGTGGTGTTATATAGATTTCTCATGGTTGGGGTACTGCTTCAATTGATGAAAATTTCAAAAACTGTGTAAACAATGTATATCATCAACAACATTTCATGCCTTTGTATGCTGGGGTATTTGGAACACCAGAATCTGATAATAAGTTTCCAGATGTGGCTTATTGCTACATGAAAATTCTAGAATATATAAGGTATTTCAATTAGGAGAGAAGAAGAAGCGTAGATAGATTTGATTTCAGTTCCTCTTTGTATTGTCAATTCAATTGTTGGTTTTTTTATGGAGTAGTGCAACAAGGTAGGTGTGGATGTGGTATGTTGTTGAATATCAATAGTGATCATATCTTTAAACTTTGAATGAATGGTGGTGAACGAACAAATTCACCAGGTGAGCTTCTTTCCCTATGGGGGTAACTCCAATTTGTTTCACTTCTTGGTATTGACTCCATTCACATATTTGGTGACCCTAAAGTCATTGTCAATTGGGCCAATGGTTCTTTCAATTTGTAGGTGATTTTATTGAGACAATGGATTGAGCACACAAGACTACTCATCTCATCTTTCTTGTATCTGGTCATCAAACATATATATAGAGAACATAATATTATTGTTGATAATCTCTCAAAGTTTATGTTGGAAGACCCCGTTGGCCTTTTTCATGTGACAGAATACCTAGAGGGTACTATTGTTGTTTTCTAAAAATCCTTTTCTTACTTTAGTCTAGATAAAATATGATGTGTGAAGCTTAATTGATAATTTTTTTACATTATTTTGTTTAGTTATAAAAACAAATTTATTTTGATTGTTGTATGCTCGGCTCTTTATGCTAATAACTGTATATGGAACTTATGGTAACATGATGTAAATTTTGAATGGACTCTTAATTGAGAGAGGGTTCTCATTAAGTTTTGAATGGACTCTACCAATAACTGTATATGGAACTTATGGTAACATGATGTAAATTTTGAATGGACTCTTAATTGAGAGAGGGTTCTCATTAAGTTTTGAATGGACTCTTAATTGAGAGAGGGTTCTCATTAGATGATTATAAGTTGTAACTTCTTATGTGATGTCACTTAACAAAGATAAATGAAAGAAATATAATTTTTTTTAAATGAAAACTATTAAAAGAGGTTTTTGCTGAGAAGTTATTACACTTATAGGTGTGTATATCTTAGAATTTGGGGTGGACTACCATTTATGATTTTCCCAGATTGAAAGAGGATGTGACAAGTGTAATGTCCAGATTGATTTTATGGGTGTCATTCAAAATTCGATATAAGCAATTATAAAAAAAAATATAAAATATAATTGGTAGCTAATGCATGGATAAGAGGTAGTGACACGCAACCCATTTAACTAAAGAAGGTAACAGGTAGCTCAGACATAGACAATAAGTGATTACAATTAAGCATGGAGAATACGTAATAGATAACTTGATCATAGCACTTAACTTGTGACCTATCATATAATAATGTCGCAATGAATATGTTATTTGAATACTATGATTAGAAGATCAGATTCAATGCTAACACAACATCCGACGTTAATGGACAACCACGTATCAAGAAGCCGAAGTCCAGGTAAGCTGAAGTCGAAGGAGAGTGTTAACGATGAATATTCATATCGTAAGTATTTTTTTTCTTTTCTGGATTCAATGTAAAGCCATAAACGAATATGAGCCATTCCTTACCCTTTCTCATTGTCATTGTAGATCAGCATTCCATATCTCTAAAGTGAGACAAGATAGATTAGCTAGTTGACTGAATTGCATGGCATGCGTTTTGAGTGGACCACCGTATTTAAATCAACTGACAATGCCCTCCAAAACACTGGTTTGTGGAAAAAACAAATATAAAGAAACAAGTGGGCTACTTTAAATGAAGTAAAGGAACGTGTTGGAATCTGGACGATAGTTGTGTCCAAGTTTTCAATGCTCCGTATCATTTCAGATTCCACCCATAGTAGATGTAGAAGTAGATTGAGAGTACAAGTGGGAGGCTGTAAATATGTGTATGGTATTTGGACAATGTATTTACTTTTGGATATTTGTGCATACATATTCACTAACATGGGAAGAAGATCTGGTGTTGAGAAGCCTCTCTCCTCCCCTCAATTCATCTGTTTAATTTAGAGTAGAGGCTGCACTGCGCTGCGAAAATGATCATCAGAATTGTAGGAGCCTGAGAATTCTTTCATCCTGTGTGTATATATTCATGTTATGAACACCTTAATTACAAGAAGACGAGGATAAGGTGAGGATCTCATACTGTCTAATTTTAATATTGAATCAGGATTTCAGGACATGCACTCTCATTCTGATTCTTCATTCTGTATTGTTGGGATGGACATGTATTTGAAAATAGTGTAGAATTTGCTTTGCTGGCTGATAATTAACCGGATTAAAAGTGTTTGCGTTAAATAGTGTTCAGGTTGGTGCTGATAAGAGAAGAGATGGGTTTGTCAAGATTTCCAGAGGCGTTCGATGAAGGATTCATACAACTTTTTATCATCCACGCAGGGTTGTCCATAGCCATATTGGTGATGGACATTCTCTTTTTTCTTCTTCAAAAACTGGGTCTCAAAGTGAACACAGAGACAACAGAATCGGCAGAAACCCTTTTATCATTTGCATACGCAGAAGAGGAAGCAACTTCTGATTTGGGATCTGGGGTTGCGCAGCTGCCCATGACCGCTGAAGAAATTGCAGATAGGCTTCCTGTTTCACTCTTTGAAGCGTCCTCATCATCATTTCCTTCTTTTGGGAGTTCTAGCCGGGGTGATGGTGAGTGTGTGGTGTGCTTAACGAAATTTCATGGAGGGGAGGAGATTCGTAGTCTATCATGTCGTCACGTGTTTCATAAGAGTTGCGTGGACAAATGGTTACTGGATTATGATTATGAGAATATGACATGCCCTCTTTGCAGACGATGCCTTCTGAATGTTGTTGCAAAGGATGCTGGATCAACAAGGGAATATCATCTTACGGAGGAATAGGTAGTGTAGATTTCATCTTTTCATGTAATTGGTAATATGAGAATTGTTGTAGTGAGTAGATGGCTTGTTACTTAATTTGTGGTTACAAGTTAAGTGTTATGAACAAGTTATATGTTATTTGTTTTACATGCTTAGTTGTAATCATCTCTTATCTATGCCTTAGCTACATGTTACCTTTTTTAATTAAATGGGTTGTCACTACCTATTTCCATGCATGAGTTATTCAGCTACCTATTATACTTTAATTTAGAAAAAGCATAAATGATAATCCACCTCAAATTCTAAAATATGGACACCTATCCATGTAAATATATGGAAAATATTACAGCGGGTCTCTATGTACAGATAACCCATGTGGTATCTTTTGGATCTTATTTATTGATTTTTGTTGTGCATTCATAGATTGTTATTTGAAGATTTTGTACAGAAATTTGCAGCTCAGGAAATATTTAATAAGGAAGCATAAATGGGTTATATTTTAGATATTGTAGTTTTATTTTGATATCTTTTAGGGGATATTTAATGATTTAGTAATAATTTTTAATTATTTAGATGAAAATTATTATTGACAAACAAGATTATAGGATGATTTAAGATTTGGTAAAATAAATAAAGTAATAAAAATTTATGGGATATTTAAAATTGAGCATATTATTTTATAAATAAGAGAAATCGTTGCAAAAGAGCTAGTCAGTGTTTTAAGATTATGTTTATAGTTAAGATTAGATTTATGTTTATAATTTTTTAGTATATATGATATTATTTTTGTTATTGATTTATTATTAAAAATATTATTAATGAAAGCTAATTTATATCTTTATTTTTAAAACCGATATTTTTCCTTTATTTTTAATGCCCGTCTTTGACATAGTTGGTTGACTAGAGTTTGAAGAAACTTGTATTGAAGTGGCCCGGTTAAATAAACTTTAAAAATGTGTTATGCTTTATTTTGAATAAAAACTACTGATTGGCAAGCAAATGATGACTATGCTCGATTGATTGAGAAATATAAATTGAAAATTATGTTATGAATAAATGAAAAAAATAATGCTTTTATTTTTGTAGATGTGAATAAATGTCACTTGTTTAACTAGAATTGAATAAAGATGAATAATGCATGATGATATACTTTATATGGTACAATGCTACTAATGTGCATTTTGAGTGTGTGCACTGACATGTAAAACGAACTACCAACTAACTCTCAAATGGAATAAAAGAGGTCCATAAAGAACATGAAACATACATAGGGATATGACGACATACTGTCGGCTCTGAAATAGTATTCCACGCACAAGTCAGAAGCCCTATCAGCTCACTCGGGTAGTGTGTGCCATACGGACGAGGCCATCACGATTTGATCGCATACGATGTGTTCAAAGGCACGCAATATGGAAGATATTATTCCTCAATCGCCATTAGTATTAATAGAAATGTAGTCGGATGATTACGGTAACTATTCATAATCGCTACATTGCACTCTCCACACAAGGACATGGACATGAAAGTTGTCAGAAGCACCCATAGACATGGTACCTAGACAACAACAGGAAATGGAACTACTTGCATACTTGCACTAAAACATTTAGACACATATTGAATTATGCATATGTAAATGTTCACTTTGAGAATATTTAAATGAAAAAGTATTTTAATTTGAGCAAATATTAAGGGGGATATTTTGAGGTAGAATTCATGTGCACCCAATGATTTAGAAAAACATGCATTGAATAAATATAATAAATAAATAAATAAAAGACATTTTATTTTGGAGCAAATCTTGATTAGTAGATATTCTTGAGTTTAACTCCACATACACCCATTGAATTAGGGATTGAGATTTTAGACCAAAGAGACAACTAAAATCAATTTGTGGAACTTATGTGCACCCTCATGTGAATGTGACACATGGTTGCATGAGAATGAATATTAAAAAAATAATAAATTAATTAATTTTGCATGAGACAACACATGTCATGCAAGACTTTTTTATTTAAGAAAGGAGAAATGAAGAGAAAATGATCTCTTTCTCCCTAATGCTCAATGGATTCCGTAATGGAAATTTGAGATTAGTGTGATCTATGTGAGTTTGGTTGAGAATTAGCCCGGGGATTGGGAGATCTCATCTAGGTTTTTGGATTTGTATGTTCTTTGAGATCCCTACTTGCTCGGGGGACTAAGAAGAAGAAGACTACTCCCAATGTGTTAGGGAGGTCAACGGAGGAGTCCTTTGATAAATTGTTGAAATCTTGGATCAGATTAAGTTGGAACCCGTCTAGTGACTTCTTCAACTGTTGGATTGACCGTTACAGACAAGTTTTTCTTGTCTTTGATTTTTAGTCTTTAATTTTTCTTTTGTATTGAAATTTATGCAGTGATTTTATTGGATTTAGTGAAGTGGATGATTCGCATTTTTCATTTACATTAAACTTGTAAGAAAATATTAAGTTCCACAAAATAGGTATTAACTTTCTTTTATAAATAAAATTACACACTTTCGTTATACAATTTTTATTGAGAATTGGTAAAAAGTTAAATGTTAAGTAGCATTTAGTAGGGAGCCCTACAATATTGAAAGTTATTACTATTCTTATATGTGAGGTGAAATAGAGTCGGGGAAGATAATACTTTATAAGAAGAGTGGTCTCCTTTTTATATATGAAAAATATATGGTCTCCTTGAAACATAGACTTAAAATGTTCCTAAATATCTGTTGTTATTAATGTTAGTGACCATTTAAAAAGGTTTTTTTGTTTTTTTCTTATTTTACTAAAATTGAGGTTATTACGAGATCCATTCCTGGGAGACTTATGAGCAGTTTTTTATTCCTGGGTGAAATAGCAGGGCTTTCTATAAAAAAAATTTAATTAAAAAAATATATCTATATTCAATAACATGGGAAGAAGATCAATGTTGAGAAGCCTCTCTCCTCCCCTCAATTCATCTGTTTGATTTAGAGTAGAGTATGCAGCAGAGTGTGGATAGGCTACACTGCGCTGCGAATTCCATCAGAATTGTAGGATCCTGAGAATTCTTTCATGATGTGTGTGTATAATATATTCATGATGTTATGAATTAGCCCACATACACCTTAATTACAAGGAGACGAGGATAAGGTGAGGATCTCATACTGTTTAATTTTAATATTGAATCAGGATTTCAGTACATGCACTCTCATTCTGATTCTTCATTCTGTATTGTTCGGATGGACATGTACTTGGAAATATAGTGTAGAATTTGCTTTGCTAGCTGATAATGAACCGGATTAAAGTGTTTGTGTTAAATAGTGTTCAGGTTGGTGCTGATAAGAGAAGAGAAGAGAAGAGATGGGTTTGTCAAGCTTTCCAGATGCGTCCGAAGGAGGAGCCATACCATTTCTTATCATCCACGCAACTCTGTGTATATCCATGGTGAAGGACATTGTCATCTTTCTTTTCCGAAAAATCAGTCTCAAAGTAAACATAGAGACTACAGAATCGGCAGAAACCCTTTTGTCATTTGCAGATGTAGAAGAAGAATCTCCTAATTTGGGGTCTAGGGTTGCGCAACTGGCCATGAACGCAGAACAAATTGGAGATAGGCTTCTGGTTTCTCTCGTTGAAGCGTCGTCGTCATCATTTTCTTGTTCTGAGGGTGACGATGTTAGTGAATGTGTGGTGTGCTTAACCAAATTTCATGGAGGGGAGGAGATTCGTAGTCTGCCATGTGATCACTTGTTCCATCAGAGTTGCGTGGACAAATGGTTTCTGGATTATAAGAATATGACATGCCCTCTTAGCAGACGATGCCCTGTGAATGTTGCTGCTAAGGATGATGGATCAACAAGGGAATAACATCTCACGGAGGAACAATTAATGTAGATTTCATCTTTCCATGGGAGCCGGTAATGTGAGAATTGTTACAATGAGTAGATTGCTTGTAAATATATGGTGTAGGCATAAGCATGTAGTTTAAAACGGTTTGTGTGGTATCATGTATGAAGAATATTGTAGCGTGTGTTTATGTACAAAGAATGCATGTGCTGTGTTTGTTGGGTATTTTTTTGGTTGGTGAACACTAACATGTTACAAGTTAAGTTTTATAAACAAATTAAGTGTCATGAATAAGTTATGTGTGACTTGTTCTAGTTCATAATTTGTTGTAATCACTTGTTGTCTAGGCTTCAGCTACTTATTAATTTCTTTAGTTAAATGGGTCTCCCTATTATCCATGCATGAGCTACAAGTTATCCATGAATCAGCTATCATTTATTTTTTATATTTATTTTTATTATAATTATTTATTTATAATTTTGAACGATGACCATAAAATCAATCTAGATAATACACTTGTCTCATCCTCCTTTAATCTAGGAAAAACATAACTAGTGATCCACCCCAAATTCTAATATATAAACACCTATCTATATAAAAATTATGAGAGATGAGATAATTAATTATTGAACAAAAATTAAAAAAGCCATTGCAGCTAGAGCAATATTTAGTAAGAAAACATAAATACATTATATTTTAGATATTGTAGTTTTATTTTGATATCTTTTAGGGGATATTTAATGATTTCGTCATAATTTTTTAATTATCCTACCTGAAAATTACTATTGACATACAATATTATGAGATAATGTAAGCGTTGGAATTTAAGATTTGGTAATACAAATTTATGGGATCACATCCTTTTTTAAACAATCAAGCAATATTTTACAAATTTATGGAATCACATCCTTTTTTAAACAATCAAGCAATATTTTAAAAAGAGATTCTTCTTTCTATCGATATCTTTCTAAAATAATGATTACTTATAACAAGTATTTAAATATAATGATATATTTCAAAATTTGTCGTATTCGATGATTATAAATTTAAATAGATAGGCGGATTTGTTTTCGGATGGTTATAGAGAAGTTGAAGCACTGACTTACTTGGATACATTGATATCTCTTTCAAAAATGGGGAAGCATTTTTAAATGATGGATAGAGAAGGGAGACTTAGTTACTAAGTGTTACAAATTTGGTCCCTGGTTCCCAGGAGGACGAGGATGATGACTTCAATTTTTATGTTTAAGGCGTTTTTTCTCCGAAGGCTTGTTTGATAAATTCAATTATTTTATTTTATAAAATAATTTGAACCGCTGCAAATGGAAACACTGTCGACACACAAAAAAAACTACACTTGACATGCACGTGGTAGAAATATATTCTCAAGTGAAATGACAAATAGTGCAACGCGTGGCAAGCGTGGAGTGGTTCGAGGGACGACAAAATTGAGAAATGTACCAAAAAACAAGCCCTCGGAGAAAGAACACCTTAGGCATAAATATAATTTAATATTAATATGTATAAGTACTTAAATTTAAATTTAGTTCATACAAATGAAAAATGAATAAATATAAAAAAATTATTTTTTTAGTATTTAATTTACTTTATTTTATAACATAATTATTTTAAATAGAAATTAATTTAATTTAGATATATTAATTATATTCAATTAAAATTTAATTAATAAAATATAAAAAAATCAATTATTATTTTAAATATAGTTTAAAATTTGATTAGGTACCCTTTCTTAAATGAGATTTAATGTTATTTACCATTTATCTAATAAAGTAGCAAGATTGAATTATCCAAATGGATTCGTAACATTTGAATGAAGGGAATTAAAGTCAGGGGATACACTCGGAAAAGTAGGCTCTGCTAGGGTTTCTGCGCCTCATCCTTGCCGCCTACAACCCTTCCACCGTCGCTGCCATGGCGGCCTCCAGCGAAGGTCGCTCCAAACCATCCTTCAGTCAGATCATTTCTCGCCGTACGCAAACCTCCATGCCCCTCCCCCTGACGGGGACTGCTCAGACTATTGCGAATCCAGGATCTCACCCAGGAAAAGGAGGAGAGGGAAGTGCAACCCCTGCTACTAGTACTCTGAATCTTGCAAACGCAAATCATGAGGAGCCAGCTACGAATATGACGGACACAAAAAACATTAACAAATGCAAGCCCAAATCGCTACAGATTCCTAGGTATGAAGTCACCTCAAATCTTGTCAGCCAACAAATTTAGTATATGCAGGACCATGCAATAATTTGCAAATTTATAGGCTTACGGCGAATTGAAAAAAATCTCACATGGTGGCTCACCAACACCTGGAAGCCAAAAGGCCAGTGTGAGCTAAAACTGGGATCTAAAGGTTTCTTCACAGTCATCTTCCAGAACCTTGAATATAAGCACAAAATATTCCAAGGAAGACCGTACTTCTTGCACTCTACGGGTCTATACATGAGAAACTGGAAAGAGCATTTTAGTCCAGAAAAAAGAGGACTTCAAGGTGGTGCCAGTTTGGCTAAGGCTATATTCTCTACCGCAAGAATATTTTAACCTGGAAATCCTCGCTGGTATAGGAAATACCCTGGGAACCTTTGTTCAAGCCTCTGATGCCACCCTAGCTGCTCGCTACACCTCCTATGCTCGTATCTCAATGTACATGGACATCTCTGCATCCCTCCCTGAGGCGATATTCCTCACCTACCAGGACTCTGAATGAATCCAATTGATAGACTATGAGCATATTCCTTTCATATGCAGAAAATGCCATGAGCATGGACATCTATTCCATGAATGTCCTCTTAATGCCAAATCTCCCCCTCCTCTAGCCCAAAGTAAAATGGATGAGGAAGGTTTCACCAAAACCACCAACCGCAAGAGACCTGGGAAGAAACCCTATGTTCCTAGCACTTCTAGCAACCTCGAATGCCACAATAGCTTTTCGTTCCTCACCCAAAAAATTCATGATCACTCGGAACCCACTGTTCCCATGGCCAACCCGCCCCCCTCCACCTTCTAGGACCCCATATTCAAAGATGTTTTTCATTCGTAAATCCATACTCCCCCTGAAGGCGGACCTGCTGAACTGGATGACATGGAGATAGGAGAACTGGGTTTGGAAGCCATACAAGAAGCTTGGTCGAAGAATGACTTGCACAATATCCCTCAACGCCAAATGGATCTGTTTAAAGAAGCTTACCATTCCCTAGCCTTGCAGCAACACTTTCCAACCTGGCGGATGCAACTGTATCTCCCTTTGCTCTCAACCAACTAGGACTGAATATATTAAAGCACAAGGAAATATCCAAGGGGCAAAATGCCATCCTGAAGAAAGGAAGAAAACCCAACAAGCAGCTAATTAGAGAACTGGGAGAGCACTTAATTGATTCTGGACAGAGTGCCAAGATCACCACTATATTCCAACCTGTGAATTAATGGAGCTGAAATTCATCAACTGGAACATCAGGGGAATCGAAAGTGATTCCAAAAGAAGAATGTTGAAAAACAAAATCCTCAAAGAAAAACCTACACTCCTAATGATACAAGAAACAAAATCTACGAAGCTCAAACTCAACTCCTTCATAAAAAAATGCTGGAAGAATGTCAACGTTGCTGCTGTGGATGCAAACAATGTTGCAGGAGACATCGCCACTGCATGGGATCCCAATGTCATAAGCATGGAAGGTTTATTTTCCAGTCATCATACTCTCTCCGGTTGGTTCCACCAACTGGGAACCACTCACAGGGGAGTGAGCACGAATGTCTATGGCCCCCACTCATTGGATAAAAAAATCTAATTTCTCAACCACCTCTCCTGGCTCAACAGGAAGCTTTTAAATAATCACTGGATCATTGGAGGGGATTTCAATATCATCACTTCCCTCAATGAGAAAAAATGTGGGATTCGTAGACTTGACAGACAACCTGACCTTTTAATGTCAGAGATATGGATCTAACTAAACTAGCTTATGTATCTTATGCAAACAATAACATATCATAGTAAATAAGAACAGAAAGGGAACAAGAGAAAAGAGTACACCAGATATATGTGGTTCACCCAATTGGGCTACGTCCACGGGAAGGTAGTATTCTATTATCTCCATAATATCTCCCTCAAGCTTACAAGAGAGAAATGCCAATAACCCCAATACAATATAGAAAGATCATGATGATATGATCCACACTAGTGATCACAGTGGATGAATGCATTAGACTCCCTTGAATCTATTATATACTAAGAGATGAGGAGGAATTGCACTCACATATTACATGTGGGATAATATAATTCTCCATAATAACATCTCTTTATATATTAATGAATATCAAGAGTATATTTTACCATAATGAATATGTGATATAATGTATTACTCTTTTACATAAGATTGTGGATATCTTCCGACATAATACAAAGACATTATTACCTTCCAAGGAATATAAAATATTCCAACACTCCCCCTTAATAATGGCTGGGAGAAAATCATACTAACAAAGGAAGGAAGGAGTCATTACTGCTCCCCCTTGATAACAACTTCCCGAAGAACCAAAGCTACAAAGAAGAAGAATACTTCGGCTGATGGAATTTGATGAAGAACAACCACTTCTCACTGAATCATGAAAGTGCACACGAACTAGGTTGTACGATGAAATACCAACAACAAGATGCACAGATCTAAAGAGAAGCTGTCATGGCTACTAGATCCAATAGATGTCGAGAACGTGTGACGCAATCCAACAGCAAGGTGCCCAGATCTAAAGAGAAGCCATCATGGCTACTAGATCCACAAGATGCCTAGATCACCACAAGAATCATCACAACCATAACTTATAGTTGAAGAACTCTGATATAACATCCATACCATTGTACAAATACCTTCTGACGGTTGATACAACAAAACATGTGGCTAAGAACACCACAATAGTGTACAAAAGTACCCAGATGGCCAATACACATGCAAATAGCAGACATTCTTCCAATCAAGGTGCAAATAGAAATATCTGTAGAAGACCTCAAACATCGAAGGAACAAGACCCCAATGGTCTACACATCGAAAATGATATCATACAGATGAACATCATGACTTTAACAGTAGAATATGGTGCTTCAATATTTCTGGAATAAGGTGAAAGCCTAAACAGAAAATTGATCTACACAAGAACTTCCAATATTAAAGCATATAAAGATCATAAAATAAAGGTGCTCATCCATAAATGAAAATGCTTACTCATTAAAGAAAATGGCAACATAAAATGATCAAATAAAAATATTAACTTACTCATTAAAGAAAATGAAGTTACTTTTACACATTAAGTGTCAGCCACAACATAGAAATAGTGAGCCCAAGATTTCACTTATATATATGAAAATTTAGTCATCAAGCAACTAATCTTAAGCATAGATACATTTCTTACTAGTATGATGTTAATATGCAAGAGATGAATGCCCTAAAAATGTCAATGCTTCCATATAGGAACGTTAGAGACAAAAAACAAACCTCAATGCTTCCATATAGGAATGTTAGAGACAAGTAAGAACAAGATAACCTCTGCAATCATAAGAATAGAAATCTCATTGCAACAAGAACAAGGTGCTCATGATAAATATTTCAATATTATAAGATTGCTCAAAGCCATATAAATATTGAGTAAAAAGTGATCGAAATAAACATGGCATGATCAAAATGTTTAATATGATCAACATATAGCAAATTATGATCACCTCATGATATCACTTAAAATAAATTATGAAATGACAAGTCACTAATGGTCTTAATCATGGGTTCATTTCTTGTTAACACTATGTAAATATGCAAGAGATGAGATGCCTTGGAAATGTTAATGCTTCCATATAAGAATGTTAGAGACAAATAGCACAGGAACTAGACACAATCTCTGCAATACATGAGAAATAAACTATATCCATATAAGAATGTTAATGCTTCCATATAAGAATGTTAGAGACAAATAGCACAGGAACTAGATACAATCTCTGCAATACATGAGAAATAAACTATATCCGAATTAAATAACTTCTGACAAGCCAAAAAATTATGATATCACGTAGATTCAAAATATCGACTTTACTCAAGAATTTAATTAGCAAGAGCAGATAATGATCATAAAGATATTACTTATAAAACATTGAAATTGCTTTTACACAAAGGTAACCAATAACATATAAATAAAGTAAATAATGAACAAAAGATAACACATATGAGATTGTTCTTATAGAATTGCTTTTATAAACATGACATGATTAGAAATCAACATGATTAAACAAAAATGAACAAATTAGCTATTAAGTATCTTGTTAAAAATGTTAAGCATAAGATGGTTTATAGCTATCATCATGACAAAATACTAGAGATCCATGCCCTTAAAAGATGCCAAAGTTTCCATATAGAAATGTTAGACAAATATATACCAAGAACAAGAAATAATCTCTTAGTAAACATGATTAGAAGCAATACCTAAATGCAAAAAGATTAATAATAGAAAACTTAAATACTTTACTGTACTAATATGAATCTGCAAAAAACATAGTTAGAAAAACAGTAAAGGAAAGAGAAACTTTTACTTACAACTATTTGATTGAGTGCCAAGACTTGCCCAAAATTTTGTTCTGTCCACATTAATGAATCCAGAACAGCTTTTCCAGTTCCAAATAAAGGTTATAATAAAAATTATGATAAAAATTGATCAAGTTATGAGGCCGAAAACAATGTCGAATCTGTCAAAGACGGAAACCTGCACAAAGTCTACCAAACTTGGACGAAAGTTTTCGTTTTGGAAACTGGAATGCCCAGCATTTTGTTATGTCCACGTAGGTGGATCCAGAACAGATTTTCCAGTTCCAAAAACAGGTTATAATAAACATTCCAATAAAAATGGACCAAGTTATGAGGCCGAAAACAGTGTCGAATCTGCCGAAGATGGAAACCTGCACAAAGTCTACCAAACTTAGACAAAAAATGCGGTTTTGACAACCGGAAGATAGATATCCTTGAGGAGAATCCGAAAATCATATAGATCTACAAAGCCAACATCAAGAAACCCTTGAAAAAATTCTGCAAAAATCTACATAACAAGGTTAGGGTTAGAAATAAAAAACTGCATAAATATGCCCAGATCTGAAGAGAAGCCTAATGGCTACCAGATAAAAACCAAATCTACAAGAAATAATCAATGCCCAAATGATAAAATATTCTTTGAAATCAATAGAAGGTGCTAGATCATAGCAATAAGCTCTGATACCATGTCAGAGACATGGATCTAACTAAATTAGCTTACCTATCTTATGCAAACAATAACATATCAGAGTAAATAAGAACAGAAAGAGAACAAGAGAAAAGAGTACACTAGATATACGTGGTTCACCCAATTGGGCTACGTCCATGGGAAGGTAGTCTTCTATTATCTCCAAAATATCTCCCTCAAGCTTACAAGAGAGCAATGTCAATAACCCCAATACAATATAGAAAGATTGTGATGATATGATCCACACTAGTGATCATAGTGGATGAATGGATTAGACTCCCTTGAATATATTATATACTAAGAGATGAGGAGGAATTACTCTCACATATTACATGTGGGATAATATAATTCTCAATAATAACATCTCTTTATATAATAATGAATATCAAGAGTATATTTTACCATAATGAATATGGGATATAATGTATTACTCTTTTACATAAGATTTTGGATATCTTCCGACATAATACAAAAACATTATTATCTTCGAAGGAATATAAAATATTCCAACATTCAAACCTTCATCCGGGATCACTCTTTGACAGATCTGGAGCCAAGTAATGACATCTATACCTGGAACAATAAGAGAGGGGGAGACAAGCAGGTGGCCTCTTGATTAGATTGTTTTCTCATCTCTAATTCCCTCCTGCAGAATCATCTCAACCTCTCTAGCTCCATCCTTCCCATTGCCAGTTCTGATCATTGGTCGGTATGCCTCCACCTTGAATGGGATGCTCCTGACGCTCGCAGACCTTTCAGATTCGAACAATTTTGGCTCACCCACCCAAATTTGAAGGACAAAATCCAGGAGTGGTGGCACACCCCCAATGGGAGTGAAGGAACCACGATGTTTTGCTTCCAACAAAAGCTAAAATTCATAAAATAACAGCTTAAGAACTGGAACAAAACTGAGTTTGGCAACATTATGGAGGAGGAAAGAAGGTTGGCAGAAGAAGTTGAAGGAATCCAATCTCAAGCCATCCATTAGAGATACACCGAAGAGCTCAAATAGCAAGAACATGATTTACAAAATCAGCTTGATACTAGAAATCAACAGGAGGAAAACCTATTTAGATAGAAATCTAGACTCCATTGGCTTAAAGAAGGGAAGAAAAACACCAAATTCTTCCACAATGCCATGATTCAACGCAGGAAAACCAACAGGATCACCAGGCTGAACACCAACACCAGAGAAATTCTTCTCAACAAGGAAGACATTGAACATGAATTGGTTCTCTTCTACAAAAATCTCCTGAATGATACCACTCCTGACAGATCACATGCCCCTCAACGCATTCTGCAACACATTCCCCATCTTATCATGGAGGAGCATAATATCAACCTGGTGAGTCCCATCTCTCATGCTGAAGTGGAAGAAGTTGTCATGGATATGAACTCTGGCAAAGCCCCCGGACCTGATGGTTTCACCATTGAATTCTTCCAAAATTACTCAGACATCATCAAAGAGGATGTCTAGCAGGTGGTGGAAGCCTCGAGGACCTTCAGCTCCATTCTCCCCACCTTCAACGCCACCTTCCTCACTTTCATCCCGAAAACAAACAAGCTCACCGACTCGGATAATTTCCTCCCTATCGCCCTTTGTAATGTCATCTATAAAATCACCACCAAGGTCATAGCCAATCGCCTCAAACCTATGCTACCCCTCCTCATATCTCCTAAGGAATCAGGCTACGTCAAGAGTAGACAAATTATGGATGGAATCATCACCGCTCATGAGATAATTTACACCCTCAAATCCACCTCTCTTCCTGGGATGCTTATCAAACTGGACCTCTCCAAGGCCTTTGACAAGACTAATTGGAACTTCCTCAGGGACACCCTTCTAGCTTTTGGCTTCTCTTGCCCCTGGGTCAATTGGATCATCTCACTCGTCTCCTTAGCCTTCTTCTCCATCCTGGTCAATGGGAATCCCTCTACCACCTTTTCCCCTTCCAGGGGCATCATACATGGGGACCCTCTATCCCCTTATCTCTTCATCTTGCCCGCGGAGAGTCTGGGAAGAAGCATCAAAGCAGCAGTCTCGGACAATCAGATTCAGGGAATTAAAATCAACAGGCATGGAAGCACCCATTCGCATCTACAGTTCATGGATGATACTATGTTGATGGGGAAATCCACGGTCATGGAAGAAAAATCTTTCAGGAACATTCTTCATTCCTTCAGTGCAACCTCTAGTATGACCATCAATAATCTCAAATCCCAAATCTTCTTTTTCAACACTCATCTACAAACTTAGAACTGCATTACCAGATTGCTGGGATTTTTGAAGAGTTACCTTCCGTCTAAATTCCTTGCAGCCCCTTTTGTCTCCTCTTCCATCAAAAAGTCCTCCTGGAACCTGGAAGGATCTACTCACTGCTCTCGAACGTAAGCTCTCCTCCTGGACCTTCAGAGCCCTCAACTTTCCTATCCATCTCATCCTCCTTAATTCTTTCCTCCAAGCCATGCCTCTCTATCTCTTCTCATTCATGGCTGTCCCTAAGTATATTCTCAAATATATTCAGAATTTGTAGAGAAAATTCCTTTGGGGTGGCACCACTCAACACAGAAAATGGGCTTTAGTAGCCTGGGAAAAGCTCTGCACCCCGATGCTTCATGGAGGCCTTGGCCTGAGAGACCCTTGTAATCTGAACGAGGTTATCTGCGCTAAAATGCTCTGGAGATGCTGTACTGAAATCTCCACGCCTTGGACATGCATTTGGCTGCAAAAATATGCTGATAACATGCAACATCACAAACTCATTCGGCAAGACACACTCTCGAATAGATCCCTCATTTGGAACTCGGCCTGGGCTCAAAGAGATCTTAGTCGCAAGCACAACTTTTGGGAAGTCAGAAACGACAACATAGCTCTCTTCTGGGAGGATGCTTGGAATCAGATGCCCCCCCTTCTTCATCTCAACGGTATAGAAGAGATCCAGACTCAATCACACCAACAAGGAAAGCATCTCATCGCTCATTACTGGGAACCTCAAACCAATAGTGACACTTGGAGATCCTAGACAACAAAAGAAAAATGGAATCTACACTTCAACAACGAAGATGAAAAATCCCTCTGGACTACTCTCAACTCCAGAAGATATCTCTGACAAGCCCGACAAACTCAAATGGGGGAACCAACAGAATGGCTATTTCACGGTCAAAGAAGCTTACAACCTCACCCACCCCACAGCTCCCACTCTCAGAGACTCTATTTGGAAGAAGATTTGGGACCCTCATCTCTGGCCAAAAATCAAAACCTTTCTTTGGCTTGTGGCAAGAAAACAAATCCTTACCTGGGACCAGCTTCTCAGAAGGGGGTTTGTGGGACCTTCGGTGTGCGTCTTATGCAACTAGTAGGAGGAAACCCATGAGCATCTTCTCAATACCTGCATATATGCCTCCACCATCTGGGATTGGGGTGCTTCCATCTTCCGTCGCTCCGACCGCTGCAAGGATGACATCAAAGCCACTATTAGGAACTGGCACCCTGAGCCTTTTGCTAATCCCATTCTTAACCACACTTGGCTTCTCTTCCCTGGGTTAGTCTCTTGGAATATCTGGAAAGAGAGTAACAGGATAATCTTCCAGAATAACCCTCTTCTCGTGACCTGCCTCCTCTCTCGCATCCACTTCAATCTTCAGGATACTGTGAAATTGAATGCTTGGTCCGACTCGGACTTTGTTTTTCAACACCGGGAAAGTTGTATTTTGTCGGCTTAGAACTTCAACCTCAACTCTTCTCATCCCTTAACTTCCTCCCCCTCCCCTTCCATCCAGATTCCTGCCACTTGGTCCCCGCTGCTGCATCCACCCATTAAACTCAACTTCGACGGAGCCTCTAAAGGAAACCCTGGTCCCGCAGGAATCAAAGGGGTCTTCAGAGATATGACAGGGAATCCTATTCACATATTTTCTGAAAGCATTGGCACCAACACCAACAACATTGTAGAGCTACTCACACTCATAATAGGCCTGAAAATCGCTAGCAAGGAAGGCTGGCCTGCGCTAACCATCGAAGGTGACTCTCAAATAATCATCAACACTACTCATAGAATACACTATGGCACTGCCCTCGCCAAGCTATCTAAGAACTGGAGGATTGAGTGGCTCAAAAAACAACTGCATGAACATATCAATCACTTTCAAGTCTTTAGCACGAGCCATGTGCGTCACATGACCAACAAGCTTGTTGATCATTTAGCTAATCATGGAACTGATTCCTCCAAAGATAAGATTGACTCCCCCTAGCTCATCTTCAAGGAGAAACCTCTTAGAACTCAGCTCATGGACATATCCCGTCAAGATCATGTCCCCCCACTGTGGGTGCAGAAGGACGTGGCTAGCCATAGGCCAAGCCACGTCCCTACCAACATGTCCGGCCACATGCCTACCCGCATGCCAGCTCATTCGCTAGCCCACTCACCTGCCCACATGCCTATCCACTTGCCCGACCTCTCCGACGGTGAAGCTAGGAACATGCTGGCTCGACCCACCCACGCGTCCCACACCATATCTTAATGACCTTGGCAAGCTCCTCATCCCGCACCCATTACCTTACCAACTGCTCGACCTCTCCTGTGTGCACTCTGTCTCGTCTGGTTGCTCCCGTCCGTCACAGGCTTCTGGCCATGATTACTCCCAAGCATTTTGATGAACGGGGGTGTACTTTCTCCCTCATAGCTATTACAGGCAACATTAAGTTAGAAACTTGGATTCCCAGCGCATTGCTTTGCTACGCAACTGCTCCGCAGACGCTCGACTCCGGGTTTAACCTAGCCCTACGGTGTTCGGCTCTCCAGTGCTCAACTTACTGGCACTCGGCTCCCTGGTTCTCTGCTCCCTCGACTCTCTGGTTTTCAGCTCTCTGGTGCTCATCTCTCCTGGCTCTCCGATGCCCGACTCTCCCGGCCCTCTTGGATTTCTCAGATCTCCTCGCCCTCAGTACTCTCTCGGCTCTCTCGGCGCTCTCGGCTTTCTCGGTGCTCTCGGATCTCTCGATGCTCTCGGCTTTCTTGGCACTCTCGGATCTCTTGGCGCTCTCGACTCTCTCGGTGCTCTCAGATCTCTGACCAGTTGGTTGTTGAAGCAGACATGCCACCCACCAAAAAAAATCACACTCGCCGCTCAACGTAACAGGCTAGCCCTTCCTCAAGTCCTCCCATGCGCCTCATGCACGGGGTCGTGGGGAAGGCATGCAGATACAAAAAGGAAATCCCACAGAAAGCGTAGGAAGAAATACAGGAAGCGGAGTACGATGCTATGGTTTCCCGAGGATGTCTCACCGATGCATAAATTCACAACGAATTTGAGGCCCTGGTTCCGGACCCTGGGACGACTAGGGGCAGGGTCACCCTGTATGAGAAAACACTTGATTACCATTGGTCCCAGAAAATTGTGCTTGGCATAGCTCTTGTAGACAGAGATGAAGCCAAAGCTGAAATTCTTCTTCAGCAGGATGAGATGGTCGACTTCCTAAAACAAATACTCTTCAACCAGCAGCGGCTTGCTCGTCATTTCGGGATCACTCTCGCCAAGGAACCTACTACCCAACCTACCCAAGTTGGACAGACAAGTTATACCAGTAATTAGCCATGTTTTTTTTCTTTTTGTTTAGACTTTTTCGATGTTGCTTCAGGGCCCTTCCGCCTATTAAGTATATCTGTTAAACTCTTTTTTTTCCTCTTTTCTTTTCTGTAAAGTTTGGTTCCTCCTAGGATGACTGCTCTCAACTATGTTTACAACTCTATTTTGGGGTCTGTTTTCTCTATTAAGAGAGGGCCCAGTACATCTCTGTCACTGTTTATTTTTGTGAAGGCAATATAAGGATTTTCTCTAGCTTACAAAAAAAAGAAAGGAATTAAAGTCAAAATGCCGTACAAATCATATGGTTGATGTTATGGTTTTTCTATCACATCTCATGTCATAAATATGGTTAATGTTATGGTTATTTTTATTAAATCTCATGTCATAAATATTGTTATGAATATGATTGCATTTTTAGTATTATAGATTTTATCGATAAAATATAAAGTAAAACACAAAATTCCAAAATCTTATAATATATAATTTCTTACCAAACGTGTTGTTGTTGTTATTTATTTTTTAAATAAATTCATTATTATTTATTTTTTAAATAAATTCTTTTCTAAATATAAGTATATAATTTTTTTAATTTTATTTTTAAAATATATTTAATCTCTAAAATATAACTACATAATATTTATTATTTTTAATTTTCATATTCAAAATGAATTCAATTCTTAAAATATAATTATATAAAATCTAAAAAACTAAAACCAAATTGCATAATTGAATGATTGGTAATAAAATCAATATTTAAAATAATTATACATTTTTTTGTATAGAAACTATTATATTTTTTTTGTTTTTAAAGTGAGTTCAATTTCTAAAATATAAACACATTTAACTCAAACAAAATTGCATGATTTGTTTTCAGTGAATTAATTAATTTATATGAAATCAATATTTAAAATAACTGTGCCCTTTTTATTTGAATTTTAAAACATGGCATGAAAGAATAAAAAAAATAAAAATCAATTTAAAGAAAAAGAAATAAGGATTCTTAATACATATGTTCTAAGAATTAAGGATTCTTAATATTTAATATTAAGTTCGAGAAGAAGTGAAGAACAATGAATTGTGTCTTTCCAGCTTTTTCTTTCAAACACGATGACCATGTGTTTTCAAGGAGCAAGTAGGGTACATTTTGTGGGGCATATTTTCCCATACCCATCACATTTCAGAATCTCATGGTTGCAAAAGTAACTTTACTTTAATTCAATCACACTCAAAAAGTTAGAAACACGTGTTTTTAAAATAGAATATTAGAAGGTTTAATCTTCAAATAAACATTATAAATATATTAAAATTTGACTTTGAAAATGTCCGTCATGAATCGTTTTGTCCATCAAATATATTCTACTATTTATACTTTCTTTGAAATAAAATAAAAACAAAAGAATATATTCTACTATTTATACTTTCTTTCAAATAAAATAAAAACAAAAGAATAGTGAAAAAACATTTCGATATATTTTTCAATAACATATCAGTATGGTATAGGTGATAAATTTTGGTCACTAAGTCTCATTGGATCAATGTAGCGTGTACTAGATTTTCAATATTTTTCATTGTTTTGGTTTATGGTTAATTTTTTTAAGGTTTGTACTCAGGGAGATTTGAACCAATGATCTTATATAAGAAGAGCCTTAACTATACATCCATTCACCGTCTATTCTATGCTCTGTGGGATCTTGTTTTATGGTTATTATTTATTGTGAACAATGGAATTCAATCTATTGGCAATGATTGATTTCTGGAATACAACAAGGATTATCATTTTTAGCCATTTCAACTCGTCAATTTTTTATTATTTTTCTATTAATTTTATCGAGTTTGTAATTTTATTAATTTTTTTTTTGACTAATAATGTGAATACATAATTGTTAAGTAACTTTATTTGTATAGTCGATGCAAATTATTTCAACTATTTGTGAATGCTAAATAATAATTAAAAAAAGCAAGGTATGAGAAATCTACTGTATTGAAGTTTATGGTAAACCAATGGATGCAATTTATGGCATTCCACTTGATGCTTTTTTTGGTACCAAGTATTTAGAATAGTCATGTGATTGCATTTTTTCTAATCACAACTACATTTAGTAGAGGGAGCCTTCTAGAATCCTTGCAACAATGAGATTAACTTCCTTATTTCAGAGTAGTGCGGTATCATGTCACATAGAAGGTCTCCATTGACTACAGTGCATGTAATCTAAGTATATGCTCCAAAGATCTCAAATCAAAAGGATTTACTCAACCATCCCTAGCCAAATCCCTCAACCAGCTCTAGCCACCACTAAATCCAACTCTTTTGTCACTCTTTTCATCAAAACATTAGAGTGTCATTCATCATAGATTGCAGATGCTCCAAAGATGGAAAATTAGAATTCCTTACTTACTGAAGACATGGTAGATCAAAGTGAATTATTTACCCATCTTTAGCCACCACCGGGTCCACCACTTCTCACACTCTTTTCATCACTAAATGGTTCTTGAATATATTTGACATCCCATTCTAAAGTAGTATTCCAAGTATTAATTCCAACAATAAATATGTCAAGAAGAAGGGCATTTATGTCGTTATTGTTACTTAACTTGTCACCCTCTTAGAGAATTCAATTTTTTGTCCACACATTGGGCACCCTCTCAGATATCTGAAGTACAATGTTAAAAAAATCATTTCCACAAAAGTATTTCATCTCTATCCATTTGGTACCCATTTTGATTGTGTTCATTGATGATCTCCTTTTCCAAGATATCTAATTTTATGTGTATTTCTTCATGTTATGTGTATTTTTTTCCAAATCCTATTGAAATTAGTGTTGCCATTGATGTCAAATGGGGTTCCATGATCAGATTTGTCAAAGCTAGCAAGACAATGTTAAGGCCAAGTGAAGAAATCCCTAAAGCCTTGAAGTGCAACTATGATGATTAAAGCCAACTTCAAATAAAATTAAAATTAATATGTTTCATAAAAGTGAAACATAATAATTAGTTGGCTCCATATAAAATCAAATAAGGTCATATACCTTATAAAAATAAAAATTGTTTTGAAGGTTGGCCATAATGTGAAATTATAACATAAGTGGATATGTATAAATAAAAGAGCCGCACTTAATTTTTGTGGGTGTGTAAAAATGGAATAGATATGAAATTGAAAAAGAAGATATTGGGCAATAACACGAAGCGAAGGTGAAACAAGTAGATAGATTAACAACTTGTCGATCAAGAGAAGAAAATGATACATATAATATAATTGGGTTTTATCTATTTTGACAAGAATTCAATTGCAGACAAGACATCTTATTGACAAATTGATTCAGGATTAGAAGTCGAGATTCGTGGGTGCATAAAGAAGATTTGGGACAACCATTGCTTGTGTGTGCAGAACATTAGCATCGAGATAACCACTACTTATGGGTGTAGAAAAGAAGCATTAGAGAAATCATTGCTTGTGTGCAAGTGGTATAGAAGACAATCCTGGATTACCACAAATTGTGGCTGACCAAGAAGATCATCAACCTAATGTAAAAATATTCATTTTATCAATATATTAAAGAATTTTTATATCTTGTGTGAATAATTTGTTGACTGAATTAAATGATTAATGTTTGTTGAGAACTATTGATGAATGTATAAGTGAAATTGATGAAGATAGTGTCTAAGAAAAGGAATTAAGTGCAGGACATTGATTCAACCCCCTCTTAGCGTCCCTAGTGTGTTCAATAATTGGTATCAGAGCAGGTCTTCATACTAGTCTAATCAACTTGAAGGAGATCCTAACGAACACACATGACTACTCATGACTGATTCTCTACAAACAAAGCTCCCTTATTTGATGGGACAAATTATGTTTTCTGGAGTAAAATGATGAAAACTTATTTAATGGGATTAGATTTTGATGTATGGAGGAGTGTAGTTAATGGCTACAAAGAACTAGAATATCCACTAGAAGTCAAGCGGGAAAGAAAGAAAGTACGAAAAATGTGAAGGCAATGAATGCAATCCTAAGTGGTCTAGCAAAGAAATAATTTGTAAATTTAATGCACTATGAAACTGCAAAAGAAATGGGGATAAACTTAATTTTTTTTTATCAAGAATATGGAAAGATTCAAGGAGAAAAATTGCATACATTTATAAGCAAGTATGAATCCTTGAAAATGATGGAAGAAGAAACCATTGTAGCATATTTTCAGAGGATTGATGAAGTAGTAAATACAATCAGAGGATTTGGTGAAGATATGTTACAAACATAAAAATAAATATAACTAATAATAATAATAATTACAATTATTTCGAAGAGGATATGACTCCTCTCAATAGGTTCCCAACAATATATAAAAAGGCCCTCAATGTACAATGTAATATCATCTATCATTCAACATTTTATTTATTTATATATTTTACACAAGATGGATTCTCTTCTATAACATTCTAGATTCAAATTGTTACATTGATATCAAACCTCGGGTTCAAATCATTTTCTCTCATCCTCCATTACACTACTCCACCCATATATTTCCTCTCCATTTTCACGTTTCATTCCCCCACTTACTCACGCTCCCAAATCCCTTACTCCAATTGCTCTTATTCCATCGCATTCTTGTCTCTCTACTCCCAACTTTCGCTACTATTGCCTCTACCTCCCATTTGTCCCCTCACTCCACAAAACAACCCCTCTCCATCACTCATCTCCCTCGTCCCCACGCGTTTGCATTCTCTTCCCTGCTGCATAGCCTCACTCCCATACACTGCCCCATGCATCCCTCACACCCCCCTCACATTGTGATCCTCACCCCAACGTGACACGCCTCCCTACTACTCCATGCACCTTCCCCCAACTACGCCTGCCCAAAACACCCCACCTCCATTTGCAACCTACCCGTCCCACTCCATTGTACAACCCCGCATTAATCCAAATAGGTTCCACAACGTCGAATTACCCCTCCTCACATTCCACGCCCTCCTCCCCTTCCAACTCCGTGCACTAGCTTCCACATCCATCAATTATCGCGCCATCTCACGCACTCCATTACTGCTACCACCACACTGCGCCGTCCATTCCTACGCATCCTCCCTCCTTCCCATTCCATTCTCTTCCACTAGCATACTCCCTTGCACTCCCCGTCCATGCCGCTCTCCTCCTGTAGACCTCCCAATCCGTTTGCCCCACACTTCTCCCTAACGCCCGTCGCCGCTCACTCCAACGCCTCCACACCTCACCCCTCCACCTTCACAAGCATTCCAACCAATCTAAACTTGTTGTCAGTTATTTTCAAGAAAGGATGATCCAATATACCTCATTCTCCACCCCAACCACAGCTGCTTCAACACAATGTGGATGTGAAACAAGAGCAGATTTTACCTCTTGTGTAACACTGCACACAATAACAAAAATTTAGTGAATTTGCAGTATAAAAGAGATATGGTATGGTCAATTGACTTCTCACTAAGCCAAAAATAAACAAAGCAAAAACCTCGAAAAAATTAAAAACAATAAAAATAAACTACATTGCAAAATTGCAAAGGACTAAATTACTTTTTCTCGTTTATTACACATCCGTGAGGCTGAAATTCTTCTAAAATATGGAACAAAATGCATATTTTTGTAACTATGATATGTGCACTTCCATATTAGAGACATACTAGATTTCTTCATTTGGTAATTTTTCCATACTAAATCATCTTGCTACTATGGTTTATAGCCATTACTAGATATACATACACTAAAATCAGGAAGTACAAGGCGCTTAGAAAAGTTGTTGCATGGAAGCATAAAAAATATGAAAATGAGGCAACCTTCCTTAAGAATCTTGAACCTATCACCTTGCTTAGATTTGCTCATGGCTCTGACCAGTCCACATGCATATGTACAACAAAACATTTATTGTATAATTAACTATAAACTTGTTAACATCGAAAGGACAAATAGATCTTCTATTCATGTAGAGATTCCCATTCTCCATGCTCACTAACGACCCTATTGGCACTAGCTATGAGGGAGAAATTGTTGTGATATGTAATCTTCCATATGCGTATCTTAGTTTATAAAGCCTGACCTAATAAAGTTGACCCAGGAGTCGTTACACCAAATACATATCAATTAACCTCAAAGCTGAGAGGTTCCTTTTCTCCTTTTCTTTGCTTCCCACATGGTCCACTACTCTAAGATTTTTCTTATTAGATATGCCAAATTTAATGAAATTATTTGGCTGGGATTAATTGTTATAGTGCATGGTTTTTATATATCCACTGTCTTTTATCCACTACAAGATCTTCCTTCCATGATTCTCTTAGGTCAGCTAATGGATGGAAAACCAATTATGCTTAAAACCGAACAAAGAGTTCTTCTTCCATAAAATGAGAAATATTCCAATGATATTCATAGGGGAAGATGATTGAATCCCCAAAGGACTACTTCATCGTAGAGTTAAAGGACACTTGGTTGTTGCTAGGTTGATGTGTTTACTTAGTTGGTTATTGGATGCCTGCACCATAACATCATATGAACTCAAGTAGAAAAATTAAAGTTCTAATCTCTGTATGGAAAACACATAGATGCCTATAAATTTATGTTCATTGTGCTGAATACAAAGTAAAATCCACTTAACTTATCATTGGATGTAATGTTTTCATGCAGGAACAAATATGAATATATCAGGCCATTATCTCCAAGCAAAGAGATCTCAGTAAAAGTTGTGAGTTCTATGATTACATGCTCAAGTAACTTAAAAAAGGGTAATATCCCTTAATGAAAACTAAGACATAAACATCCCACAATGACCTCATGACTAATAGAACAATGATATAAACTGAATGCCGAGAGCATAAATCACAATTCTATAGACCGAGCTATAATGCCCAACTTGCCTTGCTTGTATCAACCTGATTCAGTCTCAAATGTAAATTCCACTGCATTAGATGAAAAATAAAAAAAATATGTTCAAACATGAGCTATAAAAAACTATTTTCTATTAATTCATAATATATTTTACAGTATACAATAATGCATCTTGTATAAAGGTACACTTGTTTTCCATACTGACAAAAGGATTGACCATTACACATGTACATTATACATGTCTAATCCATTTACTGAACTAACCCATTCCAGCAGATTAAAAATATCAACAACTACATCCATAACTGAGGGGGGCATCTTTGAAATCCAGTGTATTCTTCACTGCCCCATAAAAATGGAGCCATGTTATTACTTCCGAGTAAGTTGAAACCGAGACACTGTTCCTCCGAAGAAAGTCAGTGTGAGACTTGTAGGGCAACCAGCTGCTCTTGCCAAATCCAACACTAAAGCAACTCTCAACTTCTAGGGGAAATTGAAGGAAAGGTTGTCAACCTTATGCTCATAGATTTTTCCATCTTTATCTAATTTATACTTAGATGTTCCATCAAACATGCCCTCTACTTCCCAAGGGACTCTGGGGATCCTTCTCACAGTCCAACGCAAGAGAATGACCCTATTTTAAGGCTTCCAAACCCTAACAATGTCAACCGAGATTGCTATGAAAAATATTCTCCCATGGAACTGCAATTCTGACATCATTCATTAAAACTTAATAACCCTGTTTTGACTATGCTTAGGTGAACTTGGACTTGAAGTAGAGAGAATGGCTAGTGGACAATCAAATATACTTTCAGGTGCATGTCAAGAGATTACAAACAATAACTAAATCACTTTTGGCCACTATAAGCTAGTTAAGGTCCGATGCTCGAGTATGGCAAACAACAGTAAATAACTTGAAATTCAAATAAGGTGACTAGATGACTGCCCATGGAAGTGCTCAAACATTATAATTTATGTTAATTTATTGTAGAGCTCAAATCTCTAAATATTTATGTGCCTAGAGGGATTCATTTTTTAGGATATTGATAAAATCCTACTCTGCAATAGTGATTCTCCAATTGTGGATATTAGAATTTAAAGTCTTTGAAGTTGAAATGTGTGTTATAAACATAATCACTTCCAATCATAAATGTTAGCTTTGGTGGTAAATATATGAAATTGTAGGACTACTTTGAATCATATGATTATCTCGGCAAAAGCACATACATAGATTGGTATCAAGGGGAAAAGCTGCTATTGGCGGTGAATAAATATCTAACACATTACTGCTATCGGTTCAATATGCTACAGGGATTGTGTTGGCTATAGATATGGAGTTGAAGTGCACTCAAGCATTCAAAAACTTTGGGTCCATCTTTTAAGGGATTTCTATTATAAAATATTTGTTCAACTATATTTTTAAGCCAAAATGACTTAGCTTTAATAAAAATTTTGATGGGGCACTGTAACAAAACATATACCATGCATCAAATAAAGTGGGAACCTGCAGACAAGCAGCTTGATTCTCATAATCATAGAATACTGACAAATTTTTTTTCTATAAAATGTAGTATTTTGTTGGGTCGATCTATGTCCAATAGGCTAGAGAACCTATGGGGTTTCCTATGGAAGGAGCTCTCCATATTGTGTGACAATTCATCATCTCTCATCAATAATGATGTTGTAGAGCACTTCGATATATTTATTATGGTCACATTATGTGACAAAATCCCCTCATACTGGGCTGTAGAGCAATAACATTGCTACTCTCGGTGAAATTATTAACTTGGGAGTTAAGATAAATTGTAGTCACGTGCTTGTAGTAAAGGAAATGGTCTAATTTGTTATGGAAAAGTTGGAAACTAGGTTTGAAGTTAATTTTGTCTTTGAAGTTTCTAAAGAAAAATTTCAAGAAGAAAAAAGTTGATTTACAAGAATACCTTTATCGTGAATTTGTTGACCTCGACCTCCTTTAAGAAGTTGCTCTGTATTTTTTATGTCAACATCAAATCAGAATTCATGCTTACAACTTTTCTCTGGCAAGGGAACTTGGATAGCTATTTTTTTTCAGGACCATCATTGCATCCACCCTGAGCTGCATCTCTTTTTTTTATATGCACAAACTTTGCTATCAACTTTCGCAGCATGTTCATCATCATCTGTGTTAATTATTTTAATAGTCGATCACAAGAAATCTGCTAGCCTACTTACAGAAAATAAACGTCTCGAACCGGGGAAAAATTTGCAAACACCCTTCACTTGTTTCCTTTTCCATCCCTTTGGTTTCTTTTCAGAATCTTTTACAGAACACAGTTCCGAGCAACAGCCTTTGGTAGGACTACATGGAACAAGAGGCTCTTCTTTAACAAGCCTCGGGAGAGGGCTATTTTCCCGACACACAGGCATATTGGCCTGAACATCTGCTTTCCCTAGGTTAGGCATTTTGTCAAGAATGACATTTGAAATCCCCAGAGGCTTCACTGCTTCAAATTACATGTAATCTCCTTGCTATTTAATATTAATTCCTTCAGCATCTAGTAGAGAACTCTTGCTCAAGTACCACTGCAACCATGTGATTTAATCCTCGAAATCAGTATCGAGTGTCAGATTCAAATTGAAAGTCTCGAACATGGATAGAGTATTCTCATAACAAACACCACCATTTTCTCAATCCAGAGCCTCTGAATGAGATCTCATACCATTTTTAGGCTTGCACTATCTAGGGTTTCAAAATGCGAAATCTTTGAAACCATTTGAAAAGTATCAGGCGGAGATGATGAAGACGGAGGCAGAGGCAATGCCACCACGATCTCGAGATCTGGACAAAGTGATGTTGAAGTAGGCATACCCTCCTCTAGATGGGTATTCTCGTCCGATGGATTCATCTTGTTTTCTGTAGGAGGATAAAGGCGACTTCTTGTGAGGGGTTTTGGGCCATTTGGGTGGATTCTCTTTGTCCATTTTATTTTACGAGGACGAGAAAATCCTCCTTCCTTTTGTATCTACCATTGATGAGCCTTTGCAAGCGATTCGACAACAATTTTTCGCAGACCAGCATGTGAGACCTGTTGCGGGTAAGCTTGGAAAGGTCCTCCAACGGTGAGAGCAACAAGAAAATCCATGACTAAAGAGGGGGAAATGTGGACATTAGAGATATTGGAGGTGAAGGGAAAAATGTGGAAAATTTTTGGAGGGAAGGTGGTGCCAATTACAGATTGGGCAGGCATTATCTAGGATTAGCCTTGCTATTTATATATCAATCAAAGGTTCCTTTTGCATCTCAAAGTCCGGTCAAAATATCAAAAAGTATCTTCCCCAACTAGATTCTTACTAGAAATTCCATCCCTGGTGAGTCCCTTCTTATAAAACGCTCGATTCCCACTATTTATTCAAAATCCCACTCTTTATTTAAAATGAAATTGATTATATGTAGTAGTTAGAGGGTGGTGGTATTTCCTGTTATATTTGGTTGTGGGATAAATATAATTATTTGATCGACCTTCCTCTCTTCTATGGAATGTGGATGAAAGTGTGTTAAACAATAATATGACACACTTATCTTGTGGTGCCATGGAGTTGCTCCTACTACTCTAAAAAGTCACCCGCCTTCTTTTTTACTTTAGGATTAAAATCATAATTGTTTTGATGTTATGGTGTCTTTAACTAGTGGTTGCAATGGTGTTGTGTTTGTTGTGGATGCTCAAGGAACGGAATTCACATGAGAACGTATTGGGACTTGGCATCAATCCGATGGACAGGACATTTTATGGGATTTTGCTCTTCCTTTGGCTATATATGTTTTCTTCAATAAGAATTGCAAAGAAATTTTTTTAGAGGATCCTACATGACAGTTTGACCAAGTAAAGAAATTAGTTAGAGAAAACTTTGACATAAGCAAGTGGGTTAAGAGGAGGATGATATGACTTGCTATGAGAGACAAGTAATGAAGTCTGCAGATCCTATTTATGGATGCACAATTTCAGAGGGAGTTGAGACACAAAGGGAGCAAGAAGTCCCATAGGATGCATGATCAGTTATCCTAGATGTTCATCCTCCCAAGTGTTAGCATAAAGTCAGCAAAACATAATCTTCCAAGTATTTTTTATTGATGATTTGTTCCTTACTAGAGTGGAACAACTAGTAAGTTTAGAGATCAAAAGGGAGGAAACTGTGCTCTTTAATCCCTAGCAGAATGGGATTGCAAAGTAAAGATGTGATCTCCCATGAGGAATTTGTTTTCAAAAAGTCTCCCAGTGTTACAAACATGGAAGTACAAGTCTATGAGTCATCTATTTCAGATGACCATTAGTGGATATCAAAAGCTTGTCCAACAAGATCCCAATATGTCACGTGAACTCCTATTGCAACATGTAGAAAATTCAAATCCTATTGTAGGAAGCTGGTCACCAAGGCTATGAGAAGAAATAAGGAGTTCCCAAGCATTTAATCAAATAAAAAATCTATTACCCACTAAAGTCCTTCAACTCAAATATGTTCTCCTATGCTAAGAACTTTATTGTGGAGTATTTATGGCATCATTGTTCATCTAGTCTAGCTTTTGGGTTACTCTAAAAGTGCTTACACCGTGATTGGGGGTGCTTCATGAGTTTTGGGGTATATAGTGTATGTTCATACCCAAGATTGTTTGAGATGGATCGGTGCATGGAATATGTTCTCTGATGGATTTGCACAGTGGAGACAACTTGCTCAGTGGTTGTTTGACCATAGATGGGTGTTTGATTGGAATTCTTCCCTAAGCATTGGAGTCTCTTGTTTGCTTGGTGAACGTTCTTTAGTGTAACCATATGGATAGGTTCACTTGCTTGAAGAACCCCCAATGTAGGAGGGTTGAAATACACAAATCTTTATAAATATATAACACATAGACATTTAAATTATTGGATACTAGGAACTAGGAACTATTTATTAGCAATTTTTAAGTAAATTTTAGTTGTGTTACTTGTTATTTAATCCTAACAAATTTTAAACTCAAACCAAATTTTAAACAAATCCAAGATGGATTTAGGTATGGAAACGATTCAAAGATCTATTGAGAAGATCTTGTTGGGATTGCAATCTGTAATGCTAGTTTTCCATTAATAAGGCAAGAACCTCTTAGCTCACGGGCACCAAATTTAAGTATGACATCTCCTAGAGACTCAATTGTACCTCCATTGAAAAAGATTCTAGAATCTGTATATTTCTCAAGAAGTTGCCAAAATTGATCCAAAACCTTTAAAACCCCAAGCATTTCCATTGTTGTGGGTGTGATTGTTATTATATGTGGAGGAATCATGGCAAGTGTTTTCACATTCTCATGGTTTTGAAGACAAAAATAGAAGATTAGCAGTGCTTATGAGACAATAGGCTAAGTATTGATAATTCAAAGGATTTTGGAGGAAATCTATCACTCCACTGATTAGTCTAGAGTACTCAAATGGTTGGAATCCTTTGGTAGAGATGATTGATTTCATGTGTATGATTTTGCATCCAACGTCAATATATTGTAGTTTTTGGATGCAAAAGATGGAAGGGTACTTGACTAGCCTTCCAGATTAAGGACTGCACATGGTGTTGCAAAAGGTAAGTATTGAAGCCTTCTCCCTAGTGACAAGAAGTGAAAAAAACTGAGTTTGAGGAAGAAAAAATAAAATACGTGCCATCAAGTTATGTCATAGAAATCAATGAGTAATCACTAACAAGATAGACTAGGACACTAGAACCACATGGAAAAGACAAAAAACAAGAGAATGACACGATCTCAAGAAAAACTTGGCAAGTACTCAGTAAAAACTCTTGGGAAAAACACAGGTTAAGGAAAACTCAGATCCAACTTGGTAATATTTTCAATAGTAACCATTACTCACCAGTTTCATAAGAACTTGCCAAGTATTAGAGTGTTTGCTTGGGTTTTTGATAGATGAGTCAACTGGGCAAGTTTTGTGCCTAAACCAAATCAACTCCATGAGATATATAGTTGCTACCTAAGTCATGTAACTATCTATTAAAAAACAAAATGCTAGATATGTTGTTGAAACAACTCCAAGCAAATTAAATGAAATACATGTCATAAGAGTAGTACTAACATCCTTAGATCGAATGCGAACATCAATTGCTAGCATTTGTCTCGTTGGTGGTAAATGTGGTTATTGAAGCATAATGAAGAAAAAAAGAAATATAATCAGATTCACCAAATGACATATACATAATTTACTTCATAAGTTAGATATGCAATAGTACAAAATTACAAATGCACCACAAACTACCAACAACATATTGAACCAAAGCATCACATATGGCATCAATTGTTCAACCTTGGGCATGAGGCAACATATATCGCTTCCCTTTCTTTCCTGCATCCAACAGTAAGCAATCCTGGCCAACGACTACTCCAAATGCCACTGTGTGGAAATGTTCGTTGAATATAATGAGTAGAGAAGTTTAAGTTTACAATACTTGGATCGAGCGAAGAAAGCCTGGGACGGGATACCATGGATTCTTTCTTACCACACCACCACTCACCCTACTTAATTTAGTTATTTTGATAGCTATCTCTTTTGCGAGATCTCAGAAATGCCTTAAGAAATAGAGAATTCTCCCTGAAGAAATAGACAACCCCCTTAATGTTAAACATGTGAAAGTGGAGGAGAACGGAAATAAAAACTATGATAGTTGAGTAGTAGTTTAGAGGAAAGGGAAGGTAGTGCCACTAAGAAACCCAAACCAAGGTCCCTTGCTTCATTAAACTCACTCATGAGGTGAATAACCATGAGAAGATGGAGAAGGAGGGATATAAATCTCAAGGAATAAATAAAGAATACAATCAAGATCATAATGAAACTAAAGAGAAATTAATAATGAAGGATACAATACATAATAAACAAACAACAGATCAAAATCATATCCAAGGAGGGGAGGAGGAAGAAAAAATAACTAGGAGGCCAAATAAGAGGCTATATACATGAAACTAAATGAATTTAAGATAGAAACCACACCAATGAAATGGAATCAACAAAGGACAAGGAATGAGATTGTGGCAATTGTAAAATAGTAATATTACAAATGACCTTGATACTAAAAAGGGAAAATAGAGCATAAAAAAGATATATAAATTAGAATTGAATGCAAGAGGAGGAGGATGATGTGGAAGAAGTGGACATGGATTTATTATCCTTGCATTATAATAAAACATTTATAATTTCCCTTTCAAGTTAGCAATTGGTGAATCTACACTAGCACATGATAAATGGAAATGGGAGGATAGAAATGTTGAAGGATTGTCAAGTTCCCATAAGAAATGATCATGAATAGACACAAATCCCACAAAGTTGAAAAAATCTAAGTTGGGCCGAGGCGAGAAACTTGTCAATGATAACTTGAAGGAGAAAAGGGAGCAATTAATTAACCCAAGACAAACAACCTCACTTAAGGAGACATTTCTTCAAATGCCTAGGCCTTCTAAATGAAAATTCTCTTGTGGAACATAAGGGGCAATAATGCACCTAAGAAACAAATAATTTTGAAAAACAAAATAAGAGTAGAAAAACTAGACTTAGTGTTTGTTCAATAAACACAATTCAAAATGTATAACATGTATAAATTCACCAAAATGATATGGGGAGGATTCGATTGCTCGACTAGAGGATTGAGAAGATTTTCAAGAGTTATGGCAATGATGTAGGATCCCATAAACATGGATCTAGAAAACCAACTTACCACCTATTGATAGATGACTAGAGATTTATACTTTAGACTCAAGGGTAAAGGGCAATATAACTAATGTATATGGGTTCATTGATCCCTGACAAATTCTAGATTAATGTTTGGAAATCTTAAGTACGATTAAGGTCCTCCCCAATTAGGAACATTGAATCATTAGAGAATACGGCCTAACCACAATAAAGTCCCTCTTTGAAAAGAAAGGATGAGTGTAAAGGTTGGATGCGGCAAGCTAGATTCTCTGGGACCTTTTAGAGCATTGATAATTTATGGATGTATTTCCAAAGAATTCCATCTTCACTTGGAACAATTGGTGTGGAGGGTTGATTATAATATGCTAATCACGTGGCTTATAGATTGTCTCAATGAGACACCATTTTGTGGAATATAATGCTTATGAAATATGCCCATAATGGTAGGATGGACAAAGCTCAACAATGTTTAATAACATGCTTGAGAATAATGTTGTCTCGTGGAATGTTGTGATTTGGGATTGCATATAAAATTGGAAAATCAAGTAGGCTCACAAATTGTTTAAAAGAATGCTACAATGGAGAGATGCGTTGTTTCAAGCATCGAGAGATGTTCTTACATTGGTCTTGTTGTTTCTTTATGTGGACCTAATAGATACTTGGAGTGGATTTGACATACCAGTTACAATTACTAGCAAAAATTGTCAAACGGTAAGGGAATTCCATCATGGTACCTTTTAATATTATCATCATAGTTTGGACATTGACCTTCATTTGTCGAAGACATGACTAGTGAGGAATTCGAGGGAGTAAAAGAATGTAATATGTGATTAATGTGTCAAGGAAAAGGGACAAATACAAGGCAAAACCTAGCCATTTACAAGGTGGGAGGACACATTAATTAAACTCAAAACCTCACACATCCAAATATGCCATGTAAGTAAGGATAATTCTTCTGCATCAACCTTACCTTAGGCCATTTTTTCTCTAGGGTTCATGTGACATTAATAGGCCTATGTCCACCATACAAGCCCTATAAAGGGAATCTTTATCATGTAGGTGGAATATAGTGTTCATTTCAAGTTTGGCACACTAAGGATGGCTCTCATGGCCTAGTACATGTTCTAGGGTAAACATATAAAGTCCTAGGCCATAACATTTTCCTCAAGGGATCGGGGCCCACAAATGGGGCCCTAGTCCATTACGTCATCTCTATGTGGGAAATATTTGGCTTACAAGCAAGAAATGGCCATTTCAAGCTCTATGCAACCAAGAATGGTTATCATTGATTGGGCCATATTATCAAGTCATGGCTCTGACCAGTCCACATGCATATGTACATCAAAACATTTATTGTATAATTAACTATAAACTTGTTAACATCGAAAGGACAAATAGATCTTCTATTCATGTAGAGATTCCCACTCTCCATGCTCACTAATGACCCTATTGGCACTAGCTATGAGGGAGAAATTGTTGTGATATGTAATCTTCCATATGCATATCTTAGTTTATAAATCCTGACCTAATAAAGTTGACCCAAGAGTCATTACACCAAATACATATCAATTAACCTCAAAGCTAAGAGGTTCCTTTTCTCCTTTTCTTTGCTTCCCAAATGGTCCACTACTCTAATATTTTTCTTATTAGATATGCCAAATTTAATGAAATTATTTGGCTGGGATTAATTGTTATAGTGCATGGTTTTTATATATCCACTATCTTTTATCCACTACAAGATTTTCCTTCCACGATTCTCTTAGGTTAGCTAATGGATGGAAAACCAATTATGCTTAAAACCGAACCAAGAGTTCTTCTTCCATAAAATGAGAAATATTCCAATGATATTCATAGGGGAAGATGATCGAATCCCCAAGGACTACTTCATCGTAGATTTAAAAGACGCTTGGTTTTTGCTAGGTTGATGTGTTTACTTAGTTGGTTATTGGCTGCCTACACCATAACATCATATGAATTCAAGTAGAAAAACTAAAGTTCTAATCTTTGTATGGAAAACACATAGATGCCTATAAATTTATGTTCATTGTGTTGAATACGAAGTAGAATCCACTTAACTTATCATTGGATGTAATTTTTTCATGCAAGAACAAATATGAATATATCAGGCCATTATCTCCAAGCAAAGAGATCTCAGTAAAAGTTGTGAGTTCTATGATTACATGCTCAAGTAACTTAAAAAAGGGTAATATCCCTTAATGAAAACTAAGGCATAAACATCCCACAGTGACCTCATGACTAATAGAACAATGATATAAACTGAATGCCGAGAGCATAAAATCATAGTTCTGTAGACCGAGCTATAATGCCAAAATTGCCTTGCTTGTATCAACCTGATTCAGTCTCAAATGTAAATTCCACTGCATTAGATGAAAAATAAAAAAATATGTTCAAACGTGAGCTGTAAAAAACTATTTTCTGTTAATTCATAATATATTTTACAGTATACAATAATGCATCTTGTATAAAGGTACACTTGTTTTCCAGACTGACAAAAGGCTTTACCATTACACATGTACATTATACATGTCTAATCCATTTATTGAACTAACCCATTCTAGCAGACTAAAAATATCAACAACTACATCTATAACCGAGGGGGGCATCTTTGAAATCCAGTGTATTCTTCACTGCCCCATAAAAATGGAGCCATGTTATTACTTCCAAGTAAGTTGAAGGAACAGTTGCCCACATTATGCTCATAGATTTTGCCATCTTTATATAATTTATACTTAGATGTTCCATCAAACAGGCCCTCTGCTTCCCAAGGGACTCTAGGGATCCCTCTCATAGTCCAATGCAAGAGAATGACCCTATTTTAAGGCTTCCAAACCCTAACAATGTCAACTGAGATTGCTCTGAAAAAATATTCTCCCATGGAACTGCAATTCTGACATCATTCGTTAAAACTTAATAACCATGTTTTGACTCTGTTTAGGTGAAATTGGACTTGAAGCATAGATAATTGCTAGTGGACAATCAGATATACTTCCTGGTGCATGTCAAGAGATTACAAACAGTAACTAAATCACTTTTGGCCACTATAAGCTAGTTAAGGTCCGATGCTCGAGTATGGCAAACAACAGTAAATAACTTGAAATTCAAATAAGGTGACTAGATGACTTCCCATGGAAGTGCTCAAACATTATCGTTTATGTTAATTGATTGCAGAGCTCAAATCTCTAAAGATTTATGTGCCTAGAGGACATTGTTTAGGATATTGATAAAATCCTACTCTGCAATAGTGATTCTCTAGTTGTTGCACCAAGTGAAACGAGGTGCTCTACAACCTAGTATGGGGGAGATGTTGTAACATGTGTGAGTGTGTCATGTAACGTTTGTTACTAACAAAATAATTAAAAAAATTCATGTCGCCTCATAAAATAAAAAATTAAATTATGGAAAGTATTTAAAAAAAATCCATGTTTATTCATAAAATAAAATATTATGAAAAGTAATTAAAAAATAGATGTTCGTTTATAAAATAAAAATTTAGAACTTAAACCCGGATCTATCAATCAAGAGAGATCAAATTTCTTGAGTTTAAATTTTAAAAAGGAAATACACCTCAAGAAATTGGATCCCTCTCGGTGCTTGATAGATACGGGTTTAAGATGGATCTATGCTGGTGGATATTATAATTTAAAGTCTTTGAAGTTGAAATGCGTGTTATAAACATAATCACTTCCAATAACAAATGTTAGCTTTGGTGGTAAATATCTGAAATTGTAGGACTACTTTGAATCATATGATTATCTCGGAAAAAGCACATACACAGATTGGTAGCAAGGGGAAAAGATGCTATTGGCAGTGAGTAAATATCTAACACATTACTGCTATCGGTCCAATATGCTACAGGGATTGTGTTGGCTATAGATACGGAGTTGAAGTGAACTCAAGCATTCAAAAACATTGGGTCCATCTTTTAAGGGATTTCTATTATAAAATATTTGTTCAACTATATTTTTAAGCTAAGATGACTTAGCTTTAATAAAAAAATTGATGGGGCACTGTAACAAAACATATACCATGCATCAAATAAAGTGGGAACCTACAGACAAGCAGCTTGATTCTCATAATCATAGAATACTGACAAAAAAATTTGCTATAAAATGTAGTATTTTGTTGGGTCGATCTACGTCCAATAGGATGGAGAATCTATGGGGTTTCCTCTGGCAGGAGCTCTCCATATTGTGTGACAATTCATCATCTCTCATCAATAATGATGTTTCAGAGCACTTCGATATATTTGTTATGGTCACATTATGTGACAAAATCCCCTCACACTGGGCTATAGAACAATAACATTGCTACTCTTGGTGAAATTATTAACTTGGGAGTTAAGATAAATTGTAACCACGTGCTTGTAGTAAAGGAAATGGTCTAATTTGTTATGGAAAAGTTGGAAACAAGGTTTGAAGTTAATTTTGTCTTTGAAGTTTTTGAAGGAAAATTTCAAGAAGAAAAAGTTGATTTACAAGAATACCTTTATCGTGAATTTGTTAACCTCTACCTCCTTCAAGAAGTTGCTCTAGATTTTTTGTGTCAACATCAAATTAGAATTCATGCTTACAACTTTTCTCAGGCCAGCGAACTTGGATAGTTGTTTTTTTGCAGGACCATCATTGCATCCACCCTGAGCTGCATTTTTTTTTTATATGCACAAACTTTGTTGTCAACTTTCGCGGCATGTTCATCATCATCTATGTTAATTATTTTAATAGTTGACAACAAGAAATCCGCTAGCCTACTTACAGAAAATAAACGTCTCGAACCGGGGAAAAATTTGCAAACACCGTTCACTTGTTTCCTTTTCCATCCCTTCGGTTTCTTTTTCAGAATCCTTTATAGAACACAGTTCCGAGCAAGAGACTTTGGTAGGACTACATGGAACAAGAGGCTATTCTTTAGCAAGCCTCGAAAGAGGGCTATTTTCCCGACACACAGGCATATTGGCCTAAACATCTGCTTTCCCTGGGTCAGTCATTTTGTCAAGAATGACATTTGAAATCTCCAAAGGCTTCACTGCTTCAAATTCCATGTAATCTGCTTGCTATTTAATATTAATTCCTTCTGCATCTAGTAGAGAAATCTTGCTCAAGTCCCACTGTAGCCTTGCGATTTAATCTTTGAAATCAGTATCAAGTGTCATATTCAAATTGAAATCCTCGAACATGGATAGAGTATTCTCATAACAAACACCACCATTTTCTCAAGACAGAGCCTCTGAATGAGATCTCATACCATTTTTAGGCTTGCACTATCTAGGGTTTCAAAATGCAAAATCTTTGAAACCATTTGAAAAGTATCAAGCGAAGATGATGAAGATGGAGGCAGAGGCAATGCCACCACGATCTCGAGATCTGGACAAAGTGATGGTGAAGCAGGCATACCCTCCTCTAGATGGGTATTCTCATCCGATGGATTCATCGTGTTTTCTTTAGGAGGATAAAGGTGACTTCTTGTGAGGAGTTTTGGGGCATTTGGGTGGATTCTCTTTGTCCATTTTATTTTATGAGGATGAGAAAATCCTCCTTCCTTTTGTATCTTCCATTGATGAGCCTTTGCAAGCGATTCGACAACAATATTTCGCAGACTAGCGTGTGAGACCTATTGCGGGTAAGCATGGAAAGGATCTTCCACTGGTGAGAGAAGCAAGAAAATAAATAACTGAAGAGGGGGAAATGTGGACATTAGAGATATTGGAGGTGAAGGGAAAAATGTGGAAAATTTTTGGAGGGAAGGTGGTGCCAATTACAGATTGGGCAGGCATTATCTAGGATTATCCTTGCTATTTATATATGAATCAAAGGTTCCTTTTGCATCTCAAAGTCTAGTCAAACGATCAAAAAGTATCTTCCCCAACTCGTTTCTTATTAGAAATTCCATCCTTGATGAGTCCCTTCTTATAAAACGCTTGATTCCCACTATTTATTCAAAATCCCACTCTTTATTTAAAATGAAATTGATTATATGTAGTAGTTAGAGGGTAGTGGTATTTCCTATTATATTTGGTTGTGGGCTAAGTATACTTCTTTGATTGACCTTCCTCTCTTCTATGGAATGTGGATGCAAGTGCGTTAAACAATAATAGGATACACTTATCTTGTGGTGCCATGGAGTTGCTCCTACTACTATAAAAAGTCACCCCCCTTCTTTCTCACTTTAGGATTAAAATCATAATTGTTTTGATGTTATGGTGTCTTTAACTAGTTGTTGCAATGGTGTTGTATTTGTTGTGGATGCTCAAGGAATGGAATTCACATGAGAACGTATTGGGACTTGGCATCAATCTGATGGACAGGACATTTTCTGGGATTTTGCTCTTCCTTTGGCCATATATGTTTTCTTCAATAAGAATTGGGAAGAAATATTTTTAGAGGATCCTACATGACAGTTTGACCAAGTAAAGAACTTAGTTAGAGAAAAGTTTGACATAAGCAAGTGGGTTAAGAGGAGGATGATATGACTTGCTCTGAGAGACAAGTAATGAAGTCTGCAGATCCTATTTATGGATGCATAATTTAAGAGGGAGCTGAGAAACAGAAGGAGTGAGAAGTCCCATAGGATGCATGATCAGTTATCCTAGATGTTCATCCTCCCAAGTGTTAGCATAAAGTCAGCAAAAAAGAATCTTCCAAGTATTTGTTATTGATGATTCGTTCCTTACTAGAGTGGAACAACTAGTAAGTTTAGAGATAAAAAGGGAGCCAACTATGCTCTTTAATCCCTAGCAGAATGGGATTGCAAAGTAAAGATGTGATCTCCCATGAGAAAGTTGTTTTCAAAAAGTCTCCTAGTGTTATGGACATGGAAGTACAAGTCTATGAGTCATCTAGTTCAGATGACCATTAGTGGATATCAAAATCTTGTCCAACAAGATCCCAATATGTCACGTGCACTCCTATTGCAACATGTAGAAACTTCAAATCCTATTGTAGGAAGCTGGTCACCAAGGCTATGAGAAGAAATGATGAGTTCCCAAGCATTTAATCAAATAAAAATCTATTACCCACTAAAGTCCTTCAACTCCAATATGTCCTCTTATGCTAAGAGCTTTGTTGTGGAGTATTTACGGCATCATTGTTAATCTAGTCTAGCTTTTGGGTTACTCTGAAAGTGCTTACACTGTGATTGGGGGTGCTTCATGAGTTTTGGGGTACATAGTGTATGTTCATCCCCAATATTGTTTAAGATGGATTGGTGCATGGAAGATGGTCTATGATGGATTTTCACAGTGGAGACTACTTGCTCAGTGGTTGTTTGACCTTAGATGGGTGTTTGCTTGGAATTCTTCCCTAGGCATTTGAGTTCTCTTGTTTGCTTGGTGAACGTTCTTTAGTGTAACCATATGGAGAGGTTCACTTGCTTGAAGAACCCCCAACATAGGAGGGTTGAAATACACAAATCTTTTTAAATATATAACAGATAGACATTTAAATTATTGGATACTAGTAACTAGGAACTATTTATTAGCAATTTTTAAGTAAATTTTAGTTGTGTTACTTGTTATTTAATCCTAACAAATTTTAAACTCGGACCAAATTTTAAACAAATCCAAGAAGGATTTAGGTATGGAAACAATTCAAAGTTCTATGGAGAAGATCTTGTTGGGATTGCAATCTGTAATGCTAGTTTTCCACTAATAAGGAAAGAACCTCTTGGCTCACGGGCACCAAATTTAACTACGACATCTCCTAGAGACTCAATTGTACCTCCATTGAAAAAGATTCCAGAATCTGTATATTTGTCAAGAAGTTTCCAAAATTGATCCAAAACCTTTAAAACCCCAAGCATTTCCATTGTTGTGGGTGTGATTGCTATTATATGTGGAGGAATCATGGCAAGTGTTTTCACATTCTCATGGTTTTGAAGACAAAAATAGGAGATTAACAGTGCTGATGATACAATAGGCTAAGTATTGTTAAATTTTGAAAATTAATTCACAATACTCTAGGATCTTCACTGAGAGAATAACATATACAGTATATCAATGCATGACAATCACAATAAGCATGACAAGCATCACAAGAATCAAAAGCATGAGAGACAAGAGACACAGAGTTTCCATGGGGAAAACCCTAAGGTGAAAAACACAACAACTTCTTCAGAGATAGAGAGAGCAATGGCTCAAACAAAGTACAACCAAAATACACTGAGATAGTCTCCTAGTAGTAGATGATCCTCGTCCTCACTAGTGCACCACTTTCTGAGTGAGAGAGATGTACTTTTCCGAATGATCTAAATAGATATCACCTGATCTCTATTTATACTAACCTGTTTGCTCAGTGACCTTATGGGGCTGACTTGTCTAGCTAGGTACATCCACATTATAATATATATTTCAGGGCCGACCCCACACATGGTGGTCTAATAACCCATCGGCAAGTACACACACTTGCGACACTTGTCAATCCACATGATTACACTTCCTTATAGAGGAATGACACATCTCTTATAAGGGTACAATAAATATATATAAAATACATAGATGAAATACATTCCAAAGTTTCATATACATCAACACTCCCTCTTAACTAGTAAGGTATTTCTCGACACAGATCTGCTAGACAAGTCTTCTTCTCGGGATCGTCGTCATCGATGCATCGTCATCAACATCATCACTGCTGCTGCTATCTCAACCAATCTCTGAATCTACTCGTCATAGGAAGTTCTACAGAGCCAGTCCTTTTTCATACTAGATGTAGGCCCACCACCTGCAGGTCTTCATCATCACTGGCCATACTATGGAAATCTCAGGACTTATTACGTGCGTCACAAAACCTGGCTGCAGCATCCTAGGATATTACGAGCACACAGCTCTACCTGTAGGATCTCCTAGGAGCACATTACATGTGACCCATCACAAAACCTGGCTGAAGCAGCCCAGGCTGTTACGAGCACACAACTCTACCTGTCGGATCTCCCAGGAGCACATTACATGTGATCTCACCACAAAACCTAGCTGAAGCATCCCAGGCTGTTACGAGCACACAACTCTACCTGTCGGATCTCCCAGGAGCACATTACATGTGGTCTGCCACAAAACCTGGCTGAAGCATCTGAGGCCTTTTTCATCCTGTCCAGATCTCCCAGGAGCAAATTACATGTGGTCATGGCAAAACCTGGCTGAAGCATCTGAGGCCTTTTTCATCCTGTCCAGATCTCCCAGGAGCAAATTACATGCCATAGGACAAAACCTCGCAAGAGCATCTCAGGATGTTACGGGTACACAACTCCGACCTGAAGATCTCCCAGGGCACAAATTACATGTCCTCCCAAAGCAATGTCTTGAAAGAGCATCCTAGGCTATTATGGGTACGCAACTCCGACCTATAGGATCTCCCAGACATGCTCATCTGCACAACCTGATCCACGGCCACAAAGTATCATCTGATACTCATCATACATCATCCTGATGTACACATGATCATCCTGATCATCATCACTGCAACATCCTGCTGCATATCATTTGGAGAAGCTCGTCATCCAGGATCACCCTGATCATGCAATGCATCCATCTGATGCACACCAAGTATCTACCTGATACATATCATCATACACAGTGTATCCATCTGATACATAGATACATGATCCACACAATGTATCCATCAACATACATGATCTACCTGATCATACAATGTATCCACCTGATACATATACAGATACATGGTCCAAGCATCCAACATGATGCATATACAAAATACATACAAATGATCCAATCGATCATATCCAACATCCAACATGATGCGTACATACATATAAATGATCCAACTGATCATATCTAGCATCCAACATGATGTGTACATACATATACATATAAATGATCCAACTGATCATACAAAGCAAAAACTAGAACATCATCCTGATGCTCATCATCCAGCGCTTACATCCACAGCCATGTGAAGGATCCTCCTTCCAACATGCTTGGAATGGCTTCAGCAAATGTGTCCATCACTTCTTCCTCAAAGTGTCCTCGTTCTGAAGAACACCAAGCCTCTCCCTGAAGTATTCGAACTTCACCTTGGCTAGTGGCTTCGTCAGCACATCTGCAATCTGCTCGTTCGTCGCAACATACAGGAGCTTCACAGCTCCTCTCTGCACCATATCCATGATATAGTGATATTTGATCTCTATGTGTTTCGACCTGTCATGAAACACTGGATTCTCAGACAGCTTCACACAACTCTGGTTATCACATAAGATACCAGTAGCATCCAACGGGAGATCAAATAACTCAGATAGTATCTTCCGTAGCCATACTGCCTCACAACTAGCTGAACAAGCTGCAACATACTTTGCCTCAGTTGTACTCAGTGCTACACATGACTGCTTCCTGCTAAACCAAGAGATCACACCTGATCCCATACTGAAGTAGCATCCAGATGTGCTCTTCCTATCTGCAACACTACCAGCCCAATGTGAATCAACATAACCCTACAGGTTAAACTTTTGATTCGCTTCATACTTGAGCCCATAATCCACTGTACCCTTCAGGTACCTCAGAACATGCTTTACAACAACCAGGTGAACACTCCTCGGATCCGTTAGGAACTGGCTCAATGTGTTCACAACAAAGAAAATGTTCGGTCTTGTGTTCATCAGGTACATCAAGGACCCAATCATCTGACGATACATAGAGACATCAACCGGCTCAGATGAAGCATCACATAGAAGCTTCAGATTCGATGCCATAGGTGTGGCCATGGCCTTGCAATCCATCATCCCGAATCTCTTCAGGATATCTACTGTGTACTTCCCTTGACCAAGGAAGATCCCACCTGCACTCTGCCACACCTCCATACCTAGGAAATAATGCTTCATTCCCAAATCTTTCATATCGAACTCAGCAGCAAGCTTCCTCTTAGTATCTGCAATCAATATGTCATCTCCTGTTACAAATAAGTCATCCACATACAGGAGTAGAATCACAGGATTCCCTTCCTCAACCTTGTAGTAAAGGTTGGAATCTGCTTTACTCTTGGTAAAGCCCAAACTAGATAGGAAATTGTCCATCCCACCATACCAAGTTCTGGGAGCTTGCTTCAAGCCATACAAGGCTTTCTTCAATCTGCACACATATGATTCCCTGTCATGTATTTCAAAACCGAGTGGCTGCTCCACATATACTTCCTCTTCAACTACACCATTCAAGAAAGCAGTCTTGACATCCATCTGGTGTATTTTCCATTTCATCGCTGCAGCTAGGGAAAGTACTGTTCTGATGGAAGTATACCTGGCTACAGGTGCAAAAGTTTCTTCATAATCTATTCCCTCTTTCTGAGAGAAGCCACGAGCTACGAATCTTGCCTTGTATTTCTCCACACTGCCATCTGCAGCATGCTTGATTTTCTAAATCCATTTGGAAGTCACAACAGACTTCTCTTTAGGTCTTGGGACAACATCCCAAACATCATTCTTCATTATTGATTGATATTCCTCAACCATGGCATCCTTCCATTCTTTCTTTTCCGTTGCTTCTTCATAACTGGAAGGCTCTTTGTTCATAATGTCATAGAGTAAAGCAACATAGCTGGTATGTGATTTGGTTCTCTTCTTTGCTCTGTGTTCTTCTTCTGGAATGCCAAATATTTTTGCATCTTGAATGAGCTCTCTAGCCCATGCAGGTTTCCTCTTGTGAGAGTTATCCTCACGGGGTGGATCTACAGGTTCGTGTGGATCTTCAATCTCACGAACAACTTCTGGAACTGCTTTAGTCATGGCAGTGTCTTGAAATCTAGTTTCCTTAGGTTCTTCATAAACTTCGATCGGTGCCTTCCTTGATTTGATGAATGCTGAGTTCTCATCAAATGTCACATCCTTGCTGACATCAATCTTCTTGAACCCTGGAAAGTATATTCTGTAAGCCTTCGAGCTTTCACTGTAACCCACAAAGATACCCTTCATTTCTGAAGGATCTAGTTTGGTCCTCTTTTCCTTTGGGACATGAGTGAATACTGGACAACCAAATATTCTGAGATGGCTGACTTCAGGTTTCTTACCAGAAAAGACCTCTTCTGGTGTCTTGTTGTCCAATATCTTGTGGGGTGTTCTGTTCTGCACATATACAGCTGTTCTAGCTGCTTCTGCCCATAGACGCATAGGTAGATCCTGGTCATGGAGCATTGCTCTTGCTGCTTCCATGATAGTTCTGTTCTTCCTTTCTGCAACTCCATTCTGTTGAGGATTATAAGGAGCCATCAACTCCGTCTTAATCCCTTAATCACTACAAAGCTTCTTGAAGTCACCTGAGGTGAATTCTCCACCATTGTCGAATCTGAATGTTTTGATCTTCTTGTCAGTTTGATTTTCCATCAAGGTTTTGAATTCCTTAAACTTATAAAACACCTCATCTTTGTTCTTAAAGAAGTATACCCAAGTCTTCCTGGATAAGTCATCAAAAAATGAGACATAGTAAACATACCCACTTAGAGAACTGGATGACATAGGACCACATACATCTGAGTGGATGATTTCCAGGATGTCTTTTGCCTTGCTTTCACTGCTTGGAAAGCCTTCTTAATGTTCTTACCTTTTGCACATCCTTTGCAAACACCTTCATGTTTGGTCTTGATTTCAGGAAGACCCTCTACAGCCTTGCTTGCAATTGGAAGTGCTCTATAGTGCATATGAGCAAGTCTTTTATGCCAAAGTTCACTTGGCTCCATGGATTCATGTACCATGGCATGTTTAGGTTGTCCCTTCAATTTATACAAATCGCCCTCTTGCTCTCCAATCACTACTGCATCATCTATGTTCTTTCCCTTTGGCCACATTAGGACTTGGCCATCCACAAATGAAACCCTCATGCCTTTTGCATCCAATGCAGAGATGGAGAGTAAGTTTTTCTTGAGCCCAGGTACATAAAGAACTTCTTTGATCTTCAAAGATTTTCCAGAATCTAGGTTGTAGGAGGCTTCACCACTTCCTTTGATTGGGTATTGATAATCATCCCTAAGTTTCACCTTATGGGGTGATTCATGTTCAGATAGATTCAAAAAAGATTCCTTAAACCCAGTCATGTGTTTGGAAGCCCCACTATCAATCAACCAATCATTACAACCATGGGAGATGGTACCTGTGAGAGCAGAGATCAGAACATACTCTTCTTCACTTGATGAGTTATCATCACTTTCTGCCCTAGCCTTCTTCTTGGGTGGTTCATCATCCTCAGCAGCATGAGCATGAAACCTTCTTTTGCTACCCTTCTTCTTCTTGTTGGAGTTGTTGTTGTCCTTCTTGTTCTTGGGACAATTTATGGTAATATGTCCTTTCTCATTACAGGTGAAGCATATTCTTCTTTCTTTGAAGTGATGTGAAGATTTCTTGGAGTGAGATGGCTCTCTCTTGGACTTCCCTTTCTTGGTGTGAGCTGTGAGAGCTTGATCTTCATTCCCCATCTTTTCTTCTCGTGCCACAAACCTTGCTTCTTCTTGTGAGCATTCTTCCCGTAGTTTACTGAAGGAAATCAACTTCTTTCTTGCACAAATTCCTTGAATGAAGGAGTCCCATGACCTAGGTAAGCCATTTAGAGTGGTCATGACAACTTTACCATTCTCTACCATTTCATCCACTGCTTCTAGTTGTTCCTTGATCTGGGAGACTCTTGAAAAATAAGATTGAATGGTTTGTCCATTCTGAAACTTTACCCCTTTCAATTGGTTCCGCAGGGTCATCTTCCGATTTATGTTCTTCCCTTCAAATAGCTTGGTCAAAGAGTCAAACATCTCTTTGGGTGTCTTTAGAGAAGACACATGGGGTATGAGATGGTCTTTGATAGAATCAACAATGATTCTCTTTGACTTGACCAAGTTCTTCTTATGCAATACTTTAGCCTCTTCATCCTCTGGGATAGGGATGTCTTCTTTTATATATGAGTCCAACTCATTCTCTTCCAGGATTAACCCAATCCTATACTTCCAAGCTCGGAAGTTATCAGCCCCTTCAAGCTTATCCTCAAGCCTGGTGTGGTGAGACATCTTAAAGAGTACTTCAAATGGAAATAGAAAATATTTAGGTCTTACCACTTGAAATGCTGAAAACTGGATCTGGTCCAGGATTAGGGTTTGTAAAAAAAACCCTAAAAATTCAAAATGTGAATTTCAAATTTCTGAAAGGATAGAAAGATGCACCTTGATGAGCTTATCAGCCTAGTCCATTCAAAATTTGAGATCAGCAAAGCTTTACCCTTCAGATTTGTCTTTTTGTCCTCCCGGGTTCACTCGGGAGAGCCCTAAATTAGGGTTTGAGTTTCTTGGAGATCTACCCAGCCAAAAAATCTCGATCCAAAGCTCTAAACTTTTATTTTTGCAAGGAGCTTCCAGCTATGTCTTCAGATTTCAAAAATTCCTATTTTTGTGGAAACCCTAATTTTTAGGGCTAAATCTGAAAATGCTCGAAATTGAATTCTGATTGGATAGATAGATGCGCCTTAATGAGTAGAGTCAATCTACTATACTGCTTTTCCAAAATCTATGGAGAGAAACCCGATAAACAAGAAACTCAAGTTTCCGTCATTGCAAAATGTCTTCTTCTCAGGTTAGCTCTGATACCATGTTAAATTTTGAGCATTAATTCACAATACTCTAGGATCTTCATTAAGAGAATAACATATACAGTATATCAATGCATGACAATCACAATAAGCATGACAAGCATCACAAGAATCAAAAGCATGAGAGACAAGAGACACAGAGTTTCCGTGGGGAAAACCCTAAGGTGAAAAACCCCACAACTTCCTCAGAGATAGAGAGAGAAATGGCTCAAACAAAGTACAACCAAAATACACTGAGATAGTCTCCTAGTAGCAGATGATCCTCCTCCTCACTAGTGCGCCACTTTCTGAGTGAGAGATATGTACTTTTCCGAATGATCTAAAGAGAGATCACCTGATCTCTATTTATACTAACCTGTTTGCTCAGTGACCTTATGGGGCCGACTTGTCTAGCTAGGTACATCCACATTGTAATATATATTTCAGGGCCGACCCCACACATGGTGGTCTAATAACCCATCGACAAGTACACACACTTGCGACACTTGTCAATCCACATGACGACACTTCCTTATAGAGGAATGACACATCTCTTATAAGGGTACAATAAATATATATAAAATACACAGATGAAATACATTCCGAAGTTACATATACATCAACAAGTATTGATAATTCAAAGGATTTTGGAGGAAATCCATCACTCCACTGATTAGTCTAGAGTACTAAAATGGTTGGAATCCTTTGGCGGAAATGATTGATTTCATGTATATGATTTTGCATCCAACGATAATATATTGTAGTTTTTGGATGCAAAAGATGGAAGGGTACTTGACTGGCCTTCCAGATTAAGGATTGCACATGGTGTTACAAAAGGTAAGTATTGAACCCTTCTCCCTAGTGACAACACGTGAAAAAAACTGAGTTTGAGTAAGAAAAAAGAAAATATGTGCCATCAATTTATGTCATAGAAATCAATGATCAATCACTAACAAGATAGACTAGGACACTAGAACCACACGGCAAATCCAAAAAACAAGAGAATGACATGATCTCAAGAAAAACTTGGCAAGTACTCAAGAAAAACTCTTGGGAAAAACACAGGTTAAGGAAAACTCAAATCCAACTTGGTAATCTTTTGAATAGTAACCATTACTCACTAGTTTCATAAGTACTTGCCAAGTATTAGAGTGTTCGCTCAGGTTTTTGACCGATGAGTCAACTGGGAAAGTTTTGTGCCTAAACCAAATCAACTCCATGAGATATATAGTTTCTACCTAAGTCATGTAACTATCTATTAAAAAACAAAATGCTAGATATGTTGTTGAAACAATTCCAATCAAATTAAATGAAATAAATGTCATAAGAGTAGTACTAAACTCCTTAGCTCGAATGCAAACATCTGTTAGATTATGGTAACTTCGGGATGTCCTCCATGGTTCAAATGCCTTACATGGAGGTACATTAGCTGCATAGGCATCAGGATGGAGTAAAGGCACTCTACTCAGTGGCATGAGTCTAGTGGGGGCTGCATGCGGAGCTTCAGGGGAGATTGACCTTTGCATGCATGAGTTTTGCATGACCTGTCAACATTCAGTGACTGCATGAAAAAGTGACCTTTTGCATGGATGCATGCAAAAGTGACTTTCTGCATGCACCGGGAATTAGGGTTTTGGAAAACCTAATTCATGAGTGAGATTATTTATAGAGGTAGGGGGTCCCCAGATGAGGTTACTCAGTTGTATCATCAGAGAGAGATACTGCCAGAGTGAGGAGGACATAGATCTCCATGTGGGGTGACTTTCTGAGATAGAGAGGAGTTGCTGCAGGAGATAGGAAGGTCAGATCTAAGCTAGATCAGTGACCTTCAGTTCCAGTGAGACCAGACATCCATTACTGTGAGCTGAGAAAGCTCCATAGTGTGATTACTGATTAGATTGGAGGAGGCCGAGTTCTCTTGGAGGAGGACGTTTTTCTTGAGGGGAGAGAAGCTCATTGTGACTTGGATTGACCGATTAGGAGTCTGTGACTTCCACGATAGCCTTGCCTCAGGATTTGAGGAAGGTTAGGGATGATCGGAGCTCAAATCTATTGAGATCCGGAGCAGTATGAGCATTTGACATCCAGAGGGGAGGGCGCACTTGTGCATGCAGAGGAGGCCAATTTCATCAGTGGGAAGTATTCAGAGTGAGCAGATCATAGCAGAGAGATCTAGAGAGGGCAGATTGATCAGAGGCACTGTCAAAGCACTTAGATCCAGATTGGAAGTTAGGGCATACTTGTTCAGTGCATGCATCAGCTAGATGCATGCAAATTAGAGTTTGTCCTATTCAGAGGGATTGAGTTACCGGCTGAGGTAATTCTATATTGTACTGTATTTTATACATCTATATGCTCTGGGATCGAGAGAGAAGATAGCCCCATATTTAGCTGGTTTTTCCTGAAAGGGTTCCAGGGTATAATTGTTGTCTATGTGGTTGATTGCATTTATGTTCAGTTGGTAAATGAAGATCTAGTTGTTTGAGTTTATTTCTTTATGAGGATATATTGATTTAGAGACTCATACCACTTGAGATCTCAGGGCGATCTAGAGGGAGTAGTGATCTCTGGATCTAATATATTTACAACATCAATTGCTAGCATTTGTCCCATTGGTGGTAAACGTGGTTATTAAAGCATAACTAAGAAAAAAAGAAATATAATCAAATTCACCAAATGGAATATACATAATTTACTTCATAAGTTAGATATGCAATAGTACAAAATTACAAATACACCACAAACTCCCAACAACATATTGAACCAAAGCATCACATATGGCATCAATTGTTCAACCTTGGGCATGAGGCAACATATATCACTTCCCTTTCTTTCATGCATCCAACAACAAGCAATCCTGCAATTATTGCTCCAAATTCCACTATGTGGATATGTCCGTTGAATATAATGAGTAGAGAAGTTTAAGTTTACAATACTTGGACCGAGCGAAGAAATCCTGGGATGAGATACCATGGATTCTTTCTTACCACACCACCACTCTGTGCTTGATTGGAAATCCCGATTCAACACTTCCATAATAAAATTCATCACATGCTCTAATTTCTTGGAGAGAGGACTCACCCTACTTAATTTAGTTATTTTGACAGCTAGCTCCTTTGCGAGATCTCAGAAATGCCTTAGGAAATAGAGAATTCTCCCTGAAGAAATAGACAACCCCCTTAATGTTAAACATGTGCAAGTGGAGGAGAATGGAAATAGGAACTATGATGGTTGAGTAGTAGCGAGGAAAGGGAAGGTAGTGCCACTAAGAAACCCAAACCAAGGTCCCTTGCTTCATTAAACTCACTCATGAGGTGAATAACCATGAGAAGATGGAGAAGGATGGATATAAATCTCAAGGAATAAATAAAGAATACAATCAAGATCATAATGAAACTAAAGAGAAATTAATACACACTAATATACAACAGATCAAAATCATATCCAAGGAGGGGAGGAGGAAGAAAAAATAACTAGGAGACCAAATAAGAGGCTATATACATGAAACTAAATGAATTTAAGATAGAAACCACACCAAAGAAATGGAATCAACATAGGATAAGGAATGAGATTGTGGCAATGGTAAAATAGTAATATTGCAAATGACCTTGATACTAAAAAGGGAAAAGAGAGCATAAAGAAGATATATAAATTAGAATTGAATGCAAGAGGAGTAGGAGGATGTGGAAGAAGTGGACATGGAGTTATTATCCTTGCATTATAATAAAACATTTATAATTTCCCTTTCAAGTTAGCAACTGGTGAATCTACACTAGCACATGATAAATGGAAATGGGAGGATAGAAATGTTGAAGGATTGTCAAGTTCCCATAAGAAATGATCTCGAATAGACACAAATCCCACAAAGTTGACAAAATAATCTAATTTGGTCCGAGGTGAGAAACTTGTCAATGATAACTTGAAGGAGAAAGGGGAGAAATTAATTAACCCAAGACAAACAACCTCACTTAAGGAGACATTTCTTCAAACGCTTAGGCCTTCTAAATGAAAATTATCTTGTGGAACATACGGGGCAATAATGCACCTAAGAAACAAATAATTTTGAAAAACAAAATAAGAGTAGAAAAACTAGACTTAGTGTTTATTGAATAAACAAAATGCAAAATGTATAACATGTATAAATTCACCAAAATGATATGGGGAGGATGCGATTGCTCGACTAGAGGATTGAGAGGATTTTCAAGAGTTATGGAAATGATGTAGGATCCCATAAACATGGATATAGAAAACCAACTTACCACCTATTTATAGATGACTAGCGATTTATACTTTAGACTCAAGGGTAAAGGGAAATATAACTAATGAATATGGGTTCATTGATCCCTGACAAATTCTAGATTAATGTTTGGAAATCTTAAGTACGATTAAGGTCCTCCCCAGTTAGGAACATTGAATCATTAGAGAATATGGCCTAACCACAACAAAGTCCCTCTTTGAAAACAAAGGATGAGTGTAAAGGTTGGATGTGGCAAGCTAGATTCTCCAGGACCTGTTAGAGAATTGATAATTTATGGATGTATTTCCAAAGAATTCCATCTTCACTTGGAAAAATTGGTGTGGAGGGTTGATTATAATATGCTAATCACGTGGCTTATAGAATGTCTCAATGAGACACCATTTTGTGGACTATAATGCTTATGAAATATGCCCATAATGGTAGGATGGACAAAGCTCAACAATGTTTAATAACATGCTTGAGAATAATGTTGTCTCGTGTAATGTTGTGATTTGGGATTGCATATAAAATGGGAAAATCAAGTAGGCTCACAAATTGTTTAAAAGAATGCTACAATGGAGATATGCATTGTTTCAAGCATGGAGATATTTTCTTACATTGGTCTTGTTGTTTCTTTATGTGGACCTAATAGATACTTGGAGTGGATTTGACATACCAGTTACAATTACCAACAAAGATTGTCAAACGGTGAGGGAATTCCATCATGGTACCTTTTAAGATTATCATCATAGTTTGGACATTGACCTTCATTTGTCGAAGACATGACTAGTGAGGAATTCGAGGGAGTAAAAGAATGCAATATGTGATTAATGTGTCAAGGAAAAGGGACAAATACAAGGCAAAACCTGGCCATTTACAAGGTGGAAGGACACATTAATTAAACTCAAAACCTCACACATCCAAATATGCCATGTAAGTAAGGATAATTCTTCTGCATCAACCTTACCTTAGGCCATTTTGTCTCTAGGGATCATGTGACATTAATAGGCCTATGTCCACCATACAAGCCCTATAAAGGGAATATTTATCATGTAAGTGGAATATAGTGTTCATTTCAAGTTTGGCACACTAAGGATGGCTCTCATGGCCTAGTCCATGTTCTAGGGTAAACATATAAAGTCCTAGGCCATCACATTTTCCTCAAGGGATCGGGGCCCACAAATGGGGCCCTAGTCCATAACATCATCTCTATGTGGGAAATATTTGGCTTACAAGCAAGAAATGGCCATTTGAAGCTCTATGCGACCAAGAATGGTTATCATTGATTGGGCCATATTATCAAGTCAAAACATAATGTCTAAGGGTAAGGGACTCAAGGATCATGTGTGATGCCCTAGACCACCTCAAAGGCACCAAATACTACATAGGTAATATTTAGCCAATGAGTAAGATATGTTGGCCATTTTGAGGTTTGGCACACCAAGTATGGATTTCAGTCCCTAGTCCATGGACCAAGGTTTTAGGGTACAAGGCCATATGAGTTACCTTGGGGATCATGGCCCATGAATGGAGTCCTAGATTATAACACAAGGCCTACATGGGGAATCTTAGCCTATATGCGAGATATGTTCACCATTTTGAGGAAGGGCATGCCAGGGATGATTTTCAAGGCCCATGTTATGATATAAGGTTAAATAAGGGTCTTAGGTCATAACATTTTTATCTAAGCTCATGGTCCATTTTCAAGCCCTCAAACCACCACACATACCCTCCATAGGGAATTATTAGCCTACAAATGAGATATGATAGACATTTTTCTCTTTCAAATACTAGACATGGTTCTCAATGCATATGTCATGGTTCAATGCTAAAATCCCTAGGCATACTCATGATTTCAATGCCAAAAACCGCCTCCAAAAGTTCAATTCTCATGACTTTTAGTGGGGGTTTTGACAAACGGCCCCCACAAGTTATGAGAATTGGGCTTTTAGGGAGGCTTTTCAAACAACAGCCTCCAAAAGTTCAATTCTCATGACTTTTAAGGGGGGTTCCAAACAAACCGCCTCCCAAAGTTCAATTCTCATGACTTTTAGGGGGGGTTTTGACAAACGCCCCCAAAAGTTATGAGAATTGGGATTTTAGGGGGGGTTTTCAAACAACTGCCCCCAAAAGTTCAATTCTCATGACTTTTAAGGGGGGTTCCAAACAAACGGCCTCCCAAAGTTCAATTCTCACGACTTTTAGGGGGGGTTTTGACAAACCGCCCCCAAAAGTTATGGGAATTGGGTTTTTAGGGGGGGTTTTCAAACAACCACCTCCAAAAGTTCAATTCTCATGACTTTTAAGGGGGGTTCCAAAAAAAACCGCCTCCAAAAGTTCAATTCTCATGAATTTTAAGGGGGGTTTTGACAAACCGCCCCCAAAAGTTATGAGAATTGAGATTTTAGGGGGGGGTTTCCAAAAACCGTCCCCAAAAATCAAATTTCATGACTTTTGGGGACGGATTTAAAAAAACCACCACCAAAAGTCCAATTTCCATGACTTTTAGGGGCGGTTTTAAAAGATCGGCTCCAAAGGTCTGAAAAAACTTTTAGAGGGGGTTTTACCAAGACCCTCGCAAGCCAAAACCGCCCCTAAAGGGCTATTTTGTTGTAGTGTGGGGCTTCTTGTGGTGGATAGTAAGCGGGAGGGGCCTGGGGTTGTGCAAGCGCTGCTTGTGGTAGATAGTAAGCCTAAGGGGCTTGAAGTTTTGCGGGTGCTACATGCGGTGGATAGTAAGCCGGAGGGGCTTGAGGTTGAGTAGGTCTTGATGTAGCCTATTGATGGTAATAGGTAGTAGGTGCAACTGGAGGGGTGTAAGATGGTGGTGCATGACCGTAACACTGCGGTGGAAACGATGGTCCATGGACATGAGGGGCTTGGGCTATAGGAGCATAAGAGGTTGTTACTCCAGAATGGGTTGTGGCTCGTGAAAGGTCGGGGCCACCAGTAGGGGGCATAACAGTGTAAGGTTGACTATCTGACACAACGTGTCCGATAATATCCTCGGCAATGTGGGATTCCCACGACGCGTCCTTCCAGCAGGACTCGTCGTGGGGAGCATCAGGTAAAATGGAATATAGGTATCTAGACTGAGCATAGATGAGGTCAAATTGCTGGGATTTTAGGATGGCCTCTTCTTCGGATTGAGGCCGTTCAGATGACACATCTTTGGCAATAACTGGTATAAGATATTTCAAAAACCAATCTAGGAAGATGCGGTCGTCTAACTTGATCGTGCATAAACTTCGACATTTACGACACTCATGAATGTGGTCCATGATGTGGGTAGCTATGTTCTATCTGCAAGAGAGTAGGATCTCTACACCAGCATCATAACGAATTTGTAACTGGAAGAACTACAGGAAAGTTGAAGCAAGGGACGTGAATGTGAAATCGGTCCCATGTGGCTGGTCGATGTACCACTTGGATGCAGCACTGGTGAAAGTTCGTTGTAATAACCGTAAGGAGATAGATTCATCCACAATGGAGTTAGAGGAACACCATAGGTGGAAGGACATGATGTGATTTTGAGGGTCCTCTCCTCCCTTTCCCTCAAATTTGGGTATGTCTGATGGGAGCTTGGTGGGCATGGGAGGCCATGTGGGGTCATGTCGTATGGGTTCGTTGGTCAATCTAGCCAGATCAGGGAGGTTGAGGCTAGCCATGAATGGAAAACTGGAAGAACGATGTGACATGGTTGTAGGGGCATATGTGTTAGTCGTAGCGGCAATGGTGGGGCCACTGCCCCCAATTTAATGGGAAATGGTATGAGTCATGATGGGGATCGTGGGACCTCCATTCAGAGGTGGGTGAATCATGTAGGAAGGGCCTGTGCCCCCGAGTGTAATACTAGTCACCAACAGGACTGTAGTGGTAACCAATCCACTAACCATAGGGATGGATGTAGTGACGGGAATACTAGGTGTAGGTCCTATAGATGGAATGGCGGGGATGGAAACTGACGTGGTAGCTGGGTTAGTGGTGGACCCACCACCACCAACACCGCCAAAGAAGGGGTTGGAATGTACGCTAGCCATGGGGCTAGACGGAGCTGTGAATATGGGTATTTCTGATTCGGAAACAGATGTGAAATATGGGGCGTCAGGATCTGGTGACGAGGCTTTACGCTTATGACGAGTGGTGTCAAGTTAACCGTGCTGCGGTGGCTGGCCCTGTAGGTGCCGACAATGTCTCGGAGACTCAGTGGTGACAATGGGAATAAAACAGATTGGTTGTGGCAAGTGGAAAGATAAAAAATCCTAATGCAACTATGTGTACAGAAGGAGAGCGCGAAAAATATGGCACTCAGGCCAACAACAATCTCAAAACACTTGTTGTAACAGTTGTGCTACAACAAGCAGAGCGATAAGAAAGAGTGGTCAGAATACCAACAAGCAAGGTTTCTAAAAAATAAAAAAAGTAGAATTGCTAATCCAATGGTGGTATAGGAGCATGCAAACACCTAACTAGAAGATCTAGAAGCTCACGCAAATCGTATTCTCTACAGGGTGACGAAATACACAGTTAGACGATACAAAATGGAGAACCAAGTAGGTGGGGGATATCCCTCTACTGAGAGGGATCCCAGGTAAAAGATCCATAGGAGAATGGAAAATAGGCTACCACGTTCATGGCACGTCTAGAAAAAGAAATTGCCGTGTTAGTCCTTTGGTTGCTACACCCCTGGTATGGAAGTGCAACGAGGACAACGAGTAGGTGTCCTTCCAAACTAAGTGGAGAGCGGTAGTCCATGTAGTCCTTCAGAACCATTCTCAGGACTTACCCTCCTGGAGGAGAGGCATTTTCCAACAAATCGGTTGTTAACCGTGACAACAAATAGTAGGGGATTTTGGTACCCCAATGGCCAACTGCTATGTCTCAAGTGTAAGTAACAAATGGCTGTTATTTGGATTCTTATCCCCGATGTCCTACCGAACTACAAATTTCTTTTGTTTTCCCCAAATGGGGTTAAAGGTTGGTTGAGTTAAGTAAATTTTAGGTCTCACTTGAGTTAAGGTGACAAAGTGTGTGCAGAAAATGTTATGTACCCAACAAATGCCAAGCCTTGGAAACTAACTAACAATGTAAACGCGGAAAATGTAAATACTGAAATGTAAATGCTGAAATATTGACTGCTATGTAAAATCTTGATAAATTTGCTGAAAGAGAAATGCTAGAAATAACAATTTTTTGAAATAGAACACCAAGCGAATAGCAAAAAAATACAGCTGGTAAAAGGGGGTGCAGGAAAAATAGGTAGTTGATAGGGAAAGAAGACAGAAACAGGTTAGCTATAGGGTACAGGAAAAATGCAGCAAAAATGAGCGAAACAGGATGAAAAGAACAGGAAATAGGGCGCGACTGTCTGGCCGAAACGTGCGGCCTGGGACGTGGCTGTCGGGTCGAAACGTGCGGCGTGAGATGCGGTTGTCAAGCCGAAAAATGTGTCCTGGGACGCGGCTATTGGGCCCAAAGTCACGGCTGAGGGTGCGGGGGATTGGATGGGGCCGTGGGAAGCGATCCCAAGGCTGCGACCGGGGGCATAGGGGGGTTGGCAGGAGGCTACGGCTGGGACCGCGGGAAACGAGCCCAAGGCTGCGGCTAGCGACGCAGGGGGGGTGGCAAGAGATTGCGGCTAGGGCCGCAGATTATGGGTCGAAGGTTGGGGCCGAAGGCGGGGCACGGTGAGCGGGGCAGGGGTGGTTGCTCTGTGGGCAATGGGGAGTGGTCCCAAGGCTGTGGCCGGTGGCACAGGGGAGTTTGGTAGGAGGCTGTGGCCGGGGACACTAGCTACGGTCCAAAGGTTGCAGTCGGGGGGGTGGTGCTGTGGGCCGCAGGGGTGCACGGGGGGTCAGGCTGCGGGGGTGGGAGAGGGTACTTGCATTGTGGGCCGTAAGGGAGGGGCGGTTAAGCTAGCGCTACGGGTCACGGAGGAGGGTGGAGAGCCAGTGCTATAAGCCGCAAATGCGGGTTGGGAAGCTGAGCTACAGGCTGTGGCTGTGGGGCTAGACAGCCGTGCGACATACCACATATGTGGGTTGGGAAGCTGAGTTGTAGGCCGCGGATGCGAGGCCGAAACCCACGCTTCTAGGGATGAAAAACGACCACGAAAAATGTCGGACGAAAAGGAAAAACATGGCTCACAAAAATAGCAGGGGCCACGGTCTGCGAGTAATGGGGCTCAAGGGTGAACCAGATCTGTAGAAAACAAACAAAATGACAACTAAAAACCAATTTTTTTTTTTTTTTTACCAAATATTCAAACCTAGCGGAGTAGCCAAAATTGTAGCTAGGGTTTTCACCCTAGCTTGTGCCAAAGAGCACCTGCTAACGATTATGGAATCCTTAGTAGCATTTCAGAGAAACAGTAAAAAACTAAATACAAATAACATAGATATTAAAGGTAAAACATAAGCATGTGTATAGCAAATATTTAAAATCTAAATCTAAAACAAAACATAAATAGTAAACTCATACATAAGAACAGAGTAAAAGATGGATTTACAATTCTTTTCATTAAGTAGTAAACAAAGGGTTACATGGGTTTTTTACCTCAAGGGTGAGGTTGGTGGAGTATTTGCAACCATATACGAGAGGTGCACCGGTACTCCAAAGTCTCCTTCTCTTCTCCAAAATGATACAATGTTGGCCAAAGGGTTCACTAAAAATGGTAAATACAAGCACGAAAGGTGGGCTAGGGTTCTGAGTGAATTTCGGGAACATAAGGTTAGAGTGGTTGATTCATGGAAAATGGGGGGCCTCCATCACCTATTTAAATATATTTTGGGTAGTGGAGTATTGACCCATGGTTTCTGGCAAACAATGGTTTAGGTAAATGGTTTAGGGTTTTTGCCCTCTTTTTCCCTCCTTATTCATTTTTTTGAATGTATTCCCTTTTTATTTGATTTTTGGGAATTTTGGACCCCTTTTGAGGGTTTTTGATGTTTTTGAAGGAATCTAATTAATTTGAGGAGGGAAAAATTCATTTTTTCCTTTTGGATAACCATTTGAGGGTTTTTTGAGGTTCTGGAGGCCAAAATGGTAGGAAAAGTGGACAAATGAGTCATGTGAGTAGGGGGATGAGCTAGTGAACAATTTTTGGGTGTTAACAACAATAATTAAAATTGAAATGAATAGTACTATACAAATTATTTCAATTTTTAATGAATAATGGAATTATATATATATATATATATATATATATATTTCGCTACAATGTCATGATTCACTGTTCAAATAATCATATACGGTGCTTTTGGTACTTTATGTCACACCAATGTGTTTACTCGAATTATATGAACCGATGCGTTTACTTGAATTATACGCATCGATGAGTTTAAATAATATATATGCCTCGGTACTCCAATGAAAATTAAACGCATCGTTAAATTAAAAAATAAAAATAAAATTGGTCACATCTCAGTTGCATTTATCGATGCATTTTGTATTGTTAATCACATTGGTATGTTTTATTTGTTTATTGGAATCGGGAAATTTAAAGCTTGTATGCACCCGTGCTTTTTGTAATATATCATACCTAGGAGTTTTAATTGTTGAAATGCACTGAGTCATTGTAATAGTTTGTATGCACCGGTGCATATTATTATGAAATGTGCTGGGGCACTTTTATAAATAGACGACATCGTCAAAGTTTAAAAATATTAAAAGAAATTCGTGCATATGACATAAAATGTCACATCGGTGTGGCTAGGTTGTAAGTAAGCACCAATGCATATAAGCTATACGTAATTATTGGTGCGGGGTTAAAATTTGGTGCTTTCCATTTCTCTATTTGTTTGAGTGCCCCGGTGTGAATTATTCATATTATTTAACACCGATGCGTGGTATGAAGGTATGCACCGGTGCACAGTTTTCCAACAAAGTGCACTTGTAAAAAAAATATATGGTAAAACCTCTGGCCACTAAGTTTTTTTAGTTATATAATATATCCATAATAACCTTCATTAAAACATCTGCCACCATTGACGGAGGTTGTAGATGAGGTTTTTTTGCCAATTTTTGCCAATCTTGTAACGCTGAAAACATCTGCTACAACCTCCACTACATTTTCCTTGTGGTGATTTCCACTTGTCATCCTATCAAACTTCCCTATTGACGTTCTTTGTCGAGGAATCCACCCAAGCACCTCCAATATAACACACAGATGTCCACTCGAAGTTTTCCAGTTGTCATCCCATCAGAAATTCCTATCGAAATTCTTTGTTGGGGACTCCTCTTGAGTCCCTTTGATATAACACACTAATGTCTACTCAGATTCGACTACTTTTCATCCCATCGGACTTTCCTATATGTGTTCTCTATTGGGATTCCTTCTCAATCTCCTCTAATGTAACACACTTACAAAAATGCTATCACGATAACGCTATCAAGGATTCAGACCATTACAAAAACTTGATACTTTACGAACTTCTGATGTGATTCAAGGAAGTGGAATTGAACTCAGTAGGTGTACACTTGAATGTTGGATAAGTCTTAATGTGACACCATTACATCAACATGCAGAACTAGAAGTAACTAATATGACTTCAATCCTTGCTACTGTAAACGAATAACTACTTCATCTTGATTTGATTTCCATGGTATGGGGGTTTGGAGAAATAATTACTCCCAATATTTTTTAGGCTTGATGTGCTTATGTGCTCATTATGGTCACCCATCCTTGTAATATATTTTCATCTTCAACAACTTTTTGCAGATTCTTACCTAGCTTTGCACCACTCCCAACCCAGATCACCATTAAAGCACTGTACAATGTTAGGTTGAGGTTTGTGGAATAATTTTTTGGGCCTGGTAAAGGGCTTTTTGAGGTTTGTGAAATAATTGTTTTGGTTGGTAAAGGGCTTGTTTTGAATATATTGATGAGATTTATGTATCAATAACAAATTTGTCTTGTTATTTTTTCTTCTAGTTATAAATTATATCATAGTAGCAAGATTCAACCATATTGAGAGTTCCTTTGCACAAATTCAATGGGAATTCAAAATTCGGAAAATATTTGACATAGTATGGATATGGTACGGTAATGAGTAAATGCATATTTACATTTTTTTATATATTAAAGATTCACTAAATGTTACTATTAAAATTTACTTGTTAAGATAAAAGTGGAAATTTAACTAGAATTAGTGTAGGTACATATACTGCATTTCTTATAAAAAATATAAACTCAAATAATACATAAAAATATGATTTTGCAAAGCAAAGCATTGTAAAATCTTAAATAAACCTGGAAGTAACACATTATTTAATCAACATTAAAAAAAATTGAGATATGTTGCAAGTTACTTACACTAAAGAATGAATATTACTTTAAAAGTTTGAATGACTCCTTATATTTTTAAATTTAAAATATACCTGTTAATGACCACTTATATTTTTAAATTTAAAATATACATGTTTTTTTATTTATGAGATGTCTACTTTTGCATTTTAATCATACTAGAATTTTTCTTTACATATTTTTCAAATATTGAATAATATTTGTAGTCAAACAATTGCTCCTATGAATTAAACCAATAAAAAGTTTTGATCTACAACCAAATATATTAGCAAATCACAATGAATGGATTTCCATTTCACTGAATATTTATATGAATACTATTAATTACTTACTCTACTCAAAATAGAAGCATAGTCCATTCATTAATAGTTAGTGGTAGTAATCACAATATAATGTCACATGCATGCATTGGTATGAAGGGCCATGTGATTGATTAGGGCGACATGCGATTAATTTCCTATCCTAATGAAAGTAAAAGCATAGTCCTTACATTAATAGCTAGTGATAGTAATCAAGGCATGCATTGGTATCCAAGGACCACGAGATAGATAACCTCCACACATGAAGGTAAAACGTGACATCTACGAGAATTATTGACATTATCATCTAAAAGAATTGTAACAAATTATTTAAAATTTGAATTTGATATGTTTTAGGTTGTACATCGTTAAAGTACCTTGAGCATATTCATGTACGTTGAATAGAGGCTTTAGGCAAGCTGGACTTCAGAGCTACCCCTCTTCCTTCCATGTGCAGAAGCTAAGAGTATAGCAATCAAATGAATACTAAAATTTCATGATTATAAAATGAATACTAAAATTTCATGATTATTCTAGATGTGTAATATTATTTAAAAAGTGAATGCATAATTTAAAAATTAAAGTTGATTAAATGTTTAGATATGTGAATTTTTGATACATGTGGATAGTAAATGTTTGGATGTGAAGATTTTTGATACCTTTGGTGTGTGCAAAGGTATGTGCTTATTATTATTAAGAAATATTTAATACTAAGATTAGGTGATAGTTTAATTTTTTTAATTTATTATTTATCATAAATAAATAACACATTATATTATAATATAATTTTTATATTTATTTTTTAAGTTACGATTATTCTTAAATTATTGTATTTAGTCAATAAAAAATAATAAAATTATTATATTTAATCAATAAAAATATATAAATAATAAAAATAAATTTTGTTTTCTAAAATATTATATTTAATATAAAATTATTTCAAAACAGTGTAAATATTTTTATTTTTTTGAATTAAGAAGCCAAACCAAACCAATCACTATATTCGGTGCCATGGCAGAAATTAGGAAGCCAAACCAATCACTATATTCGGTGGCAGGCGTCTCTTTACAGTTATATGTACCGAATATTGTTTGTCAAACAAAATCATGGTTATATACATGTTTTTTTAGGAGTGAGGTGCTTTTTCTCAACCATAATCATTGTTGTATCCATGTTTCGTGTGCTGCTTGAGAGTTTAGATTCCCATGGTTGCAAAAAGATATTGTTATGTTCTTCACTTCAACCGAGTCCCATCCAAAAATTAAAATAAAAAACATGTGCCTTTAAAAGATATTGCAAGAACATTTAATAATTTCTGTGATACGAATTGGTGGTGGAGTGGAAAGCCGTGTAGCATTTGGCATACTCATTTTAAATCATTAATAAATATTAAATATTTAATGATTAATAACTATTATACATAGTTATTAATAATCATTTTGAATAATAATTATAGCGAGGTTTTTATATTTTAGAGTGGACTAATAAGTATGTTTTTTAAATTACATTGAGATGAAATAAGTATATATTCTTTAAATTGATTGATTATACATAATCATAAATTATGTACTAATATATATACTCTGTTTATTCTATAGATTATTTAGAATTATTTGAAATGGGATTGTATATATTAAGTAAATACATATTTCTCATTCTTCACTGTTAGTAAGGAGGAGTAATGAAGCAAACAAGTTATTTGGAATTATTTGAAATTAGATTGTATATATTAAGTAAATACATATTTCTTATTCTTCAATATTGGTAAGGAGATGTAATAAAATAAGCAAGTCATTTTATGATAAAATGCAAATCAAGATTCATAAAACAAGCTTAGATTTGAGGCACTTAACAAAGATAGATAAAAGAAATATAAAATATAAAATTGAAGTTATTTAAAAAAAATTGCTCAAATAAATTGAAAAGAAATTAATAATATGTCACAATTGATGTGTTTCCTCAATAAAGTTAAAGTTCTATGGCTGCTAGAAGATTATATTAAGTGTTAATTTGGCTGTCAAGTACAAGATCCATGTGTGTTTTTTAACTTGTCATAGCTTAATAAGGTAAACGTAAAATGCTCCAGTGAAGCTTAGAGCATTTTTCTGTTGGAGCATTCTATCTTATTAAGTTATGACAAGTTTAAAAATACACATAAATTTCTATTTGTGGTTGGGTAGATCATTTTTATATTCAACATTGAGATTGGTTGGCTTCAACTCCAGTTTATTGAGATTACGTTTTTATATCTTATAATTTTGAGTAGATTAATAAGTATGCTTTCTTAAGTTGCATTAAGATGAGATAAGTGTCTTCTATAAATTGATTGCTCATACATAAATAAATGATAATGGGTCAACCAACAAAAACCAAAAATTAAGTATATGTACTAGTTAACTTTTGTGGCCTATAATTATCCATGAATCACAAATTAAGTATATGTACTAGTTATATATATACTAATATAATATTAAATCTTTTTATTCTATACCATATAGAATTATCTGGAACCAGATTGTATATTGTATATATTATTAAGTAAATACATTTTTTCATTCTTCACTGTACTTAAGGGAGAGTAATAAAGCAAACAAGTCATCTCATTATACAATGCAAATCAGGATTCACAAAGCAAACTTAAGTTTGAGGCACTTCACAAAGATAGATAGAAGAAAGATGAAATATACAATTGAGACGAAGTTAATAATCTGTCACAATGAATGTGCTATGGCAGCCAGAAGATTAAATTAACTGCTAGTTTGACTGTCCAGTACAAGATCCATGTGTCTTAACTTGTCATAGCTTAATAAGATAGAATGCTCCTCCAATAGAGCGCAGAGCATTTATGTGTTCTGTGTTGAAGCATTTTGTTGAAAAGATACATAAACATTTCTAGTTTGGCTCCAAATTACTATACTGCTGTACTGTCAATGGAACAAAAACTTTACATTGACTAAATTTTATGAATGTTTCTATAAACCCCTAAACACACTTCCGAGCTTCAAAGCAAATGGCACTCTGAGTTCATAGGGTAAGCACTGTCGATTCAGGTGCCAACACTAAATGGCATTACCATGTTGTTTGGTAGAAAACCATGTAACAAGCAGCCAAAGCTGCCCAGATAACCGGAAGTCCAGGCAGAATGTTGACGATGAATATTCATATCGTAAGTCTTTTCTGAATTTTTCAAAAGCTCTACTGGAATCAATCTCAACTGGGAAATGAACCTGGACCCCTTCCGTTGCCTTTCTAGATCTGTTGGACGAAATAGAAAAGTTAAATGAGCGAATTTCATGGCTTGCGTGGACCATATTCAAGTACAATGCACTTTCCAAAACTAAAAAATAAGTACCTGCGGTTTGTGAAAAAAACAAATAAAAACGAACAAAGTGGGTATCTTTTGTCAAGGTTGGTGGAGAAAACGAACCTAAGAGACATGTGATGTAGGTTTTGGATGATGATGCGTCCAAGTTTTCAATGCACCGTCACATTTTAGATTCCGATTCCTACAAAAGGAATCATTTCAACCCTCAGTTAAAAATACGTGCCCGGAAAGGCTGCCAATCTGCGTCAAGTTGTATGGTATTTGGGCGATGAATGTGCCTTTGGATATTTATTTATAGATATTCAATAAGAGGGGAAGATCCAATGTTGAGAAGCCTGGGTTTGGCATAGCATGGATGGGCGAATGGTAGGAGCATGAGGATGTTTTCATCAGGTATGTATATATTTATGTTATGAATTAGCTCACATACACCTTAATTGCAAGATAAGGTACGGAACTTATGCTGAATTTCGAATGAATATATCAATACATATACAGTCCCATTTGCATTTTTCATTCTGTATCGTTGGGCAGGACATGTATTTGGAAATATAGTGCAGTATTTGCTTTATTGGCTGATAATTAACCCGATTAACAGTGTTTGCAGCGTTTAGTGTTCAGGTTGGTACTAGTCTCATCAAAGAAGAGCAGAGATGGGTTTATCTAGATTTCCAGAGGCGTTCGATGAAGGATTCATACAGCTTTTTATCATCCACGCAGCGTTGTCCATAGCCATGGTGATGGATATTCTCCTTTTTCTTCTTCGAAAAATGGGTCTCAAAGTGAACACAGAGACAACAGAATCTGCAGAAACCCTTTTTTCATTTGCATATGCAGAAGAAGAAGAAGCTTCTGATTTGGGGTCTGGGGTTGCGCAGCTGGCCATGAATACCGCTGAAGAAATTGGAGATAGGCTTCCTGTTTCGCTCTTTGAAGCGTCGTCGTCGTCATCATTTTCTTGTTGTGAAGATGATGGTGTTAGTGAGTGTGTGGTGTGTTTAGAGAAGTTTAATGGAGGAGAGGAGATTCGTAGTCTGCCATGTAGTCACGTGTTCCATAAGAGTTGCGTGGACAAATGGTTACTGGATTATGATTATGAGAATATGACATGCCCTCTTTGCAGACTATGCCTTGCCAATGTTCCTGCAAAGGATCTTTGAGGGAAGAGCATCTCAGGGAGGAGCTGCTAATGCAGTTTTCATCTTTCCATGGGAGCCGGTGAAGTGACATTCATAACAGTGATTAGATTGGTTGTTTTTTTTGTTCATCGTCTTCTCACAACACCATTTTTAGAGTGGGAGATGAAAGATTTCATCTGCTCACTGTTTTACATGTCTACTCTTGGGGACTTACATGTCCATTTTGTTGTTGCTTCACATGTCTACTTTTGGTACTTACATGTCCATTTTTGTTGTTGGTTCACAGTTTGTTATTTGAAATTTGAAGATTTTGTTGTGAAGTAGTTTATTTATTTTAAGTTTTGGATTTTTTACTGTTTTTTTTTGTTGGAATTAGGTAATTATTATTATTTTAAATCTAAATTTAAAAGTGTTCAAATTGTGTTTTTGAATCCATAAATAGATTCAGCACTCTTAAATACACCATAATACTCATATTATGCAATTTCCATAACTTATATATATGATTTTAATTATTTTTTTACAGATTTCCAACCAAACTTTGAACAAAACAAGATAAAAAATATACTTTGAAACAAAATTAAAAAATTAAAATATTTAAATTACACCTTTTAGTGTTAATTATAAGAAAATGATGAGAAATGGGATAATTAATGATCCAAGATAAATTAAGAAAGCAATTGTAATTATGGAAATATTTTAGAAGGAAGTATAAATAGATTATATTTTGAAGATTTTCTTTTTAGTTTGATAGGTTTTGGGCATATTTAATGACTTCTTATAATTTTTGAATTATCACTTAATTTGTGGCTGGTGGTGAACACTAATATGTTACAAGTTAAGTGTCATTAACAAGTTACTTGATCTTCATGGGTGTAAGTTATTTATACATCTACTACGCTTTATTCACTTAGTAGTTTTATGATTGTTTATTTTGAATTTGGAATGACCACCATAAAATCAATCTCGACAATACACTTGCACTCTCATTATCGTGCAATCTAAGAGAAGAATAAGTTCTAGTCCACCCCATATTCTAAAATATAAATACCTATCAATGTAATTATAAAATAATTTGAGATTTTGAAAAACAAAAAAAAGATAATTTAAGATTTTGAAAAAACAAACTAATCATCATTTAAACTTTAGAAAAATAAAAAAAGTGATACAAATTTTAAAATTGAAGAAAAGTAAAATAATGATAAAAAATTAAAGAATTAAAAATGAGGAAAGAGAAAAAAGTAATTGTTATTAGAGAAACACTAAAAATCATTTTAATGAGTTAAATGAAAAGAATATATGAAATCTCAAATAAAATATAATAATCTTATACTTTTTGTTTTGTTTTTTTTCTTAAATTAAGATTATAGAATGTCTTTAAAACCATGTTTCAATATATATATATATATATATATATATATATATATATATATAATAAATTATTATTTTTAATAAGTATTGAAAGATTATATATATATATTTGAAATTATACATATATTACAACGTTTTTTTTGTAAATAAAAAGTATATTACAAAAAAGGAGGTTACAGTATATCAGTCACAATCATCAGACAGGCATTCTTGACTCAAAAAAGGCTAAACAGGAACCCAATATAAGGTAGAGGAACTTAATTGTCAACCCAGTACCGTCCCGGCTATGGTAAGCTAAATAGGACTAACTACAAAACATACAGTTTGAGAGGAAAGTTTCAGAACAGCTAATCTTCAAATCTAAACATAGTATACCAAGTAACCCAGAGCACAGGACACCAATAGAGAACACAAAAAAACCTTAAAACAAACAATTTAAACATCGATGACAAGCGGGTTTCCCCTACTAGCTTCATCCGGGTTCATCTTCACTTTTGAGGACTGGGTCTGCATGTGGTTTGCCTCCGCACTGATCGCCTTTGGAACACTGGTAACCCTACTGCCACTACCCACCGAACCCCCCTCGCCCGGACTCTTGTTGACGAAGGTAATGCCCAGTTTTTTAGTGATGTAATCAATTTTCATGTGCATCACTCTATTATCGGTGTTGTGGGCCTTCCACGCCCTTACCGACTCCTCATCCCCCCTACACTTGTTATGCACCTCCATTAAAACATGGGCCATCATGTTCTTTGTGACGTAGTACGTCATCACGATTTTGTCATACGCAGAGGCGCGACCGAAGGTGGTTCCGGGGTCTGTTACCCAGTCTTCCACCTCTCGTCTAACTTCCTCTAAGGGCAGGGCATGCACTGTCTCCCACAAGCCCTTCTCAACCGCTTCCATCTCGTCACTGACAATCAGAGGAATGCGCTCCTTGAAGAAAGTCGCAGACTCCCGAATCCTGGACTTGGTGGAAGCACGAGTCACCTATCCAACACCTAAATTGGAGGTATCCAAGAATATAACCTCCACCGTCTGACTCAGACCATCAGTATGCATATCACTAATAGGGCTAAACTTGCGTTTCGATGCCATGACCAGAAACCTTAACTGCTTAGGAGGGTAATGCACAGATGACCACCCGATATCACACTCACAGTCAATAGCCTAACTTTCTCATAATATAGATGTCGAGACAGAAAGCAAAGATGGTAATAAAACCCTGGTTACCTTCCACATATAAATCAGTCGGCTTCATGATGGGGATGGTAGTGCGATTATGGGATTTTGTCATACTTGATATCACATTAATCAGAAGATCGATCTTCCCATGTAGGGTCATTAACACAATGCTGATGAAGATGTACCATATCCAGGTCAGGTACCGGCTAGCAGGATTACGAATCTGGTTTTTGTACCTGCACCTGATATCACCATAACTCGATAATAGAGTGGGTTAATATTCATGATTCACCAGCTATCAGCACGAGGCATACTCAGTACCATCCCATTACGGTAGTTGTCATCATTATGGTTAGTGGGTTGCATTTGCTCCATCTGTCAACTCTTGACCACATCAGCCTTAGCCAGGTGTTTGCAGTTAATAACCTAGGGTGCATGGCTGAAGTCTGCCAACATGCCACTGATCACTGTCCTTCCATCCTCCAGCTCGATGTTAGAAAACAAGTCAGCCACTTTGTTGGCATTGCGTTTGACGTGGCTAAAGGTGATTACCTTTTGAGTCACTAAGAGCGTTCCTAAGTGGTCCAATCTTTCCAACAGGCGCCAACTCGATGAAAATTTCTCCATGGATTGGCCACTTAGCATTCTCCTTTCCATGTGGATAATAATTTGGGAATATCCCTCCATCGTGACTGGGAACCAATCAAATATGTGCACCAACTCAACCCCCTGAATGAGCCCTTCTAGCTCAGCAACATTGTTCGAATTGGTGCCAATGGAGACGAAAAAAACCAACAGAACTATCCTTGTGGAATTCCTGCATACCCCTCCAAACCCTGCAGGTCCAATATTTCCACGAGATGCCCCATCAAAATTGATTTTAAATCCGTGAGGATGGGGGGGTGACCACTAGTTTGGGTTAATGGGTCGACAGATTCTCTCTTTTCTACGAAGCCCATTCAGATCAAGACAGACAAGACCCCATTCGGCCGCAATCTGAAGCTCCCCACTCGTAAGAACCTTATCCTTGGCGTCCCACTGTTGGCTCCTAAGGGAATCCTTCATGCTATTCTTTAACATTCCCCATACAACCTGCTCTTTGTTAGAAGTGTCCTGGAAGATTCGTCCATTGCTTTCCTTCCAAATGGACCAGATCACCAGAGAGAAATGATGATCGGATTCAGGAAGGATTTAGTATCCCAATTCTTCATGGTTTGGTCGGGCTAACCTCTGATCCTATTACTACACCTAAAGATCGATGCCCCGTTATCCCAAAGGGTAGAGGCATAGGGGCAGGAGTCAAGGAGGTGTCCCGTTGTTTCTTTCGCATTAAGACAGAGGATGCAAAAAGAGGGTCCCATGATCCCTCGTTTCCTCAAGTTTTCACTAGTGAGAATTCTATGCCAAGCTACGAGCCAACAAAAAACCGCGATTTTGGGCCATTTGTTCATACCCCAGATTTTTCCCCATATGCTATCAGCTTCTTCATTCGGCCTGGTATGCAAAGCATAAGCTTCCTTGATATTGAAGATGCCTTTCTGGGAGAAACACCACCTTAGTTTGTCTGGGAAAAAACTGAGCCGAATGTACCTTTCTTTAAGGGTAGAGCAGAAAGAAAGACAATTTTTAGCTAGGAGACTCTCCCCCCAACCCATGAAGTCAAACCACCGACGGGTACCATCCTGCCCATGCTGATCCGGTAACGATGGACTTTATTTTTGCCTTCAGCCAAACCCAAGTCCCTGATGGGTTTCCATTTGGGGTCCTCACTGAGCTTGGGAAATTGGTTCCATGAGTCATCCCAAAAGTTGGCAAGGATACCATCGTGAATTTCCCAAAAGCAGTAGGTTTGGACAAGTTTTCGACCTGCGAACGCCTTAGCCCAGATGTGAGATCCAATTTGTTCCTCGTTGAATTTGATTAGGCTCTCTTGAGGTTTTCCTTTAGCATACTTGATCTTCCATAAGCGAGCCCAAGGTTCACATCTGTGATTGCACCATCTCCACCAGATTTTAGACCCAAAAACCTCACTTAGTGTCTCGGGATCTCTCATCCCCAAACCCCCATTAGTCTTGGGTTTACATAAGTGATCCCAGCCCACCAAAGCAAACTTTTCTTTTGCTTCTCTGCCTCCCCAAAGGAAGTTCCATTAAATGCCATGAATTTCTTGGAGAATGGATTTTGGGGAAGAAAGCATAGAGAAAATATAAACAGGCATTGCCTGGAGAATCGTTTTGACTAACACCAGTCTGTTGGGAAGGTTTAGGGGACAGAGAGTCCAGTTAGCCAGTTTGTGTCTCATTCTGTCCAGTAATTCTTGCCAATAAATCCTTCGAATCGTGCCCTCTTCCAGCGGAGCTCTCAAATACTTAGAAGGAAGTGTCCCTCGGGAAAAACCAAGGATCCTGATGATATTACACTATGTTATCCTTGGGGTATTAAAGAAGAAAACTTGTGATTTGCCGGGATTGACCTCCAACCCCAAGGCTTTCGCAAACTGATCAAGAATATTCTTGAAGACCCGTGATTCTTGCACTGAAGGGTGCCCCATAAGCATAGTATCATCCACGAATTGTTGGTGTGTCTGTATCTCCATGTCCTCATGAAGTTTAAGCCCTCTGATCTTTCCTGCTTCTGCTTTGGACTACAGCAACCATCCTATCCCCTCCGCCATGAGGATGAACAGAAAGGGGAGAGGGGATCTCCTTGGCGAATACCCCAAGACGCTTGCAAAAGCTTGGTAGGTGACCCATTGAGGAGAATGGAATAGAAAGGGGATGACACAAGATTCATGATCCAAACGATCCAATCTCTACTAAACCCAAAATCCTTCAAAATGCTCCTCATGTACTGCTAGCTCAATTTATCATAGGTTTTGGCAATATCTAATTTGACAAGCATACCAGGTTTTTTGGTGATCTTAAGAGAGTACATGGTTTCATGCACCAGGATAATGCAATCCACACTCTGCCTACCTTCCACAAAACCAGACTGTTCAGGACTGATGAGGATTGGAAGGAGGGTTTTCAGCCTATTGGCAATGACTTTGGAAATAATTTTGTAGATCACGTTGCACAAAGCTATATTTATGAACTTACCCGGAGTATCCACACCTTCTTCTTTCAGGATGAGAGATAAGAAAGTAGCGTTGAAATATTTAAGGACCCCATAGCTACTACGAGATTATTTGATGATGTGGTGAACCTCATATTTGATAAGATCCCAAAAGTGATGAAAAAAGTTAGTAGTGAAGCTATCAGGTCTAGGGGCTTTTCCCAAATCCATCTGGTTCATAGCCTCCTCGACCTCCAACATAGAAACCAGTTTACATAACTGCTCATTGTGATCTCTGGTCACCAAATTGGAAATGAGTCTAGTGATTTTGGTGATATCATGACTGTGATCGAGCTGATCCTCTTTGAGGACAGTTTCAAAGTGGTGAACAAGCTCTTCTTCAATATCTCCTCTGGTTTGCACCTGAGCGCCATCGCTTTTTTGAATCTTTAGGATTTTGGTCTTATGGCGAGTTTGAATGACAGATTTATGGAAAAATCTAGTATTCCTTTCTCCTTCTTGAAGCCATTGGTTCCGCGACTTTTGTTTCCAGTATGTCTCATCATGTCTCTCAGGAGCCTCAAGCTGCTCTAGAAGGCAATGTTCCTGATCGTGGAGATGATAATTCCAGCCATTATCCATCCCAAGCCTATGAATGAGCTCAATATCCTCATTCAGATTCTTCTTATCCTAAAATATGTTACCAAAATGCTCCTTATTCCAGGTGCGGATCCTAGATTTTAAGGCCTTCAAGTTTTGTTAAAATTGGTACATGTCAGATCCCATTGGAGGAATCAGCTCCTGCCACCACTGGCCTACCAAATTATTGAAGTCTTTGTTGTCCAACCAGAACTATTCAAAATGAAAGGGTTTGAAGAGACAAGAGTTCGTGAAATCCCAATTAAGACTCACCAGCCAATGATCCGAGCCCGCTGAAGGAAGGAAACTGGCATGAACTTCACCCATTCCACTTGCAATAGCCTCAGTAGTAAAAAATCTATCCAGTATGGAGGCGACCAAATGTTCCCCACCTCGTTTGTTGTTCCATGTGAACCAGCCATTTCCAGTTTCCACATCGACAAAAGGATTGAACGCAAGGAAGTCCCTGAATTTTTCTTGGAATCTATCTAGAATCCTATGACCTCCCTTTTTCTCATTAAGGGAAGAAATAAGATTGAAATCCCCTCCAACAATCCACGTCCCCTCCTCAGCCTGAGTGGACAAACTAGCCAAGAATAAAATGAAAGCATCCTTGTGGGGGGCAACACTTGGCCCAGAACCAAAGGTCCCAAAGTCATGCACCGCAAAATCGACCGTCAGGGAGAAACGAGTGGCTCTCCAATTGAGAGAGTGATCTGGTTCGGTCTCCAGATAACATCCAAGCCTCCCGAAATACCAGTGGCATCAAGGGCCATAACTTTTGATCCCTTCCATATTTTCTTGGTAACTTTTTCCATAGTCACAGACGAACATTTAGTCTCCTGTAAAAAAAGAACATCAGGTTTATCCTGTTTAATCTTGTGTGTCAGCGTTTTAATTTTACGAGGATGGTTGCACCCCCTGATATTCTAGGTTGTGATCCTCAGTAGGTAACTTGATTGACTTCAGCGAATGCTGCCTAGATGGTGGGATATTGTTTGGAATTGATGAGTTTAACTCCTATTTCAACAATTCGTTGTTTATTGGATTTTCTTCCTTGTTTCAGGTCCTTTTCCTGTGATTTTCATTTAAACCCCGAGGGGGGATCAAATTTAATTCCCAGCTCCTTACGAGATTTGGATTTGATTATAGATTCCATGAGGAGATCCAACTGATGTCTGGATACATAACCTTTCCCCCGTTTTTCACACTCTTTCTCGATTGCATCCAGATCTAGACCTCCTAGATCAACTTCTTCCTCGGTATCCTCCTCCATATCAGCCGGGATCTCAGATGGATCCTGCTCTTGGATCACAATATCGGTATTTTCAGTCTCCACCATCATTGCATTTTCTTTATGCTCCTTCAAGATCTAATCCTCTTCATGCACCTCTTCAGTAATGTTTTCCAATATCTGGAACTGATTTTTACTGGTCGATCCTGTATCGACTTTCTCCTTGCCTTTCCGAGTTTCATCTCCTGGTTTGCTTCTCTGCTGGTTACAGATCTGAGTAAACCCGTCTTTATCCTTCTTTCCTTCAGTATCAGCATTCATAGTCGGGTTGATCTTTTTGGATTGAGGGAAATTCCTACCGAAGTGGCCATATTCATGGCAGATTCTACATCTGAAGGGGAGCTGCTCATAGTCTAGAGGCTGGATCCACTCTTCATCTTCCCAATTGAGACTGATAGCTTTAGGGAGATATTTGGATAGATCCATGTAAATGCATATCCTGGCATACGCTGTACACCTCTATTGTTTGGTATGTTCTGCTACTTTTACAAATTCCCCAAGTGTGTTGCCAATATCTTGTAGGATTTCTAGGTCCCAGAATTCACACGGTAGAGAAAAGAGTCTGATCCAGACTGGGGCTGCTTTCAGATCTTCAGTTTACGTATTAAAACGTTCTTTCCAAGGTCGGAGATAGAGCCCTGCGGCCAGGAAGAAGTAGGGACCTCCTTCCAACACTCTATCTCTATCTTCTACACTGAAAAATATTATAGTGAAGAAGCCTTTGGCTCCCAAATGCAAATCATAATGCCCTTTCGGGTTCCAGGTATTTTTGATCCACCTGACTAAATCCATTTCCTTGGGCCAGATTCCAATAAATTTCCCTGTTAGATATTTTTCCTTCCATAGCTCAGTCTTCTCGCGTACCTTTCCCGTTTTGATCAGGATGGCCGAAATCATGGACTTTTTCGGGATACATCCTCCCGGTCCCAGGCGTTGTGTGGACCTCTTTTTGGGGGCTTCCTCCTCCCCGATCATGGCGTCACCTCCCACAGTATTTGATGTTTCACCTGCGGACATCATAGCAGGGACCCGGATGTGGATGCCGCAGGGGATGCGGCCCCAATGGAAGCAGCTTTGACAGCCGCAAATCCTCAGTCTGCACAAAAACCCTAGCTCACCAAGCAATCAAGACTTTTCACTCCTTTGGTTCATTAATCGAATTCCTTGAAGTTCATACATACATTACAATGTTATTTATCCAAAAATGATAGTATTGTCCTAAGGATATAAGACTTCCCCCCAAGTTTGGAAACTAGAGCATGGTCCTTCTCATAAGTGTTGGTTATGGAAAAATTTAAAACTTTCTAGCAAAGACTATGAGATGCATAAAGACATATATGCTATTGTTGAGATACGAAGGAAAGTAACTGGAGGGTAATGTGTAGAACATCTATTGTTGGTGTCCAATATTGTCACCATTTTTTATCATTTAATTTACTCGAAGTGGCGTTATTTCTATCATTTTTGCTATAGTAAATTGTTTTCTTAGCCATTCAGCCCATCAAATAGTCCAAGTATGCACAATTTCATTTACCATGCAAATCTTGTTATATTTTGTATACTATGGTTTATTTATGATTTAAATGATATTTTTGGGGATAATTAACACTTATGGTTTTGATTGATAGGTTATGATTTGCAAGTTATCCATCATTCATCCCATGCACTACGTGCTTAGCCTAAAATGCTTTCAGCTCATCATTCAGCCCTCCGTTCAGCCCGCAAAATCCGTGGTTGATGCATCTCAAGCCATTGAATAAAGAGGAGGACATGTGGGTTCTGTTTTCCATGTAGCACTGATGGTTAATGAACTATTATTCCAGAAGATTTGAACTTGGGCTCGTTAAGCCTGACAGCGCACTCTACGTCCACATCAACACTCCAAGCCCCGATTCTTCTACGCATTCATCCCGGAATCACGCACATCTGCTCAGTTCTCGCTCACACCATCGTTCTGGAAGGAGTCGGCCTGTTCACACTCAGTTTTCCGACATAACTCCCACATCCATGCTCAGCATGTTCACGTAAATCCTATTTCCACGTCGACGCTCCAGCGTATGCTTCTGCTCATGATTTGAGGGAATGAATGCTCAACTATTCGAATTGGAAAGGATTGACGCCGAGGAGATGGGTAGATGCTCCCTGCACTGCTATGTATCATTTAATTAGCAGTTACAGACATTAAACACATCTATTATTAGAGAGGTCGACTCTGTCGACCCTCTCACCCATTGTAACTTATAAATAGTCATCTCTGTGATTGAGACAAGTTAGTCTTTTGGAGTTCACTTGAGTCTTTGAGTTTTTATCTTTAGTTCTCTGAAATTACGATGGTTTCCAGTCTTAGTCCAAGCGTTTGCAGTCGTAGATAGTTTGAAGATAGACTCTGTAATTTTCCTCAAGTTAATGGAAGCAACAACTTGTTGATGTTTTACTGGTAGTCGTTTAAGTTGAGCTAGTTCATCCTCCGATTGCTGGGAAGGGCCCCTCATCAACTGGATGTTTTATTTACACTTTCTGCATTTCTTTTCTTGCAATTAGTTAGTTTATTTCTTGTATATGTAATTAATTCATTTTCCTGTGTGATTATCTTCATCTTTCTGTAATTGATATTCTGTTGTCAATACAATCTCCCTTCTTCTGAGTAGAATGGTCGATCAATAGTCCAGTAGTTTGATAATTTGTAGTTTGTTTTTCAGTCCCTCTTTCATCATAGATAGATATTTCTTCTAACTTCTTCCATAGTTAGCATTCCTTTCCTTCTTCTCTTCTCTGTTGGTTTTTCTTCCTGTTTTCTGTAGGTTAACTCTTCTTTCTTCTATTCCAGCCTTTTCCTTCTTCTATTCCCAACCTTCTTTCTACTTCTCATAGAATCATTCTTTTCTTTAGGTAATGATTTGCATAGATAACTTCTTAGCCTCCAATCATCTCTCTCTTGCTTCCTGTGCACTGTAAGATCATTTGCATAAATCTAGTTGGTGATTAAATCATTCAAAAACTCTTCTTTCCCTCACTTTAAACTGTTTTCCTCCATTCGGATCGTCATTCGGACCGCCTTTTAGACCGGCATTCGGATCGTCATTCGGACCTGTGTGTTTTCTACATTATTTTAGGCCTTTTTTCGAATCTAATTTCTTCCTCCTATTAATCATCATTCTTCTTATTCCTCCTTAATAGTTTGAGATGTAATTTAATCTTGTTTTGTGTTATTTAGAGTTTTCAATTCAATTGTCATCATTATTTCCTTCCTTCCTACTTCTTCTTTATCCTCTTCTCATCTTTCTTCCAAACTTTAGTTCTTTAATTTGTTCTGTTACTTGGTTACTGTTCAGAATGTGTGAACGTTGTTCCTTAGTAGTTTGTTTTCAAGTGGTAGTTGATAATTCCATTTAATTAAGTTGTTTTAGTCTGTTAATCTTAAGACTAGTTTCTATTTAATGAAGATGTTCATGTTGAAAGATCTGGATTAATAATAAAATATCTTTATCAAGTTTTCTACTGGCTTCCAAATCTAATGTAGTTCAGTTTATCATCTTTGTTAAGTCTTTCGATTTCTTCTCCTTACATTAGTTTCATGTTGTTCACATATGGATAGATAATAGTTCATAATGTTTAAGATTAGTAGTAGTTTGTTGATTTTCAGTTTACATCTGTTTGTAGAAGTTAAGTTAGATTTACGTCCACTTAGCTTTCTCATTACATTTGAAATTCATTACGATACATTTACTCCGGTTCCTATTACATTTGATGTACATAATCAAGAAGAGTGGAATTAGACAGTTTAGTCTAAATTTATGTACATTTACAAGTTCTCCCTATTAAACATCTAATATTCGTAGCTCTGATTCTATCCATAGTTGTCATCTGGAAGTTGAATTTGGTAGTTTCTTACTTTTCCAGAGTAGTTTGTGTTCCAGTATTTGTTTCCATATTTCTTATTAATTAACCATAGAGGTAGAGTAGTATGATCTAGTACTATTCTGATCTGTGATTTTAAGGTATTCTTAAGTATTCAACTCGGTTTTTCATTTTGAAAGATCTTTCGATCTTTTTCCTTATTAAACATTTTTAGGTCTGACAAACCTGAAACTGTAGAACCTTTTCTACCTTGGCATATATTTTTCTTTCAACTCTAAGTTTACTGATCCTGGTTGATAATTAATCTTAGGTGTTGTTTTTAATTTGAGATAGCTCACACACCCAACATCTTTTAGGATGTCTAGTTTTCTATGGATGGAATTCTCATAATTCCTTATGGCATTGTTGACCAAAATAATACATGATAAAGCTAGATTATTGTCCATGAGCACCCTCCTCAATGACAAGTTCATGATACAAAAGGGGTCAATGACTTGAGAGGAGCAGGGAAAATGAGTTGGAGAGTTCTAAGACTAAGAAACCCCTTGATATTGAAACCCTTTTCGTCTTTCTTCCCCCGTCTTGTAATCAAGATTATAGATCAAGCGAGGTTTTGTAGGGTTTACGATGTCAATATCACTTTTAGAAGTTACATTAATTCCATAGTGAACACTACAACTACAATTTGACTTTTGGATTGCATTAGGAAGCAAGTGAAGTGGTCCTCATTCTCATCATTTTACAACTTGTGGTCCAATGCAAGGTAATGATACCCACTTATGACATGTTATTTGCAATGGAATTCCTAACAAAACATAAATATGATCATTAAAATGAATTTTTAGAGGTACATATACAACGTTTCAGAATATCTTGTAAAAAGATGAAACATAGACAATGAGATCACTTTCCGGAAAATATAATTTTATTTATGGAAAATAAGTATAACTCACCAAAAATGGTGTTCTTCTAAGTTTGGTATGTTAATTTTTTTCTAAAACATAATGCATATGTTCGCATTAGGCCCTAGTTTTGGTATGTAAATTTTACAAATTTCTAAAAAGAAATTATGTAGAGTTGTAGACAATAGGTGGTTCTAGTGCAATGCTATTTTTCTAAAATTTTCCAAGTCATTTTTATATATTTTTTAAATTAAGGAAGTGAGTGAATCCCTAAAATGACAAGGTTGAGCATTAGGCCCCTCTATCATTTCCTTAACATAATCAATCTACTCTATGTTATTTTTAGTGCATAGATATTCCAGTATACTTGTGGAGATTCTTTTACATTTTCGAAATAAGTGATCCAATCGAAAGTTATAGCTGAAATACATGACCTATGTTTTACATAAATATGACATGAGTGCAAATAAAAATGAATAAAAAATTTAAAACACTAACAAATTTATTCAAAAAATAAATATTTGGAATCTGCATAGATAGTTATAAAATTGTGTGTAGTTTCATTAGTAGTGGAAAAGTGGAGCGTATATAGAATCAAGGTCAAAAAACATGGTGTTTTTTTCTATAATGCGGTCCAAGCCATAAGGTTTGGCAATCAAAACATAGAACAAACCTTCCAAGTCACTAAACGCGAAGATGGAAAAATGCAAGCACTAAGAAAACAAATCAAATTCAAGAGCGTGAGCGCATTAAGAGCGTCGACATGTGCTCATAGCATGTACACGTTAATTTGCATGCATGCACTATTAGTGCATTCTCACTAATAGTGATCATGCACTAATGGTGCACGCGCACCAGTAGTGCTCACACACTATTGTTCTCATTGTAATTTATATCTTGCTCTTCCCTTCTAGATATATCTCTCTTTTTCAATATAATACCCCCTCCCTCTTTATCACCCCACCACCTCTCTCTCTCTCTCTCAACCCCCCATTTCTCCCTATACAATAAATCCTAACCCCATCCTTTCTCTATTTATCAAACCCTACCTCTCTCTCCCTCCGTATCTCCTATTCCCCTTGTCTATCTCTCTCTTTGTCCCCCTAATACCTAACCCTATATACCCTCTATCTCTAAACCACCCCATATATATCCTAATCCCCCTCCCCCATACAGCTAACCATGTTCTCTCTCTCTCTCTCTCTCTCTCACACACACACACACACACACACACACACACACACACACCTACTACTACAACTAACCACCACCTCCTGATCTCTCTCTCTCTCTCTCTGAATATATATATATATATATATATATATATATATCGCTCTATCCCCTCAATATATTTATCACTCTCTCCCCTACCCCCCTACCCTCCTAACAATAACCCCCTACCGCCAACCATCAATACCCTCTCTCCCTCTCACACGTTAAACCCCTAACCCCCAATCACTCTCTCTCTCTCCCTCTCTCTCTCACTCTCTAAACCCCTAACCTCCAATCCCGCTTGTTGTTCAAGATTTTAACCTTAGAGTGAGGAGAGACACTACCAACTTGGGTGGGGTTGACAGGTAAATACATTCATTATATTGCATTTAATTCCTACAAATGAAAGAGATCGGGATATCTAAAGATGTACCTTTAATCAATGGCTGGTCCTACCTTTCACTTGATCTCTCGCTTGATGAACCTGCAACACAAAGGAAACCTTCCTTAGCGTATGTTGACTATATAAATATGATGAATATTGAAACAATCAAACATCAACAACAATCAGATACTAAGCCAAATGAACATACAATCCAATAGACATTCAATTTGGGACAGGAAGGGTATTTCCACCTTTTTATTGTCAAAGAAACATGAATCATTACAATATACCTGATGTGTCAAGATGCTTCTACAACCGAGTCCTGGGCTCCTGCTCTTCACAATGACTTGGGAATTCCTCCAGCATAACAACACTCAAAGCATTCTTTCTAGCTCTAGTTCTATCTCTCATGGATCATCCTTGTATTTATGGGACAAGGTAGGCAGTTGGAATCAAGAGGTGGTTGAATTGGGAGGTTGGGGAAGTTGCATACCCAACTTCAACTAATCCCAATTTGTAATCTTAATATATTTTTTGATTTCATTTTAAGATGTGCATGGGTTTCTTCAAGGCAGAGTAGCAAACAGTATGCAACTTCACTGTTTTACAACAAGCGTTTGCAACTTTTCCAAGGTGTGCATTGGTTTCCCTTGAGTAAAGTAGGGCATTTTTCCTAGGTGTGCACTAGTTTACTTCCCAAAGAGTAGTGCACATGTCAAAACATCAGGATAAACAAGGAATTTCTCTGCTGAAGAGGGTAGTTCCAGTCAACAAGTCATATAGGTCAACCTAGCTCTTCAATCCAAGGTGTCCTTTTGTGTGATCGACAGCGCAATGCGATCACGGACGGAGAAGTGCAGATTTGACCTATAAAAGATGCCCCCTAATGTGTGAGGTCAGAGGGAAACGATGGCCGAAATACATTATAATTCCAAGTCAGAGGAGGAGCAAGAAACCACAGAACCAAGTCACAAAAACAACTAAAACAACGATCAAGGTCAGCGAGCAATTGCAATCTTGAAATCATATAGATATGTAGCATAATATCCGATACATAACTAGGAGATGTATATATAGAGCATGGCCACTGAAATACAAGCATGGATCCATGTCAAAAAGAGAGATCATAGCCATAACAACATGATGGATCTATGTCTCATGAAGAGCCAAAATGAGTGAGGCTCAGTGTTGCGCAGTGTTAGAAAAACAGGATCGCAGAGCAATAACAATAAACAGAAATGCAAATATAATCACACATACACATTACAAGAGAGACACAGATATATTTTGGTTCACCCAACTTGGGCTATGTCCACACTGAATTTGCCAGTCCTTATTATTATTACCGTCCAGCAAGGTGAAGGGATACAACTTGCAGCACAACCGCTGCACTTCTTCTTCTCTGTTTTCATAGTCTCTCTCCTGATCTCAGAGATATTTACAATGCATAAAACCTAATACATCATCATCCCTAGCCATATTACAATGTATTTATTTTATAAGGGAAATACAATGAGAAAATACCACGGGATACCCAAAACCATGGGCCCGCAAAACAACTAGCGAAAACAACCCCAAAAATTTTCTTCGAGGGCGTTGCCCGTGAACCCCCATTTCTCGGGGGTGCTGCCCCCGGACCCCCCAGCCAAGGGGGATGGTCCCCCCTAGAACCCCATGGGGGGGCGATGCCCCCCCACACCCCCTCGCTGGGATGATTGTACAGTCCACCTACATATCATATAAAACTGGGGTACAAACACGGCTGATACAATATCATCTATGAGACTAGAAGATCTGGCTCCACAACCAACAGCGCAGCTTGGGTGATAACATGAATATGGTGATGATATCATAGTCCCAAGGTCTTCATCCAAACAACCCAAGGTACAAACCCTAACCATGCGAATAAATGAGCTGAAGTTGAACATGGGGGGTATCGTTTGATTACTGGTCGTTGATGTATACCGTTAACAAACGCAAGGGCTTCCATCGACAATGAGAATGGGGCCCAAGGTACCTAGTACGATCCAACAAGTGTGAATAAGTGGACTTGAAGTCGAACACTTGAGGAACCTGTCGAATAAGAGACATTGATGTATTCCCATTTATTCAACAACGAGGTAAACTGCCACTGATGACTGCAATCCCCAAGGTACTAACCAAAACTCTAAACTTCATTCCCAGATCATAATGAGCTGAAGTCGATGGGAAGAATTCAGTTGGAAGGGAGGCCTTATCGCATCCTCCATAATCCAACACGAGGAACACTCATAGATATGAGTTGATGTGGAGTAGTACAAGTAACAAGATGAAACAAACTGACACCAGGATGGCCGACACGTGAAGTCAAGGTAAACTACATAATGGATGACATAGGATGTATCCTTGCACAATGAGCATGACACAAAGTGACTTAGGAAACTTTTAACATGAAGGGAAAGTGATATAATTTTGCAATGTAGGATACATTAACAGACCCTCCATATGGTTGGAAGAATAACCAACCAGGGGAGTAAAAACTCGGAGATCAGGTTCACCCTAAGGTCAAAACTAAAACCCAACTGACATGAAAGACTCAAGTAGGTGCTGTGTTTAAGGATAGGACTGACTTAACTGCCTTTGAAACTGAAAAAGATGTGATATACCATTCTTATCCCTTATTCTTTTTGGTAAAAGAATGCCCTTCTTGTTGTTTTAATGAGTCCAAGAAAGAAAACTCAATAGGTCCAACCATGTAAAATTTTAATGAGCCCATGGGAGGAAGACTCAGGACCTTCTTCATTGTTTACAAAGTTCGAAGAAGAGATAAAAGAATACTCTATAATACTGATCTCTGGATTTTAATATCAAGCTAAGATCTATTCTTTCTCGTCGGTGTTTTCAATTTTAAGGAGTCTGGAAAACTTAAATAATAACTCCATACACCTACCCATGGATTTTAATATTGCGCCTGGGTTGGTATATGCTCGTCGATGTTTTCTTGTTTATAGAGTCTAAAAAACTTAAACAATCCTCTATACACCCTCTCGTGGATTTTACATCGAGCCCAAGTAGGTGAGTGCTCGCTTGGTGTTTTCATGTTTCGAGAGCCTGAAAACCCTAAAGAAGGATCTAAAAGTCCTTTTTCGTACAGTTATCCTCCTCCCTTGAAAAAGTATAAAACGATGAGAGAAGAACTCTTCTAGCCATAAATGACTAGAGTATTCATTTTTCGTAAGTAATCCGCAAAAGTCCGGAAAAGGGTTAAACTTATACTTAAGCGGATGTTGCTTCAAATCCTTTAACGAGTATGAAAAGACAATTATACTCAGCAATCTTGTCATATTTAAAGAGTCTAACAAAAGCATGAAAAAACTCTATAAAGATCTCTTTCGTAAAGTTTTAATAAGCTCGAAAAAGTAAACTCACGACCTCCTTACTGTTTTTAACGAGCTCAAAGGAGATACAGAAAAATGCTCATAACTTCCTTACTGTTTTTAATGAGCACGAAGTGAAGGTGGAAGAAATGCTCGTAGCCTCCTTATTGTTTTTTAACGAGCTCGAAGTGAAGGTGGAAGAATGCTCGTAGGTGGATCAATGTCCAAATGAATGGCAGACTGCATTATAGACTCTAGGAAAACTTCATCAGAGGGAAGTATATTATCCCAGATGGAACACATATCTAAACATTCAGATGGAGTCATCACCTGGTCAATTGCTGGGACCTAGTCCCTAGAAGGTAAGCATGAATTCAGAGGCTTCTTCTCAGTAGGAATTGGACTCAAGGAACAATATGCCACATAATTTGATTGTGACATGGTAGTTCCTACTGGCGAGGGATATACTTGGTCTATAGTTGGGTAATAAGAGGGATCAACAAATGTAAGCTGATCGATAGTGACAATGCTTTCGTTGTGAGGAAAATGCATCACACAAAAGAGAAGAGACACCATAGCCTGCATAGCATATACGTAATCACTCCTGAGGATCATATCAAAATCCATAGGGTCCTTTAAAACCATAAAATAAACCAAGACTATTTTTCCAGCCAAAGTAACGAGTACTTGAGGGAGGAATCCCATTGGTTCACTAGGTCTTTTATCGAAAGTCAATGGTCAATTAACAGTTGGAACAAGGTTAGGAAAACCTAAATCTCTCCAAGCATAAGGGGATAATATAATAACAGAGGCTCCTTCATCTACAATACATCGATGAACCGCATGGTTGTCGATATCAACCTTTATCTGAAAAGGTGTAGCAGAACGAAGGCGAGGCCCAGTTAGACTATTCGAATAAAAGGAAATGATCCCAGATCTTGGTAGCGGTTCACTCAGCACAGATGAAGTGCTTCCCGTTTCAAAAACATCCAAACTGGTAATGCAAAAGACTTCAGGGACAGGTGCATCAGTCTCTGAAGAACTGATGGGATCGGTAGAAGATTGCATCGATTCGATCACTTCACTCTCCGAAGAAAGAGTGAGGTTGACCAAATATTGTCTTGGTTCAACCACTTCATCAACCAAAGTTTGATCAGGCTGTTGGGAATCTCTAGACAATTCAAGAGCAGAGGATCCTTCAGACATGGACCACACTCTCTGCACCTCTGGAATAGCAGGGCACAAGTGAGTAAGGTGATATCCCTTACAAAGTTTACAAGGGAACTTTGGCTTCCATCCTATATGCCTAGACTCCTTTACAACAACAATACTCTCAGCATGACTAGATTGGTTGATAGCTTGCCTCCAGCATGAATTACAGTGGTTGGTTGCTCAGAAGCAAAAGACTTTTGAACTACGGACCACACTCTTTGCACTTCTGGAAGTACAGGGCACAAATAGGTCAGGTGGTCTCCCTCGCAAAACTTACAAGGGAACTTAAGCTTATGTTTATTAGGTTTGTCGACAATGTCAACTTTCTCAGCATGATTTGCAGTGGCTGATTCAGTGTCTCCAGTATGACTCACAGTAACTGGTGACTTGTCATTAATATGACCAGCAGTGGTCAATGACGTGTCCTCAAAATGAGCAACAGTGGTTGAAGACATGCTTTTAGTATGATTTGCAGTGACTGAAATTTTTCTCTCAGCATGACCTCCATAGGCTAGGTAGGTGGCCCCAGCATGACTTCCAGAGGCTGGGTGGGTGGGTTCAATATGATTTACAGTGACTGAGTGATTTCTCCCAACATGACCACCGGAGGTTGGGTAGGTGCCCCCAGCATGACCTTTAGAGGCTCGGCGGTGAGGTTCAGTATGATTTCCAGTGTCTGAGTGAGTTCTCCCAACGTGACCACTAGAGGTTGGCTAGGTGCCCCCAGCATGACCTTGAGAGGTTGGGTGACTACCCCCTTGCTTTGGCATCTTCTTCCTATTCTTCCTCCATCTATTCCTTTTAGACTGCTGGTTACTAGTATTACTACTTTCACCACATGAGTTAGAAGGAGGAGGAGAAGATGTTATTAGAGAAACAGGTATAGGATTCTGATGCTCTTGATGTGAGGTGCTTACTTGAGAAGTATCGGGAGTATGCAAGGCGTTCAGAGTGGAAAACAACCAAACCGGTAGCCCTATAGTGAATCCCGAAAGATTCAAGGTAGCCATTAAGGGAGTACCAATGTTCCCAATGAATGGAAAAGCACAAGGAGCCCCTTGAACAGGGGTCCCTTGATTGGTGCTCACCAGGATGCTATCCATCGTTTCTGACTCAATGGGATTGAAATATTTAAGGACAACTAAAAAGAGCAGCACAAAGAGCACACCACTAGAAAGGTCCTAGGTAATCCAAACCAGGAAAACAGATGCCTTCCGGAGGGAAGTCTGGGATGATTAGGGCCCATAACTAACAAACGAAGGATGAAGAACAGTTACCCGGGGTCCACATATAGGTCCTCTGGGTGCAAGCATTTGAATCACCAAATCGCCTTCCCAAATTTTTGCAGAGGGTTTCCTCCCACGTCTGTCTTAGGTACAACAGAAATAGCCTTCTGTCGTCACCTGTGTAGAGCCCTAGATTCTGGATACTAAGGTTACCACCAATACGAAATAACTTGGGGGGACAGTCGTCATCCTAGTCGAAACGCATGGGTAGGGTAGCAAAGACCGAAATCCAAAAGCACTTTAAAAAGCATTAGTGTACCCCCGTACGTGAGTCAAGTCTGGTTTATGGTTGATGGGAAAGTGAGGGGGTATTCTCAACAATTCCAATATCCCACAACGTCGTGCTTAACTCTGGTTTGAGTAGACCATCCCAGGACAATTTGATAGAGGTGGATTTACCTAATAGATAGTCGTACTACGATTGTTGAGTAATGAAGCCAATTTCGCATGGTTTAAGGTGATTTAATCCCGAAATCCTAGCCTAAGCTAGTTGATGATGTGTATACCTAAAAAGAAAAATGTTGCTAGTTAATTTTATTAAGTATTCTTTTTAAATGGTTGTTCTTTACTCAAAGGTTGTAGTGGAGTGTGTGGTGTGGTTGTGACTGAAATAAAGAGTGCGAAAAAGTAAACAACTTTCACTAAACTTTCTCATTCATTGTTTTCCAAAACTAAAGATAATCAAACCTAAAGATATTTTTGAATTTTTTTCTTTTAAATTTTCAAAGAAAAACAAAATTTATGCTACTTCGAAAAGAAATGATAAACCTTATAGTTATGCTACCAATTTTCAATTTTTAACTTTTCTCTTTTTCAAAGAAACTGAAATCAGAAAATGGAACAAGTAAGATCTAAAAGTGGTGCAGGTAAAGATTAGAGAGTAAAGGCTTAAACAATAAAAGCATAAACTGAGAAATACTCAACCTACCAAGTTGTTTCGAAATGAAAAAACTCTAGACTTGGCACTGAATGTAAAAAGAAAAGGGAAAAAGATGCATGTAGTAGAAAGGCAGACTGATAAGGCTGCTCCTAAGCATCAAAACCCAGTAAAACACCAGCCAAGTAAACAGAGTAGGCAAGCAAACCAAACTGATTTGAACAGAAGTTCAGAAGGCATCAAATCATCAAAACTTTCCTAAAACACCCAACTAGGGTCAAACCCTAGCAGAACAATCAAGTAGGTTCAGAAAGTCTTAAACAAGCAGAAGGACACCTAAACAGTACTTGAAGCGAACTAAGAGGACTCTCAAGAGGTTACACAAGACCCATAAAAGACACAAGGGTGTCTCAACATCATCAGAGAGGCAAAGCAAAAGAAGGAACAGAACCAACATTCAAAAATCAAACCCTACAAAAAAAGGTTCAAACTTACAGGAATGTGCACTATTGTATACACTAACAACCCGCGCACACATCAGAAAATGCTCTACTTTATACACTAGCAACCCACGCACACATCAGAAAATGCTCTACTTTAGACACTATCAACCCACGCACACATAAGAAAGTATGTAGGTTAAGTGTGCTACTGTGTGGTATATAAACCAATGCACACTAGGAAAGATGCGCTACTATGTAGTGGACAAAGCAGCGTTCATGACATAAAATGCGCTAGTGTGAGTACAATAAACTAGCGCACAGGGTCTGAAATTAGACAAAAAGTCTTTGCAACAGTAGACTGAGATGAATCAAAATAGAAAGAACAGGCAACAATGACCTATAAGACCTCTCAGAGAACAAATAGACTGAAATAAACTGAAAGAAAAAACTAACAAGGTCTCCTAGAGCAGAAAAACACACGGTTACTCCCCAGTGGAGTCGCCAGTCTGTTGTTCAGGATTTTATCCTTATAGTGAGGAGAGACACTACCAACTTGGGTGGGGTTGATAGGTAAATACATTCATTATATTTCATTTAGTTCCTACAAATGAAAGAGATTGGGATATCGAAAGATGTACCTTTAATCGATGGTTGGTCCTAGCTTTCACTTGATCGCATGCTTGATGAACCTGCAACACAAAGGATACCTTCCTCAGCGTATCTTGACTATATAAATATGATGAATATTGAAACAATCAAACATCAACAACAATCAAATACTAAGCCAAATGAACATACAATCCAATAGACATTCAATTTGGGACAGGAGGGGTATTTCCACCTTTTTATTATCAAAGAAACATGAATCAGTACAATATACCTGATGTGTCAAGATGCTTCTGCAACCAATTCCTGGGCTCATGCTCTTCACAATGACTTGGGAATTCCTCCAGTGTAAAAACACTCAAAGCATTCTTTCTAGCTCTAGTTCTATCTCTCATGGATCCTCCTTATATTTATGGGACAAGGTAGGCAGTTGGAATTGAGAGGTGGTTGAATTGGGAGGTTGTGGAAGTTGCAGAACCAACTTCAACTAACCCCAATTCGTAATCTTAATATATTTTTTGATTTCATTTGAAGATGTGTGCGGGTTTCCTCAAGGTAGAGTAGCGCACAGTATGCAACTTCATTGTTTTACAACAAGCATTTGCAACTTTTCCAAGGTGTGCATTGGTTTCCCTTGAGTAAAGTAGGGCATTTTTCCCAGGTGTGCACTGGTTTCTTTCCCAAAGACTAGCGCACATGTCAAAACATCAGGAGAAACAGGGAATTTCTCAGCTGAAGAGGGTAGTTCCAGTCAACAAGTCATCTAGGTCAACCTAGCTCTTCAATTCAAGGTGTCCTTTTGTGTGATTGATAGCGCAAAGTGATCACAGATGGAGAAGTGTAGCTTTTACCTATAACAGATGAACCTACAACACAAAGGAAACCTTCCTCAGTGTATCGTAACTATATAAATATGATGAATATTGAAACAATCAAACATCAACAACAATCAGATACTAAGCCAAATGAACATACAATCTAATAGACATTCAATTTGGGACAGGAAGGGTATTTCCACCTTTTTATTGTCAAAGAAATGTGAATCAGTATAGGTATACCTGACTTGTCAAGATGCTTCTGCAACCGAGTCCTGGGCTCCTTCTCTTCACAATGACTTGGGACTTTCCTCTAGGGTAACAACCATGCAACACAAAGGAAACCTTCCCCAGCGGAGTCACCAATTTGTTGTTAAGGATTTTAACCTTATAGTGAGGAGAGACACTACCAACTTGGGCGGGGTTGACAGGTAAATACATTCATTATATTGCATTAAGTTCCTACAAATGAAAGAGATCGGGATATCGAAAGATGTACCTTTAATCGACGGCTGGTCCTAGCTTTCACTTGATCTCCTGCTTGATGAACCTGCAACACAAAGGAAACCTTCCTCAGCGTATCTTGATTATATAAATATGATGAATATTGAAACAATCAAACATCAACAACAATCAGATACTAAGCCAAATGAACATACAATCCAATAGACATTCGATTTTGGACAGGAAGGGTATTTCAACCTTTTTATTGTCAAAGAAACATGAATCAGTACAGGTATACCTAACATGTCAAGATGCTTTTGCAACTGATTCCTAGGCTCCTTCTCTTCACAATGACTTGAGAAATCCTCCAGCATAACAGCACTCAAAGCATTCTTTATAGATCTAGTTCTATCTCTCATGGATCCTCCTTGTATTTATGGGACAAGGTAGGGAGTTGGAATTGAGAGTGGTTGAATTGAGAGGTTGGGGAAGTTGTAGAACCAACTTCAACTAATACCAATTCGTCATCTTAATATATTTTTTGATTTCATTTGAAGATGTGCGTGGGTTTCCTCAAGGCAGAGTAGTGCATAGTATGCAACTTCACTGTTTTACAACAAGTGTTTGCAACTTTTCCAAGGTGTGTGCTGGTTTCCCTTGAGTAAAGTAGGGCATTTTTCCCAGGTGTGCACTATTTTACTTCCCAAAGAGTAGCGCACATCTCAAAACATCAAGAGAAACATGGAATTTCTCAGCTGAAGAGGGTAGTTCCAGTCAACAAGTCATCTAGGTCAACCTAGCTCTTCAATCCAATGTGTCCTTTTGTGTGAACGACAACACAATGTGATCATGGATGGAGAAGTGCATATTTGACCTATAACACCCCTCTCTCTCCCTCTCACACTCTATACCCCTAAACCCATCTCTCTCTCTCTCTCTCTCTCTCACACACACACACACACACACACACACTCCAATTTACCTCTCTCTAAACCCTTAACCCCCAATCTCTCTCTCTCTCTCTATGTATATATATATATATATATATATATATCCTACCGCTAACCACCTCCCAATCCAATCTCCATCTCTGCATCTCACTCTCTCTCTTTCTTCCTATATTTGGGGCATCCAAGACTTCATAGTAGATATTGGTCAGCTTCTGTATCTTTACCTTCAATACTTCACAATCTTTCACTTCTACTAATCTCTCTCTCTCTCGTGTCATTTGTCTCTCTTCCATTCCACTAAGCACCTCCCCATATCTCTATCTCTCTCTATATATAAACCCCTAAATTTTAATCTCTCTCAGTCTCTAAACCCCTAAACCCTCAATATCTCTCTCTCTCTCTCTCATGCTCCTCCTCCTAATAACCCCCGACATATAACCATCGACACTCCCCCCATGATATCTCTATTTCTCTCTCTCTCTCTCTCTTTCTAAAATCCTACCCCCCAATCTCTCTCTCATTGTCTCTCTCTCACAATCCAATATCTCTCTCTCCCTAAACCCCTAGCCCCCAATATCTCTATCTCTCTCCAAATCCTTAACCTACAATCTCTATCTCTCTATCTCTCTCTCCCCACCACTAACCACCTCCCCATATAATCTCTCTCTCTCTCTCTCTCTCTCTCTTCATGTCTTCATGGAATCCAAGTATTCAAAGTAGATATTGGTAATCTTTTGCATATTGCTTCACGCTTTTTCACATATGTTACTCTCTCTCTCTCTCTCATGCCATCTGCCTCTCTCTATTTCCACTAACCAGCTCCCCATCCCTATATCTCTCTACATATCTAAACTACTAACTTCTAATCTCTCTCACTATCAAAATCCCTAAACCCTCAATATATATCTATCTTTTTCTCCCATGCTCACCCTACCGATAACCCCCCCATGATCTCTCTCTCTCTCTAAATCCGTACCTCCCAATCTCTCTCTCTAAGCCATGTCCACCAATCTCTCTTTATCTCTCTCTCTCTCTCTCTAAACCCCTAACCCACAATCTCTATCTATATCTCTTTATCCCCTACCACTAACCACCTCCGCATCAGATCTCTCTCTCTCTCTCTCTCTCTCTCTCTCTCTCTCTCTCTCCTTGTCTTCGGGGCATCCAAGACTTCATAGTAGATATTGGTCTTCTTCTACATATTTTACTTCAAGACTTCACACTCTTTCACCTCTGCTTCTCTCTCTCTCTCTCACGTCATCTTCCTCTCTCCCCTTCCTAACCATCTCCCCATCCCTCTATCTCACTATATATCTAAAACTCTAACTTCCAATCTCTTTCTCTCTAAACCAATAAACCCTCAATATATTTCTCTCTCTCTCTCTCCCATGCTGCCCCTACAAATAACCCCCCACCACTAACCATCAACACTACCCCTGTTATCTCTCTCTCTCTAAACCCCTATACCCCAATCTCTCACTCTCTCTAAAACCCTAACCCACAATCTCTATCTATCTTCTCTAGATTACCAATAACCACCTCTTCCCTTCCAATCTCCATCTCTCCCTCTCTCTTTGTATCTCTTTCTTCACGTCTTAAGGGAATCCAAGACTTTATTGTACATATTGATCATCTTCTTCATGTTTTCGTTCAATACTTTACACTCTTTCACATCTTCTATTCTCTCTCTCTCTCTCTCTCTCTCTCATCATATTTCTCTCTCCCCTTCCACTAAACCTCCCCATCCCTCTGTTTGTCTATATATGTAAATCCTAAGTCCCAATCTCTCTCACTCACTAAACCACTAAAACCTCAATATATTTCTCTCTTTCTCTCCCCAATGCAAACCCTACCAATAAACCCCCACCACGAACCATAGGCACTCCCCCCGTGATATTTGTTTATCTTTCTCTAAACCACTACCTCCTAATCTCTCTCTCACTCTCTCTCACAACCCCCAATCTCTTTCTCTCTCTAAACCCCTAACCCAAAATATCTATCTCTATCTCTCTCTGCCCTACCACTAACCATCTCCCCATCCAATCTCTATTTATCTCTCTCTCTCTCTTCAGGGCATCCCTGAATTCATACTATATATTGGTTAGCTTCTACATCTTTTCCTTCAATACTTCACAATCTTCCATACCTGATACTCTTTCTCTTTCTCTCTCATGTCATTTATCTCTCTCCCCTTCCACTAACCACTTCCCCATCCCTCTATCTCTCTCTATATATAAACTCCTAACTTCAAATATCTCTCACTCTCTAAAACCCTAAAACCTCAATATAGTTTCCTCTCTCTCACATGATCCCCCTATTGATAACCCCCAACCTCTAACCACTGACACTCCCCCCGTGATCTCTCTACAAACCCCTACCTCCCAATCTCTCTCTCTCTATAACACAACCCCCAATATCTCTCTCTCTATATAAACCCCTAGCCTTCAATCTCTCTCTTTCTCTCTGTAAACTCTAAAGCACAATATGTGTGTGTGTATGTTCCTTGGGTGCATCCAATAATTCATAATAGATATTGGTCAACTTATGCATCTTTTCCTTCAAGACTTCACACTATTTCACGTCTGTTGCTCTCTTTCTCACGTCATCTATATCTCTCCCTTTCAACTAACCACCTCCCCATGCCTCTATCTCTCTATATATCTAAACCCCTAACTACCAGTCTCTCTTACTCTCTAAACCCTATTAATAAGATAAATTGTTCCACTCATCAATGTGAAGGATAGTGATCTAATCCAAGCGTGTCAGAAAACCTTGCGCAAGAGTCTTCCTAGTTCCGAGTCATTTGGTATGGCTGGTTCCGACGGATATTAGGGCCCTGTTAGCCACACGTTGGTTTTTTCTCTTGGAATGAGACTTAGTGACTTTTATTAAACCTAAGTCCTAATTAATCAGTCCAATCTTATGCTAAAATGATATCAGATCTAATAGGGAAAACCTAAATTGTCATTGGTTAGTAAGAAAACCAACTAGCTTGAGTTAATGTAGAAAGAACTTGGAGAAAATCATTGATCTCTAACAATTAAGTGTATTATCGATAGTTAAGAACAAGTCCTTAAATAATACCACAATAAATTACTTATGAGGTCTCAATAAAACACTATTGAAGAAAACAAGAGTTTAAGATAACATGGATCTTTGCAAATTAGATACAAGGTTAACTAAGAAATATCTTAAACAAAATTAACAAGCTAATTGGTTAACTTGAAGATAACAATAGCATGCCTTGAAGAAAGTGTGTGAAAAACATCAATCATATCCTATCCATAACACATTTGACCAATGAATAAATTCAGAACCAAATTATAGCCATTGTAATGCAAAAAAAGATTACAAATTTCTACTAACAAAATTTAGGAAATTCAGAAAGATAATTCAAAAACACATTAAAGTTGGAGAAAATAAAACTTTACTCAAGTCAAGGCCAACATGCAAAAAATCATCTATTCTCTATTATTTGATTTGCAAAATATTAAAGAACTCATTAAGGATCATATAAAGAATTATACAGGATCTGATGGAAAACATTTCATTAGCGATCTAACTAGGGTGTCCCCTCCTTCATCTTACAAATAAAAATATATAAATACAACAAAGTAGATAACGAAGATCCACAAAATCAGATTGATACCTCCTAATACCTAGGGATTTTCTAACTACTTTGACTAGGATTTGTCACATAATGTTTCCACCTATCATAGACATCCAACATTTGTGATACATCCTAATAGTTGGCATGTTCAAGCTGGAGTTGAATTCTACAAATGTATGATTGAATCTATTTGCTTCTAACTTTATCCCAATTCTCCACAAAATTATTTAAAATAGCTTTTCAATAAGAAGGCCTTGAAATAAATGATCAGACAAGAAGCAAATCAACCTAAACAAAAGCACAAAACAAATCTGTTGAATCATCCCTTTCTTGATCCACTTCGGCTATCCTCAAATTGAGAGACACAGAATCAATCAACTCAACAAACATTGGCATTCCAAGTAGATCCATTAAGTTGTCTATTAAGGACCAAATATTCCACAAATTTTATTTCCTTTAAGAATCAAACTGTAAACATCTTCACATACAACTCCCCATGATTTCAAGGATAACCAAACTCACTTTAGTTTAAGTGAGTCCATCCAAGAAATGGATTCTAGAACATTATTTAGGTGAGTTCTCCATTCACAGAGTTGCACATAAGCTTTATCAACCTTCTTCCTCTTCTCAGAGTGTTCTTCTAACTGGTCCAACAAATGCTCAAAGAGGTTATAATCGTCTTAAATTTCATTCAAGCCTTGAAAGAATAAATTTTGAGCTTTCCTAAAACTCTCATTAAAATAAATAACCTCATTTTTAATCTCTTGAATAGTTATTTTGAAAAATGAAGAAGCAGCATACTGAACTTGAAACTGCTTAAACTTTTCCTTTACATCCATGAGCTCAATTTCTTGATGCATAACATTTTCATCTGCGACCTTATTCTTATCAACAAGTTCTTGGAGCTTCTTGTGAATATTTTGGATTTATATTTGATGTTGAATATTGAGATCATCTAGCTTCTTATCAAAATGTGCATGTAGGGAAGCTTTCTCTACTTCTAAAGTAGTAGAGTTATATTTTCCTCCTCCAACATCTTGTTTAAGGTGGAAACATAGTCAAATTTTGCACCAACAAATGCTCACGTATCAGATGTTATTTATATAGCTTATCTTCTAGGATCACCAGTGGCTTGTCTCCATATAACCTGATTCTCAACTGGTCCTACCACCATTTCTCCTTCTCTAGTCCTCTTTTCATCTTTCCTTATCATTTCCTTTTTCCTTTTACTAAAACAATAATCTCCTAAGGAATTTACTGCATCTTCCCCAAAATCATCTATATTCTCCGATGAAGATACTACAAAGTCTACATAAGTGGATATAGGCATAGTTATGGCTAAGGGAACAGGTGGAACTTGAGCATGATCTTGAGAGATTTTAGGGTTTGTAGGAAGAAGGGTAGATATTGTGACCGGTGGAATATCAACTTGAGATTGAGTAGAATATTGAATAGGAATGGTGTTATCATAATCAGAATGTAAAATAACATCATGAACATCTAAACTTGAATATTGAACTTGAGGTGTAGGTACAAGATCTTGGTGTGTATCTAATGAGGCATCAACCTATGGAGAAAATGATGAAATAACTTTCTCAAGCATAGGATTCAAAGATTGAGTAGGAAGTGATAAAGTAGAAACTAGATCATGAATAGGATCTGAAGTAGGTTCAATGACATTGGGATTGATGGATACGTCAGTATTAGGAGGAAAATTGGAATTGGAGCTTGGTAGGGCAGTGATAGGAAAATCCTAGACATCAAGTGGAGGTACCTACAAAGGATCCTCTACAATTAGAGTCTAATAAAATGCTTCTTCTAGTTTTTATACATCTAAATCAATAATTTTAACAGTAGATTTGGAAGTTTCAGACTTTGGATTAGTGGTAATAATGAAATTTTCACCCTCAACTATCATATTAGAAAATTCATCATAGGAAGTAGTGACAATAGTAGGAGAAAAAATGGGTTGAGATAGTTCACCTTGCATCTATTCTGGTTGTTGCATTAGGTTGGCGAAATTCAGTAAAGGGTTACGGGGCTTAGTAGCTTCCATTAGTTGCTTACCCTGTTATTTCTCTAGATTTTTATCTCCCAAAGTCTTGGGTTGAACTGCGATGACCACCAAATCTTTGTTGCTTGATTCTAATTTTTCTCTCTTGGATTGCTCTTGGGAAGCAAATGCTCTGTCCCTCTCTCCAACATCCAATGTCCTAAGATTTGTTTGTGACCCATGAATCCAGTTCCTCTATGAAGGGTCTTGGATTTTTCCCAATACTTCTTAAAAAATTAGAGCTACCTGATAGACAAAATCATCAGGTTTCATTTCATGAATATAAGTATTCTTCAATTGTGCCAAGAGGAGATGTTGTTCAATGAATTTATTGTCATCATGCATCATTTTAATGCTCAATCCCAATTTTAATTTTTTCATCTGAGAAACTAAAACATTAGTATGGGGGGGGATTCTGAATGACGAAATGACTAATATGCAAAGGAAATTTAGGCCAAGCTCTTCTTTTCAATTCTGAACATTGAGCATGAACTCCATCGACTGTAGTTTGAAAATCTACATCTTCTGGAACCATTCTATCAAGGAAAGATATAGGAAGATGCTACACTGATTTAGGACCCCAAATACTTAAATAGGTGAAAAATTCACAATAAAACCAGTCTCCAATCAAAGATACCATATTTCTGGCATCCTCGGAAATCCTAGGCACATTAGTTTTAAATATAATCAAATAAAAAACACATAGAAAGTTATCACAAATGTGATAAACATGAGGCATGTAGTTTTGTTCCCGTAAAATATAACAATAGATATGAACATGGGGGTTCTTTGTTTTCTAATGCCATTTTATGGAAGGAAATGAAAACACAATACACATTATATCTACTAAGTAAGAAAACATAAAAAATGTGGGCTTCCTAACAGCTGGTGTCTTTTGTACTTGAACAATTACATCTTTCATAGTGATGGAAATAATTTGAACCGAATTTAATAATTTCCTTGTGGAAAAATTGTGGTTGACCAAAGGATACCATTCCAACTTGAAATGCACACAATTTTCCAATCCATAAAATCTAGAGAGCATGACAGCAAGGAGCTTGCAGGGTTCCCTAAGATGGAAAACAAGGTACATTTTGTTAGGTCTCAAAACAAATCTATCTAGATCGAACAACCAACCTTTAATCAGTGTTTCTACTTCATATTTCTCTTCAAAATACCTCATGAACCATTGCATCAAAAAATAGTGGGGGTTCTTCAAAGCATACATGCTTGCAAAATTATCAGTTTTAAAGGTAGAATGCATGTCCTAGTTCGAATCCCAGAAGGTAGGAGTCGGTATATTCATGTAATCTATCATCCATCTGACAAGTTCTGTTTATGACATGATGGATGACCAAGCTATAATAACATGTATGTGGGGATTTCTGATGTTTTGATAAACTTGGGCATCTTCTCCAAACTCAGATAATTCATCATTGTCGAATGCGATGTAGATAGTATCCCAATCCATGCATTTGGTATCGTTGTTTCAACCATCTATGGTTTAATATATATCAAAATTTGGTATGATGTAAATAGTATCCCAATACATGAATTTGGTATGATGTAAATAGTATCCCAATACATGAATTTGGTATTGTTGTTTCGACCATATGTGTCTGAATATATACTGAAATTTGGGTCTTTAATCTTGAGTTCATCTGAAACTATCTTTTCCCTAGTTTTCCAAGACATGGAATATGCAAAAACAGGAAAATATAAGCTAACTCAAAATATTTATAATCAACACGAATAAAATAAATTTGGAGTTATAAAATAACGGAAATGAAATGCAAGAACTATTATGCAATGCAGAGTGAATCCATTATGTGAGCTTTGATCATATTGCAACTTGTATCCAAGGGTAAAAAATACAGTAGAGTGATGAAATAGACTAATAAATCAACTAAGTATAGACTAGATCACGACAAAATCAACTTACAATCAACTATAAATGTGTCATACAAAAATTACAGTTAAATCATTATTACGAATTAATTTTCCAATTTGACTGGCTCTTAGGAGCAGCTAGTTTGCACATGTGTCACATGAGAAAGTTTATGATGTTAGAAATTGATTCCAATGTGGGACCATTAAGAATTTTTGTGTCTTGGATATTGGGTAATTTCTTGATTAATTTACAAATTAGGTATTCGAATTCTGACATCCGAAAAAATAAAATATCGGCATAGGAGTGTTAGGAAAAAAACCAACATTCTAAAACAATCATAGATTTTGACTTCTGACATATGAGGTTTGTTATCAAGTCCAAAATGTCAGCATCCGAAGGTCAGGAGTAGAAACTTAATTTTATAAGGTTCTCCAACTTCTGATCACTGAGAGTTACAAAATAAGTCATAGTAAGAACATTAGAAATGTAGAGTTTCAAATTTGAAAATTTTCTAGATCCAAGATCTGATGTTTGTACAAAAAGTTGGAAATTTAGGTATCAGGTACATCGAAAAAACATGGTTTTGAAGGGAAATTTGTCAAAATTCACTCTAAATCATTAATGATGAAAAACCTTATTATCCAAATGAGAAATTCAATCAAAAAAACTTATTTTCAAAGAGAAAAACAAAATTTAAGAGGGCTCCCTTCATTTTCAAAGGAAAAAAAGGTGGGATATATTGTGTCTACAACAAACACCTAAACCCTCAATGCATTTCTCTCTCTCTCTATATATATATATCTCATGCTCACCCTACCTAAACCCCCATCACTAACCATCGAAACTCTACCCATGATCTCTCTCTATCACTCTCTAAACCCCTACCTCTTAATCTCTCTCTCTCTCTCTCTCTCTCTCTCTCTCTCTCTCACACACACACACACACACACACACACACACAACCCCCAATATCTCTCTCTCTGAACCCATACCCCACAATCTCTATCTCACTCTCTCTCCCCATAATACTAACCACCTCCCCATGCAATCTCTCTCTCTATTTGGGCCATACAAGACTTCACAGTAGATATTGGTAAGCTTCTGCATATTTTCCTTTAAGGCTTCATACTCTTTCACACATGCTACGCTCTCTCTCTCTCTCTCTCTCTCTCTCTCTAACTACCTCCCAATCCCTCTCTCTCTATATATATCTAAACACTTAAATTCCAATATCTCACACTCCCTAAACCCCTAAACCCTCTCTCTCTCTCTCTCTCTCTCTCTCTCTATCCCCCCCATACTCCCTCTACCAATAACCCACCACCAACAACCATCGACACTTCCCTTGTGATCGCTCTCAATATCCTCCTCCTACCACTAATCCCTCCTCCTCTCTCAATATTGTATTGATACCCATCGGTAGCTCTCTCTTTATAAAACCTTAACCTCCCCACGCCTCATCCCCATACCCCTACCACCCCCACTCTATCTCTTTATTTCTCATACTACTCATACTGCTAAAACGCCCCCTCTCCTACACCCCTACCACTAACCCACTAAACCTATTGCTTTTTCTTACCTTGCACAAACACCCCCTCACCCCTCTTATACCCATAACCCTTTCCTCCTACCCCTATCCCCCCAGAGCCCTCGTTCTCTAACAACCCCCTATCTCCCCACAATTATAAAATATCAACAATACCATGCGCACACTTGTTAGTGTGTGTGTGCTCATTTCACCTAATAATTTTAATGTTGCGAACGTTGAAAATATTGAACATTAGATATTTAATACCTTGAAATTTGACGTGAATATGCATGTGTCAATAATGCATGCACGCAGCTGCACACATGCGTTATTGACATGTGCACATTTTTGTATGTATGAATATGACACATAACAACTTTTCTCTGCCGTATATTTTCTAGTTTTCATGTCTTCTTATAGTTTGCACGATTTTCATGATTGCTTGTTGTATTGCTTACAAATTGTTCAACTTTCAGATTTAAATTGTCAATTTCTCACACCTCTTGGACACATCAACTACATGGGAAATTCTCAGACCCTTGTTTGGGACGCTGGAGCATTCGCATACCTCTTGGACACATTGTTGCATTAATTTTGCATTGTAAGAAAGGAGTCATTGGATAGTAAGGCATGGTGACATTTTTTCTAAATGAGTTTTATTTTAGTGTTAATTTACAAATATGTGGAGTTCAACGGGTTTAGAAATTCAAAACAAACATCAAATAGGTCTCCATTTCTCTCAAAAATATTATAGTCTTCATGAAATATGTAGAGTTCAATGCAAATAAAATGATATTCCAACTTTGAAATTCAATGCAAATATGTATCTAGTTCAATGCAAATCAAACTTTGAAATTCCAATTAACCTTCATTAGAGATAAACACCCTCAAAAAAATTCCCACACCTACGTACTAAAGATCTTAAAAAACAACCCATTACCTTCATGCTCTCTACTACAATATGAATATTGAAAAAATTATAGAAATCCTAAAATATCAACCCATACCTCCATAAATACTATGAGTGATGAGTGAAACTTTGAAATATCATATATTTTAATTCACTTTCCTACATGTCAATTCCCTTATCCAATTCTTCCATTCAATGCCTTGCCCTTTTCTTTGATGAATTGTTTGTAGACACCATGCTAGAATCCTTAACCAACAAATTAAATTGTATAGAAGCAATATACCTTCCTAAATCATCACTTCAAAATCCTCAAGTATGTATTTTCCTCATTCGATACCCTCAAAGTCCAGTCCAACCTCAAACTCCCCACACTAAGTACTTTATACCATCTTCAAAGCATATTAGGAAAAAAAAAATCTTAATTAGTTCATCCCTAATTATGCTACATAAGTGCATGAACTCTTACATTTTTTGCATCAAGACATCATCTATTTCTAGGATGACCATGTTCAACAATCCTTGAAGACATCAAACAAAGAATTAGGTGAGGACCATTGCAAACATGCCATCTATTACATTATCAAAACATTGCAAACATTGCAAACATGCAATCATTGACATCTTGGTGCAATTAGGTGAGGACCATTCCGAACATGCCATCTATTACATTAGAAAAATCTTGTCTAAACCACAACTCAGTTAGAACCTGTTAAAGAAATGTAACTGCGGAATATATTCTAAATGTATTTGTCTATTGTACTATTGTATTCCTCCTTTGGGAGATGTCTTTGATGTAATTGATAATGTAATATTCATTGAAACTTTAGTCAATGTAAACCCTAACTGATTAGGTTGGCATGGAAAGATCTAGAAAGAATATTTTATTGTAAAGAGTACAAGTCGACCTAGTTAGGTGAGTTAGATCTAACCTAGTTAGTAAAAGGTCAAGTCAAATGTAAAGCATAAATAGGAGATTGAGTTGCTCATTTGTAACACTCATATCACTTACACAAGTTTGCATAGGAGAGATACAGAAGCTCACACAAGAAGAAGAGAATTTTATTTTGTCTTGGGGTTTATCTTGTACTTTGTGGAATCTATATTGAGGAAGTTTTTCCAGGGTTTTCTCCCTTGTGGCTTCCCTGAGATAAATATTGTTTTCATTGTGTTTGTTGTGCTTGTATTTATTTCAGTTATAGATTTTTTAATGTTATTATGCTAAAAAAATAGAAAAACTAACATGGTATTAGAGAAGGCCTGAAAGAAAACATTGTGCAGCCTCCGCAACTATAGAAACTAGGGCTTATTATTCAGGGATCTCTCTCCACAGATCAGCTGAAAAGTAGGGTGCATCTACCTTACCTCACTAGGGTTCATTTTTCTGTCGAAGCAAAATTCAATTCTGAGAATTTTCATTTCTGGGTCCCCCACTTCAGCCCAGAGAAACTAGGGCATCAAGGTTTTGAATCTGCTCACAGAATAAGGAGAGGGAGTACTTTTCTCAACTCGCCTTGAGGAGGCACATATTTTCATCTAATTATTTTTCCAAAATCCTAAAGTTGGAAAATTAGGGTTTCTCTATCAAACCCTAGGTCAAGGTAGAAGAAGTTTTGAGAAGGACAACTTTGCTGGTAAGTCCTTCATTTATTCTATTTCCATTTTAGGTTCTCATTATATAAAAATGACATTCAATACCAAGATTGATGACAAGCTTGAAGGAGTTGAGAACTTTAGGGCATGGAAATATAGAGTCATGCTCATTCTTGAAGAACATGACCTAGAAGGTTTTATAAAGGAGGGACTTACAGAACCAGAAGGATATGAGTCCAAAGCAATACACATGAAGAATATGATCAAGGCTAAGAGGATCATAGTTGATTCTATCAAAGCTCACTTGATTCCTCAAGTATCCTCAAAGAAGACTCTGAAATAAATGTTTGATGCTTTGACCAGCCTGTTTGAAGGAAATAATATTAACAGGAAGATGACCTTTAGAAATCAAATCAAGGGTGTGAAGATCCTAAAGTATGAGACTATGCACTCATACTTCTCTGGAGTATCCCGGATCAAATAACAATTAGAAGCTATTGGAGACATGGTAGAAGATGTTGAAGTTGTGATGACCACTCTGAATGGTCTCCCTATAGATTGGGAACCCTTTGTTTGTGGAATATGTGCTAGGAAGAAACTAATACAATTCAGAAAACTATGGGAAGAATGTGTACAAGAGGAAGAATAATAGTGGTAAGAGAGGAGAAACTAAATGACAATGGAGATAAAGCTTTGGAAACTCATGCCAAAGGTGCAAGGAAAAAGAAGAGTGATGTACATACTCGTGACCACTCTCCCAGAAGATCTCAAAGATATCAAAGGAACACGAGTTTCAAGAGAGACCACTCCTCAATTGCATGTTACTCTTGTCACAAGACAGGACACCTAACAAGAAATTGTCCATCCAAATATGGACAAACTAAGAAGAAAAATAAAATATTTCATGCTCATGCAACCGATTATAGTGAGTATGATGACGAATTCAAAACCGAAGAAGATGACGACTCTGGTGAAGAATATGTACTAATCTCAGCCCTCACTGGTTCAATATCTCATGGAAGTGATACTTGTCTAGTGGACATTGGAGCCTCAAAACACATGACTAGATATAAGGAGTTTCTTTCACATCTCATGCGGAAAGACTCTCCACACAAAGTAAAGCTTGGATATTATTATCAATACCCTATCAAAAGGATGGGAGAAGCCTCTTACAAGTTGGAATATGGAAATTTCATGAACATGAAGGAAGTATTATATGTTCTATGTTTGAAAAGGAATCTTCTTTCTATTTTAGCATTAGATAAGAAAGGTATTAGAATTGCATTTGTAGATGGTTAAGTTCTTATGTGGACAAAGGGGAAGACTATTGATGATGCAATTGTTATTGGAGTAGAAGAAGGAGGAATTTACAAAGTTAAGGGTCATGTAGATTGAACACTCATGAGCAATACCATGATCACCTGTGAACTATGGCATAGAAGACTAGCTCATGTTCACTACAAAGCCTTACCAAGAGTAAACAAGGTGGTGACTGGATTACCAGAAATCTAGGTTGATCATGAAGGAGTGTGGAAAGGATGTGCACAAGAAAAGAGTATGAAGAAACCATTTCCAAGCAGTGAAAGTAAAGGTATATTGGACATTATTGATTCCTACATTTGTGGACCTATGCCTACCACTTCATTAAGTGGGTATGTTTACTATGCTTCTTTTATTGATAATTACTCCCGCAAAACATGGATTTATTTTCTAAAGAATAAGAATGAAGTTTTTGAAAAGCTTAAAGAGTTCAAGGATCTTGTGGAAAACCTATCTGAAAACAAGATCAAGATTCTAAGGACAGATAATGGAGGGGAATACACTTCACGTGATTTCACATATTTCTGTAAACAAGTAGGGATTAAGAGGGAGCTTCCTATTCCCTATAATCCACAATAGAATGGTGTAGCTGAAAGGAAGAACAAAAATATCATGGAAGCAGTGAAGGCCATGATCCATGATCAAGACCTACCCATGCATCTATGGGAGGAAGCAGCTAGAACTGGAGAATAGAATCTCTCACAGTGCTCTTGGAAAAAAGATGCCATAAGAGATGTTTTCCGGTGTGAATCCTAAACTCAGTCATCTAAAGATATTTGGATGTCCGGTATTTATTCACATTCCAAAAGAGAAGAGATCGAAGTTGGAATATTCAGGAAAGAAGGGAATATTTGTGAGTTACAGTGAGCAATCAAAGGATTACTATATCTACATCCCATGATATCATTAGATTGAGCTTAGCATGGATGTTACATTTGATGAAGACACATCCTTAAACAAGACTAAGAAGACCCTTGAAGATGAAGAAGAGAATGAAGCTCCTAGAGTTACAGAAACCAATGATGTACCAGAAAAAAATATTGAAGAGGAACATATTCCAGAGGATCATGACATGACAAAAACTCAGAGACCCAAGGAGACACCTCATGAATAAAATCCATGAAAGAGAAGACTAGCTTGGGCACGAAAAATAATACAAGATGCAAGAATATATGGGGCCCCAGAAGGAAGCAAGAGACCAAGTCCATATTCCAGTTATGTATCCTTGATGTGTAACCCTATTGAAGAAGAACCCACATGTTTCGAATATGTGGAAAAGAATAAAGGAACATGTCCTCGAATCAAATGATGGAGTGGAGCACACAATTAGAGACTCCTACAAGGAGACTAGGATCAATAGAGATCCTACCAAACAAACAAATATAAGTATTTGAATTGTCATTTACATATTTATGTTCCTATATTTAAGATGAATGCATGTTTGCATTGATGAACAAAATACTACTAATATGCTGTCATGTCCCAAATTTGGAATTGGGTCACAATGGCCTAATCACATTAGCCATATTCATTAGAGTTTGTAAAATTGATGTTAAGGGTCAAATAATTGCTAAGGAGGAAAATTACTAGTTTCCTAGGTTTGGAGTGGAAGCTTTGGGATTTGGAATAAGGGGGATAATAAATGATGTTTAGACATTAGAAGGGTTCAAGTATTTAATGAATAGAGTGAATAAATAAATTCAAGAGAAATCCTAAGTGACAAATGGTTTTGGAGACATATGGAGGATGTGGGACCCACACTAGCTTGATTTTTCATAATACATGGTATCTCTCTTTTGCAAATTCGAATTAATGGGAATGTGAACACTCTTGGGTGAGTTGGTAAGTCATAACACATGTCATTGATCATATTAGGTCGAATTTGGAAGGATTGGTAACCTCCATGGAAGATAAAGAGTCAAAGTGGAAGTTTGTGGACACTTGGGCTAGATTCCCTAGCCCCTATGACACCAATGATGGAGAATCTATGACAACTATGACAAATTGCAGACCTGACCTCTGACATCTGACCACTATGACATGTCAGCCCCAAAAATAGGCTCAAAGAAGGCGAATTTGGGAGTTGGAGAAGCCAAAGAGACTCAAAATCGAATTTGGTGAAGATGGAAGATTGGAACTAGGAGACAAGTGGCAAATGGGGAATATTTCCTAAATGAAAATCTATTGAATCTATTGAGAGGATTTCGACCCTTAGAAGGATAATGTTGGTTATAAAATGTAGAAATGAAGTATGAGAATAGCTTTTGATCATTTGTAGAATTTGCAATTGCATTTGTGACGAGGGAGAGCTAGTGGATGACTAGTTTCTTGCCTTAGCCAATTTCGAGGGTGAAAGATTCCCATCCAAGTTGGCAATTGGAAAGGCCATTCAGACCTTTCATTTGGAGCTTTAATGGAGTCTTTATTTGCAGGTGTAAGCTACAGGGAAGCTCATGGTTTCTTCTATTGCAGCTCGCTCCTTCAACCATTTCCAGTTTTGATGGCATATTCTTGATCCTTGAGGGAGGGCGTTTTTGGTGAGCTATTGTACTCTTTGGGGGAGCTTCTAATGCCCCATTTATTTTGTAATATGAAGTAAATACTCTGTTCTTCATCTCCAGAAAGTTTCAGGTCGAAATTCCAAATAGAAATGTATAAATCTCATTTTTAATGGAAGAACAATGCCATTTCCCCACTACCTTGTTGTGAACCAATGTATTGATGATGATTTCGAATGAATGGATGATTCTCTGATATATTTGTGATCAATATACTGCCATGGATTTCTTCTACAAGTTTCATGTACTGTACTTGAGCATTTGAAGCATTTTTACTCAGTTTAGTTGTATTGGGAGGTGAAATAGTGCCATTTCCCCAAGGGTCGAATTGGGGATTTTTGCAGTTGAATGGGAGAGGGTGAGAACAGTTGTAATAAAACATTAATGGTGCATATGATACCTTAATAACATACTTAACACATTACATATCTCTGTTCATAAATTTGAGTGGGTTTGGAGGCATTTGGGAAGCCATTTTCAGTACTTACCTCAGGGGGATTTGAACCCCAAATTACTAGTAAAATTGCATACTTGGTCCAGAATATTAAGAGAGTTTGCAGAGGTCTTTTGGTGGCCATATGTTATCCCTGAACATCATATTCAATTCCTAATATCATTCATAAACCTTCCTTGAAGATTTGAAGGCATTTGGAGTCAATTTGAGACCTAGAGACCAATACTAGTCAAAGGGAAATCACTAGTAAAGTTACCTACATTGACCAGAATTGAAAGAGTATTTGCAGAAGTGTTTTAAAGGTACAAAGACATCCCTGAAACACATATTTATGTTCTAATATCATTGATATACCTTCTCAGAAGATTTGGGATCATTTGGGGCAAATTTGGGACCTAGAGATCGAAACTAGTCCAAGGTCGAACCAAGGAAAAAAGTGGAAAATTGCAATTTTAAAAAAATTCCTAACAAGGGACATTACAGTGGTATCAGAGCATGGTCTTTGCACCTGTGGATTAGGAACATACATTCAAGAATAATTGGCAGCCATGTCTTACTATTATGATGAATCCTATGAGTACAATTCTTATGAGGAATATGCAGATGCTTATGAGCAATATGAAGCAGAATGTGAATGGTACGAGGAAGAGATGCCATCATGCAATAATTCTTACAATTTCAAGAGAAATGAAGATTATTCTTATGACTTTAAATCTGATGAATATGAGTGTGTCACACCAACCAAAGATAATTCTATGACTGAGTTCCAAAGATGGAGAGCAAAATATAAAACCTTGCCCCAACAATATCAAAAATATCAAGAATATTTGGCTTTTAGCAAAAATACACAAAATGCCATGTATTTTGAGTACTTTGCTGAACATGTTTTTGAAAATAGGCCCAAACATGAAGATGTGGAGTTAGTAAAGAAAGGTTTATGCCCTTCTTGTAAAGAACCTTGGAGCGAGTATCATATATGTGTGCATGAAATGATGTCCTCCTTGAGGAGAGCTTTTGAGATTTATTCAAGAAGAGATTCCAAATATATTGATCCTAAGGAAAACAAGGGGCAAAATGCATCAGCTTGCTTTAATGAGCAAAAGGAAGAGACATCACAAGAGCATGAAGAAGATTCTATTGAAAATATGGAAGATCATTTCGAGACACCTTCTAGCTTAGACATGAACCAAAGAGCATCTACTGATGGATGCTTAAACTATGAAGGAGTACCTACTGATGGGTGCTCACACCTCTATGTTGGTGACATAGAGATCACTTTTGAAAGTGTTTCTACAGGTACAAGTTTCATTAAGCATGATAATGAAGACCTTGTAGCGGTTGAAGAAGAACCAAGATCAACTTCCCCATCACCACTTGAGCTTCATGAAGTTGGTCCAAGCAAAATTGAAGAAGATGAGGAGGTTCATTTGCAAGAGCCTCATTTTCTTGAAGGGTCCTTAAAGATGAATGAAAATAATATCCAAGAGTCCCTCAGCATTCTCCATGACACTCAAGCATTGGTGTCAAATTCTTGTTGGAGAGCTACTTCATTGGAGGAAACATCCTTCCTTGAAGACATGGAGAAGATTCAAAGAGCAATGTGCCACATCAAAGGTAATTTCATGTCTTTGCTTTTTGATAGAAACCATTTGTTTGAGCTTAATGAATTGTTACATGATGCATACTTGAAGAATAATGAGGATATTCATAAGCTCACAATTCAAAATGAGCAACTTCTTGAAAAGTTGCAAGATACTTGTTTTTCCTCCTATGTTTCAGATTGTCAAATGGTAGATTGTTTGGAGGATTCTCATGACATGGTGGATCATGAGAAATGTGAAAATTTGAATGTTCTTGATGTGTTTGAAGATGAACTTGAAGAGATCCAAACACTTGATGTGGTGGAAGAGGAATTTGAATTGCCTCTTGATGAAGGTTGTGCAATTTTTAAAGAAGAGCATGATTCCTCTACATTGGAACCAAACTATGACAAAGAGTTCACACTTTTGAAGGAGCTGCATGATACTACCCATATGGATCCTCCCCATGATGAAACTTCTGTACTTTTTGATCATTTGGGTGATTTGGTTCATTCTCCTACATCCTACAATTCCATGTTTTGCAGTATTAGTCTCAATGAAGTATGGGTGAAAGGGTTCTTTTTGATGGTGCCACATGAGGAGTATGGAACTCCTAGATTTAACTTTTATGATGACATGGTTGGAGCACATTCTTATTCACATTTGCAGCAGCATAATTTGTCACTTTATGATGATTCACATCTACATGGATGCACCTATGATATGGATTTGAGTCACTTGAATACTCATGGTTTTTCTTGCTCAACACTGGGTTCATTTGATGTTAGAGGAACTTCATCCAACACTTGGATGAATAGATTTATGATGGGAGAACATTTTTGTTGGCAGCCACATACTTTGTTACATCTTTATGATTCTCACATTCATGGATGTATGGGTGAGACTTCTTTGAGTCATTTGAAGTCTCCTTGTTTTTTCTGCTCATTATTTGGTTCAGATTCTAGTGGAGATTCTTCATTCACTTCTTGGATGAAAGAATACATGGCTGAATCTTTTGATGCATATCACATCCTTTTGGAGCAGCATTATAGGACATGGGATCCTCACCTATGTCATTGGAGCAGATTTGATGGGTCACTTGAAGCTTGTATGCACTTGGAAAATGGTGGTCTACTTGCTTGGAGGTATAAGCACTTTCATGACTCTTTGATGAAGCATATCCTTGATGTACATTTTCATTATGCTGTTATGTACTTTGATGATATATATTTGGTACTCATGATGTTTGGAAGAATGCATACAAGAAAATGGGATCCAGGAATCCTCTTATCTAATGGTGTAGGTTGGAGAGCACTCTTAATTGTTGGGGTGCAATACAAGCAATGGGACCCTGGAATAATTTTTGTCTCATTGGTTTCATTTTTTTGGGGGAAGCAAGCAGCATGGGAGATGGATTCCCCACTTAATAAAGTGATTTTAATAAGAGTAGTGCAGCAGCAAGCATGGTGGTTCCTCTCTAAAATATTCATGGAAACTCAAAGACTCAAGGTTTGGCAATTCAATGGCAACTTCAAAGAATTATACAGAAAGCAGGTTCTTCAACACCCATGTTTGAAATTGCTTGAGGACAAGCAATATTGGGAAGGGAGGATTTGTCATGTCCCAAATTTGGAATTGGGTCACAATGGCCTAATCACATTAGCCATATTCATTAGAGTTTGTAAAATTGATGTTAAGGGTCAAATAATTGCTAAGGAGGAAAATTACTAGTTTCCTAGGTTTGGAGTGGAAGCTTTGGGATTTGGAATAAGGGGGATAATAAATGATGTTTAGACATTAGAAGGGTTCAAGTATTTAATAAATAGAGTGAATAAATAAATTCAAGAGAAATCCTAAGTGACAAATGGTTTTGGAGACATATGGAGGATGTGGGACCCACACTAGCTTGATTTTTCATAATACATGGTATCTCTCTTTTGCAAATTCGAATTAATGGGAATGTGAACACTCTTGGGTGAGTTGGTAAGTCATAACACATGTCATTGATCATATTAGGTCGAATTTGGAAGGATTGGTAACCTCCATGGAAGATAAAGAGTCAAAGTGGAAGTTTGTGGACACTTGGGCTAGATTCCCTAGCCCCTATGACACCAATGATGGAGAATCTATGACAACTATGACAAATTGCAGACCTGACCTCTGACATCTGACCACTATGACATGTCAGCCCCAAAAATAGGCTCAAAGAAGGCGAATTTGGGAGTTGGAGAAGCCAAAGAGACTCAAAATCGAATTTGGTGAAGATGGAAGGTTGGAACTAGGAGACAAGTGGCAAATGGGGAATATTTCCTAAATGAAAATCTATTGAATCTATTGAGAGGATTTCGACCCTTAGAAGGATAATGTTGGTTATAAAATGTAGAAATGAAGTATGAGAATAGCTTTTGATCATTTGTAGAATTTGCAATTGCATTTGTGAAGAGGGAGAGCTAGTGGATGACTAGTTTCTTGCCTTAGCCAATTTCGAGGGTGAAAGATTCCCATCCAAGTTGGCAATTGGAAAGGCCATTCAGACCTTTCATTTGGAGATTTAATGGAGTCTTTATTTGCAGGTGTAAGCTACAGGAAAGCTCATGGTTTCTTCTATTGCAGCTCGCTCCTTCAACCATTTCCAGTTTTGATGGCATATTCTTGATCCTTGAGGGAGGGCGTTTTTGGTGAGCTATTGTACTCTTTAGGGGAGCTTCTAATGCCCCATTTCTTTTGTAATATGAAGTAAATACTCTTTTCTTCATCTCCAGAAAGTTTCAGGTCGAAATTCCAAATAGAAATGTATAAATCTCATTTTTAATGGAAGAACAATGCCATTTCCCCACTACCTTGTTGTGAACCAATGTATTGATGATGATTTCGAATGAATGGATGATTCTCTGATATATTTGTGATCAATATACTGCCATGGATTTCTTCTACAAGTTTCATGTACTGTACTTGAGCATTTGAAGCATTTTTACTCAGTTTAGTTGTATTGGGAGGTGAAATAGTGCCATTTCCCCAAGGGTCGAATTGGGGATTTTTGCAGTTGAATGGGAGAGGGTGAGAACAGTTGTAATAAAACATTAATGGTGCATATGATACCTTAATAACATACTTAACACATTACATATCTCTGTTCATAAATTTGAGTGGGTTTGGAGGCATTTGGGAAGCCATTTTCAGTACTTACCTCAGGGGGATTTGAACCCCAAATTACTAGTAAAATTGCATACTTGGTCCAGAATATTAAGAGAGTTTGCAGAGGTATTTTGGTGGCCATATGTTATCCCTGAACATCATATTCAATTCCTAATATCATTCATAAACCTTCCTTGAAGATTTGAAGGCATTTGGAGTCAATTTGAGACCTAGAGACCAATACTAGTCAAAGGGAAATCACTAGTAAAGTTACCTACATTGACCAGAATTGAAAGAGTATTTGCAGAAGTGTTTTAAAGGTACAAAGGCATCCCTGAAACACATATTTATGTTCTAATATCATTGATATACCTTATCAGAAGATTTGGGATCATTTGGGGCAAATTTGGGACCTAGAGATCGAAACTAGTCCAAGGTCGAACCAAGGAAAAAAGTGGAAAATTGCAATTTTAAAAAAATTCCTAACAAGGGACATTACATATGCATGCGATGGGTAACGGGCCTATGGTGTTGTACAACATTCGATTGCTACTTACCTAGAACGAAACCTCTTTGCTGACATATTGGGATTAGTGTACGCTCTTAATAATGTTCTGGTAGAGATGGAAGGCATGTAGAAAGTTACCATATGAATACGGGATATGGATGAATGTTGTGTTGAAGCATTGACTAAGATAGCTGCATGACTGTGTGAATTTGTCATTATTAATACGTTTTGGAAACTATGAAATGTTTCTAACCATGCAATAGAATTTGAATTGTCGGAAATATCGTGTAAGATCACCTACACACAAAGAATGATGAGATTTGTTTCATAGAACAAGACTTATGAAAACAAGTATATTACAGAAGTACAAAGAAAAAAGAGGGAGTCGACTAGGACGAGATGTTTCTCCATTGACCAAACTCAGTGGTGGATATTACACTAGATAGATGGTTTAATCAAATTAGAAGAAGATATCGAACAACCTCCAGGACTCACGACTCTCTATAGAGAACCACATGTGTGCATATTTAAGAAGACTTTGTACGGGATCAGAAGGCACCTATGGGATAGGATGATCACCTAGAGTGATGATGATGATTGGAGCTCCTTCGAAAGAAAGAGTGGGGTCCAAAAGGACCTCCCTTGAAAGAGGGAGTGATGGTGATGTGATTCCAGTTCTTGGTGACTGAACATCAATACTTCCCGACTAATAGAGTTCCAATCCTTAGGTGACTGATGCCAGTCCTGAGGTGAATGAAGATAAGTACTTGCTGACTGATAGATTTCTAGTCCTTAGGTGATTGATTCCAATCCTAAGGTGACTAAAGATCATTACTTTCTGAATCATAGATTTCCAGTCCTGAGGTGATTGATGCCAGTCCTGAGGTGACTGAATATCAGTACTTTCTTACTCATAGATTTCCAGTCCTTAGGTAATTGATTCTAGTCTCGAGGTGACTGAAGATCATTACTTGCCGACTGATAGAGTTCCAGTCCTTAGGTGACTTAAGATCAGTACTTGCTGATTGATAGAGTTTCAATATTTTGTTTACTGATGATTGATATTTTTGTTCCAGTATTTAGTTATTGGTGGTTGTTGTTGTTGTTCTAGTATTCACTTACTGATGATTTTTTTTCCAGTACTTCTAGACAATGATGATGTTGTTGACGATGATGTTCCAGAAAATGATGATGATGATGATATTCCAGTAGACAATAATGATGTTGATGGTGATATTCCAGCAGAATAGAATGATGATGCTAATGGTGATGTTCCAGCAGACGATGATGATGATGATGATGATGATGGTGTTCCAGCAGGAGATGATGATGTTGATGGTGATATTCCAGCAGAAGACAATGATGATCATGCTGGTGATGTTCCAGCAAATGATGATGATGTTGATATTGAATTTTCAGCAAACGATGATGATGTTGATGTTTATATTCTAGCAGAAGACAATGAGGATGTTGATGATGATGTTCCAACAAACGATGATGATGTTCTAGTAGACAATGATGATGTTGATGGTGATATTCCAGCAGAATACAATGATGATGTCGATGGTGATGTTCCAATAGAAGATGATGATGATGATGATGATGTTCCAGCAGGAGATGATGATGTTGATGGTGATATTCCAGTAGAAGACAATGATGATCATGATGGTGATGTTCCAGCAGACGATGATAATGATGATATTGAATTTCCAGCAAACGATGATGATTTTGATGTTTATATTCCAGCAGAAGACAATGATGATGTTGATGATGATGTTCCAACAGACGATGATGATGTTCCAGTAGATGATGATGATGTTAATGGTGATATTCCAATAGAAGATGATGACGATCCTGATGATGATGTTCCAGCATATGATGTGATGCCCCATACATATGATGATTCAAAAAAATCCTATGACATATAGATATTCACAAGTCAATTGGACAGTGGTTGATGTTGTTAATGTTTCCCGTATAATACCTTCCTAGTTAAGAGGGAGTGTTAAAGAAATGTAACTGTGGAAGATATTTTAAATGTATTTTTCTATTGTACTATTGTATTCCTCCTTTAGGAGATGCCATTGACATAATTGATAATTTAAGAGTCATTGAAGGATTCAATGTAAACCCTAACTGATTAGGTCATCCTGGAAATATCTAGAAAGAATATTTTATTGTAAATAGTACAGGTCGACCCAGTTAGGTGAGTTAGAGCCGACCTAGTTAGTAAACGGTCAAGCCAAATGTAAAGTATAATAGGAGAATTAGTTTCTCATTTGTAACACTCATCTCACTTACACAAGTTCACATAGGAGAGAGAGAGAGAAGCTCGCACAAGAAGAAGAGAAGATGATTGTTTGTTAGGGTTTATCTTGTACTTTGTGAAATCTATATTGAGGAATTTTTGTCGGGGTTTTCTCCCTTGTGGTTTCCTCGAGAGAAATATTGTGTTCATTGTGTTTGTTGTTCTTGTATTTCTTTTAGTGATAGTTTGTTTAATGTTATTATGCTAAACAAGTAGAAAAAACTAACACAACCATGATTAGAATTTGGCCCTGCATATGGTCCTTTGAATTGAGAAATTTTGTCATTTGTTCCTTATACATAAAACATAACTAATCTCAAAGTAAAACTCAATGCATTATAAACTAGGCTTACCATGGCCGTCACTAAGTAAATCACTGACCACGACCCAAAACTAATATTTTCCTAGCTATTTTTGTCCTTCACTCTTTCATGAATACATTCACATATATGGAATTATTATGTTCCTTTCATTTTATCATATCTAACCCCATCCTCTCTATTTATCTAGCCTTCCCTCTCTCGTCTTCCCTTTTTCTATCTCTCTCTTTTCCCCCTGATCCCTAACCCTATATACCTTCTATTTCGAACCCCCCTATTTATTCTAATCCCCCTCCCCCTTGTGATAATCTGCAGGGATCTAGCAACTGTAACAAACTCACAATCTAACTCTAAGGATTATTTGCAAAGAAGAAGAAGCATGCATTCAATAATCACTCATAAACACAGAATAATGGACAATGTAAATACCATACAATGAATAATGAATGTAGATAATGTGTTACAATAATCAATGATGAGGCATCATATACGATGTTGAATATTGTAACTTCTAAGAATATTATATTTGTATATTATTTATTCCGGAGATGTTCCATACCTCCAATATGATTATACTATGAATCCGGAGATGTTTATTCCTCCGAATTAGTTGTGGTAACTAGGGTTATTAGACCCACCATGTGGGGGTCGGCCCAGTCAGTTATAATAGGGTATTTAACCTAATGGTTAAATACGAGCCTACATGTACTTGTGTAAAATACATGTTAGTGTAGTGTATAAGTAGAGGAGGTATGTTCCTCATTTGACACACACACACACACTTGAGAGAGGCGCACTTTTGGAGGAGAGGTCTGCTATGGTGGAGAAGGAGATCATGTCTTTGGTTTGCATCTTTGTATATTGCTGGTCATCTATATTGAGGAAGCTTTACTGGGTTTTCTACCCCATGAGGGTTTCCCAGGATAAATCTGTGTCTCTTGTGTTTATGCTATGCTTGTTGTTTCTTCAGTGATCCTGTATATGCTATTATTGTGAAATGGAATGTAATGCTGCTATTTTCTGTCTTAGCATATTAAATTTTAACATGGTATCAGAGCTAACCTGAAGGAAGACAAGGTATGGCACTTACGACACTTGCTTTACTTACGACAATTTGAAGGTTAGGGTTTTACATAGCAAAAACTAGTCATCGTGGAACTTTCGCTATAAATCCATTTCTATGAAGTTTCAGGGTCTGAAAAGTTTACAGGTCGAATATAACATCCCCAGGTACCTTGTGTCCAAAGGACACCCTCATATTCGTTGTACTTTATAAGTTATGATCAGTACAAGTTAGGGTTTCTGCCTCTTCCAGATCTCAGTCAAAATCAGGTCACCTTGGAAAAAAGGTCATAACTTGGGCTAGGAAGCTCCAAATGAAATTTCGTAAAAAGTGATAGGTAGTACACAGACGTTACTATCTCAAGAAACGTTTTCAGAGGCCGAAGGTGAACCAGTGACACGTGGCACGCCGTAAAAGTTAGCTCTCCTGTTTTATCCCATAAACAGGTCACGTTGCGACACTTGGCATAACTCTCTCTCAGAGAGTCCAATTGAGGTAAGACCTATCAAGATGGAAATATAACAGGGCGAGCTATCTCAGGAAATTTTTTCAGAGGCCGAAGTTCAAATAGTGACACGTGGCACGCCGTACAAGTTCTCTCTCCTGTTTTATCCCATAAACAGGTCACGTTGCGACACTTGGCATAACTCTCTATCAGAAAATCCAATTGAGGTCAGACCTGTCAGGATGGAAAGATGACAGGTTAGGATACTACAGAAAAAGTTTTCAGACCTTGTGGAAAAGAAATTTCAGAGTTATAGCAGAAACAATCAGGTGCATATTTTTGTCAAAACATAATTATTTTTGGAGCACCTTTATTCATGGCTTCCGGAATTTAGGGTTTCAGAGAAAGTTAGAATTTTTGGAATCGGAGTCCACGGCTGAATGCTACTCAGGAAAATTGAAATTTAGAGACCAAGATCCAATTTTTTTGGTTGGGTAGAAGACCGGGCTTCATCAAACCCTAGTTCGGGTTCCTGTCCAAAAGATCCAGAAGTTTCGAAGGCAATTTTGAGGGGTCAAATTTTGGAGATTTCAAAATTGAAGAATGCTAGGTTGATCAGCTCAACAAGACACATTCTTCCATCCATTTAGAAGTGTGAAAGTCAAAGATTGAATTTTTAGGGTTTCTCTAGCAAACCCTAATCAAGCTCCAGATCAAGTTTCAGGGGGAGTTGAGGCTAAGGCCTTACATAAGAAGACTACAAAAGGTCTCGACAGGTATGACTTAAGGAGGTTCAGGTATGCCTTGAAATCTGATTCTTGATTAAGTTCATAATGTGTTTGTCTTCATGTTATTTATTAGTACAATCTTGATTAATTGTCTTATCACCCTAGTAACAATATGAATGCATGTGAATGATCGAAGACATTCATTGATTAGGGCTATATGATTGTACTTATGCACTATGGTGTTGTGTAAGGTTGATGTTGTCTGCTAACAAGACACAGGTACATCACAAAAGACAAATCAAGTTCCATGACCTTGACAACATGAAGACAAAGACTCATGAGGTATGTATGACTTTGTTATATTATGTTTAACCTACGAGACATGCAGGTTCTAGCTCAGGATCTCTAAATCATTGAAGAGATTGTTTAGGTATGTTATACATAACTAAGCAGGTATACTAATCCAGGTATGTTTTCCTATGTCATGTTAGAATCTTACCTTGTGTAAGTATACTTGGTATGATTGGTTAGTAATCAAGGGTTTATGCATACTAGATCAAACAAGAATATGCATGAGTAAAACAAGACTTCCTTGAAACCCTGAATACTAATGATCATGACTGTACATATTCAAGATTATTTAGAATTAGAATGTTTTGATAATATTGAGAATATACTAATGAATGTATGTTTGTGTATGAGATCATGAGGATGACACTAGTGTACACTTGAGCATGCACAGTGGTATAGAATGAATAGAAGTTCAGAAGACATACAGAAGATCAAGCGGGAGACAACCACATAAAAGATAAGTATTTGAGTTGTTATTAGAAATAGTAAATGATATTGCTTGTATGCATATTTGTATTCCTAGGATATATCATGCTGAGTGTAAACATTCATAAAGCATTGAACAGTATACTACTAATATGCATATGATTGGTAAATTGGACAAACATTCCATTGTTGCTTGTCTAGAATGAAACCTCTTTGCTGACATACTGAGAGCTGTGCACACTCTCGATAGTATGTTCTGGTAGAGATGGAAGGCATCTAGATAGCCACTGTATGCATACAGGATATGGGAAAGTGTTGTGCCAAAGTATTGGTCAAAATAGTTGCATAACTATGTAAATGATATTTGTATGCATAATAGGTTATCATGATGATTATGAAGTGTTACTAATCATGTACTTAATTTTGATTTGTAGGAAAGATCATGATGAATGATGAACTCTGAACAAGCAATGGATGTTCAACAAAAGATTTACAAATCAAACACACTATAGAAAGCTTGTGGTTAAGAGATTCTCTTAGAAAGAGGAAGAGAATCATGATGAGATGTTTTGCTCCAAGGGACTAGATAAGACCATTCTCTTAATAATGTAATCAGGTTCTATATGGGTTCCCAGGATTGGTAGTCAATTGATGAGCTTAATGATCATCATGGGTGATGTGGATCTCAACCTTTTCTACAAGGTTGAATATGGGTTCTATACACATATGACATGGGTGCAAGAAGGAACTCACCACAGAGTTCGAATGATTTTGAGGCTCATATTAGTAGACCCATCTGACGAGAGATGGCACAGATAGATATGCAGAAGATCACTCAATGCTGAGTGTGAATAATGGACAATTGACAGCTTCATGACAAAGCTTGGGCTTTACCAGAAATAAAACTGTTCCTAACCTTTACCTTAAGGTTGTGGATGATGAACCTATCATACCATTATTGTATGACGATGATCTCTTTCTTACAAGGAATGAGAAACAGGTCATGAAAATGGCTGCATAAATAAAAGATCTCGGATTAATGCACTACTTCTTAGGTCTAGAAGTATGGAAAGATCCAAAAGGAATCTTTTAAATCAAGGTAAGTATGCTGTGAAGTTTCTAAAAAGATTTGATATGTTGGAGTATAAAGCCATGGCCACTCCTATGGACTCCAACTTGAAGTTGTTAGTTAATGACTCATCGTATTTAGTGGACCTAACCCTATATAGACAAATCATTGGGTCATTGATGTATTTAACAAATACTAGGCCAGATATATGCTTTGCTGTAAATACCCTAAGTCAGTATCTAGTAGAACCTAGAAAGGTTCACTTAATAGCTACAAAGCATGTAGTGAGGTACCTAAAAGGTACATTAGATTTTTGGTCTATGTTATCTTGGAGGTCATGAACTCCGTTTACATGGTTACTCAGATTCTGATTGGGCAGAAAGTGTCTCAGACAGAAAGAGTACATCAGGTGGATGTTATAGTCTTGAATCTGCCATGATCTCATGGTTCAGCAAGAAACATTCTAGAGTGGCTCTCAGTACTGTTGAAGTAGAATATATGGCTATCTGCTCTGCCAGCTGTGAAGCAGTATGGCTTCAGAAGCTTTTATATGGAGTGTTTGACTTAGAAATGGATCCCACTGTGATTATGTGTGATAATCAAAGCTGCATTAAGATGACTGAAAATCCTGTGTTCCATGATAAGTCAAAACACATTGAGATCCATTACTTCTATATATGAGACATGGTGCAGAGAGGAGCTATCAAGCTCGAGTATATAAGCACTGAGGATCAGATTGCCGATATCCTGACTAAACCTTTGTCTCGAGTAAAGTTTGAATACTTCCGAGACAAGCTTGGTATAGTCCAAAAGGACCCTCCTCGAAAGGGGGAGTAGTATAGTATTTGATAACAATTCTGTCCCTTAAATTTTATTTTGTTGTACTTAGCTACTTACAATTATTTAGATTTAGAACTATTATATATCTTTTATTTTAGATGTATACATGTTTTGATGTGATGTATACATGTTTTGATGTTAGATGTATTAGTGAGAATACATGCTAGATGTATACATGTTTTGAGGTGATGTATACATGCTTTGATGTTAGATGTATTAGTGAGAATACATGCTAGATGTATACATGTTTTGATGTGATGTATACATGTTTTGATGTTAGATGTATTAGTGAGAATACATGCTAGATGTATACATGTTTTGAGGTGATGTATACATGCTTTGATGTTAGATGTATTAGTGAGAATACATGCTAGATGTATACATGTTTTGATGTATTAGTGAGAATACATGCTAGATGTATACATGTTTTGATTAGTAATGTATACATGTTTTGATGTGATACATGCTCTTGGACATTTGAACCTGTATAGATGTGAATACAGATGAGGATTGGATCATCCTTGAACTTAAGTTCTAAAGTGAACCGTAGACGTGAGGTCTCCGAGAATGAAGTCCTTAGTGGACAGTTGAGGGGATTGGATCATCCCTGGAATTTCAGTCTTAAAGAGAGCCGTAGACGTGAGGTCTCCGAAAATGAAGTCCTTAGTGGACAGTTGAGGGGATTGGATCATCCCTAGACTTTCAGTCCTAAAGAGAGCCGTAGACGTGAGGTCTCCGAAAATGAAGTCCTTAGTGGACAGTTGAGGGGATTGGATCATCCCTGGACTTTCAGTCCTAAAGAGAGTCGTAGACGTGAGGTATCTGAAAATGAAGTCCTTAGTGGACAGCTGAGGGGATTGGATCATCCCTGGACTTTCAGTCCTAAAGAGAGCCGTAGATGTGAGGTCTCCGAGAATGAAGTCCTTGGTGGACTTGAGGGGATTGGATCATCCCTGGACTTTCAGTCCTAAAGAGATCCGTAGACGTGAGGTCTCCGAGAATGAAGTCCTTGGTGGACTTGAGGGGATTGGATCATCCCTGGACTTTCAGTCCTAAAGAGAGCCGTGGACGTGAGGTCTCCGAGAATGAAGTCCTTGGTGGACTTGAGGGGATTGGATCATCCCTGGACTTTCAGTCCTAAAGAGAGCCGTAGACGTGAGGTCTCCGAGAATGAAGTCCTTGGTGGACTTGAGAGGATTGGATCATCCTTGAACTCAAGTTCTAAAGTGAGCCGTAGACAGGTGTCTCCGAGAATAGAGGATAGGACTGCATCGTCCCTGGACCTTGGTTCAAAATGCACGTGATCGGATTAATCATCCTTAGACAGTAAATCTAGGAAGGATAGTCTTAAATGTGATTGTGGTTGGATTAATCATCCTTAGACAGTAAATCCAGGAAGGATAGTCTTAAATGCGATTGTGGTTGGATTAATCATCCTTAGACAGTAAATCCAGGAAGGATAGTCTTAAATGCGATTGTGGTTGGATTAATCATCCTTAGACAGTAAATCCAGGAAGGATAGTCTTAAATGCGATTGTGGTTGGATTAATCATCCTTAGACAGTAAATCCAGGAAGGATAGTCTTAAATGCGATTGTGGTTGGATTAATCATCCTTAGACAGTAAATCCAGGAAGGATAGTCTTAAATGCGATTGTGGTTGGATTAATCATCCTTAGACAGTAAATCCAGGAAGGATAGTCTTAAATGCGATTGTGGTTGGATTGATCATCCTTAGACAGTAAATCCAGTAATTCCGAAAGGAAGGATAGTCTTAAATATGATTGTGGTTGGACTAATCATCCTTAGACAGTAAATCCAGTAATTCCGAAAGGAAGGATAGTCTTAAATATGATTGTGGTTGGACTAATCATCCTTAGACAGTAAATCCAGTAATTCCGAAAGGATAGTCTTAAATATGATTGTGATGAGATTGATCCAGTAATTTCGAAAGAAGGATCATGTGTATAGATGACGATGCTGCTGATCGTGTGATGACGATACTGCTGATCGTGTGATGACGATGCTACTGATCGTGTGATGATGATGCTGCTGATCGTGTGATGACGATGCTGATGATCGTGACATGACGATGCTGATGATCGTGTGATGACGATGCTGATGATCGTGTGATGACGATGCTGATGATCGTATGATGATGATGATGCTGATCGTGATGGTCTAGATGACGATGTTGATGATCGTGAGGATCCAGACGTTGATGTTGCTATAGTTTTTCGAGTGCTGCAGAAGATAAATACTTAGTACTGAAGATGTTGATGTTCCAGTAACTGGTTGAGTTACTGATGATGTTAAGAAAGCTTCCAATGATTTATAGATGTATCATGTATGATGTATGACTCGTTGCTCCTGCAGATGTTGTTATAATATCCTTCTCGTTAAGGGGGAGTGTTGAATATTGTAACTTCTAAGAATATTATATTTGTATATTATTTATTCCGGAGATGTTCCATACCTCCAATGTGATTATACTATGAATCTGGAGATGTTTATTCCTCCGAATTAGTTGTGGTAACTAGGGTTATTAGACCCACCATGTGGGGGTCGGCCCAGTCAGTTATAATAGGGTATTTAACCTAATGGTTAAATACGAGCCTACATGTACTTGTGTAAAATACATGTTAGTGTAGCGTATAAATAGAGGAGGTATGTTCCTCATTTGACACACACACACACACTTGAGAGAGGCGCACTTGTGGAGGAGAGGTCTGCTATGGTGGAGAAGGAGATCATGTCTTTGGTTTGCATCTTTGTATATTGCTGGTCATCTATATTGAGGAAGCTTTACTGGGTTTTCTACCCCATGAGGGTTTCCCAGGATAAATCTGTGTCTCTTGTGTTTATGCTATGCTTGTTGTTTCTTCAGTGATCCTGTATATGCTATTATTGTGAAATGGAATGTAATGCTGCTATTTTCTGTCTTAGCATATTAAATTTTAACATACGATTCGAATTAGCCAATTAGGGCATTCGAATTATGAGCTCAATGTCTAGCATGAATAACTATGGAGACATCAACCGGTCAGTAGTATCAGTCATAAGTGGTAAGAGTCAGTCAAGTGTGTCTAACTAAGTCTAACGGGACTATCTAACCATAAATTAAGGAATGGAGACTCTACGTGGGGTGCATGAGGCTGTCTAACTCAAAGTCTAGCTTAGATAACAATGGAGACATCATCCAGTCAATAGTATCAGTCATAAATGGTAATAGTCAATCAAGTGTGTCTAACTGAGTCTAACAGAACCATCTAGGCATAAATCAGGGAATGGAGACTCCAAGGGGGGTGCATGAGGCTATCAAATAATCAAGTGGAACTCCAGAACTAGCTAACTAGAAGCTACAAGCAATCAGCATGAGCAATCAATGGAATAACTACTCAATCAATGGACTAACTGAATGATAACTCCCATTAGGTGAGATAAGGCACCCTAACTGAGTGATAATTGGTGGTAGGTGAGCAAAGGAACTCTAACTGACAGTGGTAGGTGAGAAGGGTGCACTTGCTAAGAAGATAAGTAAAGGAGGGCGCATTAGGTAGGTAGGAGGCCAAATGAGGGCTAAAGACAGGCTCTAGAGAGCTAGAAGCAAGCTCTAGGTGCTGGGAAGACAACCATGATGATGACTGGATGCATGCAGTGGCATGCAAATTCATGCAGCATGCAAAATACAAAAATGATGGTGTGAATATTCCAACACCCCTTACCACTAACCATGTTCTCTCTCTCTCTCTCTCTCTCTCTCTCTCTCTCTCTCTCAAGAACCATACTCACACTCCTACCCATACCCCCTACTCTATCTCTCCCTCTCTCCCCTACAAATAACCACCTCCCCATACTCCTTTCTCTCGCTATATCACTATTCCCCCTACTCTGCTTGTACCCTTAACCACCTTATCGCTCTCTCTCTTCCAGAATCTCATCTAATCCTACCACTAAATACCACCACCTGATCTCTCTTTATATCTCTCTCTCAAATCCTAACCCTCTCTCTCTCTCTCTCTCCCTCTCCCCTGAACACACACTCCTTACCCTCCTACCCCTACCCCACACTCTACATCTATACATCTCCCCTACCAATAACCAGCTCACTATCCTCCTCTCTCTCTATATATATCCCTCTACCCCTACTCCACCCTAGCCTTAACCACCCACTCACTCTCACTCTCTTAGTCTCTCACCTACTCCTACTAGAAACCACCACCCTACAATCTCTCTCTCTCTAAACTACTAACTCTCTCTCTCTCTCTCTCTCTCTCCCCTGCAACTAACCACCTCCCCATCCTCCTCTCTCTCTCTCTCTATATATATCCCTCTTCCATACTCCCCCCTACCCTTAACCACCCACTCACTTTCACTCTCGTGATCTCCCATCTACTCCTACCACTAACCACCATCCCCCAATATCTCTCTCTCTCTCTCTCTCTCTCTCTCAAGACTCCTAATCCTATATCTCTCTCTCTCTCTATCCCTCCTCAAAACACCACTCCTCACCCTCATACCCCTACCCCCCACTGTATTATATCTCTCTCCCCTACCACTAACCACCTTCCCATCCTCCTCTCTCTCTATATCTCCCTCTCCCCCCTATGCTCCTATCCTTAACCACCCACTCACTCTCATTCTCTTGGTCTCTCACCTACTCCTACCACTAACCACCATCTCTCTCTCTCTCTAAAATCCTAAATCTCTTTCTCTCTCCCCCCCCAAACCCCGACTCCTCATGCTCCTACCCCAATCCTACTCTCTCTCTCTCCCCCTCCTACCACTAACCACCTCCTTATCCTCCTCTCTCTCTATTTATTCCTCTTCCCCCTACTCCCCCCTACCCTTAATGAACCACTCACTCTTGCTCTCCCCGGATCTCACCTACCTCTGCCACTAACCACCAACCCCCAATATCCCTCTCTCTCTATCTCTCCCCCCTTCCACTAACCACCTACCCATCCCTCTCTCTTTATATATATCTAAACCCTTAAATTCCAATATCTCACACTCCCTAAACCCCTAAAGCCTCAATATAGTTCTCTCTCTATCTCTACCATACTCCCCCTACCAATAAACCCCCAACACCAACCATAGACACTTCCCCTATGATCTCTCTCGATCTCCTCCTCCTACCACTAATCTCTCCTCCTCTCTCAATATTTCCTTGACCCCCTCTGGTATCTCTCTCCTTATAAACCCATAAACCCCCACACCTCATCCCCATACCCCTACCACCCCCACTCTATCTCTTTATTTCTCATACTACTCATATTGCTAAAGCCCCCTCTTTTATACATCCCTACCACTACCCCCCTACCCCTATTGCTTTTTCTTACCTTTTCCCAAACCCCCCCTCACCCCTCTTACACCCCTAACCATTTCCTCCTACCCCTATCCCCCCAAACCCCTCCACCTCTAACAACCCCCTATCTCCCCACAACTATAAATATCAACAATACCATGTGCACACTTGTTAGTGTGAGTGCGCTCATTCCACCTAATAATTTTAATGCTGCGAACATTGAAAATATTAAACATTAGATATTTAATGTCTTGAATGTTTACATGAAAGCACATGTCTCAATAACGCATGCACGCTGTGTTGGCCGGGAAAAGTGTCCTCTGGCCAAATAAGGAAAAATATCCCAAACAAGGTTCTTAATGCAGTCCCTTGTCTACTTGGGATGGCTACTTTTCACAGGATTAAGGCCCTTTTTCCTTTAAGGTTTGCTCTCAACAAGAGAGTCTCATGATTTGTTTTTCGTATTAACTGTGCTGTTAGTTTCTACTTATTCAAACTAAATGAAAATTAACTTAGTTGGAATATTAGAAAAGATCTATTCTAATCTAATCATAACACATAAATTTAGTAGTTGCTAAATTTTCTGTAGGTTTCCACTACGAAATAAACTATAATTCTAACTTTAAAACTAATTATATCCTGATCAGGAGTAGATAAAATAACTAACTGTTGTTATTTTGTAGAATTCAACTGATTTAAAGTATGTTATTAACTAAGAACAATCTTAAGAATAAACATAACCTTAAATAAAATTTAATAACCATTTAATATTCAAGAAACAATAACTTAACTTACTGTAAATCTTAAACATACAAATTTTTACCAATAACAATACTTCGACAGATCTAGAATTCTGAAATTAAATATAGTAATTACTTTAAAAGAAAATTTACATAACAGAAAATTCCCATAACCAATTATTAATACTATTATGTCAGATCTTTAAAAGATTAAAGATAACATTCTCAGAAATCAGAACTAAGTATTCCCATTCTCAAGATAGTGAACATAATATATGCTAAATAACAAAGTATAATCATACAATTCATATATAAGGAGGACACTGAAAGAGTTAATTATAATTATATATCTGAAAAACATATATCATACAAGATGCCAGTTTTTCAAAAAGATTGGGACAATTTGACAGCAGGAGATTCCAATGTCAAATAGATTGATCCAAAATCATCAAATTTGAGATAGTTTCCATTATAGACTCAAACCCCACAAGAGAAAACACAACATAGTTCTCGCACATCAAAGTTCCCTCAACTCCATTGATACCTCACCCCACTTTACAGTCAAATTTCTACAGTTTATATAGATATGATACAGCTTCCAATTGCTAAAACAAACTATTAGACATGGTCTCCATTCTGGTTGATGAGTCGACCTTTTTTCTGCTGAAAATGCAAAGGAAGATTTTACTTTGTCTTCTTGATGCTTCCTTGTTCATCGATCTCCTATTTAATGAATTATTCAATCACTTTTAATTTTTGTTTAAGATGGAAGAAAAGAATGCCTCCTCTACTATCAGACTCTTAATCAAGATTTAAATTACATCCTTAAGAAAATAACTTTACCATTTCACATGTCTCAACTTTTATTCAGTTTGCACAGAGAAGATAAATTAATTAACCATGGTTGAAAAATTATGCGAGGAAATTTACAACGAATAATGAAAGGGAGAATTTTTTGAATCATGTAATAACATTAGAGAAAAGAATCATCGATTACAGAAAATCTGGTAAATAATTTCAATGATCCTCCATCTAACCTTCTGCTCATCAATTGATGAAGTTACATGGGTGATTCTTTCAACTTCCAACGCTTAACCTTGTTCAAAAGTACTTAAAAATGAAACTGTTATCGTGCAAGTAATCGGTGGAGAATGGCGTGGTGAAACTGTGATTTATTGTGCATAGATAATTGAGAACTATTTCATGGTTCAGTAATCGCCCTTTATGTCCTAACATCCACACAATCTGATATAATTATAGAAGATAAAAATAGCATTTCACTACTACATGCGGGGCCATTTTGAGACATTTTTTCAAGACGAAATTCTAATTCCATCTTAATCCAGCTACTTTATTTTATCTTTAATTAATATTTTATTATTCTCACTTTTTAATTAATATTTTATTATTCTCACTATTAGGGGGCATTAAATTTAGGTTGGGAAATGCTAGCAACCATGAGGGCAAAAAAGACACTTATTTGGAAAGAAATAGTGAGGGTTAGTGGAGGAGATGCAAAAATATTTCCACAGTGGAAGCGTGAGGTCATCGAAGCTTCCAAGCAGGTGATGCAGTTGTCTGGTTGCAGAGGTACAGAGGAGCTGGGTTGATTTAAGTTTTTGTTTCAATAAAATCTATTTTTTTATTAATTTATCCCTTCAGTTCATAGTTTTGGTTTTCCCTTGATGCTCTTTGGAATAATATCCTAAGAGCTAACTCAATTGCAAATTCCTTTGATTCAAATCCATAGTTTCACCTTCATTCAAATCCATAGTTTCACCTCCATTCCTTTTATGTTGCTTTCCCTAACCAAAGGAAGCAGGGGAGAAACCCTTACCCCATTCTCCTATCCCAACAACATACAAGATTCAAGATTGAAAATCCTCACGCTTCAATTTAGAAGGTATTTTCTCATCCTTAAGCTTGAGTGTCGTGACCCATATTTTCCTAGCAGAAGCGAAATACAAAGCCAACATTTCAACAATATTTACCTCAAATTTGTGTGCCAAGTCCATGAATTCCAACTTTCCCAAACCCTTCGAATCCGTAACCTCAATAAATGGTTGGTTAAAACCCAAACTTGAACCCATATTCAAACCCTAGGTCCGTAGAAGCAGCCAGGCCTTGAGAAATGACCAGGATCCGGCTTGATTGGGAATTGTTGATTTAAAATCAAGGGTTGCAGTGGATTTTTTTTTGTTTAGATGGCCGGCCAGGAAAATTACTAGTTCTAAGATGACATGTTGGAGAAATAACGAGGGAATGATGTCAGACCGGAGAAATAACTAGAAGAAGTATGTGTGAGAAGAGATAGATGATGTTCTCACCTCTCCAACACTCTCAAGCAACCTTACTCAATGCTGTGTTGGGCATGTTCTACAAGTGATCTCTTTTTGAGTGTTCTGTGTTTGGTGTGCTCTGCAAGTCATTGGATTTCCTGAGCAAATAATTATTTTCATTTTATCAGAGCCTGAACCCAACCATATATTAGGGGTTGTATCCAAGTTTTAGCAGTCGTATCACAAGGTTTTAGCTTTGTAAGTATAATTTGAATTATTATGGGTGTAGTCTCATTCATAAAACCACTGAAATGGCCCTTTAGAGCTTTGATTGTTGTTGGAGTCGGGTATTGAAGCGTGAATTAAAGGATTAGGTTAGTTTTTTTGTACGAAAGAAGGAGGATCCATAATTTGCTGGGGATTCTTTTTATCCTCTGCATCATTGCACATAAAATTAGAAACATCAACCTCCCTCATCCCTAGTCTGTGTAGGGCCCTTGTTCTTTTGGAACCGCGGCTTCTCCTCTAAGAACTTGTTCCTCCTCCTGAGATATGCAATATTTCTTTCCTATGCTCAGATCTTCCTCATCACGAACTGGCCATGTCCCTGTATAAGGCTTCCTCAGTTAGTGAAACTTGGTGTAGTCGGTGCAAAGAATGATACCTGAGGTGATGTGGTCTTCAAGCAACATGAAATGAAAAAAATTTACACAGCAAACAAATGGACCACTACTTCACTTCAGTTCTCTCCCCATTTGTTGCATTTTTCTTTTCTTTCTCTATTGCACCATTTTTTGTATTCTCTATATCATCCCAACATAGTTTTGTATGTTAATGATTTACTCATTTCACTTTTCATTGTCATAGTTATTACTAACAACTTATGAGTTCAAATTTTTTGTGATATTCATTCATTTAACATTTTCATAGCCAATATAATAAATCGTATCGATGCATATTAATATTAGGTTTATTTTCTGTCCAGGCTATAACTTCATTATAGCGGTGCGATGGGAGTAGTTATAGTTCTATAGCATTTCTAAGGGGAATTTATGGGTGAATACCATGAGTGATGGTATGATAGCGACTCCTTTATTAAAAGGTATGTCTTAGAACGAATCCTTTATAGATAAGTCAGTATTTATAATGACTCTATCAATGATTCAATCTCCTTTGGTATCCTTTATTACTCAAACTAAACGATAGTAATTAGGCAAGTTAGATTAATGATCCCAGAATGCTTGAAAAGGGTAAAGATGATTCCATCACTTTTATATAATGTTTTGGGAAGATAGAGAGGAAATTTTTGTGCTATTAATTTGTTCTTGTATCCACGCCTTTCCATTTTTATACCAGATTTGTGTTTACATCCATGCCCTTTGATTTCTGTACTGGATCATTTCCCATGCTTACTTGTGAAATAAGTGGAAATAGTGAAATGAGTGGAACTATGGGAACTTCTATAATCATCATGGCCTTGTATTTCCCATTAGAGACATATAGATTCCCTCTTGTCGTGATGACCACATGTTGCAAGTTTCCATTTTGGACTTCTCTCAAACAGGTAGTGACCAACTGCTTAGTGCTACTCATGTTCAATGGCGTGACTTATGTGAAATGGAAGGTGAAATGGTTAGTTTGGACCAACAACATTTGAAAATTATTTTTGTTTGACAAAATGTATTTTGTAAATTCATGAATTATATAATTCATATATAATATTGTTTTCGAAGGTGGTTGATGTATTTAAATCATTAACATTGTATTGTTCAACTAATTTAATTATATGTTTTAATAAAAAATTAATTTGTGAAAAACAAGTGTTAAGCATCTACTTGAGTTTGAGATTGTCCCAATATTAATTCTAAGAATGAGGTTGTACTATTACAGCTTAGAGACAACATCAAAACACCTTAAAATGAATGCAAACTTTCAGAAACAACACCAATATTTCTCTTGAAAGCTTGAACCTTAAAAAATTGTAACTGTAAACAAAAATAAACTTAATGGTAATAGGTACTTGAGTAGAGATATAGTGATTACATTTAATCGTGATAACCTCATGTAAAAGCAAAGGTTTACACCATAAGGGATTAAAAAAAATAGTTTGTATCCATATTTTAGATGCTTCGTCCTTGATTTGAAATGTGCGTTCTATTTGTTCGTTTTAATTAGCCTTTAGAAGTGTTTTAAGCCAAATAGGTTCCACTCCATTCTTTGGATGGTGATGCAAGAGCGACGAAATCATATTAGTCGAAATCTATGGATATTGAAGTCATCACCACCATTTGCGGGGTTCAACCAAGTCTATATGTGGCTGTTCACGGGCTCATCTAGGACCTAATCCAAGCATTTTGGTGAAGCATGCGGGAAAACCATGCTCGAAACAGAAAAGATCCATCACCCAGGTTTAAAACAACTGCAAACTCTTGGATTTGTTGAAGTGGCCATGGATGGCCCAGATCTTATGCAAAGGCCGCAAACTACCATGATTCACACCCACGACTTAAATAAATGAAGAATTAATATATTTTGTACTTTTATAGTGAATTTAACATATATGAAATGGTTATATATATATATATCAAATTAAATTATATAATTTAATGATTTTAATAATTTATATGGATAGGTGTTTATATCTTCTAATTTAAGGAGGATTAGGTTTTATGTTTTCCTAAATTGTAAGAGGATGAGACAAATATACTCTGCTTAATTTTATGCCAGTGGTTTCAAATTAAGGCCGCAACTTCAGTGGCGGCTTGCTAGTGGTATTGATTAGGATACAAAGTGGATACTTAAAGTAATATATGTTTTTAATTTTTCTAAGGGAATGTTTTATGAATTAAAATCATCTTCTTGGTCTTTTAAAGGTCTCAAGAGTTTATTTGGTCAGTCCTCCGTCCTTTTAGAATCTCTTAAGATGATTATGAGAAACAATTATCAATGCGTTATATGTTCCACTCCTTCATTGTCTATAGATGAGGCGTTGAATGTTTGTAGCTTCATATATGAAACCCATTTAAGAAAAATATGACCTTAAGCAATTGGATCTACCACAAATTGTAAGAAAAAATTGAAAAAAATGCCAATTTAGGCCATCTTTAAAAGTTTTTGGAGGGAAATTACAAATTTAAAGATCTCAAACCAAATCCTCCTAAAAATATTTAAAATTATTGTGAAGGTCTGCAAGTACAAAAATGAAGCCTCCAAGTAGCCCTAAAACAGTGAAATCTCAACATTAGTGGACAATTCATGCAAATTTGAATCAAGAAAGCTTTAAAAATATTTAAAAATCTTCCAAAACTGTAGCTAAAGAGGGTCCAAGTAAGGTCTAAACTATAATCTAGGGGATTCCTCATTCTTTCCAAGAAGAAAAAATCACAATAACCGAGACAAGGATGAAGAACCAAGCTCCAAAAAATCAAGAAGCCAGTTGGCCCAGCCACTGAAACAAAGTAGAGCATTGTTGGGGGTTCAACACACCTTGCACACATGCAGGGTGCATTGGTGGTGCATTTTTATGGTGTACAGAGTGCATCTTTTCAACGCTCTATATGCACACACATAGTGCATTGGCCCTACAAATCAAGAAAACTAGATATCTAAGCTATATTTTCAATATTTTTGGCTGTTTAGGAGTTTATTAAGGCTGGTTTTGATCTTCTAAGGGTTTTTAATCCTGTAACATAGGTTCTATAAGATTTTTAAGGAAATATTTAAGTAGATATATAAGATTGAAACACCAAAAATTGAAGAAATTTTCAAATAAAGAAAGCAATGGAGTGTCCAATCTGATAATAGCTTTTAAGGTAAGGATGTGTTTACTTATTTCAACTTTTTGGGGTGGAGATGGGGTTGATGAATTTTCAATTTTCAATAAATGAGTGACCAAATTTGATTGATTTTGTAATAAATTTAATGGTTTGCATTAATGGTTTGCAGTGGTATTGCAGGTATTAGGCCCAGGGCGACGAGCGGGCATTAGGGTGATCTCGCAGGTACCTCCCATTTGTAGCTTCTATTTCTTCACTAGATTCAATGGCCTCCTTCATTCCCTAGGAAGACATCATGAACATGGTAAATTATTCATCGGGTTTCTTGCATCCATCGTGTGATGGTAATGGCGCGACCCTCTCTTTAAAATGAATTTTATCAGAGCCAACCTTTCTATCACCAACTGTTGGGAATATTTTATATTCCTTGGAAGGTAATAATGCCTTTGTATTATGTCGGAAGATATCCGCAATCTTATGTAAAAGAGTAATACATTATATCCCATATTCATTATGGTAAAATATACTCTTGATATTCATTATTATATAAAGAGATGTTATTATGGAGAATTATATTATCCCATATGTAATATGTGAGAGTAATTCCTCCTCATCTTATATAATAGAGTCAAGGGAATCACATCACTCATCATGATCTATACTTTCACAAGTATCGCTATATTGTATTAGGGTTATTGGCATTGCTATCTATAAGCTTGAGGGAGATATTCTGGAGATAATAGAAGACTACCTTCTCGTGGACGTAGCCTAATTGGGTGAACCACGTATATCTGGTGTACTATTTTCTCTTTTTCTCTTTCTGTTCTTATTTAATTTGATATGTTATTGTTTGCATAGATAGGTAAGCTAGTTTAGTTAGATCCATATCTTTGACATGGTGTCCGCTTGTTGTTATGATCTAGCACCTTCTATTGCTTTCAAACAATATTTTTATCATTTGGGAATTGATTATTTCTTGTAGATTTACTTTCTATCTGGCAGCGAGTAGCCTTCTCTTCAGATCTGGGCATATTTTTGTAGTTTTTATTTCTAACCCTAACCCTATTGTGTAGATTTTTGCAAAAATTTTCAAGGGTTTGTTGATGTTGTTTTTGTAGATCTATATGATTTTTTGATTCTCCTTAAGGAGATCTATCTTCCAGTTGTCAAAACGGAAATTTTCGTCCAAGTTTGGTATACTTTGTGTAGGTTTCCTTCTTCGGTAGATTCGGCATTGTTTTCAGCCTTATACTAGACACTCGCGACTTTTCTTTGTAGGAACCCATGGTTAACCGCAATTGTTCTTACTGCAAACCCACGAATACTCTGCAAAATCATGACATCCTAGTGCGCAAACCCGCATATGCTCCAGCATACTCGTGACTGTTCCACTATTGAACCTGCATTTGCTTCAGACTATTCATGACCCTCCATGTGTTGAGCTCGCGAATGCTTCGGCAGATTCGCAAACTTATAGAGCAGAGACCCGTGAGTAGCCGCGACTCCATGACATCGCAACCCGCAAGTAATCGTGACCTTTGCTGAGCAGAACCCTTGAGTATCAGTGTTTATTGGCAGGTTTCCTGTTGGCAAACCCATGACTGACCATAACTCGCTCAATATTTCCTGGAATTTTTATTATAACCTATTTTTGGAACTGGAGAAGTTGTTCTGCATCCACCTACTCAAACAAAACAAAAGTATGGGAAAGTCTAGGAAGTCAATCAAAAGGGTTGTAAGTAAATGTTTCTCTTTCCTTTACTGTTTTTTCTAACTGTGTTTTTTTTGCAAATTTAGATCAGTACAGTAAAGTATTTCAGTTTTCTGTTATTCACTATCTTTCTCTTGTCATTTCTAGCATTTGGGTTTCTAGTCAAAATTTCTATCATTATGACTTTAGAAGTTTCTTGTGTTCTTGGACTTGTTGGTCCTAACTATCTTTCCTGGAAGAGAAAAATGATCGATATTCTCAGGAGTAAGAATCTATGGAGGATTGTTAATGGTGCACACACGAAATCTATTGATGCTCAAGATTTAGCTATATGGGAAGATAAATGTGATCAAGCAAGAGGGCTCATTGGGAAGATAAATGTGATCAAGCAAGAGGGCTCATTGGTCAAATAGTTGTAGATAGTCTTCAGGTAAGTATAGAGGCAAAAGAAAGCCTAGTTGAGGTATGAAAAACTCTTTCTTCTTTATTTGATAAATCTGATGATGTTTCTGCTTATTACCTTGAAAAGAAGATTTATGAGCTAGATCCTACTAAATTTGATAGAGTAGAATTATATCTTGCTGAAGTGAAAACTTTAAATGAAAAATTAAATAATTGTGGTACAGATTACAAGAAAATGGACACTGCTCTTATAATTCTTGTAAAACAAAAATTGCCATCTTGTTTTGATATGTTCATTCAAACTAGGAATAGAGCTATTGAATTGTCTTCAAATACCACAAAACCTACTATTGATGATTTTTGTAAAGGATTAATTAATGAGCAAGAAAGGTTAATTGTTTCAGGACAACTAACACCTAATAAGGTTCTTATGGCACATAATAAGAATCCTAATAAAAGTTTTAATAATGTTAAAGGTTCTAATTCACACACTTCAAATCCTACTAATAACTCTGGTAATGCTTCTAATGCACATCATGACAATAGTAAGAAGAAGAAAGTGTATGATCCTTATAAGCATTGTGGTAAAACTAATCATCCTGAAAAGAACTGCTTTAAATTGAAACGTTTAAAAGCTAAATCTAAAAAGAATGGTTCTGATGAATCACAAGTAGCTTTGTGTGCTTCTGTTGTTTTTTCTAGTAATTCTTCTTCTAATGTGGAATGGATAATGGATTCTGGTGCTTCTAAACATATGACTGGTAATGCTTCTTTAATTTCATCTTATGACAATAATAAAAACTCATCTCAGAAAGTTTCTATAGGTGATGGTAAACAACTTTCCGTAATTGGTTCTGGTAATGTTAATGTTGCTAATGGTCAATTGGAAGATATTTTTCATGTTGAAAATATGCCCATCAACTTACTTTCTATTTATCGCGCATGTCAAAAAGGATATAAATTTGAGGCTTGGCCTAATAAATATGTTCTTAAAGATATCAATCAAAATTTCAAAGTAGTTTCTTCTGGTCCTGTTGATTATACTGCTGGTTTATATAAATTTGTTGGTTTTAATTCAATTAAAAGACAACCTTTTTATTCCTATGTTGCTCATGTTGATGAACTAAGTAAATTATGGCATGAAATATTAGGTCATTTGAATTATGGTAAAATGCAAATGTTAACTAAAATGGTACTTGGCTTGCCTAATGTTTTGTCTACTAACAGTGTTTGTGAAGGTTGTGTTCTTGGTAATTGTTATCGGACATTCTACCAAAGACGGATCTAAGGCGTGATCTCCCTAGCTCAAAGTGAGTCTAGAACAAATAAGACAGGCTACTAATGCATTTCCTAGATCTACTTAAGGATCGAGTATTAAATGTATTACCTTTCACTTCGCAATCATTTCTCCTGAATGCTACTCTGCGTCTCACGGTCGTTAGATCCAAGCTGCAAGACTTGTCAAGACAAGAAACAAGAGAAACAAGTAAAAGGCATCTATACATTAATATATCTAAGTAAACAGTTAAGCAGGTAAACTACTCAATATCATTATGCACATGAACAATATTGGTGGAAAGCATTTGTATTACTGTAAAAAGAGGGAAGTACATAATAGAGATATAGAACTACAACCAAGGCTTAACACTGCAGCCCTTCTCCGACAAAGCCAATTTCCATATCCTTATAAGGAAGTATGAGTTCTCTAATAGGTGAGTGGAGATGTTCCAAATGTACTTTCACCAGCATGTAGATGCCATAGACTTCCTCCCTTTGGATGGGAGTGAGCTTCATTCATGTAGGACTAAGTGGATAGGGTATGGATAGGATAGGTTGAGAGATGGTAGGAGAGGCTTAAGGGATCTCTCCAAAGTATTAGGAACTGAGTGCCAACTCCTCCAAGAGGTCAGGGATAGGGTCCCAAGTCAGCAAGCTTCGAGAAGAACCTCGAAGAAGCTATTTTTGCCATCTAACTAACTTCATCGCACCATGTAATGGGGCAATGTGCGACGTCGCATGTTTCTCATGTGAAGCCTACAACGACCCTTCAAAACCTAGCACAATTGGGTACAAATCTTCCCTGGTTGATCACTTAGTCAAGAATCTTCAGGGGTGTATATACTGAATCTTATGATGAGCAGATTTTGCGTGTAACAGAATGCCCCCCAAAGCATGAAGCTGTTGAAGATAGACAGGTGAAGTGCTTTGATAGAAGTAATGGCAATAGACTTGTTAGACGAAGGACACCGCTGCAGTACACAACTGACTCTGAACTGACAATCCCATATAAAGTGCAACATGGCTGCCGACCAATACAATGTAGATCCATGGTAGTAATGTCCGACTAAACACAATCATGGCTACTAGACACAAGCGTAGATCCATGATGAGATGATAACATAGCCATGACCAATACAAATGTGGATCCGTGTATATAACTCAATACAAACTCCATCGCAACTTGGGTAAAACATGACTCCCCAGGGTCTTCAAGCTGAACCCGCAATGATACAAATCTATCCATGTGATTACAAATATCTTGACATCGAACATGGTAGAAACCACTTGATTACCAGCCATTGATGTAAACTGTTAACAAGTGCGAGGGAGATCACCATTGATGTTAATGATTCCCAAGGTATCATAGTACATATCATCAAGCGTGAATAAATGAGTTGAAGTCGAACGCAAGACAAAATATTTCAATCAAGAGTCAATGATGTAAACTCATGATGAAAGAGAGGTAGCCTGCCATTGAGGCATGCAGGGCCAAGGTACTTGATTGGTTTCTAGATTCGATCCTCGGATGATGTGTTGAAGTCGACAAGGATGAATCCGTCGAAGGAGGGCCATGATAAATCCCCCATCAATTGACACGAAACATGACAAAAATGTATAGGGTAGATCGGATGGTACAGTAACATGCAAGACTGACTCAGAGTAGACCGACGTGATGGCGGGTATACTGACTACAGATGATAAATGATAGACATATTCTTGAACATGGGCTTGGCATGACTTGGCAGTATTGACACGATGAGTGCGACACAAATTATCAAAGCGACTGATGATGGAAGCTTTTCTTTGAATGATTCAAAGGAGTAACGAGACTTAGGAGATAAGTGGGACTCGAGGACAAATGGATGATCCAAGTGCTGTATGCAAATGCAGATGAGTGCCATGTTCAAGAATGACTACATATTGCCACTAACAAGGATGTAACACAAACGCTTTCATTTTTCCCCATCATGAATGATGAGTGCCTCATGTGTTTTTTATGAGCTTGATGAGGGTAACCAGATACTTGGTATAGCTCATCTCATAGATGAGTCCAATCCCAAATATTTTCTGAATCTCAGATAGGAGGAGTTCGTCCCATGACAGGCTCTTCAATGTGAGAATTTTAATGAGTCTATAGAAGGTAAACTCGGTCGTCATTTCATGTTTAGAGAGTCTAAAAAGAACTAAAGAAGAATCCAACAGTCCTTTTTCATAAAGTTAGCCTCATCGTCTGAAAAAGGGTAAAACAATGCGGGAGATGACTCTTCCAGTCATGATTGGTTGGAGTATACCTTTTTCGTAATTAGTGCCTCCTGGTCCGAAAAAGGAGTAAACTATCACCAAGAAGACGACCATTCAAATACTTTAACAAGCGTGAATGTGAGAAGTTCGCTTGGAAATCTTTTCATTTTTTAAGAGCTTGAAAAGAGATTTATGGTAGATTCCGGGGGGTGTCCTTTTCTGTGGGAGTTTAACGAGCCCGGAAAAGTGATAAATCATAACTCGGTACTTGTTCTCATAGTTTCATGAGTACGATAACAAATGAAGAGTAAACTCATCATCACGCAATAATTACAAACTAACCATTGCAAAAATAACGAGAAGGGAGTGTTCACACCTGTGATGACCGTTGTGATACGACAAACAACACAAAAGACTACTTACAACTCCTGCACACTAGAAAATGTGTCAAATAGCCCCAAATACGACAAAAATGGTCAAAAACTATGATAAATGCCCTAAGAGCATCAAAATATTTGAAAACGATTATTCTATTCTATTTATAAATAGAAAAATGGGCTAAAAATAGTTTTCATTGTTTCATTTGCCAATTTGGGAGGAGAAGTACCAATTTGGAGCCAAAATTTCCTTTGCAGATTCTGGGAGCTACGATCCACCATTTCACCCACCATTAGGAGCAAGTAAGCCTAAACTTCATCCAGCAACTTTCTAGTGGATTAGATTTTGTTCCTAGGTTCAATTTTTGGGTTTTTTGATGAATTCATGGAGGGCTATTGCGCTCTCGGCTCGTCGCAGTTGGCCCTTTCGGGAACTACGACAAGACCGACTCGATGCAAGTCCCGAATGAGTGAAGTCGATGACATTGCACTGTATGCAAAAGTATAGTGCGATGGCGGAGATGCATTTCCCAAACATCAAAATAAACTCAAAAAAAGAACTTGTTGTGGTTGAAGTAGGATCTAATAGTGTTTAAATGTCCCTTTTGGCAGGTTGCTAGCAAGCCAACATGGTTTTAGAGTGGCGGGAAAGAGAACACAAAGTAGAAGATGTATACGCTGCCAATGATCCACAATGTGTGGATGCCTTGAGGAATTGCGTTTTGCTCAAGTTCTTTGACATTCATGGGATGAGACATTAGAGGAAATTTCAATTTAAAATGGGCCTTCCCAAAATAATACAAATTCAACGTCATCATGTATTAGCCAATCAAAATGCTTTAAAATTCAAAAAGGGAGCACCTAAAAAAGTTGGAGGGAAAAAATTAAAACTACTTTTCTGGATCATATTTTCAACTTATCTCCTTGTAGGTTTACTCAAATTTCAAGTGGGAGGACTCATTGGATGCATAATTAAATTATACATCCAACGAGTACTCATGTTTTATACTTTTAACAATATCCACACCATGAAAAATCGAAAATACATTAAAAACGTGTTTTCTCTTACTAGAAACACGATTTTTAATGTATTTTCAAGCTTTCATGGTGTGGATGTTGTTAAAAGTATGCAACATGAGTACTCGTTGGATGCATAATTTCATTATGCATCCAATGAGTCCTCCTGCTTAAAATTTGAGTAAACCTACAAGGTGATAAGTTGAAAATACGATCCAAAAAAGTAGTTTTTTTCTCTCCCTCTACTATTATTTTATTATTTTCTTATTATTTTCCTTAGGAGGCCCATTTTTTACCCAAATTTCCTCTAATGTCCCAAATCCTGTTGCTATCACACATGCTCCAGAGTTGGGATGCGGACCAACAACATTTCGTGATTGGTGAGCACATCCTCACAATAGATGTCGAGGACATCCATTTTCTCACAGGTTTGTCCCGGAGAGGGGACCTTGTATCTCTTACTGAAACATGGGCTAGTGACTGCATAGTCGATGACATGGTGTCACGGAATTGTACCACTCTTGGTCGATCTTCCAGTGGGAAGATTGCTATTAGGGATGTGGTTAGCTTCCCACTACATACCATACTGTTTACTATTACTAGAGTGGTGGGAAGCCAAGCCCCACACATGGCTACTCGGGCTCAGATGCTTTATGCAGAGGACTGTATGTCCCCTAGGATTTTCAACTAGTGCGAGGGTCTCCTCACAAACCTCCGAGCTTAGCTGACCAAGTGTCGGTGGGAAGAGCTCAAGCAATTTGGTTATGGATCGATCATGGTATCATTCCTCTTCGAGCGGATCCCTCTCTTGCATCCATAGTTAGTACTAGATGATAGGGAGCCTAGAGATCCCCACATGCTCAGATGGGTTGAGGTGATGACCCATCATGGTGGAGGACCTATCATCAGCTTTGGTCCTGAGTTCTTCAGCTGGCTGGAGGGCCAGTCACTCATGGTTGAGGACTTCCCGTATGGTGGTATGGATTTCAAAGAGGATCCTGACTTAGTGCTGCTCGAGGGTGCAGCATGGGGTGACATAGGTGAGAACAAAAACCCTTGTACTTTTAGTTTTGTATATTTATCATTTTTTTGATGTAGTACTGATAAGTATGTAACATGTGTGTGCAGATGTGGGGCCCGTACTACTGGTAGTACTTTCCCTTCTGGCAAGGAGAGACAGAGGTGGGGATGCAATTGTGCCCCCAAGTGCTCATGCTGCCATTGAGGAGATGGAGGAGGTATACAGGAACTTGTCCCAGTTGACAGTAGAGGTTCCTAATCCAGCGATAGATGACCTGCCAAGACCTATGTAGAGGTTTGGGGTTGGAGCATCCATATGCTTCAATGCCCTACTCCGCAAGGTAGCGAGGACCGTGGATTGCTTCCTTACTCAGCAATAGTGGGTTGTACATGCTAGGCATGGTGTACGGGTCAAGAGTCAGGCTTGCTGACACTATTATACTTGTACTGAGAGCTTAGAGGCCTCAGATTTTGTACTACTGAAAGCTATGAGGCTTCAGGTTTTGTAGAGACTCACTGAAAGCCATCGTGCTTCAGATTTTGTACTAGCACTACTTTTGAATGATATATATATACATAAATTCCTGGCGATTTATGCATTATGTGTTTTAAAATGATGAGTGATGTGATCTCGTTTACATGTTTGCTTTTATACATTGCATTATTTACTTGTTGTGAATGCGTTTACATATTATGAATATTAGGTGTGTGTGATGTACCAATCCAAAATGAAGTTGGCCATCAAGTCAACAACTTTGTTTAACTCTCATGGAATGTGTAGGTACTGAATGGATTCAAATGACCTTTCCATGAGACATACTCGTCTGAAGAGATGGAGTAAGGTGGGATCACGGATGGCGTAAACCCGGTAAAGATGGGAAACCACTAATTGAGAATCCATGTCGATGACAATGTGGTTCATACCCAAGGAAATGGCATTAGCTAGGGTTCCGATTACTGCCTGATATTCTACGGCGTTGTTGGTCGCAAACCCTAGGCAACTTCCTCCTGAGTTAATGAGCTCACCTGTTGGGGAATATAGTACCCAGGCTGCCGAAGCAAGCTTACGGGCATGCCATCTGGTGCCGTCCGCGAATCCATAACACGTTGCCATCTGCACATGCAAACAGAACATGGTATAAGGAGTGGAAACAAGATCTAAAGATACTAAAAAATAAAAGCGTCACAGCACACAAAAACACAAAAAACACGCCATGTACAGTATATACAAGAAATTCTAAGCGTGACGAGTTTAGGCATAGTATCTCTTCAGGTAAATCCCATTACGGGATTCACCCAAAGAGATTCCATCATAATCTTCAAGCTCGTAAGCTCCCTTTTCCAAAACACGTTTGACAATGTAAGGTCCATGCCACATGGATTCGAACTTTCCTACTCCTAGTTTGTCGTGCTTCTGGTCATAAGTGAGGACCAGGTCACCCTCGTTAAAGATGCGAGGTTCAACTGACTTGTCGTATTGGGATTTGATGCATTTCTTGTGCGCTTCATTAGCAAGAGTGGCATCTCAGCGGGATTCGTCAAGTTTTGCTAAGTGCAGGAGACATTCTTCTTCGGCAGTAGTATTAGGAAGAAGTTCGACAGCGAGTTGTAGAGACGCAATTTCGCACTCTATAGGTAGGACAGCCTCCAATCCATAGACTAGTTGGAAAGGAGTGTAACCTGTGGTGGTTTTAACAAAGGTTCTGTAGGCCCATAACGCTGAAAAGAGCATGTTATGACAATTGGATTTCTGTGTACCTACCATCCTTTGGACCATGGTTTTCAAGACTTTGTTAATGGCCTCGACTTGTCAATTGGACTGCAAGTAGTAGAGTGTTGAATTTTCATGGCGAAAACCCAACCTATCGCTCAGTTCATCAACCATATGGTTCTGAAAATGGGAACCATGATTAGTAACAATTGCCTAAGGAACTCTAAACCGCGCTATTACATGATTGAACATGAAGAGTACAGCGGTTTTGTCGTCATTCTGGTATGTAGGCACAGCCTCGGCCCACTTTGTAAAGTAATTCACAGCTACAATGATGTAACTATGCCCCCCTGCCGAGGTAGCCTTACAATGCATAAAGTCAATGCCCAATTTTGCGAAGGGGCCTACGGCAATAACCGGGTTTAATGGGGTGGGGTGGGTGCACTTCTTCGTATGGAAGTGTTGGTGAGGAAGACATTTTTTTACGGCCTCAATACAATCTTTGAATATAGTAGGCCAATAATATCCTTCACACAAAATCTTCTGGGTTGTAGCCATCCCAGAGAGGTGGCCGCCACATGCCCCAGCATGACAGTCATTCAGAAAGCATTCGGCTTCATCATGAGTTAGACAACGTCAAAGAATTGAATCAATGCCATAGTGATACAAAGTATCATTGATGATTAAATAATACTTCGCATGGTGACATATCTTACAATGGTCGTCACGAGACAGTTGAAGGTTGAAGCATTGGGTTTGAAGATATAATGAGATATCTCCATACCATGGATTAGTCGTACTGATGAGAAACAATGATTCATCTGAAAAAGAGTCATTGTGCTTAATTTCTGCATCAGGACGGGGAAGGTCACATATCAACTCGGCAAACACCAAAGACTTTTTTGACTTGGTTTTCTCGAAGAGAAGATCAAATTCTTGCAGTATTACGATCCAACTTGAATACTTTCCCCCAAGAACCTATCGCGTCAGGACATGGTACATGGGGTTCAAGTCTGCGATGATGGTGGTGGTGGTGAGCAAGATATAGTGCCGAAACTTTTGGACAGCGATGACCGCTGCGAATGCGAGTTTTTTGACATGTGAATATCTAGTTTCAGTGTCGGTGAGACCGTTAGTTTCATAGTATATTACATGTTCCTCGGCGTTTTGATCCTCCTGTACCAAAACCATAGCGATAGTGGTAGCAGAAGCAGTGAGATATAAGATATAATCTCGATAATAATTGGGTGGTTGGAGCACGGGGGCATGCGTGATAGTATGTTTGATATTGTAGAAGGAATTTTGAGTTTGGTTGTCCCAAATGAATGGGATGTTTTTCTTGAGCAGTCTCATATACTCTTGAGTCTTCTCCATGAAGTTGCAAACAAAACATCTTAAATAATTCACCTTCCCTTGGAGACTTTGAAGTTCCGTCACATCAGTCAGAGGTGGCAGGTTGATGATGGCCTCCACCTTTAAGGGATCAATGCGGATCCCATCCTTCGAAATGATAAATCCTAAGAGGCATCTAGACTCAATGCAAAAGATACACTTATGAGGATTCAGATGGATATTGTACCATCTACATTTGAGGAAAATGGCCGTCAGATGATCAATGTGGAACTCGCGTTGCTTTGAGTGAGCAGGGAGATCATCCAGGTAATGTTCCACAAAGTCCTTAATGTCATGGAAGGCATACAACATAGCTCGCTGAAACATAGCACCGACATTTTTAAGGCCAAATGGGAGTTTGTGGTATGAAAACGTTCCCCATGGGAAAATGAAAGTTGTCTTGTGTTGGTCGGCAGGGTTGATCTCAATCTGGTTGTAACCAGAAAAGCCATCCATAAATGAGAAGATGACGTTTCCAGCACAATTGTCGATAATTTGGTTGATGAAGGGGGTCGAGTAGTTGTCTTTTGGACAAGCCCAGTTAAAGTCCCGATAATCGACACAAACGCGAATGGTACCCTGCTTTTTGTTCACAGGGACGACGTTTGAGACCCAGTCCTTCAATGGGACAGGATAAATAAAACCATCCTTTAAGAGCTTTTCAATCTCTGCCTTGATTGCTGCCGTCTTCCGAGGGTGTACCGGTCGCAATTTTTGGTGTACAGGTTTGACGTAGGGATAGGTTTTTATTTCATGAGAAACAATTGCAGGGTCTATCCCAGGCATCTCCTCATAGGACCAAGCAAATATGTCTCGAAATTGCTTGAATAAGGCCGTGCCAGCAACTATTTCTTCAGGGGAACACTTCTGGCCTATGTGAATGTGTTCCACTATACCAGGTTTCACCAAGATGCCTATTGGGGTGGTTGGCTCAATGTTGGCCAAGTTGCCCTCCATGTTCGTAAGACATGTAAGGATGGGGGAATGAGGGAATGGGTATATGTATGGTGAAAAGAGGGTGTGGATGTTGTCCTCTATGTACTCCAAAGGAGGAAGAAAAGATGACCTATGGTGTAGATCATCCCACAGACCGTCGTCAACATTCATAACTTCCATGATGGACTCGTCTGAATGAAAAGTCCAAAGTAAGAGATCAGGCAGAGATGATGTCCATCGTAGAGAATGGGATGGAGAGGCCATGGTTAAATGGTCCTCCGATACTGATTGGATAGCCTTGTAGATACATTCAGCGGGTGAAGGAGGCATTATATCTCCAAGTAGGTGTGTTGTGGCTTCATCCGGTACAAGCCAAGTATCGGTAGAGTGAGATAAAATCTCTGTGGAGATCATGTTCACTGTAGCAACATGATTAGGGGGGTCCGTCATAGGAAAAATGCCCATGAGAGATGAATCTTTCAAAAGGCCAACCCCTATAATCTCATACTGTTTCAACATTTGTCCAATGGAAGGAACATGGTCACCAGGATGAGTAGTCACCTCTGGTGCGCAAAAATCTAATTGGTCGATAATAACAATTCGTCCTTGGTGGGGGAATTGTACTATGTGGAAGACCGAAGAGGCTACTGCCTACATGGAGTAAAACCAATTGCGACCAAGCAAGAGATTATAATCTATTGAGGCCGAGAACACTTCCACGTTAATAGTTACGGTCTTTCTTCCCAACTCAACTATAAGCGCTTGTAAGAGCCCATGAGGTTGAAAGTCACGCCCGTCGAATGCTTTCAATGTGGTGGGAGAATGATTCAATTCGGGGGAGCCAATGGCTCTCCAACAGGTGAACGACATGACAAAAGTGGAGGCACCTTCATCTAAAAGGGTACGATGGACAATCTTCCCAGCAATGTTCGCAGAAACTTGGAATGCAAGCTGGTGGGAGAGCCTTGGCTTGAAGTGGTCAAGTCGGAACATGATGGTATTCGAGGAATCGGGGTTGACTACACGGATGGCTGCAAGGAGAGTTTTAAGTTGATTAGGAAAATTATGCAAAAATTCTAGGGTAGACATGGCGCAAGGAGCTTATGCCAAGTCTTCTACGATATTGTAATTTTGTGCTGCTCGAGTGTTGGGACTGAAAATAGCTTTTCAAATTGTACTCTTGGGTGGTCGCAATATCAAGTCTAAGGATGGCTTCTCAATGGTGAGAGAAGTTGATGGTATAGTGACATCAGTTAAGGAGTCGGAAGCTTTTTCAGTATTACTTCCAGTGGATTCCTTCTAAGGGATTGGTTCGTAAGATCGCAAGCAAGTGTTCAAATTGATCGTCTCGTTATGCACAATGAGAACATGTGCGGTATTGGATGGTTCCCCCTGGGATGGGGGGTTTTGAGAAATCATCTGCTGGTTCTATGTAGGAAACAGATCATTGAGGAATGCGGGAGTTGGTTTACCCCTAAGGAACTTTTGTAATTCGTCTCTATGGGGACATTATTTGGAGAAGTGGTCATCTCCACACAGTAAACAAGGATACTTTAGCTTCTGTTTCTGCTTGGTATCGTCAGGAGTGCTCTTTTGTTCCTACTGGGCGGAAGACTTTTTGGGTTTCCCCTTGTTCTTCTTTTTGCCACCGGACTTCTAAGATGAAGCTGATTGGACAGAATTCACCTCTTCAGTTAGAGTAGGAGTGGTGGATTTGGTGGTGATGTGGCTAGCCTGAGTCGGTAAGGGGGAAGAACCGTGGAGGTTAGATGATCCAATAGTGCTAGAAGCAGGCTGGGTGTTAAGGGATCTAATGATTCCATCAGTTTGGAGTCCCTTATGTGGTTTTGCAGGGTCATTAATGTCACGGAGTGCATCATCTCTCTCCCTGCCCTACCACTAATCACTTCACCATCCCTATCTTTATATAAACCACTAACTACCAATATCTCTTTCTCTAAACCCCTAACCCCCAATATCTCTCTCTGTAAACCCTAACCTACTCTCTCTTTCCCTCTCTCTAAACTTCTACCCTCCAATCAATCACTTTCTATCTAAACTACTAACCCCAATCTCTCTCTATATATAAACCCCTAACCCCCAATTTCTCTCTCTAAATCCCTAACCTCCAATCTCTCTCTCTCTCTCTCTATCTCTAAACCCCTAACCCCCAAACTCTCTTCTCTCTCTAAACCCCTAACCATGAATCTCTCTCTTTCTCTCTCTCTCTCTCTAAACCCTCAACCACCAACTCTTTATCCCTATATTAAACCCTCACCCTCAATCTCTCTATCTAAAACTATAACCTCAAATCTCTCTCTCTCTCACTAAACCTATAACCTCCAATCTCTCTCTCTCTATCTAAAACTATAACCTCCAATCTCTCTCTCTCTATCTAAACCTATAACCTCCAATCTCTCTCTCACTAAACCTATAACCTCCAATCTCTCTCTCACTCTCTAAACCCCAAACCACCAATCTCTCTCTCTATCTGTCTCTCTATTTAAGGCCCTAATCCCCAATGTCTCTATCTCTCTCTGAACCCCTGACCCCAAAACTTTCTCTCTAAACCCCTAACCACCAATATCTCTCTCTTTCTAAACTCCTAACCACTAATCATTCTTTCTCTCTAAACCCTAACCTCCACCCAATCTCTCTCTATATCTAAAGTCCTAACACCCAATCTCTCTCTCTCTCTCTCTCTCTCTCTCTCTCTAAATCACTATTAAGCCCCCAATATCTCTCTCTCTCTCTCTCTCTTGCTCACTACACCCCTAAACCCTAATATCTCTCTTCCACTAAACCCTTAACCAACCCAATATCCCTCTCTATCTCTCTAAACCCAACCCACTCTCTCTCTCTCTCCCCCTCCCCTCCTTTCAATAAATTACATCCCTCTTTATAATCGCATTTACTCTTTCTGTCTCACAATCCCCCATCTTCCCCTATACCATAAAGCCTAAACTCCCATCTCTCTATGTATCCTATTTATTACCCTAACCCACTACTCTCTCAATTTCTTTAAGGATCCCTCTCGATCATAAACATTCCCCAAGGTGTAGTGAAGGTCGTCTTTTCTCGATCATCAAGGTGCATTGCTACTTGGTTATAGCATGAGAACCCATCCATCATAGACACTCGAGTCGATCCTACCACCTCTTGTTGAATATGGTCCATTTTGGGTAAGGGATAGTTGTCCTTCAATGAGCATTTATTCATATTTCTGAAATCGATGCATAGTCAGATCTCACCATTCTTTTTCCTGACTAGAACTAGGTTAGCCACCCATTCTGAATATCTTAGAGAGATAATGATCTTTGCGTCAAGAAGCCTCCTTCCTTTTCAATTAATGGTAGGAGGATGGGGTTTACTTGCCTCAACTTGTGTTTTATAGGCCTAGCATCAGGCTTTAAAGGAATCCTATGTTGTATTATGGTAGTATCATAGGTTCTAAGGTCCTCATACTTCCATGCAAACACATCTGCATAATATTTGAACAATTCCTCATACCTTTACCTTTGCTTGCTCGTAAGGGACTCAGACAGTCTGATGAACTTGGGATCTTCCATGGTACCAAGGTTTACTTCCTGTACGGCTTCAGTGGTCGACTGCATTGTTCGTTTGAACGCGACATCATTTTTGTCGAACAATGGCTCTAATGGAACAAGGCCTTTCGGAATAAAATTGTTTTTTAACTGTAGAACCTTATGACCAGCAACTTGCTATCTAAATTTAGAGCTTTCGGCATCTATTTCCTACGAATTACTTCCTTCTGCTTCTTTGGAGTCGCTATTTGCTTCTGTGTTTGAGAATTCTCCGACTAGGTGCAGAAAGCATTTAATTTGTTGGTCATCTTCAAAAACTTTCCAACTTTTAACGTTGTCGGGAATGGATGGGCGGTATCTCATTTCAACTTCATAGTTTAGATTTGGCTTTTTTGGGGGGTGAAAAGAGATGACCATCATGGCCAAAGCATCGACTTGTTGATTTTCTTCTCGAGGCACAAATGTAATGTTGAAGGCATCAAAGAAGTTATCAATAAGGTCCCAAGCTAGATTGTGGTATGCTCTGAGTCTAGGATGCTTAGTCTAATAAACATCTCTGATCTGATTCACCACGAACTCAGAATCTCCGAAAACCGCTAGTTTACTAATTTTCAAGTCCTTTGCTGCTTGGAGACCAAGGACAAGTGCTTCATACTCGGCTACATTATTGGTGGTGTCGAAATTCAGCTTGTACGACAAGCTAATTTCAACTACCAATGGTGATATCAAAATTGCGCCTGCTCCGGATTCATCTTTGGAGGAAGTTCCATCAAAAAAGAGTTTCCAGATTTGGTCCTAGCCATGTTCAGCTACTGGTTCTATCGCTTGAACATGCTCGATTTCTTCTTCGGCTGAGTCCCCTACTGATAGTCTGCAGCAACCCATGTTCTCGTCGACAGCATATATAGGATAATTCATGGGACTATCTTGGTCGCTTATAACATAGGCGAACATAGCTTCCCTATATAATTGCTTGGTTTCTCCAGAAAAAATAGGTATTGTAGCATACTTCATGTCCATCTACATGGTTCCTCCTAGCTTTTTAGCCCAGCTTATTAACAGGAGCATACCATATTTAGTCAGAAGCTCTACTACCACCACGTCCATCATTACACTTTTAGTTGGTATCTGGGCCAGAGTGAGCACCATGTCTTTTATCATCCCGATGCACTTTACCTTTCTGGAATCAAAACTGTAAAGCTCATGGTATGGCCTGGTAATTTTCAATCCCAACTGTTCCATTATGACTTTGGGCATTAAATTGTGAGATTCCCTAGAGTCCAACATACAATTGTGGAGAAGCTTTTCGTGCACATTCAGGGTGACATAGAACGGGGTAGTTGGTTCTTCTTTACTGTTAATGCGTGGGCCACACTGAAAAGAAGGGGCCTCATCGTTAAGATTTATAGAATCTTCTTGATCAATGCTTTTAGCTCGGTGAAGCATCTTGTTGATCTGGCCTTGGTACCTAGGATTCCTTATTAACTCGGTCAATGGAACAACTATTTTCAATTTGTTCAACTCTTGTTCCAGACTGAGAGAGGTGTACCCTTCTCTAGGAGTCCATTCTATTCTCATATGGGGGCTTATGCTTGTATGACTTAGGATGTCTGGGATCATGGTCTCAGTTTCTTTCTCTTTAGGGAGGTCTTTTTCTTTGGGCACAAAGGCGACTTGAGGGGGCTTTGTTTGGGCTGACTTCTATGGGGATTTTCGTAGAATGGGTCCACTCTGCTTATCGGAATCTTTTAACCTTGGTCCTCGATTGCACCTCTTTTGGATCTTCTCAGGTTGAGCATTACAAGAAACAAGATGATCCTCGTGGAAATCTTCACCTTCTTGGGAATAAAGAAGATTTGGGCCATCGTCCTCATATAACAATGAACTCTCATAGTCTTCCCTGGTGAGGTGCATGAGATGTGAATCTTCTTCCACCCAATTTAGTTGTTCTTCAAAATCTTCATAACCTTCCCCTGTAGCGATCTCGACTAGATTATTTTTCTTTTCACAAACAGGAGGTCTCAGTGGCTCTTCATCTACTCTTTTATCCCTGTATGCCATCTGTGGATTGAAAGGCCTTCTAAACTTATTAGGAGGATGAGGAGGAGACTGTCGGTTAGGACTAGTACCCTCTAATTCCATTCTAGTGACCTTATTTGACAAGTTCTTAATGATATGGGTTATCTCATCGATCTTTGCATCTTGAGAGTCTCTAATCTCTAAGGATATTCCTTCCTCCTTGGCCTTCCCCTTGTCTTTGGGTTCAGGATCACTGGTCATTTTAATTTTCCCTCCAGCTCTCAGATTTCCTTCAACATCAATGGCATCATCATGCATATTGATGAGCGAGACTTTCCTTCTTTCCCTCAAAGTCATGGAGAAATCTGAAGGGAAGGCAGCTTCATAAGTGACCTGAGTTGCGGCTTCCATAGGACGAATGTCCTCGGGGATTCTGAAATACTGTTTGTTAAATCTAGCCACAAAATCGACCACATTTTCAGAGCCGCTTTTCTTGAGAGCAAAGAATTCGGTTAAATAATACAGACTGTCCCATTTAATTCCCCACTTCTTGACGAAAATAGATTCCAACATTTCCATAGTACTAATTGAGGCATTAGGTAAAGATCTGAACCATTTTTTGGCTTCTCCTTCTAATGACTGAGCAAAAATTCTCATGAATACATCATCGTGCTCAATTAGGATGTTATTTGTAAAATCTTGAAATCGATCCACATGGTCTTCGGCAGATGTCCCTTTACTGCCATCATATTTCAGCAGCAGCTTCAAGTAATGGGTAGGCATATAATTTAGGGGTGTAGGTAACTGCAGGGGTTCATGACGGCTTGCCACCCATCTTGGTGTTCTGGGGGGTGGTGGAGGTGGTCCTCCGCTTCCTCCTACTGACATGGAATGTGTGACATTTGGAATCTCTGCCTGTATGGTGGTTAGGAGTTTGGCCAGAGTAGTTTGAGCTACAAGGTCCTTGTTTACAGCAGGGATATTTCAGAAGCTCGAAAAATCAAGAGGAGTATGAGGATCTGGATGGAAAGGCTCGTTATCAGTGGTTCGGACAATAAATTCAGACTGGGGAAACTAAGGGCCGAACAAAGGGGGGGAGAAACTGCGTTGATAACTTGGTGAGGTAGATTGGTATCTTCCATGTCTCGATCTGCAAGAGACTGAATCTTCAAGAGCCACAAATTCTTTGTGGCTAGGGTTCTGGCGAGTGTGTCTTCATCCAAATGTCAGGATTTCTATTGTGGATTCGCCAGGTGGGTAACAGCCTGCAACTCAATTTCATCCACCATGAAACTGAGAGCGTATGATCTTGTCATTATACCCAGTGAAGATATATCTTCTTGATTGCTTCCCCGACGACGACGCCAAAAAAGATGTTAGTCCTAGAGACGTTTTAAATATGTTTTTTAGAACTGTGCTTGGGCGTCAATAATCACTTCTGAAAACTTTACTGAAGCACAATATAAATAACAGAAATAGTGTAGAATTCCGATCTTGAAATGTTAATGGGCAGTATTTCAATGTGCAAAGAAATCAGATTTTTGAGTAAAAAATGCAAATGGAATGGTGCAAGATAAAGGTATTGTGAGAGTAAATCTTTATTTTACATTTACATAATGGCGTGTTGAGTCGGGGGGAGGAATTCAACAGCCTTAACCAAATGAAAATAGAACACCATTTAAATAATACGAGGATATAACTTCAAGATAAATCAACATGAATACTTCAAGTACTAATCACCATTGAAGAAATAAATTTAAGCAAAAGCACTCATATAAATTTAGAATAGTTCTGTAAATCATATATAAATGAAGATATGAAAAACAACAGGAGATACTAACTGTGCACATCAAAACTTTGAATCCATCAATCTCCAAGATAGGGTAAAAATATGTCTCTTGTTGTATTGATCAACCATCCAACATAGAAGTAATACTTCTTACATAAGACAACCGACCCTTTGGCTACTGCCTACTTGGTTATATATAGCCTACCTACTATCTAAAATAGAATTTGTTACAATAAGTTCCAGCTCAACAACTTAAAATTTCTGTTTATACTCCTTAACAGAGTTTGTTACAAAATTACTGGTCATCCTACGACTGTGACCCAAGACCACTTTGCTAGCAGAGTAGTTCATCCGGCTTGACGAAATTCGCATCACCTTAAAATATAAGGTATCAACGACATGATGTCTTTCAGAACTAACTAGAATCCCTTAAACACCTACTGGACCATCTACGGCCTCATGAAGATGTAGCTACGACCATACTGCTGAAAGATGTTGCTTTGCAGATCATTGCTGCTTGCTTCTTCCAACCCGTCCAAGCCCTTTGCTCTCGGACCTTATTTTCGACGGGACAAAAGTTCGACTCAGATGCCGGGTTGTGGAACAGGACCTGATGCTGAGTCTGCTTCATTATAATTGTTCAGGTGCTACTGCTTCAGCATTTGATCATCCTTTGCTAGTGCCGGCACATACCCTTCTTCTGTGCTACTGCATACTAAAATCCTCTCTTCATTCGAACTGACGAAATAGCTGAACCTTCCTTAGACATCTCAGATGAGACCTCGGGCTTCTCCCGTCTAGCTGTTCACGAATGTGCATCTACAAGCTATTCATGGACGATGGTCGTCCGAATTCTCAATGCCCTGGATGAACCACCTCTAGAGATGAAATGTACCATTGCGAATTCCTTTCTTCAAATCTGAACCATTTTCCCGTGAACAATTCTGGAGTCTCAGGCTTGGAGGCTCAGGACTAGCGATGCTCAGAAAATAAAGAATGTAGAATAGCTTAAGACGAGGGGTATTTACAGACATGTTCATGCCCTCCTCGATGAGCGCATCTGTACCTACATAATGATTGCACGCATGTCCCTTTTGTCCTTTGGCTTTTGGGAGTGTACTTCAGCCAGTACAATGACGACCGAGATGACAGGGGAGTATGATAAGATAGCTACATTGGTGGTTTCAGGGCCTCCCAAGAGCGGTTTTAGGAAACAGCTTTAAGTCCCCTGAACGATCTTGGGGCTGCCACATGGAAAACACAGTTTTCGCATCAAGGGAGGACTGCTCCTGATATAGTTCGTGTCACTTCCCTGCCCTGACGCGCTTTCCACCGTTGATCTATGTTGGCACCTAAACAGTTCCCCTTCAGTTTGCAAAATGAAGGGGCCCCCATTAGAATTTTGTAGATACTTAGCTTGCTTGATTTGAAGGTGATCTCATGGATTTCTTTCTTCGATCCCTCAATTTTTGTGTTGTTTATCCTTTGGCTTGGCTTTCTTCAGATAAAGATTTGGTGGTTCGATTTATGCATGTCGTTTGATTCACCTAGATTTCTAGTGGTTCAACAATGCTTGGATACCCTTGGTAAATCTTGTCTGAATTGATTATATACTTTGGTTTGATTTGGTTGGATGGACATATTGCTCTAGCATCTTTGTCAAGTTGCGGTCTTTTGGTGCATTTTTGAATTAAATAAGCATCTCAACGAATTGAAATAATGTGAATGAATGTTGAGTTCTATAAATTCTATTAAAATATCAAGAGAATGCATTGTCTAAAAGTATAACGATGCCTTCAATTATGATTTTGAGCAATCTACCATCTTTCTTGTTTTTTCCTTCTTTAACAAAATAAATTAATGAAATTTTTTCATTATTATATTCTTTTACACCTTAAACAAATTCTAACCAAAGAACTTTAAAAAGCAAAATATATTCTCATAAAATCTAATTAACATTTTTCTTTTTATGGGTTCTTTTATTTTTATTATAACATTTTACTATGCATAAAGGTGTTATTATCAAAATTTAGTCAAAAGCGAAACGACATTAAAGGAAACCACTTTATCATTATGCATAAAAATTGATGCATGAGTTTTGTCATGTTTCATTTAAAAGGGATGAGAGGTTGGGAATTTAATATATGGCAAAATTATAAAATGAGTTTTATAAATCATGGTTAATATGAACATCAACGAAACTTCCCTTTCACATAAACACTAATGGATTGCCATCTTTCTTGGATTGACTCGTTCCTTTATCATGAGTCCACGTGTATAATTTGATGACTTGTTTAATTAATATGGAGCAATCTCATCGTTATTTTTGCCACGTTTCTCAACAAATTTTCAACCACAGAAAGTAATTGTGCAGGTTTATATTGTATTGGTTCATATGAGATGACAGTGCAGGTAAAATCATTTACAGTTGTATCGAGGCATTCTGATACTTTTGGCTGGTTGATCGTCATCACCAGTTTAATATTTATCCCAAAGATGGCAAAGCCTAGGGTGTGCAATGATCGCGAAGAGCTAAAATGAGTTAACCGTGTTGAAGACAAATGAAGGTCACCAAACGCATTTGAGGAGCTCAAATTTTCCATGATCACAAAGGGAGTACCGTTATATTTGAAATATGTTTTCATTTTGCAAATGATGATAGATTAAGATTTTTCTTTCATTTCTGCATATTCATTTTCTGATCATTATATTATGAAAGTGCAGGTATAAAAGATACAATGTGCAGTTGCGTCATGGAGGAGCAGTAAAGTAATATATATTTGTTACGAAATTTACCAATAGTGTTGGTAACCTGATCGTAAACAAGAGGCTCAATGCGGCGGTCATAATATCATTAAGTGAACCATCTGCAGTTTGATGAAACTACCGCAGTCAATGAGAGCATGAAGCTAGTGGAAAATTGCCACCAGACCCGCGGGAATAAAGGCTTACTTGCCAGAGAAATTGGAGATTCGATTAGCGATTTTTTATTGATGAAACTAATTCTATCACTGATTCGAGGTGTTTGTTGTTGGCTTGATCACCTATATAAGGAAGCAGAGAATTAGATAGGAAGGTGGGGGAAAACGCTCCAAGAAATTGGATGAAACTATTTTCTTTTCATTTTTCTGCATGCTGGGGGATCTCCATAACAAGACAGAAGAAAATGGTTTCTGTTCTTTTAATTTCTTTCTTTTTGTAAAGGAGTTTTTAATTTCTTTCTTTTTGTAAAGGAGTTTTTGGAAGAATAAAGTTGGAGGTACTGCCTGTTAATGGTTCGATTTCCTCGACATATGAGAGAAACATATTTTATACATCATTTTCTTATATTCTACGTAATTTGGATTTTCCTTGAACTTTTTCTGAAGATCGAAGTCATTGCAGAATCTTGGAGACTTTGGTAAAGTTTTCGAATATCATATTAATATACTGTATCTTTTCGGTGTTTCATTCTCTTTTGGTTTTCGTTCACTTGCATATATGTATACCTTGCTATGATATATGAAGTTAATGTTTGGTGATTTCGAATCTATATGTTAATTTGGGATGTGAGTAACTTATTCAATAGTTGAAATTAATGAATGGTTTTTGTTATTTCAATTTTGTATAAGTTGGTTCTTGTTATGTCCTAAACAAGCTGTGGCATGATTATATATTTCCATGTTTCCAGAATTGCATATATAAGTTAGCATTGTTGATTTCAGGTTTGAAATTCTTTATAATTATTTTGCAGGAGATGTTTATCTATTGTGAAATAATTAAGATTTACTTCTATATTTGGGGACTTTTCTACCAATTTAGAAGTGTCGATTATTTTCCTCTTTTGAACCTTAGATCAATACTATAATCCATGCTCTTGGCCAAGATAGATAGTCTACATTTAGGTTATCATAGAATAGAATTAGGAACTACTAATTTTATGCATTTAGCATAAATAGTGTTTAGAATTAGTTAGTCATTAGGTTAAATTTCATTGGTTTCTTAACAGATTGATTTAAGTGAACTTGACACACATTCACCTCAGAGAGACTCTCTATTTGAGAGCACATCATACAGGTAGCAGAGCCTTGATCCTATGAAAGACAGTTACCTTAAACACATACAAGATTGCATTAAGTCAAGTGTGTGGGCTGTCTTTCCGTTAGTTGGCCTAGGGCAGTTTTCTTGGCCAACAATCTCCTGCCCAACTGCCTCGAGATGAGAGCCTAGAAACGTGCAACTTTGGGGAGTGGGTCCCGCCCTGCTCATGGTCCACTTGTCTGGCGATATATACTTCATAATACCACTGGGGTCATTTGGATGGTTTCAAGATCCCTAAAAAGTGGTATGGGCAAACCGCCCTGAGACCCCTGACTGGTTGAGAGAATGACACGTGTCCCTAGTGGTTTTTTCCTTAGGGGTGACTCAGGTTAATGCGAATGTAGCCTGCTCTCGAATCTCGACTGTGCCTCTATGATGCGGTTCCTGGTTGGCCGATACAACGGGTTCCTTCTGCGTAACTTGATATTCCCAACTGCTTCACTTGCGTCGCTCTCATGCTTACAATTCCTCCTCAGGCACCGGCTTTTAACTAGCTGACGACTTCCCTTGGACTGAAAATATTACTAATACCTCCACATAACTAACCATCCATAACCCCCTACGATCTCGCTCTATAAACCCTATTCACCCGCAATATTTGTCTCTCTCTCTCTATATATTTGTCTCTCTATCTAATCCTGTAACCCCCAATCTCTCTCTCTATATAAAACGCTAATCTCCAATATCTCTCTATCCTTAAAACCCTCACCTCCAATCTATCGCTCTCTCTCTCGAGACCCCTAATGTGTGATCTCTCTCTCTCTATATATATCCAAACCCCTAATGCACAGTCTCTCTCACCCTCAATGTAAACTCCCAATATCTCTCTATAAACCCCTAACCTCAAATCTCTCTCTCTCACCATGCCTAAAATTCAATGTCTCTCTACCTCTCTCTCTCTAAACCCCTAACCTTGGATATCTCTCTCTAATCCCTAACCCCCAATCTCTCTCTTTCTCTAAAACAATAACCACCAATATCTCTCTCCCTCCCTCTCTCTCTCTTATTCCCTAACCCCCAATCTATCTCTCTCTCTATAAACCCCTAACCCGCAATCTCTCTCTGTCTCTCTATTTATCTAAATCCCTAACCATAAATCTCTCTCTCTCTCTCTCTCTCTCTCTCTCTCTAAAATCTTAACCCCAAATCTCTTTATGTCTCTCTCTAAATTCCTAACCCTCAAACTATCTCTCATTATCACTCTCTCTCTCTCTCTCTATCCCTTCTTCTCTCCTTTTCACCATCCGTCTCTCTCTTTATCCTTTTATTCCCTAATAGTACTCCCCCTAACCATATACCCGCATCACTAACCATCATCTGTTTCTCTCTATCTCTGTCTAAAGCCCTAAATCCTAATATGTCTCCCTATAACCCCCATGAAACCCCCAGTCCTCACCCTCCTAATTAAATCCCCCACAATTTCTATTTATATCCCTTACCGCTGATGATCTCCCCATCCCCTCCTCTTTGTATCCCTCTCCCCTCTACTACCCCCCAATCTCTCTCTCTCTCTCTCTCTCTCTAAGAACATAAACCCAAATCTCTCTCTCCCCCTCTCTCTCTAAACACCTAACCCCTAATCTCTCTCTCTCTAAGACCCTAACCACCAATATCTCTCTTCCTCTTTTCCCAATTCCCTACCATCTTCCTGTCTCACTAACCCTCCTCCCTCTTTCCAAAACCGTAAACTCATATCTCTCTCTCTCTATCTAAATCCCTAACCTCTAATCTTTCTCTCTCTCTCTCAAACATACTCACCCTAACCTTAACCACACACTTCTACTCCTATTCCTACTCCCCCTATCCTTCACCTCCAATTTCTCTCTCTCTCTCTCTCTCTCTCTCTCTCTCTCTCTCTCAAATCCCCATTCCTCACCTTTTTACCCATCCTCACTACTTTGTGTCTCTAAACCCCTACTAACCCCCATTCTCTCTCTCTCTCTCTCTCTCTCTCTCTCTCTCTCGCTCCAAATCTCTAAACCCTAATCTCTCTCTCCCTCTAGAACCCTAACAAATCCAATATCCATCTCTCTCTCAATATATCTATATCTCCTCCACCAAACCCACACTTCTCACCCTCCACCCATTCAACCCCAACTCTATCTCGCTCTCCATTTCCATTAACCACAACCCCATCCCCCCCCCCTTCTCTCTCTCTATCTCTCTCATATATCCCTATTCCCATATTCCCCCCTCTAATCCTGCACATAACCATCACAGCTCGATCATGCTCTCTCTCTCTATCTCTCTCGATTTCTTTCTCTTAACCTATTACCCATAATCTCTCTCTCTCTCTCTCTCTAAACCCATGTCCCCCATTCTCTCTCTCAATCTCTATAAATTCGTAACCCATAATATCAACCTCTCTCTCTATAAATTCCTAACCCATAATCTCAACCTCTCTCTCTAAAATCCTAACCCCAATCTCTCTCTCTCTAAAATCCTAACTCCCAATTTGTCTCTCTCTAAACCCTAACCCCCAGTCCCTCTCTCTTTCTCTCTCTAAATACCTAACCTCCAATCTCTCTCTATCTCTCTATCAACTCCTAACCACCAATCTCTCTCTCCCTCTCTCTCTCTCTCTCTCTCTCTCACACACACACACACATAACTCCTACTCCTCACCCTCCTACCCCGCACACTAGTAACCATCCATACCCCCCTGATCTCTCTCTCTATAATCCCTATTAACCACCGATATTTGTCTCTCTCTTTATATCTCTCTCTACCTAATCCTATAACCCCTAGTCTCTCTCTCTCTAAACCCCTAATCTCCAATCTCTCCCTATCGCTAAAACCCTAACCTCCAATATCTCTCCCTCTCTCTAAAACCATAACCTCTATTTTATCCCACTCTCTCTATAAAACCCTAATCACCAATCTCACTCTCTTTATAAAACCCTAACCTTTAATCTCCCTATCTCTTTCTAAATCCCTAACCCCCAATCTTTCTTCCTCTAAATCCCTAACCCCCAATATCTCTCTCTAAACCCATAACCTCTCTCTCTCTCTGTCTCTCTTGTCCCACCTTTCCCCAAGACCCTTTCTCTCTCCTCTCTCTCTCCTCCTTTCCCTAGCCACCCTTTCTCTCCAGACCCACATTTCCCTAAACCCCCTCCCTCTTTATAACCCCACCCCCCTCTCTCTCTCTTAACCCGCAACTTCCCCTATACCATAAATCCTAACCCCCTATCTTTTAGTGTATCCTCTTTACTAGCCTAAACCTGAACCCCCTCCTCTTACTATTTATCTAACCCTCCATCTGTCATATTCCCCGCCCCCCCCCCCCTCTCTCTCTCTCTCTCTCTCTCTCTCTCTTTCTCTCTCCCCCAAATCCCTAACGCTACCCCCCCCAACAATGTAGGTGCATCTCTAATGATTGATGCTCCCCCGATGATCTCTCTCTCTCTCTCTCTCTAAATCCCTAACCCCTAATATATCTCCCTCTCTCACCCCCAGAAACCCCACTCCTTACCCTCCTAATGCTACCCCCAAATCTATCTCTCAATCTCCCCTACTACAAATCATCTCCCCATCCCTTTCTCTTAAAATCCCTCTCCCTCTCCTCCCCCAAACCCCCGCTCTTCACCCTGCTACCCCTATCCCCCCCCTCTGTGTGTGTGTGTGTCGTTCCTACTCCTCCCTACCTTTAAGAACCCACTCCTACTCCCACCACTAACCACAACCCAAATCTCTCCCTCTCTCTCTTTCTCTCTCTCCATATATATTGTTCTCTAGATAAACCCCTAAATTCCAATCTCTTTGCTAGTATACCCTTAAAACCTCAATATATATATCTCTCTCTAAACCCATAACTCTCAATCTCTCTCTCTAAACCCCTAACCTCCAATGTCTCTCTCTCTCTATCTCTCAACCCCCAATCTCTTTCTCTCTCTCCATCACCACATTTCCCTATCTCCCCTTACTCTTTTCCCTAACCCCCCCTCTCTCTCTCCAACCCCACCTTTCTCTAACTCCCTTCCATCTCTCTAAATCAACCCCCCCTCTTTGTTTTATCCTTTCCCTAACCTCCCCTCCTTATTTATAACCTCAACCCCCCTCTCTCTCTCTCAATCCCTCATCTTCCCCTAAACCATAAATCCTAACCCCCCATCTCTCTATGTACCCTTTTTATTACCCTAAATCGTAACCCCATGCTCTCTCTATTTCTATAAGCCGCCCTCTCTCTCCCTCCATCTCTCCTCTTCCCCCCAACCTCACTCTACCTCTCTCTCCCCCCCTAATCCCTGACCCTAATCCCCCTAACCATATACCTTCATCGGTAACAATCGATGCTCCCCTGTGATCTCTCTCTCTCTCTCTCTCTCTCTTAAACATGTAACCCATAATATATTTCCCTTTATCACCCTCCCGCCCCCGAAACCTCCACTTCTCACCCTCCTAAACCTACCCCCCACTCTATCTCTCTATATACCCTACCACTAACCATATCCCCATCCCTTTCTCTCTATCCCTCTCCCTCCTCCTCCTCCCAACTTCACTATCTCTCTCTTTAGAAAACCCTAACCCCTAATCTATCTCTCTTTAAACCCCTAATCTCTCTCTCTCTCTCTCCTCATCCAAATCCCCACCCTTAATATTCCTACCCCTACACTCCCCATTCTCTCAGCCTTTCTCTCCCACCCACTACTATCCACCTCCCCATCCCTCTCTCTCTCTATATATATATCCCTCTCCTCCCTACTTCCCCCCTACACTTAAACACACACTGCTACTCCTACCACTAACCAAAACCCTTTTATTTCAATCTCTCTCTCTTTCTATCTCTACCAAACCCCCACTCACCCAACTACCACCCAACCCCTCTCTCTCTCTCTTTCAACCAATATTAAACCCCAATCTCTCTTTCTCTATCTCTATATTTACGTCTCTCTCTCTAAATCCCTAATCCCCATTCTCTTTCTATCTATGAACCCCTAAACTCCAATCTCTCTCTCTCTCTAAATCCCTAAGACCCAATCTATCTCTCTATAAACCCCCTATCTCTCTCTCTCTAGAAACCCAATCTCTTTCTCTCTAAACCCTGAACCACCAACCTATCTATCTCTCTATAAATTCCTAAACCCCTAACCCCCAATCTCTCTCTCTCTATAAGCCCCTAACCTCCAATCCCTATCTCTCTCTCTCTCAAAACTGCTAACTACCATTCTCTCTCTTTCTCTCTCTCTCTCTCTTTCTCTAAATCCCTAACCCCCAATCTCTCTATCTCTCCCTATACTTCTAACCCCCAATGTCTCTCTCTCTAAACATGTAATTCCCATTCTCTCTCTCTTTCTCTAAACCCCTAACCTATAAGGAGACCCATTGATCAAAATTGCGAAAGTGGCTGAGTGGACACATCCTAAAATCTAGTTGACTTATTTGTCACTCTCTTCCCCTACAAAACCACCATTCCTCTCCCTCCTAACACTACTCCCCACTCTATCTCTCTATTTTCCCTACCACTGACCATCTCCCAATCCCCCTCTCTCTCAATCACTATCCCCGTACTCCTCCCCGATCTCTCTCTCTCTCTATCTGTCAACCCCTAATCTCTCTATCTCTCTCTTTCCCCTCCAAACCCACACTCTTCACCCTCCTACCCCTACCCCCTAACTATATCTCTCTCTCCACCCTACCACTAATCACTTCACCGTCCCTCTCTCTATATAAACCACTAACCACCAATATTTCTCTCTCTAAACCCCTAACCCCCAATATCTCTCTATAAACCCCTAAACTACACTTTCTCTCTCTCTTTAAACTTCTAGCCTCCAATCAATCTCTTTCTATATAAACCACTAACCCAAATCTCTCTCTTTCTATATATCTCTCTCTATATCTAAACCCCTAACCCCCAATCTCTCTCTCTAAACCCCTAACCTCCAATCTCTCTCTCTCTCTCTCTCTATCTATAAACCCCAAACCCCCAAACTCTCTTCTCTCTCTAAATCAATAACCATGAAACTCCCTCTTTCTCTCTCTCTCTCTAAACCCTCAACTCCCAACTCTATATCATTGTCTTAACCCCTCACCCTCAATCTCTCTATCTAAATCCATAATCTCCAATCTCTCTCTCTCTCTCTAAACCTATAACCTCCAATCTCTCTCTCTCTCTCTCTCTCTAAACTCTGAACCAAAAATCTCTCTCTCTATTTAAGGCCTAATCCCCAATGTCTCTATATCTCTTTCAACCCATAACCCCAAAACTTTCTCTCTAAACCCCTAACCACCAATATCTCTCTCTTTCTAAATTCATAACCACCAATGATTCTTTCTCTCTAAACCCTAACCTCCACCCAATCACTCTCTTTCTCTAAATTCCTAACACCCAACCTCTCTCTCTCTCTCTCTATATATACATATTTCTAAACCCCTATTAAGCCCCCAATATCTCTCTCTCTCTCTCTCTATCTCTCTCTCTCTCTCTCTCTTGCTCACTACACCCCTAACCCCTAATATTTCTCTTCCTCTAAACCCTTAACCAACCCAATCTCCCTCTCTATCTCTCTAAACCCAACCCACTCTCTCTCTCTCTCTCTCTCCCCCCCTCCTTTCATTAAATTGCATCCCTTTTTATAATCCCATTGCCTCTCTCTGTGTCATAACCCCCCATCTTCCCCTACACCATAAAGCCTAAACCCCCATCTCTCTATGTATCCTATTTATTACCCTAACCCCCTACTCTCTCAATTTCTCTAAGGATCCCTCTCTCTCTCTCCATCCCTCTCTCCTTTTCCCCTTCTCTCTCTCTATCTATCTATCTACTTAAACCGTAACCCTACTGTTATGTAGAATTCTGTCCTACGGATAAGCCAAAACTCACTTAACTTTAAAGCAGACTTTAAACTAACTCTAAAGCAAGAAACAAGTCGAAACAAATGCTACCTTGAATCCCTAGATCTAACAAACATCTCAGGATTAAAATGCTAAAGAGAGTAGAAGGAGTTTAACTGACCTTCTATCCAGATGCTCGTTTTTGGTATTTGCACCAAGTTCCAAGCCCTCACAAGTGAACCTGTCAAAATGGAACCAAGACACAAGAATGCACTATTCTCTAGCAACTTGAAACATGAATTAGGATCTAAATCTATGAAAGATACAAGTCATATCATTAAAACAAGATTAACACAAATGATTTGGGAAAACAAGACAAGTTATTCCATTACAACTTGAAGAATACTTACAAAAGGTGCTTGATGCCCAAGCCAATCCTTCAACTCCAAGTGTCTTCCCCTCTAGCTATCTCCACAATGCTGCAAGACCATAAGTTTGGTGCTCTCAAGAGTCCTCCTCTTTTCCAATGGTATGCCTCTCTTTTATAGTGAATGGTGAGGTTAACCAACAAGAGAGATGGGTGGATCTAAGGAGAGATAAGTGGATCAGGGTTTCTAATCGAAGGAGATGAGTTGAGATCGAATCAAGGACCCCAATCTTCCATTATCTTTGAAAATCCAAAATCCCACAAGCCAAGGGAAAAAAGCTATTAAAAGAGTACCGCGTTTTGCAAATACTACAGAACGCGGCACTGCCGCGCTTTGGGGAAAAAGCAGAACGCGGTAGTGTATAGTACCCGCGTTTTGGAAAACTAGCAAGGCGCGGTAGTGTGTGTACATAAAGTCTAAGGTGGGTCAAAACTTGCCAGGGTGGATTCACCTTCAAGGTTGACTCATCATCTGTCTCTTCTGGATGGTTTAAAACAGTAGGGAAAGTGTCATCAACTTGTTTTGTGATGGGGATGAGACACTGTGAAACATAGAGGTATAACAGATGCCCCCTAAAGTGTGAGGTCAGAAGGGACTGATGGCCGAAAGACTTTACGAATATAATGTGCAGAGATAGCATCGAGGAGAGCGACACTGAGCTGAAATAGAAACAAAGTGTTAGATATACCACCGAGGCGGGCATTCCCATGCTCGGAAACAGATGACTCAAAGCATGGCTGCCGACCAATACATTGCAGATCCATGAGTATTGAAATAATGTAAACTGTGGACAGATCATGGCTACTATGAACAATCGTAGATCCATGAGACAATAATGACACAGCCACGAACAATATAATAAGTGGATCTATGTGACAATACAAGGGACATCTCCATAGCAGCCTGGACGTAGTCAAAATGTAGAGGTGCGTCCAGGGTCTTCTACCCGATCGCAAAAAGATACGAATCTAACCATGTGATTACAAGGTGTTGAAGTCGAACATGGTAGAAACCATTTGATTACCGGTCAATGATGTGGACCGTTAACAAATGCGAGGGAGATCACCAATGATGACAATGATTCCCAAGGTGTCAATAGTACATCTCAACGAAATGCGAATGAATGAGTTGATGTCGAGCATCCGAGAGATTGCTTGATCAGAGGTCAATGATGTGAACCTGCTGTCAAGCACGAGGAAACCTGCCATTGAGGCATGCAGGTACCAAGGTACTAATGGTTGATCTCTAAGTCTAATTCCCGGATAGTGATTTGGTGTCGACAGGAATAGACTCGTCGAAGGTGGGCCATGATGATTCCCACATCATCGACACGAAATCGGCACATATGATAGGATGATGAAGCAATGGAGTATGTACTGACACAGCGGAGGCCTGACACAATGAATGACTCGAAACAATGCAACCCTTTGAACATGTAACGACATGTAACAGGACTTGGCAGCAGGGATTATTGATAAGTAGAGGATAGACACCGGATGAGTGGACTCGTGGCCAGGGAGACGACCCATGATGATGACTATAACTCAATGGAAGACGGATACCCAAATATAGACAAGAGACGGACACATGCCATGTTCAAAGGTAATGACTGACAAGCTGCCATAGATAAGCTTGACTTATTCTCCCATATTTCCCTGACATGATGGACGAGTACCTCTCTCTTGTTTTACGAGCTTGAAGAGGATAACAGATGTTCGGTGTAGCTCATCTCGTGGATGAGTCCAATCTCACATGTATTACGAACCTGAGAAAGGAGGGGTTCGTCCCAAAGTGGGTCCTTCGATGTTAATATTTTAACGAGCCCAAGGAAGGAAAACTCGGTAGTTTTTCATATTTAGAGAGCCTAAAAAACTTAAAGGAAGCTCCATGATGTACTTTTTCGTAAAATTTAGTCCCTCGATCCCGAAAAAGTGTAAAACAATTCCCGAGAGAACTCTCCCAGCCGAGATTGACTGAGGTATACCTTTCTCGTAAATAGTCTAGACGGGCCGAAAAAGGGGTAACCTATCACCGAATAGACGACCTTTCAAATATTTTTACAAGTGTGAAAGAGTCAAGATCACTTGGCGATCTTTTCAATTTTAAGCGGAGTCTGAAAAGAGCTTAACTATGGACTCCTATGGTCTTTTTCGTAAATTTGAATTATTCTGGTCCGAAAAAAGAATAAAATACAACCAGGATAATACTTTCCTCATCGTTTAACGAGCATGAGTAAAGCTGACCGTACTCGACACCGTTTACTTGATTTTGACAAGCACGACACAGGTGTGAAAGCGCTTGGAATCTTTTTCAAGTTTTAAATCCAGAGCACGAAAAAGATAAAGTGGGCTCAAAATGAAGGTCAAATTACGAATAAACACCGGTGTGAATGCATCCCATTTCTACCACGGATCCTGTCAATAAATACTCAAAAACTGGACATTAGCAATGTGGACAAGGGTTTATTTCAATTATTAAAAATAGTAATTAATTAAAAAATGTGAGAAAATGCTATATAAGGAATAGTAAAAATAGAAATTACTATTCATTTGTGTTTTTTACCCAAAGGAGACATTTTCACCTATTTTGGAGCAAAATTTCAAGGATCCATACCGAGAGTTCTGGGACACCATTCCGATCGCCATCTGCGCCAGGTAAGAGTGCTTGACCCCCTCTTTCATTTCATGTAAGAAATTTTTGCATTCACCAGGAAAAAATTAATTTTTTAGCAAGCCCTTTTTGGCAAGAATCGCCCTCCACACTACCACGCGGGGGCCCTATCGAAAGACACGGTACTGTTGAACAGTACCCGCGCTGTATCCCCAAGATGAGGTGTGGCAGTGTGGACTGCCGCGTGGTAGGGTGTCCTCCAGGCGCGGCACGGGCGAATTTCAAGTTCAAAAAATCAATTTTTCTCTAATTTTTTGCTGGAAGTAAGTTGTTAAATAGTTATTAATTATTTTGTTTGCCCTTTTGCAGGGATTTGCAACTTATTCGGAGCAAAATGGTAAGCTGGAAAGAGAGAGAGCACGAAGCGGATGATTTTGCAGCCGAAAATGACTTACCAACCGTGACCGCATTGCGAGAATGTGGTTTGCTAAAGTTTTTCAAGACCAAAGGGATCCGACAGCAGCCTAAACTCCTTACTCACCTTATCCAATTGTGGGAGCCTGACACTCAAGCTTTCCGAGTGGGAGAGCATGTGCTTGAAATCCAACTTGAGGATATTTACTTCCTCACGGGCCTCTCGAAAAGAGGGGCCCGGCCGAACTTTACCGGGTACACCGCTTCAGAATCAAGCACAGATGATTTAATTGCTCGATATTGCCAGGCAGGTTCGAGTAAGAAAAGTGGGAAGGTGGCCATAAAAGAGGTCACAAATCTTCCTTTAAAAACCTTGCTATTCACTATCACGCGTGCAGCGGGAAGCGTGAGTCCACATCAAGCATCCCGCACGCAGGTGAATCTCGCAGCAGAGTGCATGGGAGGAACAGTTTTCAACTGGTGTGATGCAGTGTTGTCCAATCTGAAGGAACAGGTGCACAAGTGTAGGACTGGGAAAAATACCCAGTTTGGCTATGGGAGCATCCTGGTCACTTTCTTTCTGGCGAGGGTGCCACTACTGTGCCCACAGATATCTATGCCCCCTCATCCACCTACTGAGCCATGGATGGCTTGATGGAGTGACTATGCTGGACGTCTTGGGGGCCCTCAGCGGCTAGCCTTTGGAGAGGACTTCTTCTCTTGGCTAGAGGAGCAGATAATCATGATTGACGACTATCCCTATTCAGGGGTAGATTTCCGTGAGGATATCGACTTGGCATTGTCGGAGGACGATGACTGGGACAACTCTGGTATGACCTTCATGGATATGTATTTTTTCTTTTTTGAATATTTAATTTTTATTGCTTTTTTAGAATGTGTAAAAGATGCCTAATATATACTTGCATGCATGTTGCAGACCGTGGACCACAGAGGCCAGCTGGATATTCCCCACTACGTCGTGGCGGTGTGGATCGTCAAGCTGCTCCTGACGAAGAGGAAGATGAAGACGAGGCAGGAGGCGTCCGGGACATTGAGAGGAACCTACAGGGATTGACCCATGGCATCCCTGCTATGCGGATGGATGATGTTCCTTACCACCTCCAGCGACATACTGTGGGTGTTCCTGGTCGTATCAGTCGACTTCTTCGCAGCGTAGTTCGAGCTGTGGTGTGTTACCACCAGCAGCGGGAGGAGTCCGATGAGAGACATGATAGGTCTCCTAGGTCTCCATAGATGGTTCTTTGATCTTTTTGCGGCATGTATGCGATATGTAGGCTTTGAGGGCCAATTTTTTGTATATGGGATTTGATCCCCAATTTTGTCTTTGACACAAACTTTATGTATTTTTGAAAAAACACTCTTATATACAGTGATATGGACCTATTTATGATCTAAATATTTACAATGACTTGTGCATTTTATTTTTTATGATGTTTTTATGTATGGGCAAGATGCCAATCCAAAATGTAATTAGCCAATGAATCGGCAATACAATTGAATTCTCTCGGTATGTGTTGATATGTGATAAAATCAAATGACCGTTCCAAGAGGCGTACTCTTCGAAATAAACGAAGTAATGTAGGATCGAGAACTGTGTAAACACGGTTTAAATGAGAAACCACGAGTTGGGAGTCTAAAAAGACTGATAAGGAGTCAATCCCGAGTGAAGCAACCTCTGTCAAGAGACCAATGACTGCATGGTACTCCGCGATATTGTTGGTTGCAGGACCTAAACAATTGGCTCCTGAAGAAATCAACTCGCCAGTGGGGGAATAAATCACCCATGCTGCGGAAGCGAGATTCCGGGTATGTCGGCTTGCACCGTCGGTGAACCCAAAGTAGGCTGACATCTGCACATAAAGTCACGAGTCAACGTAAGAGTAGATACATGAGGTCCATGCGCACACTAAACAGAAAGCAAAAAGCAAACTAAGTACATTATGTACAACAAGTAACCCGCGTAAGGTAACCTCAGGCGTAGAAACGCTTGAGGTATAGCCCGTTGCGGGGCCGTGCCAATGGCGTACCATCACAATTGACTAGTTCATAGGCTCCTTTTTCTAAGACACGTTTTACAATGAAGGGGCCATACCACATAGATTCAAGTTTACCTTTTCCAAGCTTATCATGCATCTGATCATATGTAAGTACGAGGTCACCCTCATTGAAGATCCGAGGTTGAACGGATTTGTCGTATTGAGCTTTGACACGTTTTTTGTGAGCTTCATTAGCCAAAGCGGCGTCGCGGCGGGTTTCATCTAGCTTGGCTAGGTATAGAAACCGTTCTTCTTCGGAAGTAGTGTGTGGAAGTAGCTCTATGGCTATCTTGAGTGATGGAATTTCACATTCAATCGGGAGAATGGCTTCTAGGCCGTACACCAGTTGAAATGGTGTAAACCCAGTAGCACTTTTCACTGAGGTTCGGTATGCCCACAGTGCTGAGAACAGAGCTGAGTGCCAATTGGATTTTTGGGTACCCACAATGCGCTGAATCATTCGTTTCAGGACTTTATTAATGGCTTCAACTTGGCCATTAGCTTGTGGGTAATACGGGGTTGAGTTTTCGTGGCGAAAACCCAGTTTGGCACTTAGTTCTTCGATCATATGGTTCCTGAAATGGGAACCATGATCGGTCACAATAGACTGTGGGACACTGAATCTAGCTATGATATGATTGAATATGAACTGCGCTGCTGTTTTGCCGTCTTCAGCATATGTAGGCATCGCTTCAGCCCATTTTGTAAAATAGTCCACAGCTACTATGACATAGCTATGCCCCCCGGCTGAAGTGGGCTTACAGTGCATAAAATCGATGCCCCATTTGGAAAAGGGGCCGACGGCAATGACAGGATGGAGTGGAGCAGGATGCGAGCGTGCTTTGCTATGAAAGAATTGACATGGCGGACACTTCTTGACTGTTTCAATGCAGTCTTTGAAAATTGAGGGCCAGAAGTATCCTGCTCACAGTATTTTCTGGGCCGTAGCCATCCCAGAGAGATGACCACCACATGCTCCAGCATGGCAGTCGTTGAGAACGCGTTCCGCCTCATCTAAGGTCAAACAACGTCGAAGGACGGTGTCGACACCACGTCGATACAGAGTATCGTTCACTATAAGGTAGTATTTTGCGTGATGTCTGATACGTCGTCGTTCATTACGGGTGAGATCGGGACGGAAGCGTTGGGTTTGGAGATATAAGAGAATATCCCCATACCACGGATCTGACGTGCTAATGAGGAACAATGATTCATCGAGGAGAGAATCAATGGGCTCAGATTGCTCAGTAGCACGGGGCAGGTTACAAATTAACTCCGCAAAGACCAGATATTTCTTAGACTTGGCTTTGACAAATTCCAAGTCAAACTCTTGGAGGATGACAATCCAACGGGAGTACTTGCCCCCAAGCACTTGTCGTGTGAGGATATAGTACATTGGATTAAAATCGGCGATGACGGTGGTCCGGCGGAGTAATATGTAATGACGGAATCTCTGGACAGCAAATACTGTTGCCAGAGCCAGCTTTTCAACATGCGAGTAGCGAGTTTCAGAGTCAAGAAGACTCTTGCTGAGATAGTACACCACATGTTCTATGCCGTTGTGGTCTTCTTGGACTAACACCATACCAATGGTGGAAATCGAGGCTGCGAGATAAAGGATATAGTCCTGTGTGTAATTGGGGGGTTGAATCACAGGATCTTTGGTTAAGGCTGCCTTTAAATTGTCAAAGGAGCATTGGGCCTCATCATCCCATATGAAGGGAACATTCTTCTTGAGAAGCCGCATGTAGCCTTTTGTTATCTCAGACAGATTGCAGATAAAACGGCGTAGAAAGTTTGCATGCCCTTGCAAACATTGAAGTTCTGGAATATTGGTAGGTGAAGGCAGGGCTATGATAGCTGCTACCTTTGCGAGATCTAGACGTATCCCGTCTTTGGAGACTATGAAGCCCAACAGTTTTCCAGCTTCTACACAGAAGACGCATTTATGCGGGTTCAAACGTATATTGTAGCGCCGGCACCTTTCGAAAATGGCACTCAAGTGATCTGGATGTTCTTCTCGAGTTCGAGAGTGAGCGGGAAGGTCATCAAGATATGGCTCTACGATATGTTTGATGTCATGGAATGCGTAGGACATCGCCCGTTGGAAAGTTGCCCCGGCATTTTTGAGGCCAAAAGGTAACTTTCGATATGCAAAGATCCCCCAAGGGCAGATAAAGGCCGTTTTGTGCTGGTCGGCTGGGAGGATATCGATCTGATTATAGCCAGAGAAGCCATCCATAAATGAAAAGATAACACTTTCGGCACAGTTATCGATGATCTGGTCGATAAACGGAGTTGGGTAGTTGTCCTTGGGACAAGCCTTGTTCAAATCACGGTAATCAACACAGACTCTAATCGTTCCCTGTTTCTTGGCTACGGGAACGATGTTGGATACCCATTCTGTCAATGGGACAGGATAGATAAAACCAGCACGCAAAAGTTTTTCAACTTCTGCTTTAATGGCGGCTGCCTTACGAGGATGAACGGGTCGAAGCTTTTGCCGAACAGGTCGGGCACCAGGGAAAGTTGGAATTTCGTGGACCACAATCGACGGGTCAATCCCTGGCATCTCTTCATAACTCCAAGCAAAAACATCGCGGAAAGTTTTAAAGTAGGCATTATAGAATTCCGTTTTGAGAGGAGTGCATGTTTTGCCAATGTGTACGTTTTCCACGATACCAGGTTTTATTGAGATATCGATGGGAGTGGTTGCCATAAGGTTGGCCAAGTTTCCTTCAGAAAATACTTCGTCGAGGGAAGTAGGGAACTTGGTTTGAACCATCCCAAGTGAAGCACTGGATTTGGTGTCAGGCTCAAGTGACTGAATAGTGGGGAATGAAGATCGATGATGAAAATCTCCCCATGGTGGCTCATCACCGCACATAACCTCTATGATTGATTCGTCAGTGGGAAAAATCAAGTTGAGAGGATCAAACAATGGTGGGTGTGTATGAGTTTCATTCGAGAGCTGTGCCACTGTGTGATCAGTAGAACAGTCAACCCAATCCGTGGCTGATTGGATCGCGTCATATGCTGCAAGGTTTCTGTTCAAAGGTATGGAATTGCCATAGCCTTGGATCTGAGTAGGACTCGGAATCACCCATGAATCATTGGGAGGGGTGACATGCGACGAAATCATGTTGACTGGTTGAAGATGGGTTCCCAGCTTTGGAAAAACTCCAATGAGGGATGAATCCTTCATGAGACCAACACCTATGTCTTGGAACCGGTACCGAGGTTGATCCAATAACGGGATGGTATTGGTGGAGTTCGGATGGGAGTCTGGGATACAGTAATCCAGTTGATGAATAGTGACAATTTTCCCTTCATTAGGAAATTGTACAATCCGGAAGACTGTAGATGCTATGGTGGTCATGGCATAGAACCAGTTCCGACCAAGTAGGAGATTATAATCCAAAGGTGCATCTACGACTTCGATGTGTACGGATACTGTTTTGCCCCCCAGTTCAACACCGATTGAGGGAATGAGTCCGTATGGTTGAAAACCATGTCCATCAAACGCCCTAAGAGTAGTGGGAGAAGTTGTGACCTCGGGTGAGCCTAAGGCTCTCCAGCAGTTCAAAGACATAATCGACGTGGAAGCACCCTCATCTAACACAGTGCGGTGGATAACATTTCCACAGATTTTCGTATGCACCTGGAAGGCTAACTGGTGAGAAAGCCTAGGCTTAGCGTGCTCCAAGTTAAACATGATGGAGTTTGAAGTATCTGGGTCCAGTGCCCCCAGTGCTGAAAGTAGGGTTCTACGCTGCGTGGGGCAGTGTTGGAGAACCTCGAGAGTTGACATAGCGCAAGGTGCTTGAGCCAAATCCTCAACAATGTTGTAGTTTTGGGCAGCTCGCGCATTCGGATTGAATGTTTCCTTTCGTATGGTGCCCTTGGGTGGGTGTAGCACTGTATCCATAAGTGGTCTCTCGATATGGAGATGACCATTAGGGGGGGAATAGGAATCGGATCTTCAACAGGAGATTTGCCTTTGGCTATCTCCGATTGTTTGTTTGAACTTGGAGGATTGTCATACGTCTTTGAACGAGTGGTGATATTAATCTCCTCATTACTTGTCATTAGGATTTCACGGTTTGTGGATGTCTCTCCACGGGAAGGATTAGTTGGGTTGCCCCCTTGTGGGGATTCTTGGGCAACCATTTGCTGTTGCTGTTGGGGGAAAGGGTCAGTTAGCACTGCCGGTCGAGAGGATCCTTTAACGAACTTATGGACCTCGTCCTTGTAGGGACAGTCACGCGTATAATGATCATCTTGAAAAATCAAGCAGGGAAACTTAGCTTTCCGACGTGGTTTCTGGTCATTCTGGGTAGGTTGTGGCTTGGGTTTCTCCTGCTGGTTCTTTTTGGGTTTACCACGATTGTTTTTCTTCTTTCCTCCGGATGGTTGTGATGTAGATTGGACTGCATTCACTTCAGAGGAGACAGCAGGAGAGGTGGAAGCTTTTGAAGCGGCCTGGGTAAAAGCGGGGGAAGCAGAAGCTTGTTGTCCCGTCGAGTTGGTAGCAGGCTGAGCCTTGACTGAACCAACGATACCACCGATGGGTGGTTTAGTGGTAGGCTTTGTAGGATCAGTGTGAACGCGGGAGGCATGTGGAAGAAGTTCATGTAAAGTACCGGATTGGGTATATACCAAATCCATGTATTGTGCTGCCGAGATGGCTTGTTCTTCTGTAACCGGTCCGCGCATAGCAATATCTCTGGCTATGGGAGGCAAAAAGGATTTTGTAAACCAATCAGCAAGTAGCTGATCCGGAATAGGTGCCTTTATTAGCCTACGGTGTCTTCGCCACTCGTGGATGTGATCCGAAATGTGTGTAGAAGTGGTTTGACGTAGTGAAGTTAGCAGTTCTGTTCCAGTCTCATACCGGATGGGAAGCTGGAAATGTGTCAGAAACTGCATAGCCAAAGTGTTGAAATCACGAAAAGAGTGTTGTGGCAGCTCGATATACCATTTTGCTGCCGTTCCGGTGAGCGTGCGTTGGAAGAGCCGAAGTCGGATGGAATCATCCATCAAGGAGTTGGATGAACACCAAAGATGGAATGTCATCACGTGGTTCTTGGGGTCTTCCCCGGGTTTGGCATTGAACTTAGGAATGTTCGATGGTAGTTTGGCTGGGATAGGTGGCCAGTGAGGTTCATGCCATATAGGATCATTGATAAGCCTCGACAAATCAGGTAGATCAAGTGTGGCCAAAAAGGGAAGTTGACGGTTGGTTTGCGGGAATGAGTAATAACCATGTGGTGTCGAGAACCCTGGAGGGCCCTGCATAGCATACTGCTGTGTGTTATACCCATATGAGTTTCCCGCGGGATACTGCTGGAAATTCTGTGGATGGTAAGCCATCTGGTTAACCGGTTGATTGTAAGCAACCGGTTGGTGAGTTTTCTGCTGAGTGGGTATAGTACCCTGAGGCTGTTGATACCCAGGGGTGGTTGCTGTTCCTTGTTGGGGAAAAGTTCCTTGGAATTGTTGTGTTCCAGGGATGTTACCACTATACTGTGCAAGTGGAAGATTTCCCATAGCAGGGTTGGGGGGTGGCTGCGACGGTGGTGTCCATGGAAGGCTCGTTCCTGTTTGAGGAGCGAGTGAAAATTGAAGTGATGGGTTCCATGGAGCGGTGGCAGTTGAAGGGTAAGGGAAGCCAGAATTCAAGTTGGGGGAAATCTGAGATTGCCCCCCAGCTTGGTTCCAGTTTCCAAAAAGTGAGTACCCCCCACTCTGTGGGATTTGATGATCCCAAGAAGGAAGCATGCCTGACAGGGGTTGTTGAGAGTAAGCCCCGGTTGGAACACCGGAATAAAGTTGCCCACTACCAGGTGGATTGTACATACCGAACTGAGTAGACACTGCTGGTTGGGAAGTTTGTTGGATCGGGCCAATAGGTTGTCCGCCAGCAGTTAGGTTGGATGGCCCTATGTGAGGAGGCTGTTGACTGGGAAGTGGGTTCCCAGCAAAAGGTTGTCCTCCAACTGGTTGGGTTGATGGCCCACTAGTTGGAGGTTGTTGACTTGGAACAGGGTTCCCAACAAAAGGTTGTCCACCAACTGGTTGGGTTGATGGCCCACTAGGGGGGATTTGGTAGCTAGGGTTGGGGACCACTGTAGTCGGTTGTCCACCTCCTGAGATAGTGTAAATGGTGGCTGAGGGTGATCCTCCGGTCCAACCAGAAGATCTAGCAGTGTGACTAAGCATTCTTCCGCCACTGGTCAAATATGATAACATGGATTGGCCAACGGCACCAAAAGTACCTATTTGCGGAGGGGGTCGTCCATATCGAACAGGTGAGGACGGGGAAAAAACTGGGTTGTCCCTCATAGAATGTGCACCAAATATAGGTGATGATAGCAAATGCAGGGAATTTAGCCCAGGGGTATTAGCGTCGTCCATGACATGTTCAATGGTAGGAGGACCCTCGAAAACTGGGTCCGAGGTCATGTCCTGGAAAAGGTTTTGGGGATCCGGCAGGAAACTAGGTATGGTAACATCTGAAGGTCCTGCGCCGTCTGCAAAGGAGTGTCAAAACTCTGTGCTAGACGGGATGTTGGGATCCCTATAGTCCGAAGGACGTGTGTCAGGGGGATATCTAGAGACTGACGAGAGCATGTGCTCTGTGCTGCGTCTAAACCGTGCCGATGCTAACGGAGAGTTCGCTAGACTAACCATACTAGACTGGATGGAAGCCATGATTTCATGTCCCGGAGGGAGGTTGGGTAGAGCTGTAGTATGAGGTACGTTTCTAGAAGAACTTGTCTCCTGAGGATGAACACTGGGTGATGTAGTGATAACAGGCGGAAGATCCGCCTGGGAAGTGATGAAACCATAATCAGGTTCAAAGGGTGTGTCAGGTAGACGAGTATCTTCAATGATTTCAACGTATCCGCCTGGGACTGAAATTAAGCCAGGTATGTCCTGGTCAGAACCTTCTGTGGTGCCAATAGATCCGTCTATATCATTGTGAAAAGTATCTGATGGACGGGAAGTGTTGGCATCCGGTAGAAGGATGACCTTTGGTCTAGTACTCTGGGTTGTACTAGGTTCAGTTGCGGTAACTGTGTCCACTGTAACAGATAAATCTGGAATGACAGTGGGTGAGGTGACAGTGGAAGTCTCAGACGTGCTAGTGGTTGCAGAAGCTGCAATAGATCTTGAGACTGTGCTGTGTGTGGTAGTTATGGGCGTAACTGAAGATGTTGTACGTATCGGCGGTGGAATGTTGCCTCGACCAGCACCGCGGCCAGGAGGAGCGGGAATGCGTGATGTAGGCAGACCAGTAGTCCGTGGCGGTGGTGGTGGTGGAGGGCTTTGGCCCTGTTGTCTTCGTGATCTTCGTGGTAGATCTGACATGATGACAGGAAAATGAAAATCGGGGGCAGTATCGTAAACAAAGAACTCAAAAACTCTAATGCAACCGAGTGTGCAGAAGAGGAGCTAGAAAAAGCAAGGCTCACAGGCCAAAAAAGCAAGCTCTAAAATCTATACTGAGACCGGTGTCTCAATAAGCGAGCTGATTAACAAAAATGGCCAGAATGCCAACAAGCAGTCCCTATAAAGAAAAAATGACCCTCTACAAAGATGAGATAGCAAGCAAACTCCTAACTAAGAGCTGGAGACCTCAACAGGCTGTATCCTTCGCAAGGTGATGAAATCCAAGTCGAACAATACAACATGAGAGACCGATATAAGAAGGATATCCCTCTACCGAAAGGGATCCTGGGTAAAAGAGCCCTAGTAGAATAGATACTAAGCCACCTCGTTCGTGACACGTCGGAAAAGGTTTTGGGCACTTCAGCCTTCCGAAGAAGACAGCGATCGATGTTGCCTTAGGGCTAAGTGGAGTGCGGTATTCCACAGAGTCCGTCCGGTTCTCAATCTCGCGGCCGTTTAACCCTTGAAAGTTGGAAACAGTCAGGAGGCCCCTCCACAAACTGGCTGTGAGAATTTTAGTTCCCTAAAGACAACGACTATGTCTCAGATGAAAATGACAAGGGGAAATTATTTTGATGCCTATCCCCGGTGTCCTACCTAACTACCAAATTCTTTTGATTTCCTCAAGTGAAGTTAAAGTTGGTTTAATTAGGGTAATTAATTTTAGTGGTTGTCTTTACTCAATCGGGTAGTGGACGTGAAACTTGATGGTGTTATGACGACTCAAACCATGCAAATGAGAATGAATCATAAACAAGCCTTTGTCTTCGATGAAATCTAGCTAAGGTAAAGATAGAGGTTCTTCGATCAAATATGCATAACAATTTTCACAAGCAATCAAAGTAAAATATTTTTCTTTTCTTTTTGATTTATAAACAAATCCAAACTGAAGTAAACATTCTTTTCAATGCACTGATTTTACAATCTACAATGCTTCTATAATGAGAATTTCCATGGAAAAATCAATGGTTCATTTCCCTATGCAAAATACCACTAGACTTTTTCAATTTAAACAAAAAAATTGCTCTCAACCAATGATCTTTTTAATTTACTGAAAATGATAATGACAATATGACTGTAAAAACTACAGTATTCAGTAACAGAGAACAGTGGTGTTGAGTTGGTTGTGGGGAAAAAATCAAGTCAATGGAATCAGACTGAAAAATGACCAATATGTCAAAAGTGCCACTTAATCCAATCAACAATCAAGCTCACAAACTAGGTAATAAGCACACCATACCGACTGGAAATTAACCAGGATGCTAACAGGCAACAGTAAAGACTGTCTAAGGCAGAGAGAAACTCAGGAAACCAAGCAAAAATAAATAAAAAAATTTAAACACTTGCAGACACTACCGCGGGTGATAGTCTGGCTGAAGCGCGGCATTGTGACAGTACCGCTCTGGTACTAAGTCAGAGGGCGCGGTACTACCGCGCTGGAAGCAGTTATTAGGGCGCGGTACTGTGGCAAGGGAAATAAAAAGCGCAACTTGAGAAGAAAAAGTAAGGTTTTCAGGGTTGTTGCTAACCCACGGGACTCAGTAATTAAACAGGGAGATAAATACTGCGAGGAGGGGTGAATAAGGGTCAAAAAGGACCAAGATTTAAACTGGTTTGAAGTGCAACAAAAAACTCACAATTCAAAGATAAATGACTGTGAATTGAATCAATCAAGCAGTAATCAAAACCAGCGGAGTCGCCATTCTTGTTATGTAGAATTTTGTCCTACGGATAAGCCAAAACTCTCTTAACTTTAAAGCAGACTTTAAACTAACTCTAAAGCAAGAAACAAGTCGAAACAAATGCTACCTTGAATCCCTAGATCTAACAAACATCTCAGGATTAAAATGCTAAAGAGAGTAGAAGGAGTTTAACTGACCTTCTATCCAGACGCTCGTTTTTGGTATTTGCACCAAGTTCCAAGCCCTCACAAGTGAACCTGTCAAAATGGAACCAAGACACAAGAATGCACTATTCTCTAGCAACCTGAAACATGAGTTAGGATCTAAATCTATGAAAGATACAAGTCATATCATTAAAACAAGATTAACACAAATGATTTGGGAAAACAAGACAAGTTATTCCATTACAACTTGAAGAATACTTACAAAAGGTGCTTGATGCCCAAGCCAATCCTTCAACTCCAAGTGTCTTCCCCTCTAGCTATCTCCACAATGTTGCAAGACCATAATTTTGGTGCTCTCAAGAGTCCTCCTCTTTTCCAATGGTATGCCTCTCTTTTATAGTGAATGGTGAGGTTAACCAACAAGAGAGATGGGTGGATCTAAGGAGAGATAAGTGGATCAGGGTTTCTAATCGAAGGAGATGAGTTGAGATCGAATCAAGGACCCCAATCTTCCATTATCTTCGAAAATCCAAAATCCCACAAGCCAAGGGAAAAAAGCTATTAAAAGAGTACCGCATTTTGCAAATACTGCAGAACGTGGCACTGCCGCGCTTTGGGGAAAAAGTAGAACGCGGTAGTGTATAGTACCGCGTTTTGGAAAACTAGCAAGGCGCGGTAGTGTGTGTACATAAAGTCTAAGGTGGGTCAAAACTTGCCAGGGTGGATTCACCTTCAAGGTTGACTCATCATCTGTCTCTTCTGGATGGTTTAAAACAGTAGGGAAAGTGTCGTCAACTTGTTTTGTGATGGGGATGAGACACTGTGAAACATAGAGGTATAACACCTACCCCCCCTAAGCATATACCCACATCGCTTAGCATTGATGCTCCCTCTACGATCTCTCACTCTCTCTCTCTCTAAAATCCTAACCCCTAATATCTCTCCCTCTCCCCCTAAAACCACCCTCACCCATCCTCCTAACCCTATCCCCCTCTATATCTATCTATTTCCCCTTCCACTAACCATCTCCCCATCCCTCTTTCTCTCCCTATCCCTATTAGCCCTACTCCCCCACAATCTTTCTCTCTCTCTATTAACACCTAACCACTCATCTCTCTCTCTCTCCCCCCCACCCAAAACGTGCACTGCTAACTTTTCTACCTCCCCTCCCAACTCTAACTCTCTCTCCTCCACAAAAATAACCAATCCCCCGTAATCTCTCTCTCTCTCTCTAAACCCCTATCTCCTCCCAATATATCTCTCTCACGCACATACAG